>CAMRHE010000272.1:1512500-2112500 GCA_947044405.1 Leptodactylus fallax
ATCAGATGTATGCAGTCACTGCAGTCTTCTTCCTCCTCCGAGCTCCGTATACCAGGCAGTGAAGCATAGTTGTGTTTCCTCCTTGGCATGGAATATATAAAGTACATGATACTTTTATTACCCTGAACTGCTTTTTATCACAGATTTATTTATGGGGAGGGAAAACTACAGACAAGTTCTTAAAGGGAACCTGTTACATTGAAAATGCGAATAGACATGTTATACAGCAGGAGGAGCAGAGCAAATTGATATGTAGTTTGGTCGGAAAAGATTCAGTATAACCTGTCATTTAGGCATTTTAATATCTACTCATTGTGAGGTTAGGAGTCCAGTGGGCGGTCCTACTTGGTGATTGACAGCTATCTCTGTATCGCTTATAGAAGGAAGGTTGTAAGTTACTATAATACTGACCACTGAACTCTCTGTTCAGAATGAGCAGCTGCCCATAGACTGGACTGCACGTTCAGTGACGGATTCCCTTTAAATGACATTTTTGTGGCATTTTCTGAGCAGGCTGGATTACAATCAGTGGGACTGTACGCCAGTCTTTATGAGGTCCCCGACTGGTGCTAACTGCGCCTAAATTATCAAGAGGCTCTGGAATGGAAGTCTATGCCAGACAGGAACTGGTGTGGATTCCCTATATAACTTATGCCAGTTTTCTGGTGTGTGTTATAGTAAATGTGTTGGGCCATCTTGGTCTCCACTCACTTGTGTAAAAAGTAGCGAGTGGGGCGCAGATAGAGGAAAGTGGCGCATCTACGACAGAAAATCGGTGTAGAAGGAATTTGTCAACCAATATGACTACCTTAGGATGGCCATTCACTTTTCTAAGACTATCCATCAACTAATCCATTGATGGTGGGGGTATCTGGCCAAACAATCCCATCGTCATAGTAAACCAACTAACCTGTCCGATTAGGGGAGCAGTTTAGAAAAAAAAAAAAAGCTTATTCTTACTTATTCTACACAAAATGGCAAATGATAAAACAAACTTTTATTTTTGGAAAACTGATGGTTGAAAATTTCCAATGCAGCGGATATTTTTTTTAATTCAGACAATGTATTTGTAATGTGTACGGTCACCTTAAGGCTAAGGCTGCACGTAGCGAACCACAGGTAATAAAAGGAACAGAAATGTTTTTCGTTGGGTTTTTCTTCTCTTATTAAATCTATAGGAAAAACGCGATCATAGGTTTTTTTCCACAATGTGTGACTGGGATTAGCCAGAATCTCATTCACTTTGCTGGTACTGTAAAACACTGCATTTTTTCCTGTGGGTTTCCGCAACGTGTGGCCTTAGCGTCCTCGATGGTAAACCTTTCTTGGCACAGCGACTGTAGATTTTTATTTTATTTAGCTTACTTATATAGCGTCATCATATTCCACAGCGCTTTACAGACATTGTCAATCACTGTCCCATATAGGGCTCACAATCTACGTTCCCTTTCAGTATGTCTTTGGAGTGTGGGAGGAAACCCATACAAACACAAGGAGAACCTACAAACTCCTTGCAGATTGTCCTTGGCATGATTCGAACCCAAGACTCCAGGACTGCAGTGCTAACCAGTGAGCCACCATGCTTAATGGATTTTATGCTTTAACAGATTTTTTATTTAGGAGTCTGGGAAAGTTGAGTAAGGCTCAGCCAAGGACCGATTTTGCACTCAGGACCAGTGTCACCCTAATTTCGGTAGGAATCATTTCCCCATTTAGAACATGTGCATGCTGGGGCAAGGCAAGCATATATGTGTAGAGCATACTTGACAACTTTCCCACAATGCTCCCGAAAAAAAGAATGTCCTCCTGGAGGAGCTGATACATGTATTGGCCCATCATTTCACATGTGGCTTGGGCAATTTATGTGCTGGTCATGTCCGAAGAAGGGAGGTGACTAACACCTTTTCATGCTCACATCACAATAAAGGGGCATAGTGATGTTCAGACGGGGCTGTGGCCATGCCCATGGGGTATGGCATTGGACTGGTAACCTGCATGTGCCGTTCTCCCAGACGAAACATCTGAAATGTTGGCAAGTATGAAGGGGTTGGGAGGAATAGCTGTCAATTGACAGCTATTGAAGGTGTATGGGCACCTTATGAGTCATCAATGGTTGATTTTACACAAGTCAAAACTTTGTGAGCATGCTGGTACTTGTAGTGAATGTCATCAGTTCTGAACTGTTTTGTTAAGTTTGCACCTGCCTTTGGCGCAAGGAACTGCTCTACAATAGAGCTCCATGCAACTTTCTCAAGGTAAGAGCTATATAGACTCATAGACAGGAGCTATATATACACACTTAGGCTAAGGTCCTACGTAGCGAACCGCAGCTGTAAAATACTGCAGAAAAGCATCACGTTTTTTTCTGCAGCATTTTTCACAGAAAATCCTCAGTTTTCCTCTGTGCATTTTCTGCTTCTATTATACCTATACAGAAAACGACAGCACTTCTATAGGTCTAATTGACATGCGATTTACAAAAACATGAGCGTTTTTAAAATCGCAGAATTTCCGCTACAGATATTTTTCTGCAATGTGTGGATGGGATTAGCCAGAATCTCACCCACTTTGCAGGTACTGTAAAATGCAGCGTTTTTTGCCGTGGTGTTTCCGTGGTGGGGCCTCGGCCTTAAAGGGATTTATGTAAAATTATATGTAATAAAAAAAATCCAGTGTGAAATTATTGTTTGCAGGATACATAAAATGGGTGTGGATCAGTACTGAACCGTGAATATTAGATCACTGGTCTAGGGTGCCCCCAAAAGTGATGTTTCTGTAGCACTTTTGGAAGAGTCTTGATTACTGGGCACCTGGGATTTGTTCTGATATAAACTCAGGTCAAGAGCTTTAGTGCAAGCAAGGTGAGAGAGGAGTTGCTATCATGTCTAATCTCCAGGTTTGTTTATTATGGCGCAGGCTTTCCTATGCAAGCAATGGCACGCAGCAGCCTTCAGAAAAGTTTCTATTATTTCTAAAAATTTCTATATATCCACCCAACCCTGCTCCCTGTGAATTGCAGGTGATTTCAGGATCAAAGTGATTGAAGGCTGGGAGCATTGATTCAGGGTTCTGGTATTTAGACTTTGTTACTCTCTTTATTTTGGTTGGTGTTTTATCAAGACTCATTTCCTGAGAGTTTTCTTGTGTTTCCTTCCTGCTGGAGCTGAAAAAGTTTGTGACAATTATGGTATTAAAGGAACTCTTTGGGCAGGACTGATGGACAGTTCAGGACCCAGGTGGGTGGGACATGACACAAGGGTAGAGTGTTCTTTGAATACCAATGTCCTGCACCAGGACTGACACAATTTTTGGTGCCACGTGACACGTCTCAGTTCCTGCATCCTGCTAGGCAGATTTACTATAATTTGTATATGTTGGCAGCACGGTGCTCAGTGGTTAGCACTGCAACCTTGCAGCGCTGGAGTCCTGGGTTCGAATCCTGCCAAGGACAACATCTGCAAGAAGTTTGTATGTTCTCCCCGTGTTTGCGTGGGTTTCCTCCCACACTCCAAAGACATACTGATAAGGAATGTAGATTGTGAGCCCTATATGGGACAGTGACTGTAAATACCTGTAAAGCGCTGCGGAATAAGATGGCGCTATATAAGTAAGCATAATAAATAAAATAAATAACTGTTTACAATCTAGTTATACCACAAATCTATGCCATTTCTTGATTGCCATAGAGAATAGGTGCAC
Organism: Leptodactylus fallax; assembly: GCA_947044405.1. Classification (NCBI taxonomy): domain Eukaryota; kingdom Metazoa; phylum Chordata; class Amphibia; order Anura; family Leptodactylidae; genus Leptodactylus; species Leptodactylus fallax. The sequence continues at coordinate 1,516,200 of CAMRHE010000272.1, forward strand.
CTACATGTGCAAGAATTGCTAAAAAAACAGTGCTTCTTAGTAATTCTGGCAAGTCTTGCGTCTGTCGGAAGTTAAGACTGGCCAGTCCTAATAAATCCCCCCTCCTATCTTTAATTGCATTGATCATCACTGGATTGAAACACTTGGTCAATCTTTGCAGAAATACTGTGACTGCAGCAATATTGACTATGGCGTAGAAAATTTTTTTAGCAGATACGATCATTTTTTTTAAACCAGCAATGTAAATTTGCAGCTGACTCGGTAACATTTGTCAAAAGACAATAGAGCTTGTCTACTTAAGGTGCCTGTGTACCTTCAATACCGACAGCTGTTCCTCCTGACCATTTTTTCCACCTGTACACGTGGTTCACGCAAACGTGCTTGTGTCTTAATGTGAAGAGGGGACTGAGTTGTTGCCAGAGAATAGAAGGATTTGGCATTGAAATTCATTGCCAAATCCTTCTCCCTATAGGGGAGAGTCAGGGCGGGGGTCTTCATTCACATAAGATGGTCACCTGGTCCCACCAAAAGCATCAGGTTTACCAAATTATCTTTGTATTTATGAAGCTCCAACATCTTTATTTTTTTTTTCTAACATGCCTAAATGTTTTCAGGTGCACTCTGATGGTGAATGTGATGTATGCCGTACTGGGGAGAGTGATCCTTTTACTGGTACACAGTTTGTACAGTGTAAGTCTTTCTCCCTTATGTGTATTACAATAGGTTCACACTTGCGTTGTTCTCGTCCGCATGGGGACCCGAAAGAAGGAGAGCCTGTCCGCTAAAAAAGCGGTTACTCAGGGACACCCGCAGACCCCATAGACTATAATGGGGTCCGTCAGGTTTCCGCCAGTTTTATACTGAAACCAGCGGAGAGAAAAGTCCTCCTTACAGGATTTTTCTCTCCACCAATTTTGGACAAAATCTGCGGCGCAGTCTCTTACGGAGATTTCAGCACAGATATGAACCTACTAAACGTAGTCTTCTGAATTTTTTGTAGCCTCGGTAAGTACTACAATTCCTAACAGTTGTATACAAGCAAGGTCATGGGTGTGATCCACATTATTACAACATATACATTGCAAACATTTAGCAATTTTCAAAAAGTTCAACCTGTCAGCAATATTAACCAAAACTTTATCCATCGCTCCATGTTCTCAGCTCACACGGTCTGCTGGATGACTATAACAGTCATGGATCATCACTTTGAACGCCTGCCATGTAGATGTAATATAAATATCCAGCATTGCATCAGTTCTGCCATCATTGTGTTGTAGTTCACGATCAGCCCCTTCCCATCTGTGTGGTCAGCCGGACTGGCGGGTCACTAATGTGTGCTGATGATGGTGGACGGCTGGTGACTCACAGGATACTGTGGTGGTATTATTTGCTTTATAATATTTCCCATAAACACATACTGAGCTTGCAGTTTCTCATGTATGTAATATAGAAACCCTCAGGGGAGAAATGTTCGTCTTAATGTTGTGTATCTGGGAAGTCTAGTCAAACTAGATGAGATTAATAGGTATAAACAATCAATGGAGGAGCAGGGTCGGCATTCCACTCATGGTCTGGGGAGCCTGGTTCTCGGTAGATTGTACATACTGTATTACTTGTGTTTGTACTGGCAATACATATATAGTCTTACCCCTGGGATGGCTGTGAGTGAATGGGGAGGGGCACCTGTAATTGTCTATAGAATTGCATGGTATAAGAAACCATTCTGTATTTTCATATGTGTTTCTATGTCATTTGGAGCTCCTAAGAACAATCTTTTCACATATAATATACTTCAATATTCGGAATTATATATTTGGTGTTCTACAGTGAAAAGGTCAGGAAGCTGCAAATAAAGTCGGCCATTTTGAATCCTATGGGAACTGTCTTTGGTCACACTATCACTTACAATGCATAAAGGTATAACATTTTTTTTTCTACCTCTTTCCAATCTCCATATCTGTCACTCTTGTCTATATCTTAGGCTACATGCACACGAACGTTGTTAAAAAAACGATTAAACTGTCCATTTTTAAGGATCATTTTCCATCTGTGTTTCATATATCTTTCATCTGTGTCCTGGCCATCTGACATGCATGTGACACAGGTGCGGCTGTCAGGGGTCAACTCACTCTACTCACTCAATCTTGCACTCGCCTTTCACTCAGGCTTCAAATTGAACAAAAATCGCACCCCAACACAATCGACGCACCCCAAATACATGCCGCCGCTACTACCACTGACTTGACAGGCTCAGCTGAAACCTCACTCACATATATACGCGTCTCTCTAACAGTAAGACGCAAACACACTTCAAAAAGGTAATGGGTTCATAGAGCACCATAAAGTAACATTGAATTTAACAATTTAATACCCAAAGAGTTCAGTGCTATATATATAAAAAGCAAAGACAATCGGTGACACTACAAGGAAACACTTTTTAAAAATAAAAAAGGAGAAAAAGACTAAAAAAAAATCTTATGCTTAAAGTCCTTCTTGTTCCATGGAGCTTGGAGGAGCTCTTCTGATTGCATATGAAACATCTAGCTTTGTTACTGCCCCAAAAGATGTGACTTAGAGGTAAGGTAAAACTGTTTCTTATGGCTTAGCCGCACCTCCTTGCCAGGGTGCCCCCACCCCCTTCTCACCATTCCTCTATCTTGGGAGGATGGAGAATGAGCTGTTGCATCTCCAACCAGCAGAGCTGGGTACCTTCCAGGACATTTGAAGCTCCTGATACAACCTTCCCTCCCTATGCCTAGCTGACCAAGAGGTTGTAAAGTGATAAACCTGGGCTTTAGCTGGACATCTGGCATGGCACAAGCAGCAAAGCGCATTTTCACTTCTGCCCACCCCCCTTTGTATACCCACATACCACTGAGGTAGACTGATAACACAGGCATAAACAATACATCCACCAAGGATATACATATGAATAATCTGATTCAGTAATACATACACAAATGGGCTTCTTTCATCACACGGCCATGTGATGTCCATTAAACTACTGTAACACAGCCATGTGCATGAGGCCTTACAGTCACACCCCAGTGCCTTGGAGAAGTACTTGCCATTTACCAGTTGGAACTTGCCATATTCTCAACTTATTACAATGGGTGTTGACACAGATGAGGAAAAATAATAAAAAAATAAAAAAAAATCAGGTATGTGGTTAACAAATATGTATGTTAGTGCATGAGTAGCTCAGCTTACCATATGTTCCCGATAGGAAGTGGGGAATAAGGCGGCTGATACCTCGGGTGGTGGCATGTTTCCCATGAGTATGTATTGGGCATATTGGGTTTCATTTGCTGTTGGGGGAGAGTCAGGGAAACTTCCATGGACATCAGATGCTTGACTGGTCCTGCTGAAATTAGCACATTTCACCCAGGGCTGTGCAGTCGGAGTCAGAAAAAAAGTTTTCAACTCTTCAAAATAAAATGATTTTCTTTAATAGTATTATAGAATTATTGGTATTGTATTTAATGAATTTAGAATAATTTTACTGCTTCTGTCTGACCATGGCAGAGTTGGAGTCAGAGCAGGAGTATGAGTCTGGCTACGGACTAATAGAGGAGTCAGTGGTTGGGCCTATCGACTCCACAGCCCTGGGTTGACCAACGTTGACCTAATGTGTATGGAGACCTACAGTCATTCTCTGTTCTGTTGGATTTCTGCTCCCTTTTTAATGGGATAAGTTGTATAGAATGCAGCACTGATATTACATTACAGCCATTGCGGAGGTACAATAGCTCCTCGAGTAGTGCTATGTTATTGCTCTATACAATTTTTGAGGTTTTTCAACATTTTTTCCCTATAAGTTTAAAGGTATTATTTGGATTCAGATAAACATGACATTCTTCCAAAAACAATAGCATACCTGTTTGCCAGTTGTGTGTGGCATCGCAGATCATCCTCATTTACTCCAATGGAGCTGAGCCGCAATACCAAACACAACCTATGGACAGGTGTGGCGCTGTTTCTGGAAGAAAGCAGGTATGTTTTACTAGGCCTGTACATGTAATTGGCAAGAAATATCTTCTCAATGGAATTTTTTATTGGAATGGCAGAAGTTAAAAGCCAAACTGTAATAACTTTTTGGATGTGACAAAACATTTCCAACTCGAAACTTTGTCACTTCGGGAAAACAGAAAAAAAAATCCTTCTGAGGGCAAACAGCTGAAAAGCCCCAACGCCTTTTTTTAAGAACCTTGGATGCCTGTGAGATATTCCGGTACATAAAAAAAGATTAAGTGATTATAAAATGGGAGGAATTCACAAATAGCGATTTTTGCAAGAACAAATGTGCTTTTAACTTGGCGGTGTCTGTAGAGCAGGTATTTTGGACAGATTATAGGATTTCTGCTCTTGATCGCACATTTGTCCTGTACATGTTCTATTGTTTCCTTGTGACTATAAAGCCCGTCTTCTGATAGGCCTATGAGTTTCTATAAAGATTTACTGTAACTTGTGCAAACCTGTTGGGAAAGCACCTCCTCTTGGCTCGACATTCCTAACTTTGTTGACTTCGAGCTGTCTAAGCATCCTATTCTACCAAAAGAAAATCAGAAAGAAAAAAAAAAGCTGTTTTCACAGGAAAGAGGAAAAAAATGAACAGCAAAAACGTCAAAGAAGAATGGAAAAATCCATTGAATTACCTTTATGTAATCTCCACCTAGAGGACAGGAATTCTTTTCTCTGTAGGCCTCGGGGTTAGGATTATGTGATTGTTTCTTCCTGCCCTTAGGAACAGTTATATGTAAGACATAGATTAGGTGCCGGCCATTGTTCACACAGCGTATTAATTGTACATGTGGTATAATTACGTCTTGTTCGTTGTAATGGAAGGTGATATTTGCCTCAATTTATTTTGTGATGTTGCAGTAGAAGACGTCTTGGATGTTGATTTTACTGTTCCGCACCTTCCTAGATATTCCAGAGGCCTGGAATAGGCCCTCCTGCCTACAATGTGCCATTTATATTATGTGTCTTATGTGGCATAAGGTACCAGGTTACAACTCCAAAAAGTTATGCCTGTAATTCCAGCTCAATAGTTGAATCTGGAGTGGCTTTGTCTAGTAGTTATGAAGGTAACTAGCTATGGGTGATGTATACCTGCTATTGCTCTTCTTTATGTTGGGTGATTGGTAACTTTTGGGATAAATCAGTGACTTCAGTTTCAGATGACGGTCTACATCTACCTCTGTCTTGCCATATCAGAGGTTCAGGTTGCTCATCTCCAGATTGTCTGTGCTTTACACTGCAGCTGTGCTTGCTTGAAATGAAAGATACACGTTCTTGAGAAAGTTAGTGCATGATGGGTTAATTTCTAAGGCAGAAAGAAAAGAGTATAAATAGAAAGAATAAAAATGTTCACATAGACTACTCCAATCCTAGGAAAGTTAGAGTTAACCTTGACTTTCACTACCTTCACCAATTCAAGTTCTTAGCATCTGTTGATAGGCGCTGCTTCCAGTTGGACTTATTTCTCTAGCCCCCACTGTTCCCGAGCAACAAGTGCAGTTAGTTTTGGTGCCTGATATGCTATTTAAGCTCTGTATTGTCAGAAGGGCAGTGTCAGGCAGGGGGCTTTATTCAGAGTTCCAGTCAGAGGCAGCCAGTGTCAGAGCTCAGAATCGCACCCCTTTTCTGCTCCTGCCTGACACCGCCCTCCTGACAGTACAGAGTCTAAATATTATATCAGGCACCAAAACCAACAGCATTGATTTCTCAGGAACGGTGGGGGCTAGAAAAAAATTCCAACTGTGCTGAAATCAGTGGAGCATCGACTATTAAATGATTTGAAGAACTTAACTTGTTGAAAGTGGTGATAGGTCCTCTTTAAGATGGTTGTCCTATGATTAAATATTAATTTATTCTTAGATCAGGCAAAACATATATCAAGTTTTCAGTTTAATTCATTAAAATAAACCTATTCTTGTGTTATGTACTTGTTATGGCGCCCCCTGGCGTCCTTTGATTCCATCTCACAATATCCACCTAATGTGTCTAATGGTAATTAACATGCTAATTTTTATAGGCTGGCCTGTACAATATCAGGGATCACTTTGCTGTGTTTTTACAGGAGGGCCTGGGTGATAGGATTGAGCTACTGGGCACATGTGACCACCTGCTTTTACACATGAGGTGGACATTCTGGGAGAGAATCTGAGAAACAGAAGTGGTGCCATAACAAATATGTAATGGCAATATCTAGATACAGGTTTTCTTTTAAAATGACTTTAGCTGGATTGATCATATATATAATTTATTATTATTTTGTTTAATATTCAGTGGTTAAATGTAATATTAAAAATGGCATCTTCCAAATCTTCCCTTAGCCTGTAGCTCCCATTTTCCTGTGGCAGGATTCCTGTAAAAAAATTTTTAGTTGCTAAATCGATCCATCTAATGAAACATGGTATATTGGAGAGAGGGGAGAGGAGGAAGATGCAGCTGCAGTGTCTGTCACTCTGTGTAATGCTGAACTGCAGGAGGTGGAGCAGTAGGAGGTATAATTCTAATTGGTCAAAATACATCTTGACATGGCCAATCACTCAGTAAGCATGGAGAGAAAAAAAATGTGCAGTAGGACCCAAAGTATACAGGTTAGGAGGAAACTTTTTGTTCTGTGAATGGGGCCCCCAATTGAGACAACCACCCTTTTTAATGTTAAAGTAAACAATTATACAATGCCAGCTTTAATTAAGACTCATTAATACAGATCCATGAGCTCTATGGATCTTTGCAACTTTTTTGTGTGGCCACCACCTTGGACATTTGCTGAACCTACAGAGGTCTTACTTGGGGCAAATATTTGTTGATGGTTGTCAATGTCTATGAATATTATTACAGTAGTATTTGTATAATTGGGTATAACTATTCTGTAATGTAGAATCTTCCAGTAATAAGACAGATGTGTTCTCGTCCTTGGCCACAAGATTATTTGTTCAATGTTTAGATCGCAGTCCTGATTATATTTGTTACAGTAGGAGATAAAACACTCAAGTTGTGTGAAAGGTAACAAACTAATGGGCCGTAGGTGCAAGAATTATGAGTATATACTGTTCTGGAATGATAAGAAGACCTGTCAAAATGATAAATAAAAAAAAATTTAAAAAATGTCATAAATATGCTGATGTGGAAGTTTAAGAAACCATGCAGGAGGTGTCATAGACATGAGTGTGCAGTTATCTCTTCACAGAATACTCTTGATAAGGAACATTTATAAAGAATCTTCTTAGATGAAAATTATTACCTTGGCGTTATCAGAAATCAAGTCAAGAGAAGAGCTAAAACTCGGCAGTCTATTATGGTCCCCATGAACATAAGAGCAAAGTTGGTGGAATCTACCAATTTCAGTTGGTTATTTTTTGTGTATGGTGGAGTGGAAGAACCTTATGTAAGGGGGAAGACATGATGAATTTTGCTTTAACTTTGCCTAGCAGAATCAAACGTTGGGGAATATGGGAATCGGTAGGGATATCTGTTGGTCGAAAGCTATTGAAGGTGTATGGCCACCTTTAGCCTGGAACTTGATAACACTGTACTCAAAGATACATTGGAAAAATACTTGGAAAATACTTCTCACTTTAGGCTATATTATTATTAGCATAGATGAGGGGTCCAACTTTAGAAGGCTCAACCCAACCGTGTACTACATGGTTGTCCATTAATTTAAAAGGATGTCATCAAATGCCATATACATCTAATACTACCTGGAACCACTTAGTCATGGAATCATGGATGTTGTATTCATCACATAGACACTGGATCCTCAATTAAAAAAAAAAAAAAAAAAAATATATATATATATATATATATATATATATATATATATAATTATTTTTTTTTCCACAAACAGAATCTTCCATTTCAGACATTTGATTTTGGCATCAAGACAAAACAACCTGCAGTTCATATAAAAATAATGTTCATAGACTATAGAACCCTATGGTTCTCTAGGTTCCATTCAGTAGAGTTGATTTCTTATTGCTACCGAATGGTAAAAAGTAATATAGTCAACTACTGTTTTCGCTACAGAAAAAATGTACTTTGGCATATAACGCCAACATTTGCTGGCATATTAGGGTGACCATGCTCTTCCCCAGCAGTTATACCATGCCTACTTTGGGGTGTGCCATGCCCCCTTTTTGCGATACAAGCATGAATATGTGCCAGACATGCCCCTTTTTGTGATGTGACAGCCCATAATGTGCCAGTGTCATAAAGAGAATGAGAAAAGTCCGTCAGATGGAGTATTCTGTTGGGTTTTGGAGATTTGCCAGCTGGTAATCCGCAAGGTCACCCCTAATTTTGGGAGCCTCCTGGACATTGTGGGAGACTTGGTAAATATGTATAATACCCAATGGAATGCCGAAAAGACTCTCTTATGACATTCATATGGTCAGTACGAGTGTTTAACGATGTTTGACATATATGCTGATTCTAAACCAAAAGTATGATGTTTGCGTAGTCTACTATTTCAATTTCCCCCGACCAGCCGCTAACTTGGGAGTCTCGAGTAGTAAGACCATCTGCAATTACCTTCTGCCAGCAGGACCTGCTGTAGGAAAGTGAATTTATAATAAAAAGTTTTACTTTCCTCTTAAGCTGAGTGAAACAATAGCGGTTCTCAGATGGCGGGATTTCACAAAGACATTTGTAAATGACTTGCTGTGAATATAAAGCTGTTAATAAAGAAACTGTTAATGGTCTTCACAAATATGTAGGCAAAAGTTCATGTTCTCAAATAGAACTTTTTTTTTTTTTTTAATATATTTTGCATTGTATGATTGAAAACCATCACCATTGAGAAAATAGTTGCCGCTACTCCAATTGGGCCATATTTCTCGTAGTAACTTTCCTAACTATCCCCATTGGGCTTCAATGAGTTGGAGCTGAAATTGTGTCACTTGACCCTGCTCGGGCATTAAAAACTAAATTGTATTTGTTTCCTGGTAGCAATAAATGAAGTGATTGTGATGATATAACTGCTGACTGCATTTCCCATAGCCCGTACCTGTTTCAGCTGCACAAGCGGCCAAGTCTCATCAATCACTGTACTGCTGCATGCTGATCTATAGGGTTGGATTGCACTTGTTTATGCAGACTCTTCTAATGCAAATCACTATCCAGTATGTATTCATTATCTCTGTTGGCCCCTGAAAATAGGACAGTAGGTGCATATGTTTTTTAAGGCCACAAATTCTAAAAAGGTTTCCAGATTTACCAATATTTTGGCTGTTTTGACTAGTAGAGGTTGGAGCCAAAATATGTGACTGATGGAAATGTGCTACATTGATGGAAGGCCAAGCAATTCCTCATTATATATCTGCTATTTGGATTACTTCCTTTACGAGCAAGGCTGATATGGAAGCAGATTTATATTTAATGATATTATGATGAGTGTTAGTTGGTGCCAAAATATCTGGGCTATACAAAAGTGCTGCAAAGTAAGAATGCTATCAGACATAGAAGAGTTAATAATTTATTTCTGTCAATTAACAAAATGAAGTGAATGAACAAAAGAGAAATCTAAATCCCATCAATAGTTGCTGTGACCACCCTTTGGTGGAGGAGTCCTGGAAGTGATGATATAGCCCTGATCTCAGCATCATCCAGTCTGTCTGGGATGACATGAAGGGACAGAAGAATTGGAGCAAGCCTACATCCACAGAAGATCTGTGCTTAGTTCTCCAAGATGGCGGGAACAACCTCCCTGCCGAGTTCCTTGGCAAACTTTGTGTACCTAGAAGAATTGATGGAAGGCAAAGGTGATACCAAATATTGATGGGCTTTAGATTTCTCTTTTCCTACTTGACTTCATTTTGTTTATTCACAAATATAAACTATGAACATTTATATTTCTGAAAACATTCTGACTTTGCAGCATTTTCCCACACCTGCCTAAAACCTTTGCACATTACTGTATGTGGCTTGGTAAGAATCTTTTACGATTAACATAGCTTATGTAATAAGTCTTGGCTTATAATATTAAGACTTCATATTAATGAGTGATCCTTAGGATAGGTCATCAGTAGACGTTTGGTCCATCACCCACATTGATCAACTGATTTTTGCATGGTGTACAGAGCCAGAAGCAGATTGCTCCCTACACTGTGCCATGTCTGTCCCATTCTTTAATGTGAAGTATTGGAGAACTCCTTTTAAGATGGTGTCTTGTCAGTATGCTAATGGAAACTGGTGGTGACTCGACCAAGCTACTACAATATTGCAAGTAGTGTAGAGAAACCTGTGTTTCATTTAAAGGGGTTATCTCACTAAAGACCTTAATGGTAGGATATGTCATCAATGTCCAGTGGACCCTCCCAATCACTAGAATGAGATGGCTGTACTTTGCCTTTGGCTAATAGTGGGACTTCATAAATAGTGATGGATATATGGCATAGTGCTTTCCTAGCTCCACTAACACTTCATTCTAGCAACTGGTGCGGCTCGCAGAGGTCATATTCGCACCAGTACCACGTTTATGTCATACCAATAAACCATAAATGTAACGTGTGTTGTGTGTGTTTTTTTTTTTTTTGTGTTTGTTTTTTTTTTTTTATAAATTCCATTTCCCTACATGACTATGGGGGTGACCATCTTACCTGAGCTTCTCCTTTGCTCTGTTAACATCCATTTAGAGAGTTGCTTTATAGCATAGTCATGGTAGAACAGACTATATCTCACTTATTGAGAACTGAGGGGATATTTTCTAGGCATGCTCTCCCACAGACATCACAGATGCAATGATGGATCAGTGGTTTTATTTATATATCTATAAGTGTTACCTTCTATTGTAATCCTGTCTATCATGTGACTAAGGTGATCACTGCAGAAAAAAACCCTACAGAATTGGCAAGTATCAGTCTATAATTAATCTTGGTGGCCAGATTGGAAATTGCAGAGTTTAGCACTTATGTTGTACCATTACTTTTGCTGTAATCAGAATGATCTAATAAAGGTGTCTACGGTCATAATTGTACAATATATCTAACCATATCAACTAGTATATATACAGTTAAAGTCAAGCCTGATAACTTGGGACTGGCCGATCATACCATGGCCTGTGGTTGAAGCACAAATAGATGGCTACAGCTATAAATGTTTCCATGAATATTGTCATGAAATCAGTCATTTGTCCTATGAGATTTTTGCAAAGATGAGTGACAACATGTGCTAGAGCTGTACTGAGGCTTATCAGATGTCACTGAGCAGTTCGAGTGTTAAGGGGCCCTTAAAGGGAACCTCCACATTGCACTTGCTTCTCTTTCTTTTTCTTTTATAATTCAGAAACTGAGCAAATATATAGTTTTGTAAGTCTTTGCTCTTAGTGTAAGAGTCCAGTGGACAGTCCTACTTGTATACTGAGATAGTTGTCAATCACCTTGTAGGACCGCCCACTGGACACCTAAGCACAGAAAGAGCAAAGACTCAAAAGAATTAACGTGTTCTACTGAATACCCCCAAACTATATATAAATCTGCTCAGCTCCTCCTGCTCTATACCTTGCTGCCCACAGATCAGACATAATAGTCAACATGAGAGGACCTTTCTATAGTCCCCTCCTACGAGGATACCATTATTACTAATAGCATAGATGTGGGCCCTGGGCATAAAAAGAAATTCCTCAAGTGCTCTTGCAATGCAGTTGGTAAGTTTGACATTTTGTATAGCTACATAAAAAGCAAGCAGTATATTATCATTGAATTTTCTATTTATTCAGTTTTCCAATATCCTCTTTAAACTGGTTCAGATGGCGGTGTTCCGCTTTTAACATCACGGTTTGTTGCGTAGCAGCCTAGCCAAGCACTACAGGTACTGAGAAGGCCCTTGCATTGTGTATATAGATAAGCATCTGCAGTCTTCGCTCCCAAACAGGTTAACAATAGCTTGGTACGGCTTGTAAAGAAAAGTGAAAGTGACATGCGGCGTTATCCAGGGATAACATATTGAAGATATTTGCATGAGCGAGTCATACTAAGCAGAGAAGCGCTCCTCTCTCTGCCTCTGCCCGTATGGATTCCATTATTTGTGAGACATTTGGAGAGCAGTGTGTGGTCCACAGGCAGCACAAATCGAGGAACAAAAGGACAACAGGAGGCAAAGGAAAGGCCAGAAAATCAGTTACTTGTGAAACATTGGTAAATGGATGAAGAATTTCATATGCTTTTGGCTTGCAATAGATAAGTAGATAGACGGTGTCGGCCTATTTTATTTATTTTGTTTTTTTACAACATTTTTATATATATATATATTTTTTTACGCCATTTAATATCCATCTAAAATATCTAAAAACTATATAAAATCTTTAAGTAAATTAAATAATAAATACTCTTTTTAGGTGCCGTTACTAGCTATTGATGATAAAGTCGTTTCCAATCTCTTTACTTTGGAGGAGCCAATGCAATTTATTTTTCCTCTCCTAGTGACCCCAATGACTATCCCATGGCTACTGTAAATGTGACAACTCCTGAAGTGTTCTGGGTGGCGCCTGGCCAGGTTCTGAGGAACTGAAGGGTTACCATAGAAATAGGATTTCTTCAGAATATCCATAAGCTTCATCAAGTCTTCAAGATTCTGAATAGCTTTCTCAACAACTTGTTCATGACTCCTATAATTGTATCCATCACTAATGTTGATCATTGAGCATTGTCTTTTCTAATCAAATGGTTCTTCTTATACCAGGTCCCTAAAAAAAAAAAAAAAAAATTAAAAAAATTGTCTAGTCATTTGATCTAAAGAGCTTGAGTTTTTGTTATTTTATTTTTTTGACATTTTTATTTATTATCTAAACATATTTGACATATATGAACCATGGCTTTGCCACATGTCATGGGGCCTATGTCTCTTGGACATAGCATGATGTAACATGCAAAGTTATAAATTTATAATAATAATTAATAATACATGCATAATTATAGATCCTTTAAAATGGCAAAAAATTAGGAAGAAAAAATTATTGAAACTGTTAGTTTGAGGTTCAATTATATATAAATGTAGATGGTAATTCACTATAAATCAGGAATTTATGATGTAATCCCATTTTGTTCAAGGGAAACAAGCGAAATGGTTTAATTTAAATTTATTTTTGTAATATAAGTGTATGAAATAGAAATGAAAACAGGAATCATTTTATTTCCTAATTTTTTTTTGGGTTTCCAAAATTCGAAAAAAAAAAATTGACATATGACATAAATATCTATCATCCCAATATGGAGCCTTTTTGCATCCTCCCCAGAGAAAAACCTGGAAAAATATAAGTATCAGACAACAAAATCTATCATTTGTTTTATATCTGTGAATTCCTTCTTGGTATACCAGGACATTTAAGAATCAATAGGTCAGATTTAACACCGATAATGCCAAATTAATAAAAGCGTTAAATAATATTACCAACTGGTACAGAGAAATACAATACAAATGAAAATGTTAAATGAAAAAAAAATGTTAAAAAAAATGTATACTTTTTTTTTTTTTTTTTTGTAAGTCTAGAATTAAAAGCACTGCTCTTTGGACACGGAAGGCTAAGCATGGACCATGTGTATACCTTGAATAATGCATAGACCAATTTGAGGAATGCATCCCTCCATTTCATCCCTGCTTTGTTTTTGAGCTGCACATGGTGTTCCCGGGGGGGTTAACCCATGCTTTATTAGATTTATGCAGCACATGGCTGGTATTGATTAGTGCATAGTCTATTTTGTAAGAGATTCAAAATTAATTGTGCAAAAATCCATGTAAGTGCTTTTTTATGAGGCTCGGGAGACAGTGGACCCAGTAATATGGAAGTGAGTTATTTTATTGTAACACATGAATGCAAGCAGCCGCAAGCACTGGACAGATAGGCCGCTTCCTAAACAAAGGAATATCAATTGACAAATCCTCAAAAATCTGCTTCACCTTCTACTAAAAAGTGAATTTTTCATTTGTAGGCACAGCAAAGCTTCACATTGCTAGATGCTAAAGGGCAAAGAGGAGACATCACAGCACATCAGGAATACAGAGAGTGTGCTGGAGAGTCCGCCTATACATTTATTAACGGGAATACACCAAATTGTACTTTGATAGTGATCCTTGAAAATTTGTTTGCTCGTGTTGACCTTAGGTAGGTCAATTAAACTACTATTATACTATCCTGGCTGGAACTCTAGATTTTTTTTTGAACAAAAATTATGTCATGAACGAAAATGACTGATTATTTTGGGAATTGGATTGTAATCTAAAATCATAAGAATCTAAATTTTTAAATCTTAAAATATTTAAGCTGGCAAATATGCAGACACTTCTCCAGTATTATACGGGTGTCTGTCATTAAAAAAATCCCCTTGTTTGATCCTGCAGATGAGGCTTGTCTACTTGCTGTTAAAGCTTTTGTATGGGTTACTTAAAGGGGGTCTGGGTTGATACATTGGGTTCTGATGACAGATAGGTTAGAGTTAGCTGAATCCCCTTAGGAATCGCTGCCTCCATTGCTGAGATATCGCTGTTTTTGTCAATATGTAAATTAGCTTTTTGGAGCAATGAGGGTGGTGCCATTGTGCCAAAGCAGTTAGCATCAACGCCCTAAATTTTCCAAAGTGCTTATATACCTATTGACTGAAATGCCAATATCCTGGCAATGGATAAACCTATTCACAAGAGGAAATCACTATTGGGTTAGGCTCACCTGAATCCATCTAACTCCTGGCTGGGTTCTGGTGGTAGACTCCTTTTAAGACCAACATATACTTTCAATACCTATCCTACTCCCGATCCCCTGAGTTATACACAAGCATGCTTGATTTGGCTGTGTGTGCAGGTGTTCTTAGTGGAGAAAGAGGAATAAGCTCTTGCCCTTGAGAGCAAGATGCTAATATGTTGGAATTCAACTTGTCTGATCCTTCTTTCTCTCATCGTTCTTTTTTAAGGGTTACTTAAGGTGGTCATACACCCATGGCTGTGCGTGTATGTGTTATCAGTGGAGTTAGAGGAATAAGCTTCTGCCTGTGAAAAGGTTCTAATATGTTGAAATTCAACATGTCTGATCCTTTATCCATTTTTGGAGTATTGGCACAT
Source organism: Leptodactylus fallax (assembly GCA_947044405.1). Classification (NCBI taxonomy): domain Eukaryota; kingdom Metazoa; phylum Chordata; class Amphibia; order Anura; family Leptodactylidae; genus Leptodactylus; species Leptodactylus fallax. The sequence continues at coordinate 1,531,260 of CAMRHE010000272.1, forward strand.
CTCCACACTTAAGATAGTTAGGCGTTTCAGCCAAAATTGGTGTGTTTGGCTATCTTTATGTTATGTGTATGGGACCTTTAGAATGATGGTCAGGTTATAAATGATCTGGCCATCCCTGTGTTCAGTTTTTACCACTGCAGTATGATTTGAGGAAGAAATAGATGGTTGCACAAGATTGCTTGCACCAGCAGAATCCTCACGTGCTCTAGTTATAAATAAATTTCTACTGAAGGACGAGGAATAATCTGTCATCTTGTAACTTTTATTAGAACTTTCTAGTAGTGAACCCTGTAATACAAGTCATGAATATTCTACTTCCTGCGTTGCGAAGTCTCCCATCTGAAATATTAATCAGCTGCTAGAAATTGTCAGTAGATAATGCCGCCGTACAATGTGTGGTGGATTTTACGTTTGGGTAGATTTTTACCAGCCCTGTGTAATATTCTAATTTTTTTACCGGCTATGAGTAAATTTCTTTCTGGGTTTGGCTACGTGCATTGACATGGGGTGGCTGCTCTGAGGTGTCAGACACTTGAAGTGCAGAAAGCCATGACACCCTATCCAATCAGGACTGATAAAATGGATCTGAAGCCTGTGTGCATGGAGCTGGAATCACAGAGCACGCCGCTCAGATGCGTCTCAGGCTCTTAGATAAAATGTGCAAAGCACATGAATCATTTATGAGACGACAGGAATGAAAGGTGAAGTGTTGACAATGGAGGATTCTCAAGTGTTGTATAGTCAGATCTTAAAATTGCTCTTGGCAAATAGGGTCAAGTTGTGTCAATACATTTGCCACACTTCACACATGTAACATGCCCCAGTTGTGCGTTTCCTTTGCACGTGTAGCAATCCTTGTACAGCGATACTGGCCGCAGGCTACCCTGTGTACTGAATGAAAAATAGGATGTTTGTGTAGACCCTGTCTGTACAAGAGGAGGGGTCGGCTGTGACTTCCACTGTAATTGGGATTTGATTGTATACTTATTGGCACATCGTCCATTTTGTCAATTATTCAGTACTTGTTTATTTTTAGAGTATTTTTGTCTTACGTTTTAATTTTATCTTTTGTGAGATATCCAATAGTAAGGCTTGCCATACACTGTAGATCGCTACTGGTCAATGTTTATTAATACATTTTCCTCTCGACCTACCTTCTTCCAACAAATGTAGCTAGCCTTGGCTGAGGATGCATGTGTTCTTAATGTTAACCAGTGAGTAAGCCGCTGCTTTGGTGGCATCTATCGTTCCTGAGATTTGGCCCAATGGGTCGGGCATCTTCAATCTTGAATGTCGGAGGAGAGTTGAGATGCTACCACACACATTAAATGGTTGGTTCCTGGAAATTGGCAGGTATTGCCATTAGTGTAGCCCACAGAACAAGTGATAAGTGAATGATCCAGGGCTGTGGATTGGAGTCACAGAGCTGGAGTTGGTACCAGAGTTGGGAACACTTTTAGGTGGAGTCTGAAAAAAGTTTCCAATGGCAGCTTCAAAATAAAGTGATTAATCATGTTAAATTATATTATACAATTATCAATATTATGGAATTAGATGAATAGTTTGTTAAATAGTTTGTATTCTTTGGTAGGAATACAATCCCTAAGGGCCGGTTCACATCTGCATTCGGTTTCCGTTCGGGGAGTCTGCTTGGGGGCCCCCAAAGGGAAACCTATACGCATAGAAAATTATAGTCTATGGGGTCCGCAGGTTTCCTTAGGTAAACCGCTTTTCTATGCATATAGGTTTCTGTTCGGGGGGGTCCGAAAGCGGACTCCCTGAACGGAAACCGAACGCAGATGTGAATTGGCCATAACTTTTATCATGATTTAGAGGAACTCCACTGCTGCTCTCTGACCGTGGCCGGAAGCTTTTTATGAAGGAGTAGGAGCGGGAGTCAGGCTGTGGAAAAATAGAGCAGTTTGAGTCAGTTCTTTGGCCCATCAAATCCACAGCCCTGGAATGATTGCTGGGGTTGCACTGTTCAGACCCCCACTAATCACAAAAACAGGGTATCCAACTCCCCCATCTGAATTGAGTGATGGTCACACATTCACGCCTTTGATCTGTTCATTCTCTATCAGATAGTACAGCGTTCAGCTCTCTTCACCAGTCCCAAAGACTTTGCATGTAGCAGCAGTGTGTATGCACAACCGTCTCTCTCTATTGAATTGAGGAGCCTCCATTTTTATGATTAGTGGGACTCCCAACCATCATGTACTTATCACCTAGTCTGTAGATGGGTGGTAAGTCCTTTAACCTGGAGGAGAGGAGAAGGACATGAGAAAAAAAAAAGCTTAGGGGTTTGGTAGAGTTGTGTCCACAGGTGAATCCATGACCTTGTGGTAGCTTTTTCTTGTGATGAGTTGATCTCTGTGGGTCCAATTTCTAAAATTCAGTAGACTTCGGCACTTACCATTGGGGTAAGCTGCTGACACCACCACGTTTTACTCTGCCATTTCTGTTGGTCTCCATATGATATGTGACTGCACCAAGTCCTCCAAATGGCAAACCATCCTATGGAACCATGGAATCTTTGTACCAGTCATAATCTGAAGTTGATATTACAACTTGTTGAATGGACCTTACATAGAAACCCCTAAGAAGTGTTGCGGTTTGCACTTTGCATCTTGCTTTGTGTGACTTAGCACAGTTCTGAAGGTCAGTATAAGGATGTTTAATACAGTTGTACATCTTGCAAACCTGTTGCAGAGTAGTGAAATCTTTACACTTAGCCTTGTATTCTGTAGAATTTGTAAGCCCACATGAAAAAGGATTTATTTTATTTTTTTAGTGGGGGGGGGGAGGGTTAGACATGCTGGGACTTGTTGTCTCTTTTACTATGGGGATGGTCAGGATGCTTTCCTTGGATTTCCAAACCTCAGACATAAAATGAATTCCGTTGTATTAATGTATTATGTGCTAATTCACTGGGATTAAAAATAGAAGCGTTTTTACTGCACAGTCACAACATGATGTAAAGAGGGATTTCAGGGATGGGTGCAGTGTGCCGCTGGTTTTATTACTGTGACACTAGCCTGCTATCTGCAATGCATCATTCTGATAGTGTCTTGGGAGAAATTAACTCCTCGTTATAATATATATATATATATATATATATATATATATATATATAGATATATATATATATATAAATCATGGAATTCAGAATACATGGTAGACTTTTTGCTAGGTTGCTAATGGTTAAAATATATCTCTTTGTTTCAAAAGTTGTCATTTATTTTATTATGCATTTAGTGCTTGGTATTGCCTTTTTTTCTTATTTTATTGTATATTCAGAGCATATTATTTTATTTTTTATTGTACATTAGGTGAACATTATTTATTTTATATAATATATTTTTCTTATTTTATTGTACATTTACTACATTTTTTTTCACACTTTGTACTGTTATCTTACCCTGTTTCATTTCCCCATCCTCCTTCACCTATATAAAATGTTCCCTGAAAACATTGATCAGACAAAATCTTAAAGATTTAGGGTTGGGACAGCAGTTACTATGGCTGACACTGAAGTGGCTGCTTTCCACCACAAAGGCCGTCTGATGGACATTAGTTGACAGAGGAAGCAGTTTTATGGCTCATGTGATCTAGGCTGAAAAGGGCAATGGACAAATGAGATAGAAAGAAGATGGCTATATGACTAATGGTTATTTAAGAGTTGAGAAACTCCCTGATAAAACTAAGGAAGAACTCTACCTTATTTGTCCTTCAGATTCAGGACTCTCCTAATCTGTAATATAATACGGATAAGGAGAATCTCATACAGACACTACAGTTTAAAGGGGTTTTCGCATAAACATAACCATATTTAAATTTGTAGAAAATTAAAAATTAAACATTTTTGCAAATCTAAGTAATTAAAAATGTTGCAGTTTTAAAGATTTTCTCCAACCATCTTAGCGGTGACATTTGTTGTCTTGAACAGTTGCCAATGGAAATGACCACAAATGCAGGGACTTTATAAAGTCTGACATATGTCAGAAATCCATGATGTCCTTATTGTGGCCGGGTTATCTTCTCATACATATAGTGTCCCTGCCTGACAACCTGTCCACAATAAGGAAATGTACCAGACCATAGAAAGTTCCTGCATTCATGGTCATATTCATTGGTAACCGATCAAGATAACAGACTGTCACCACTAAGATGGTTTGAGAATATCTTTAAAGCTCTGCAAATTTTTTTTTAATATTTGCAAAATTGTTCAACTTTTCATTGCCGAAAAATTCAAATATGGTTATGTTTGTGGGAATACCCCTTTAAGCCCATTATGCCTATTCCAGTAGAAGTGCTTTGAGAAACCTTGTGATCTTCTTAGTATTTCTGTTATGAAATTTACAGATGTCTCTTCCCTTATCTTGTTGGCAGAGAATGTCCTAAAATGAGTGGAATGGGATAACCAAAAACTTTTGGGTTAATCTTTTGGCCATTGAGAAGAGCACAATTTATTTCAAAGATGGTCATCTCACATCCCTCATGTTGGCATATCTTGAGCCAAGAGGAAATGTATCTTTCATATGAACAGATATGAACACGTATCTGATTTAACCTCTCTTAAGGGCAACACAACATTGTTCTCTGCGCTACTTATTCTGTATATTTAGTTGAATTATTTCTAAACTGACCAATCCCTTTTATAACTTGTCCTTTGCAATGTTTTACAGGAATCCTGGAATTTATAAGTATAGCTGTTGGTCTAGTGAGCATTCGAGGTGTCGACAGCGGACTGTACCTAGGAATGAACGAAAAAGGGGAACTGTATGGGTCGGTAAGTTCTTAAAATATTTTTCAGAAATGCATATGGCCATTTGTCATACATGTTCCTTGTGTTTTTTTTTGTGTGTGTGTGTGTGTGTGTATATATATATATATATATATATATATATATATATATATATACATATATAATTATATAAATATTCCCATCACTATTGGAATAAATATTGTAAGAATTAGTTAATGTTAAATGAGCAGAATACATTTTTAAAATAAACCACTTGGTTATATGAATGACAATTTCACTGTAAAAAATAAGCAAAAAAACCCAGAAATCATTCACAGATTGTAAGCCCTTGTGGGCAGGGCCCTCTATCCCACTGTGCCAGTTGGTCACTGTTAGTATTATACTTGTCTTGTATATTTTGTGTACCGTATGTAAACCCTCAAATGTAAAGCACCATGGAATATAATAATGTAAAGCACCATGGAATTAATGGTGCTATATAAATAAACAACAATAATAATAATCTAAATGTAAAATTGTAATTGGTTTTATGTTTCTTTTAAAAATTTAGGTTTTTTTTTTTTTTTTTTTTTGCATGACCTGTGAAAATTTTGGACAGATTGAAAGCAAAATGATGTCTAAATTAAAGGGGGGTGGTTGTCACCAGATTGTGCTGTTGGATGAGTTAATGTGTGATAGATGTACAAAAGTCAGATGTGTGCTCAAAAATGTATTGAATCGCACAAGAATACACAGCATTGTAAGGAGACCACCATAAATCAAACCTGTCAGTCCCCCGCTGGTATTCCTCTGCATACAGATCTTCATTCATGTGCCCGATAATGTCCTAAGGGGTGAGACTGCTCAAGGCCTGGTCAGAAAGGGAAGCAGAACTTGCATAATAAAGTAACCTGAGGGCTTTCAAAACAAAGTATGTAAGGAGGGCTCTAGCCTGAACAACACAGGGCATTTAAGCGATATGCATCTGACATAACCTTTCTGTCAGAGGACACAGTGAGAGATCACACAGGCCTGCAGAATAGGATCTGCAAACATAGCACTCTCTACCCATCCTTCTATTCAATAGCCATGAAACCACAATTTTTAGGACAACAAGGCCATAGACCTCACCAATTAAACAATGTATACATATCTGATGTCATTGGATGAGAGACATTCATGATTCTGCATTATTTCAACAATTTTTGGAATTTAATGGATTCAATGTTATTTTGTACTGAAGCGGGCACAGCGATCAACTGATCGCCACCAGTCCTGTTTCCTAAGCACAGCATTATTAGACTTCAGGGTGGCTACTTGGCCATTGGTTTGTAGTATTACATATTGGACTTTCAGATTGCTTACTGACCATGTGATGCACAGATAGGCAAGCTCCACAAGAGCGAGAACCTCAGCTAGCTACTGTTTACAGTGGTACTCTGGACGGGGGACTCTTCCTCTATGATTAGAGGTTGCCTTCAAAATCAGTTCTTCATGGAAAACAAATTCTAGTTATGGACCAAATCTTATAGCGGACTGCTGAGGTAGACTGTAAGTGAGTCTATTTGCAGCATACTAACCAAAAACCTTACTTAAAAAAAAAAAAAATCTCAATAAGTAAGGTCACATAATGGGGTTGTCCTAGAGCCAAGGATAATGGAGACTGATGACCTGTGCACGGGATAGGTCATCAGTATTTGATCCGTGTAGGTCCAACTACCATACCGGGCAGCACGATGGTTAGCAATATTGCCTTGCAGGGCTAGGGTCCTGGATTCGAATCCAACCAAGGGCAACATGTGCCGGCAGTTTGTATGTTCGCATGGGTTTCTTCCAAAAATATACTTATGGGAAAATTTCACCCTTGAGGGTGTTGGGGGGTGAGAGCCTGTACGGCAGCCACTCCCTTTGAATCCCTGACACCAAACCCTTCATACATGGTATGTGGCACTGGGGTAATGCAGCTCTGTCAGAACTGCTTCTGGCTGTATACATGGTATACAGCAGCCAAATCAGCTGATCCATATGGGGTTTCTAAATCAATAATAATGACCTATCCATTATGCCCCTTTATTTCTGGTATATTTGCATTCGACAAAGGACTTATCTGCAATCCCCTACACAATATATTTCACATATGAGTGGATGCAATCCAATAAAACTATGGGGAAGTAGAGGGTAGTCTGCTATTTAGAGGACCCATCCATTACACATGGCAGAGAGTGCTTACAAAGAGGATCTAGAGGATCTAACTTGTCCGGCATTACATGGACAGTATAATGATTTAGGTGGTCTCTGTGTAATACTTCATTTTCCCTGAGGTGTCGCTGACTTGTTGCCTTGTTGACAGATTACATTTGATCTGTGGGGGGGGGGGGTCCCATCTAACATTTTAGCACAGCCATCTTAAAATTGATAATGAATCAAGTTTCTACACCTCAATCTATGGCAGCCTATATATATGTGTGAATGGTAGGTGTGAACTTGCACTAGAGAAGAGTAGTTTTCACACACCTAAGAGTATGTGAATACTCGACAAGTGACTGAGATTCTGCCATGCATTGTGCCATTGTGTGAACGCAGCACTGTCAAACAATGAGCAATACTTAGGTGTCGGCTACTACAAAGAGCAAGTAGCACATTTGTGCAGAAAGTAATGATGAGGAAATGATTGCAATGCACAAACCAATTTCCTGTGTTTAACGTGTTGCTGTGACAGGAGGTACATTTTTGTGTAGGTTGGAATTTTAATGGTTTGCAATCAGTTTTTTTTTTTTTTTTTTTTTTTTTATACAAAGCATCACGCTGGTTAACCTTGCTGCTTTACAGCATTGGACCCATGGGTTTAAATCCATCCGTTGCATTTTCTCCATGTTCTCAATGTTGACATGGGTTTCCACCAGGTTTCCACTACGACCACCTATGTAATGCACAGACTCACAAGGGTCCTCTAGAGCACAAACCACTCTATGTCGTCATTCTAGGTAAAAGAGCCGGGACATGAATGTGTGACCACTGGTCAGCAATGCTAATGGGTCATGTGAAGGCTGTTTTCTGGTGTCTCTAGTGTATAAAGGTCCTATGATGTCCATAACCCCTTATAGAGTATATTGAAAGGGGGTTCCTTTATAACGTAACCTCACTAGGCAGTATATAAACATCTTCACCCAAAAACTCCACAAGCCCAAAAAATGATGGTTCTACAAGGGTTAGCCAGGCTTAGGTATCATAAATGCTAGTATCTCTAAGGGCCCCCATACTTATCATAGCAAAGTCATCTGTATATGGGAGTCTAAAGGAATATCTATTGTTTGGCTGACACATTTTCAAGGTATATGGGCACTTTTAGTACCTCCAAGTTTCTCAGTAGTCTTAAAGAGGACCTGTCACCAGGACTGAAAAGCCCAATGACATGTCTTCTGGCCATACATCTGTCACCATTAACATTGTGGTGTTTTGTTTATCAAAATATATTCAGCCTTTCCAAAGATATAAGCCCTCTTAGTGTTGATGCAAGTTAGGGTCTCCTAGCCAAGTGGGCAGTATCTCTGCATGACATACAGCACACAGAGACCCCACCCCCAGAGAAACCACAGTGTTTCCACCCACTTGGCTAATAGAGTACATTAGCCAAGTGGGTGGTGATACTGTATATTTGGATAGACAAAACACGCAAATGCTCAGGGTGACAGTACCGATCAGATGATTTATGTCATATGATGTTATTCCAGACTCGGTGACAAGTTCTCTTTAGGTAATAAGACACTAGCAGATTGTGTACAGACTATATATATTTGGGGGATAGGTAGTAGTTTTTGGTAAATCTATCACCATATAAGTAGCTAGAATCTCCTGGACCTGGGACCAAAACTCTTAGAGGTTTTTGAATTTTTTTTTAAATAAAAGTGTAGGGAAAAGGTTAATGAACTTCTTCAGCTGATAGCTGTGAATGCAGTGAACCTAATATGGAGTCTATACTCTATACCAAAGTACTATATTTTATAAAATCTAATAAGATACAAAATGTTACAGCCATAAAGTTGGCAAAAACATATAAATACGACAACAATGGGTATACTGGTAAATCATTTGACATTAGGGATCTGTCAATATTTCGAGTCTAGGAAGAGGCCTAGTAATTTCAAGCATCTCCTCAATGTTCCAAATTCTAAACAATGACTATATTGTGACCCGGGATACAAAATTAAACGTTCCATTGTGTTAGCCGGCACAGATCTACTTGTCGCAAAATGCAAAAAAGTATATAAATACATTTTTCGTTTCCCACCCATGTGTTTATAACTTAGCATTGCCAACAACCACAGAATCCACAAAACACATTGTTCCAATAAAGGGCCTGCAAACTAAAATGTACTTCGCAATGCATGTAACTGTGTTTTACGCCTTCTGGTTCTGGTTTGTGGAGTGATTTTCTGTGTTTATCTGCAGCTAACTCTAATATAAAATCATAAAGTACAATTTCACCTTTATTGAACCTATTCTATTATATGGGAAGCCACATAACTAGCACCCACCCACAACTCCCAGATTTTGGATAACATTTCTCTAGTGTCTCTTATGATATCCCACTGAGTCTCCAATTGTTTTGAGTCATGCCTGCTATCATTAGATTTTTGGTGATGTCTCAGCCTAGACATTACTAGTGCAGTAGAGTTAGTTCAGAGTGGAAATTGTACTAGTTGGACTAGTCATTACTGTCACTCGTGTGGCTATTCTGCCTGTCACTGTTTTGGGGGACCAAGCTGGCATTATGATGGCTCATTCCTGGTATCCTGGATTGAAACTGAACAAGGGCAACATCTGCATGGAGATTCTATGTCCTTCCTGTGTTTGTGTGGACTTCCTTCAGCCAAAAACAGAATAATGGTTCACTTTGAATTTAGAGTATGAGCCCCAATGGCGATAGGGGCAAGTGAGTGATGGAGATCTCTGTACAGCACTGTGGAATATGCTGGTGCTAAGTAAATGAGTAAAATCTATCTTTCCTAAATGAATTAATTCCTTTGCCAATAGCCTGGGTACTATTTTTTTTTAAGTATTAAACCCCATATCTCCCCCTCCATTGTGTTGCCTTGTAGAACTGGGGACCTGTCAGGACAGTGTCTGTGTCTTCAAAGTCTCTCTCTCTCTCTCTCTCTTTGTCTATCTATCTATCTACACTCTGTCTTCTATTGTTACAGTTTTTTCCCGGCTGATCATGTTGCACCACTCATTACGGAATATCCTAACTCATTTTTTCCCACACTCCAAAAACAAGCCTTAACTGGCCATATAAAATTTGGCCCTAGAATGTTTGATGGATGAACTTAACGGAGACAGGGGGTAAATTTTTATGTCTTTTATAGTGTTGTGAAATATATTGGTAGATGTGTCCTCGCTTCCCCTTCCTCTTGGCTCAAGACCTTCCGGAGATGAATGGCATGAAATAATAAATTTTTTAGAAAACACTTTGTTACTCTCTCGTCTATTGTAACACAATTTTTCCCCATAGCTGGGCATGTTGCACCACTCTTTTCGGATATCCTATCTAGTTTCGAATCTACGTGATGGATTTGAAGGGACTATGAATTTCTCATAACCTAGTTCCCATTACAGCAGAAAATCGGGGTCATGACTGTAGGGGATGCTTAAGTAGCAGTAGCATCCTGGTGCCTAAGGGGGGCTCTCTTTCACATTAGGTGACCCCAGTATTTCAAATGGCCCATAGTGGATGGAGGCCCCATTACAGTTTTCGCATTGAGGCCCAGGAGCTTAAAGTAACACCTCTGGGAACAATTCCAGTTATAATATTATTTTAGTGAATCTTATATTGTATACAGATACATTAACACTGCATTGAAAGAGAATTATAGTATTCGGCTTATTAACCAGTCCTGTAGAATAAAACCCTTTACTGTTTATATAACAGAATTGTTATATTTCTTCTGTGGTTTACAAAGTGGGGACAGGGGGCTGGGGTGGGGGCGAGCTCTTTGTTTGCCTTCCAAGCACTGTACATGTCACTCCCAGTTAAGAGATTCCTCTGGTGATATTAAATAATGCATTTTACCATCCATGCAGATAAATAATTAAAAGTCTGAAATAGCCCTCTGATCAGTACATATTATAACAGCCTTCGGAGCACCAATCATGAAGCATCCCATACAGTGTGTACGGCCTCCCGAAATGTAAATACGGCATGTTCTAGATGAAATGATCATTTTATCCATGATTAATTTATTATTGGTGGACAATTTTCTGTAAAAAGTAGGAGTTCAGACAAAAAGTACACAGAAAATATAAGGTGTCTCCGAGATGAATCAACGAGGCACAGCTAATATATATGTCATTTTTAATAAGATTTTTAATAATTCTATTACTATAACCTCAGCTTGGCATACAGCATAACCTGATATGTATGAACAGTAGTAGTAAAATAGTAATATTATCATAAGTGCCATAAAAAGTTATATAAAACCTGCAAGGGTAGCGATATTCTAGGAAGAAATTAAAAAAATTTGCCGTATAGTCCTCTATTATCTCGCAGATAAGCAGCAAGATTAAGGCTACCTGTATGATTTAGATACTGTTATTCCTCCCAACTTCCTTGGCTTGGCTGAGCATGCATGTATTCTCAATATGGATAGAGGGAACAAACCACACCTGCCAACATCAGCTGGCAGTTGGCCCGAAGAGACACCACAGGGGTGGCCATGCTCCCTTTCCATCAGGCCATGGTCATTTGGAAAGGGTTGCTATGGCCCCTCTATATAATGTGACCATGAGAATGTACTGTTTGTGATGTGACTGATACATACCGTGCCCACGTCACATAGAGAATAATAGAGAGTTGCCAAGACCTGGGAAATTTGGTTTCCAGGAGGTCTCCCCTTATTTTGAGAGGCTCCTGGACATTCTGGTAGAATAGGCAAGTATCAAATCCAGAAGCCTAATCTCTCTTTTTAAAACGTTTATAATGTGGATCCCTATAAAATATACACCTTCCTATAGAACCAAACAACGCTGCATTTCCAGTCATGAAGTAGTTACTTGACTGGAGTATGTGTTGCTCTTTTTGCATCTTACGCAGTCCTGTTCAATATTTATTGACTGTAGATACAGCCGCATGAATTGCAAGAAAACGCTGAAGTGGTATATTTGCATGCAGTTGGCCAAATCTACGAGGGGACATATTTTGTATAGTGATTTTTGTGATTGTGGCTCCATGTTAGTGTTGGTTACAAGAAGACTGAACACTCTTTTCTTTCCTTCTTGTTTATTACATAGAGCTATGTATGTAATACATTTTTGAACTTTAAATTTTTTGTAAAATTGTGTAAGTTTGTATATATTTTTTGAATTTATTAGATAGTAAATTCCATTCCTCAGTACCAAACAATTACTCTAGGTTCACACCTGCGTTGGGGTTTCAGTTATTCCGGTCCGCTTGGGGACCCGAAAAACAAAAACCCAATCCGCTTAGAGAGCGGCTACCTGTGGAAATCTGTGTACCCCAAAGACTATAATGGGGTCTTCCGGGTTTCCACCCAAAAAATGCAGAGAGCAGGACTTTTCTATCCGCATTTTTAAAGCAGAATGGGGGACAGAATCCCCAAATGGTCACCCAACGCAGGTGTGACTGTAGCCTTACTTCTATAAAATTTTGATTCATGGGAGTCTGACTATTTGCCCCCCAACCAACTGAGGCTAGCCATGTACAAAAGATTGCTGAGGGTAGGTGATAAACATTATTGTCTGGAGTACCACTTAAACAAGTCTTGGAAATCTGGGATGGAATGAATTCCAAGAAGAATCTTGAATGATATTTTTTCCATATTGTTTGGAGCATTTCTTAATATCATACAATTCCCATGTCATGCTGTACTGTATGTCATCAGATTTTATTATGGTTGTTGTAATGATCTAATACATTTTGCAGAACATTCTGTACAAACCTAAAGATTGAAGTTCTGTTCTTGTTTATTTCTTACAGGAGAAGTTGACCCAAGAGTGTGTATTTCGAGAACAATTTGAAGAAAACTGGTACAACACGTATTCATCTAACCTCTATAAACACGTGGACACTGGACGTCGATACTATGTAGCATTGAATAAAGATGGGACTCCTAGAGAAGGGAATAGGACTAAACGGCATCAGAAATTTACACATTTTTTACCGAGGCCTGTGGACCCAGAAAAAGTTCCTGAACTTTATAAAGATATACTAAGCCAAAGTTGACAAAGACGTTTATTTCACTCGAGCCCTTAAAAAAGTAACCACTATATTAAATCAAAAGGTTTCACCGATTGGGTTCTTATTGGTTAGCTGGGTCATCACATCAGCTGCACTGTTGCCAAACTTTGTCGCATGCATAATATATGATGGAGGCTTGGATGGAACATGCTAATTCTGTTCTGCACTTAAAGGATTGTCCTCCTGGAGGAAAGGCTGTGCCCATGAGTGCTTGATCTATTACAAGGCAAAGAGCTATATAAAAGCAAAGCAAGAAGGAATGAGGCCTGATGCATGCTGGGAAAATAGACATGCTTTTAAATTTTTGATCACCCCTTAATTCATCATATATCAGCATAGCTGCCATACTTCGGTTCATCAAGATTTTTGGCTGAAGGCCTGCTCAAGTCGTACGCTCATTTACAAAGGCATGGATGGGTGCAGTCTTACTTTAATAAGTGACTTTTCAGTTAATTGCTCATTGGGGTGCCATCCCAATGAGCATGAATCAAAGACCTCTTAGAAAAGAAAAAAAAATGGAAGAAAAAAAGAAACAAAAAATTAAAAAAAAAAATACTATACAAAAACAAACTTAAATTTATTTATAGAAATTCCAAAGGCAACATTATATTTATTTTATATATTTATTTATTATATAGAGTTTATTTTTAATGAAATATGTACAGGCCAGATAGGCATTTTCGAAGCTTTAGGCTCTGTAAGCATTATCTGTTAAAGGCCATTATGAACCTGTGGTAAATTCATGCAAGTTTATTATTAAGGTGCATGGATTCAAATGGAAAAAAAAATGGGAAAAACAATAATGACCCTCTAGGTGACAATCTACTTTGTGCCCATTACTCTGTACAACCACCTTATGCAACATCACACAGAATTATTCAGTGACTGTAAATCAGCTGGTCCTTTAGCTCCATAAACTGCTTGCCAACTGCACGAGAACAGCTGTTATTCCAGGGGAATGTGATGGCCAGTCTTTTATTTCCCTTGCAGTGGTCATTGCAGAGAAAATGTGGTCTAACATATTGGCCATTCATATGAATGGCCATCCACGTAATGTATGGGCTCGCTGGGTCTGCCAGAGCAAGAGCCACTCTGGCACAAAGAGGCCCCCTCTATTGATGTCTATATACTCTAATACGGTATATGGGCAGAGGCTATCATATTGAGAAAACCCCTTTAAGGCTGAGGCCCCACGTTGCGGAAACACAGCTTTTTTTTGTTGCAGATTTTGCTGTGGTTTTTTTGAGCCAAAGCCAGGAGTGGATTGAGCAGAAGGTAGAAGTATAAGTGCTTCTTGTATGCTTCCCATTCCTTTTGTAGCCATTCTTGGTTTTGGCTCAAACCGCAGCGAAATCTGCAAAAAAAAAAAGCTACGTTTCTGCAATGTGGGGCCTCAGCCTTAAGTAGACTTTTGAAGCCAGTGGTCTGCTGATTTAGTCCTGGAATAATTCTGTATGGTCTCCTTGTTCATTTTTTATGTACATCATAGACAAACTGTGACTTGTACAAATTTTGTGCAAACCCAAGTCTGCACTTTTTTTTGTTTTTGGGTTCAAAACTCCACCTTTAATTTTTGAGACTGGAATTATTTATTTTTTATGTCATTTGATTTTTTTTTAAGCTTCTAGCATTGAATAGCCTTTGCTGAGAGCTTTACATATCAACCCTCTCATATTCACATTCACCACTGTTAAAGTCTAACCCAAAAACCATACAAGGCTTCCAATTTTTATGCTGTAACCTTAAAGGATATGTCCTTTCCAATTGTTCTACCATCTTCAAACTTCTCTGCTGCTGAAAGGCATCTAAGGTTTACTATATATGCATATATATAATCTACCTGTTTATTACATATTATGAAGCAGATGGTAAATTTATCTTTTTTTTTTCTATTTTTTTTTTTTTTTTTTTTTAGAAAATGTCCAGGAGCACAATATAATCTCATGTTTTGTCATAGTTAAAGGCTCTGTGCAGTAAAATAAAATGTAGGTGCCTTTTATCACATGGCTATGTAATAATGGCTACTGGGACTAATGGATGTAATACAGCAGCTGCAGATAGTCCCATATGTTCGCTAAAGCTTAAATAACATGTGGTGGTTATAAAAATGCAAGACCCAGGTTAACAGGATAACTCTTGTACGTAAACATGTTTATATGTGCGCACAGTATCTTCTACCTGACAATGCAGCCTTCCTAGGGGTCAGTGTAACATCTGTCTATTGAAATTGCTTTCAGCGTGAACTGTCATAAAACATTAGCACCCTTTTTTTTTTCAAATAACTTGCAAAATTGAACCTAATAAATCTTTACGAATAACGACAAGGGGAAAAGTATTATACTTTTTATTTATTTTCTTTTTTTTTTTTTTTTACTTTTTGGTTTTGTGCTTCAAAAATTGTCTGCACATCACAAATTCTGGATCCTTCTTAGGCAAGTTTGAAATGTGTGGTACGTTTTGAAAAGAAAAAATATTGTAATATTTTTTAAGCAATAAGCATAGAAATAAATATTTATTTAAAAGTGTTCTGAAATGTGTAATTGGACACAAAGGTATATTTCTATTCTTCCCCGTTTCGTACTGGTTACGGAAGCATTGCACAAACTCTTCTATTACAGCTTACTAAATAAATGAAGGCAAAACATAACTTAATGGTCGCCATTTTACAGGTTAGGCCCATGGTACATCTTGTTGTGGAGATCTGGTTTGTCATATATCACAAAAGCAGGATCGGATCAGAAAGTGGGTTTTGGTGCTTCCTGCAACTTCATGTGTGCCAAGATCTTATCCTCCATTTTGATGACAAGTAGCAGAGCAAATCCTTAAACATTATATTCAAGGGTCAAAAAAAAATCTACTAAATGGATGAGTAAGACTGAGGCCCCCATTGCGGAAACGCAGATTTTTTTGTTGCAGATTTTGTTGCGCTTTTTTTGAGCCAAAGCCAAGAATGTCTACGATAGAAATGGAAAACGTATAGGAAGTTCTTATACTTCTACCTTCTGCTCAATCCACTCCTGGCTTTGGCTCAAAAAAACCGCAGCAAAATCTACAACAAAAAAAAAGCTGCGTTTCCGCAACGTGGGGCCTTAGTGTAAAGTGGTCTTCACTACATCATATGATCTGACCACATTGGGTCAACCAAATTTGTTAAACTTTCTATGACAATTGTAAAATAACTTCAAGCAGAAAAGTCCATAACATTTGTGAAAATTAAGACACTTGTGACATAATAGATATGAATATGAATAATATATAATATTACAAAAGAGAATTTTTGTTAACACCTGCGTCATAGAAGCCTCCGTCACAGATACTCTTTTTATGGGAAGCTCTGAAGGCAACTCCATTTTTCTTGTCAAAACGAAGACTCTTTTGAAGAATCTATCAGATCCATTATCATTCAGTTGGATCCAGCAGGTGTCACTGGTGTTTGTTGTATGATGGATCTTATCTACCATTGTGTCTTCCTGATGAATAGAGGCACAAATGTGAGCATAAGCTTACACAATTCACAATTTTTTCATGAAGAGTATTCTTGACTAAGGCAATTTGAAACTTGATGGTGGAAACCTTTGCCCACTTTCCTGAAAATCCATTTCCATGATGTGTCACAAATTTCCTCCAGCCCCTCCTGCAAAAAAAAAAAACATTGCGTTTAAACCGTTTTTTGTTTTGTTTTTTGAGCCAAGACTAGGAGTGGAATTAGCAGAAGGTAGAAGTATAAGAACTTCCTTTATATTTCCCATTCTTTTTCAAGCCACTCTTGGCTTTGGCTCAAATGCAGCAAAATCTGGAACAAAAAAAAGCAACTTTTCCGCAATGTGCCTTAGCCTAAGTAAGATAACTTCCAACACTTGATGAGAATGTCCATTGGTTTCAGAAGATCATTATGTTACTACAAACATGTAGAATTATTGTCATAACAAATACTTCTCGAATTTAAAAAAAAATATTTGCTGGAGAATCTGTACACCATGAGAATACATAGACAAACAATGCAAATTTGAGGGAGAAATGGACATATTTCTCACCATATGGTGAACAGCAATATAACATGTAGTGTTTGGACTAGAGTCATTACTAAAACCGAGCCCCAACTATCACAAGGCATTCATAGACCTGGTCTCTTCATATGGGACGCAATTTGTTCTTCTATTAAATGGACCATGGTTGCTATTTAAGTTTGTATTTCTTAGAATATTATGTAGCAATGTTCGTATCACCTTTACCACTCATTAAAACAACACAATTTTCATGTAGCTTTGGGCTAGATGCACCTTGCCATAATACATTTGTATGAAACTGATCATAGTGTGACCATAAATCCTGACCTGTACAATAGGAGTCTATAATACCGTAGGTTTTGGTCATTAGACCTGTGGTCAGGATGGGAGTTGGGCAATAATACGGTCTTTATAATATGGACATATTTTATAACTGTATAAATCCAGTGTTAATGTATTTGTTTTGTAGCCAAAAACTGGAATGGATCCTACAGAAGAGATGTAGCGAAAAGCTGTAGACCTCTATTTTTATTTATTTATTTTTTACCAAAAAAAAATTGAAGCCTGAATTACAAAAAAGTAACTGCTTTATTTTTTTTATAGTTTCCTTTTAAAAAGAAATGTAAAAAAAAAAAAAATATTTTTAATTTAAGGACTTAGCTTGCTCAAGATATTACTGCGTATAAGAAAAAAAAAAAACAGCAAATCCTATGTAGAGTAGCCAAGTATTGGCCTATCTTACAGTAATGTTCACTAATCATGTAAATACTTATAACTAAACAAAAACATTAAAACATAACATTTATTCTCCGATACATTAAAAAGTAGGTTGTGGCGCCACCTATCCAAAGATATATAAAAACCTAACAGTAATAGAATCCAAGCTAATGACATTCGTATTGTAAACCAATTAATGGTAACCTATATTTAATGTCAGTCACAGTGGATACTATACTGTATGTTACGCACGTATGCACACAACAATTGAATGCATAATATGGTCCAGATGATATCTTGTAACCTGAAAGCCAGTCCTTAAAGTGATATACAACGGGTACAGTATACTATATGGCAGACACATGTAATGGCTTGCCTCATTCATATTTGTTAAAGTCAGGAAAAATAAATGGAACGTTCTTACCATCTCACGAGGTATGTTTTGGAATGAGTGGATATCACAAGAGGAGCACAATTGTAGTCTTATGAGAAACTCACCCTAATGAACCCTCCAACACTTTATCCTGAACCCCAAAATAACTCCTACTTTAACAAGGACAGTCCCAAGCTAGCCCTGCATAATGCCCTAATCCATCCCTATTCGTATTTCATCCCGTGGGCAACCGGGACTCTTCAGAGGACTACTAGCTGGTAAACTAAATAGCTGGAATCAAAGCCCTATGTGGGCATCTAAACTACTATCAGTGACCTCTGACAGAGCGTAACACCACTAAGCTGTCTGCCAATGATGTCATCAAACAGTAGATGGAACATACATGTTTAATATACTGCTAGGCTCCGCCTCCCCCTCATTCAGTGTAACCGCCATGCATATCGCATGGACACCATGTGTGCACAGCATCCAGTGCCGTGCCAATGACGTGCAACATATGGTGGGGTGGCCTGTAGTCATCCTGACGTGACACTTTAATTTACTGAATTATACAGAGATGGTGGTCATTTGTCAGTGAGCCCAGTACAGCAGAGAGGTGCTGACTATGTACGGATACACTACACTACAATTATGTAGATAATATACATATAGATTGTAAAAATTATTAAAGGAGAAAAACATGGAATCTTAAATAAAAAAAAATTCTAGTCATCTACTAGTCATTGACAGTGCTATATATAGTATAAGAAATTTTCAAGTGATCTCTCGAGCATTTAAAAAAAAAAAAAAAAAATCCCACCAGTGTTGGTGACTTTGTTGCACTGAGTAGTCTGATGTTAAATGAATTGTACTCGGACTACTCAGTAAAACATTTGGGTCACTGTTTTATTTTATTTTTTTTCTTTAATAATAAAATAAATATTAAAGGCCAAAAAAGTAAAATAAAGATTAAGTCATACAAAAAATTAAAACTAGCAACACTTTACGAGGACATCCTACTTTAATATTTTTCTGTCTTACATTGCAATCCAAAGATGGGTCTTTTATATGGGTGACAAGAGACAGAGAACTGCCACAGAACTTGAGATCCTGAAGGTTGACTATTTATTTATTTGTATTTTTTGATTTTCCCTTTTTAAAAAAAAAACAAACAAACTTTAATTTGCAGTAAAATTTGATTTAGTTTTTATAGCACCACCATATTTCACATCACACATCATTAAAGAGATCCTCTAAACTTAAAATGCAGTCCGATCTTAGAAGGAACTGGGCAGATTGATAAATAGTTTTGTGTAAAAAGATTCCATATAACTTAAAAAGAAGACCTTTCACCACCAACAAAAATTCTTAGCACTGCTCTACTCCAGCGCAGTTGGAATTTTCTCTTGAGCCTCCACCATTCCTGAGCTACAAGTTAGCAGTTAGTTTTGATGCTATTTAAGCTCTGCAATGTCAGAAGGACGGTGTCAGACAGGGGGTGTGATTCAGAGCACCAATCAGAGGCAGCCAGTGTCAGAGCTCAGAATCACAATCCTTATCTGCCCCTGCCTGACACTGTCTTCCTGACAGTACAGAGACTAAATAGTATATCAGACACCAAAACTAACAGCATTGATTGCTCGGGAATGGTGAGGGCTAGAGAAAAAATTCCAACGGTGCTGGAATCCGTAGACAGCAACTAGAGATGAGAGAATCGAAGTTGACGAAGTGGAATTCGATTCGAATTTCAGGAAATATTCGATTCGCATCGAATCCGAATTTCCTCACTCTTCGTGGTAACAAATCACATTTAGTTCAAAATGGCTGCTGTACATGTTAGGACCTGGGGTAAGGAACTCTGGGAGAGTGGGATCACCCACAGTACCATGCGTGCAAGCCAATCAGAAGCCAGCCCTGCGATGTCACAGCCCTTTAACCCCTTCGCGAGCATGTTTGATCGCTGCATCCAAGGTGTTAAATCCCCCGATCGATTGTGGAGCAAAGTGTTAGCTGTAACTGACACCTAACACTGCTCCATAAACGATCGAGGGTTTTAACACCTTGGATGCTGTGGTCAAACATGACCGCGACATCCAAGGGCTTCCGCCATTTTGCCGCCCACCCTGGATCTCTGCAGCCAATAAATAGCTGTGTTTGTTACGCGATTCGCCGTGATTTAATTCTGATCGAATAGAATCGTGTCGCGAAATTCGGTGAAGTTGCCGAATTGAATTTTTGAATACTTCGCTCATCTCTAACAGCGACCATTAAATGAGGTAAAGAGCTGGACTTGTTGGAGGTGGTGAAAAGTGTGAGTTACAGCTATGTCTGTGTACATACTCATATGGCCCATTAATTCCATGACTCCGTCCCCTAGACTCGTAAATCCAGAATAATCAGATGTTTCAATTCATGACAATTTATCCTGAACTATTTCTCAAAAAAAAATCCTATAGCTCACTCTGCTTAGCTTCTCCTGCACTATAACATGATGGCAGCAGATTGTACAGCATTTTCATGGTGATGGGTTCCCTTTAACATCAGTCACTGTCCATACTGGGACTCACAATCTAATATTCCTGTTTCACACAAGGGATATTTTCATATAAAGCAAACTAAAGTGGGAAAAAATTGGGCAGAGGGTGCAGAGTGGGTAAAATAATAATAATAAATATAATGATAATAATAAAGCTATACTGAACTCGCCAATCCTATGCTCCTGTTCCTCATCTTGTCTTGAAACAAAGGGAAATTCTGCCCAGCCAGCCACTGCCTGAGACCACTGGCTAGCTGAGCAACCACTTTCTCTGTGTCACGCCTAGACTAGGAAGTAGAGACCAGTGGGGACTGCTAAGCATGGAAATGGGAGCAACAGGACAAATCTCCTGCTTCCATTCCAATGGTTAACAGGTTCTTGCTGGTCTGTGCTACCTGGTCCCATCTTGTTCATTGGCTGAGATAGGCCATAGCTGTGGCCTGCGATCTATAGATCTGTGTTGAGATGGTACCAGAAAGTAGAGTCCAGTGGGCCCCACGAAGCATTGTAATCATTGAGGTATCACTTTGTGATTTATTTTTATCCTACTCTGAGCCTTTTGCCAACATTTTTCCCACTGGACAACCCCTTCAACCTATCAGTGCATTTTTGTGGAGTGCGGGAAGAAACTGATGAAAGCCAAAGATCATAAAAACTCCATATAGATGTTAGTAAATGCATTTTTAGGAATGGCTCCCAGTGACTTCTATTACAAACTAATTTTCGAGCCAATAGAAAAGGAACTGAAAAGCGTAGGAAAGTTTTACTATCTGATGACTGTCTTGCTGTATTGCTTGCCATCTCGTAATAATCTTTCTCCGCACAAGTAGATTTCATGTACTGAGATCCTTTTCCCAATTTGCCCTAAGCCACCAAGTTCGATTGACAAGTTGACAAGAACTAGTGGCATCTGTTGCCCAATATATCTGTATGAGAAGCCATTTCCTATTGAATTGCTCTTTAACGGTCTTCTGAGACCATGACCAGTAGAGGTGACAGGTGCTCACTATATAAGCCACATTGTGCGGACTTGAGGAACATGGTCTATGAAAACCGAACCTCTTCAGCCATAAACCACTAACAGTTAAAGTCTTTGTTCTCAGAAGAATCCCAGTTCCCTGAGCTTAATAGCAATATAATAAATATGTCTTTTCCAACATTCATCTCTTGAAATTCCTATTTTTCCAACTTTCATAGAATTATGGGGCACTTGGGAACTGGTGCACAGACACAAGGTTTCACCACAATCCAGAATAGATTATCACATTGTGATCTCACATTAAAAGACTTTGACATGAATTCCTTCTCCCGCGGTGTCCGGTTGCCAGTGGCCTCTTGGTTAATGTGAGAAGAGCACGTTACCACAATCTGTTTTCAGCCATGATGAAAAGCTTGCCCTGTTATGTATTGTCGTGTTAGGATCACGCCGAGCCACAATCCAAGGTTCCAAGGTACGGATTTCGTTGGCACTTAATCTTCCATTTTTAGAAATTTTAGAAATAAAGAGTCTTTGAGAACAGAAAAAAAGAAACCGCTAAAATGTATCCGTGTTATATTTACTTATTAATGGTCTGGTGGGATTTAGTTTATGACTTGGGATGGCAGTTTTAGAACCCACCTGTTATGAAAAGACATATGTATATAGCATATCATTAGACTATTGCTCAACAATGTGGTAGACAAAGTGTGATGGTCCACATTGTCTACCTAACATGAGTATCTGTCATAAATACCACAATGGACTTTGGCTTTAGCCTAGGGTTACTACTTTTTTCATCCAAAAATAAGTTTAGGATATAGTTACATGTGCTGGTTTTGGGATGTTTTTTTCCATGGTTTTGTGCAAAGGATGGCAAATAAAGCCCAACAAAACTGGCATGTCTGGGTACACCTTTACAGGTATAAAAGGTTAAAATGTGGATATGACTTTTGGCAGACAATGACCCTTTTTTATTTCCTTCATCACCAGGTATACTGGTATTAACTCATACTGTATGATAGAATACCAGTGACACAGACAGGGACAGAACAAGGAGGAGACAAATTAAGGCTAGGTTCACACCTGCATTGGGTGCCCGTTTCGGGATTCCGTCCCCCCATTCCGCTTGAAAAATGCTTGCAGGATTTTTCTTTCCGCATTTTTCAGGCGGAAACCCAGCGGACCCCATTATAGTCTATGGGGTCAGTGGGTTTTCGAGGGTAACCACTTTTTAAGCGGATTGGGTTTCCATTTTTTGGAAGAACGGAATCCCCAATGCAGGTGTGAACCTAGCGGAAGCAATTATCCAGTGTCTCCATCCCCAATGGCACCACTATGGGCACTGGGCACCAGATTTTTGGCATGGTGTCCCAAGTCAGGGGAACAACGCTTTCAACTGTAAGCTGTATCCACATCCTCCGGACAGCGATACAATTGACATCTACCGTAGAGCAAGGAACCATAGACTCCCTGCCAGAGGTATAACTAGAATCTAATGGGCTCCAATGCAAATCTGTAATAGGGCCTCCAACTTACCATGTGCTATGTATAACACTGGTGTTGTCTTATGTTGTAGAGAAGCCTTTGGGCCCCTTCAGCCTCCTGTGCCCAGTAGCAACTGCTACCACTGCACCCCTATAACTACACCGCTGCTCCCTGTCACTCTGCGGTCTAAAGAACTGCAGGATCATGCACAGGTTATCTGTGTCAAAGTTCATGTGGCATGAAGAAGGCATATAGGTGCAGACCAACCAGTATCTTTCCTGCATGGGCCCCATCGCCTCAATCACATTGCAGCTAAGAGAGCCCTAGTTCAGGGCAAATGTCAGGCAGCAGGACCTCAGGGGCTAGGCAGAAAACTACTAATGAAAAATACATTTATGTTAGTGACATTTTAGAAAATATTTGCATGTAGCTGTATAGTGTGCTCCCTCAATAAATTTTACTGGTGGGCTCTAGATACCCAATCCAACACTTTCTGCACCAAAACAGCTACAAAGGTGGATATTATTAGTTTGTAGGGGGCATGTTGGTGGGCATTAATACTATGTGGGCCAAAAAAAGGATATAATTACTGTGTAGGAGGCACAAAGGTGGGTATTACTACTGTGGTGGTTCTACAGGGAAGTCAGTATTACATCACTATTTTAACCCTTTCCTGGATCCTCCATAATAGTACGGTGCATGTTGGGTATTTAAATATAGCGGCCGCTCAGGAGCTGTTGTTGTTTTTTTAAAAACGTTTTGGATTTTTTAAGGGGTTAATATGTAAATAAAACTATATAAATTTGGTCATATCGCCAGAATCATACTGACCCATAGAATACATATGTCATTTTGGCTGCACAGTGAACGATGTAAAAACAATGGTTGTAAAAATGTTGCACAAACATTTTTTCTCCAATTCCACCCCATTCTGATTTTTTTTTTTTTTTTATAGCTTCCCAGTACATTGTACGGAATAGTAAAGGGTACCATTACGAAGTACACTTTATCCCACGAACATTAAACCCTCTTATGGCTCTGTGAATGGAAAAATAAAAATGTTATTGAGTTTGGAAGGTGGGGAGTCTAAAACAAAAATCAAAACATGCCTGTGGCAGGAAGGGGTTATTGAAACAATCTGTGTATTTTGTGATATAAATATTTGTTGGACTACTTACTATTTACTTACTGACTTATTATGATTATTATAATTATTTTCGGGAGGCACCATCTATCTGATACTATTGGACCTGAAGAGTCCCCAAGTTTGGACAACAACCGAGGTCATATGGTCTACTTGTAGGGGTTTCTTGGACTAAAATATTGATGGCACTTCCTTAGGATAGGTCATCATTATTAGAATGATAGTGGGACCCCCAGCGCTCAGCTGTGTACATGTAAAATCAATGATGCCACTGTATTGACTGACATTTATCTTTGTGCCCTTTATACTATTTCTGCACACCCATTTCTTCACTTAGGACTAGATCAGGGGTCGGCAACCCCTGGCACATGTGCCAAGAGTGGCACGCAAGGCTTATTCCCCTGGCACAGCAGCGGAGTCCTCACCCAGCAGCTTCGATCGGACCAAACATGGCCGAAACGAAACTGCTATTATTATACTGTGGGGTCTCTTCAGACCCCCGAGTATAATAAGTGGAGACTTATGAGAAGTGATGAAACATAAAAAACAATGATACTCACCTTGCTCCCTGCGCTACGCGGCGGCTCTGTACTCTACAGGCGCTTCTGACAGCTGACAGGGCCTCAGGGGTCACGCCCGGTGTCATTACGCATAATGACGCGACGTGACCCCAGAGACCCAATCAGCGGTCGCTGACTACAGGCAGAAGCGCCGAAGAGAACACAGCGGCTGCGGAGCGTGGAATGGTGAGTACATTGTTTTTTTATGTTTGTCACTTCTCTTGGTCCTGCACTTATTATACTCGGGGGTCTGAAGAGAGCTATAATACCATGTGCAGGGACCGCTATGGGACCTAATACCATGTGCAGGGACCGCTATGGGACCTAATACCGTGTGCAGGGACCGCTATGGGACATAATACCGTGTGCAGGGACCGCTATGGGACCTAATACCGCATGCAGGGACCGCTATGGGACCTAATACCGTGTGCAGGGGCCGCTATGGGACCTAATACCGCGCGCTGGGGCCGCTGTGTGACCTAATACCACGTGCAGGGACCGCTATGGGACCTAATATCGTGTGCAGGGACCGCTATGGAACATAATACCATGTGCAGGGACCGCTATGGGACCTAATACCATGTGCTGGGACCGCTATGGAACTTAATACTGTGTGCAGGGACCACTATGGGACTTAATACCATGTGCGGGGACCCCTATGGGACCTAATACCGTGTGCAGAGGCCGCTATGGAACATAATACCGTGTGCAGGGACCACTATGGGACCTAATACCGTGTGCGGGGACCGCTATGGGACCTAATATCGTGTGCAGGGGCCGCTATGGAACATAATACCGTGTGCGGGGACCTCTATGGGACCTAATACCATGTGCAGGGACCGCTATGGGACCTAATACCGTGTGCAGAGGCCGCTATGGGACCTAATACCGTGTGCAGGGGCCGCTATGGGACCTAATACCGTGTGCAGGGACCGCTATGGGACCTAATACCGTGTGCAGGGACCGCTATGGGGCCTAATACCGTGTGCAGGGACCGCTATGGGACCTAATACCGTGTGCAAGGACCGCTATGGGACCTAATACCGTGTGCAGGGACCGCTATGGGACCTAATACCGTGTGCAGGGACCACTATGGGACCTAATACTGTGTGCAGGGACCACTATGGGACCTAATACCGTGTGCAGGGACCACTATGGGACCTAATACCGTGTGCAGGGGCCGCTATGGAACATAATACCGTGTGCGGTTATTCTGTATAACTGTGTGTTTTCTGCATTAAGGAAGTGTTTTTGCACAGTAAACACAGGCATTTTTTTGTGCAAAAATGCACCATGTGAACGCAGTTTTACATTGAAGTAAAAGTTCCAGTGGCCTAAGAATATATCTGCATCCAGATACATAGTGTGTATTCACCATAAGGATGCCGCCATACGGTGCTCCTGGACACATTTACCACTAATTGGCGGCTGCACATGGATTTTCATTGCTTCTAATCGGAAAGTACAGGAGTGTCCCAGGAAATAGCAGTAAACACATGCGTCCTAAACCATCTGGTGGCAGCACTTCTGTGTTATGGTTTGTGGTATATGACTTTAGTTTAGGGGTCGTCAGACTTACAATTATTGACCGGAACTCCGAGTACCTCTTCTTTGATTTTTTAATTAAAATCGGCACACCGAACAAAAAAGGTTGCCTACCCCTGGACTAGATTAAGGGCTGTAAAAGTTCCTGGGCAAAACATGTGTGGTGGCCATGCCAGAAGTGTGACTGTAGGTGCCCAGAGTTTGCATTTGCACATGGACCCCAGTATTTATTATTTCTGTACTGAAATATCACCGTGTGCATTGTCCTTGTGTACAGTATAATGCTAGGTTTCTTACCTTTGTGCTACCACCGTGGTTCTAAGTGCTTGATTACCTGTGACATGAGTTTTATCATCCCTGTTCTGTGATGTCATTGTGTGTGTTCTTCATACACTATGACATCATTAACAAACCTCTCCTGACTTCACAGTGCTTATTATCCATAAACTGTGAGCTCAATGTATGCATTATCCCTGCACAATGACATCACAATCACCATTAGTCTTGTTCTGTTATATTAATATCTTTATAATACCTGCGCATATTCATTATGCCTAATATTTTTATTATGCCTGTGGTGGATAATGCAAATTTTTATTTGTATTATTTATAATAGAGATGGGTGAACTTAGCAAGATTAATTTTGCAAATATTCACAAGGTTTGCCCTCCAGTTATGAAGTAAACTTGTTCGGCCCAAATCGGAAATGCTATTAATATTCTTTGGGGTCTCCGCAGAATCTAGTAAGCAGAGGCCCAGGTAAGGTGCAGAAACATAATAAACACTGATACTCACCTTCCTTCATCTCTCATGGAATCCCTCACTATGTTGGTGCTCCATCATTGTCCTCTACGGTTGTCTTCTGGCATCCTGGGAGACATCAAGGTCCCCAAGGGATTGGGGAGTCCTGTGATTTGGCCTTAGTGGTCATGTGGGGTGTGCCGACGTTATAACAGTGTGCCCCATGTAACTGCTATGGCCCAATCACAGGCCTCAGCAGTCCCCCGGGGCCCATGACATCACCCAGGAGGCCGGAAGACAACTGAAGAGGACTGCAAGGGAGCCCAGGAGAGGTTAGGGAAGATGAGTATCAGAGTTTATTATGTTTATGCCCCTTCCCTGAGGAACACTGGAGTATAATAATGATTCCTGGGTGGCAAACCTCAAAAATTTGGAGTATTGGGGGCATGATGACCTGACTATGAGAAAGGGGAGAACAGTTATCAGTACTGTATGTGAGAGAACGGGGCTATAGGGAGCAGATTATGTAAGAGATAGAGGAAGAGTAGAGTGGTATTATGACAGAAGAACAGGGGGTGACTTTGAGGAATATGGGGTCACATAGTTGTTCTCAGTAGTATTTGCAGGCTCAGAGAGATATCCTGTTTGTACAGCAACCCGTGCTAGAAAAAATAGGTCACACTTTGATCATGTGAAGGTGAAAGTAAGATAAGGAAAGACACTTTAAGTAAACAACTATTACTATCAAGGGGATGGTCTTTCAGACAATATAATGAGTAAAAAAAAGTCCTTTTAGTTTACGCCTTTACTAAAAAATGAAATGCACAATATTGTAAATCTGCCATTCAGAACCAAAGTAATACTGCTATGATGTACATTGCTCAAGTAACATTGCCATATCGTACAATGACCTAAATAATAGTCACATTATGTACATAGATAATTCTACAGCTGGTGCATTGCCTAGGTTTATGATAAGTGAACTTACAGGAAGGTTGATAGTGGGCCATATGTTATTGGGATAATGTGGCGGAGACCTCAAAATAGTAGGCTTTTTAGGACAGGCGCCCTTTTTGCCATTCAGTTATCCACCATGTCATCAAAAATGTAGAGTATCTGGAAGAAAGTTAGGAGTTTACTGAGTCAGCCACTTCACTCAATGTTGGCACTGTCTACACTTTTTTTTTTTTTTTTTGTATCTCTTATCTCATAGCAAATTTCAGTTTATCCCAAAACACTTACTTTTTGTCCTTCCCTGTAAACTTGGAACAAATAAATGTTTCCTCCAATACCTTTGAACTGAAGCGGTTGTAACTAGTTGTTTTTATCCCTCTAAGCAATATTTTTCCCGCCATCGTTTGTGTCAATCCTGACATTATTGTGCTGCTGTGTACCTTCAACTTTGGCCTCTATTAGACCGTAAATTGTGTTTTGTTATTTTAGCCTATATTCCTGCACATTTCCATGATGGTATGTCATCCGATGGAATGCAGAACCTTATATAAAGAATGTTATTACATCGCAGCAGTATCTGAATACAAAGTACGCGCTTGATAAGTCTGGTGATCTTGGAGAGAAATCAATGTCAGGGACAAGTTCTCTCTCTCTGTATTATGCTAATGATGGCTGCCACTGCTGACACAAGCAGCAAAAACAAATTATAATATTCCACCAAAGAATAGGGCCATTGGAAAACAATACTCACCCGTTCCTGCCCGCTCATCTGACTTCCTGCTAAGAAAAATAGGACATGGTCAAATTGGGTCATAGACGCTGTGTCTCCACATGTACATTGTAGATAAAGTGCTAATTCAGCAAAACTTTAATAAGGGGCACACATAGCGACTTGGCCGCCTGTGTGGTGAAACATGGAAGGGGCTCAAGGAAGAAAGAGGATTTTGTGCACTAAGTATCAGAAATATCACCTACAGCTCTGCATAGTGTCCAGTATGTGTTGACTGGCTCTATAAGTGGAGATTCACGGGTGGGAATCCGGGTTAGCTTGCTTCATATTTGGCAAAAGCAAATAGTTTGCATGAGTAATAGTGAAATGGATAGAGCATAATAGACCCGGTACGCTACTGTTAATCTCTATCATGCTTTATAGGCAATGCTACTATTGTTCTGGACTTTCATTTTGGGGCACCAGACTCATAGCTAGGCTTTCCTTCAACCATGGTAAAAATTTGCTTTGCTGAAGCAGAATAGCCTGTTGGTGAACCCCACTTCATGCATACTCCATACCAACATTTGGTTGGATGGGTGATGAGGAATGGCACAAAAAAAATTTCAGGACAAACCACGTCTTGGTCTTGGTCAATAACAAAAGTTATATATCCTTTGTTGGCAATGACAGAGGTCAAATGTTTTCTGTAAGTCTTCACAAGGTTGGCACACACTGTTGCTTGTATGTTGGCCCATTCCTCCATGCAGATCTCCTCTAGAGCAGTGATGTTTTGGGGCTGTCGCTGGGCAACACGGACTTTCAACTCCCTCCAAAGGTTTTCTATGGGGCTGAGATCTGGAGACTGGCTAGGCCACTCCAGGACCTTGAAATGCTTCTTACGAAGCCACTCCTTCGTTGCCCTGGCGGTGTGCTTGGAATCATTGTCATGCTGAAAGACCCAGCCACATTTCATCTTCAATGCCCTTGCTGATGGAAGGAGGTTTGCACTCAAAATCTCACGATACATGGCCCCATTCATTCTTTCATGTACACGGATCAGTCGTTCGGGTCCCTTTGCAGAGAAACAGCCCCAAAGCATGATGTTGCCAACCCCATGCTTCACAGTAGGTATGGTGTTCTTCGGATGCAACTCAGCATTCACTCTCCTCCAAACACGACAAGTTGTGTTTCTACCAAACAGTTCTACTTTGGTTTCATCTGACCATATGACATTCTCCCAATACTCTTCTGGAACATCCTAATGCTCTCTAGCAAACTTCAGACGGGCCCGGATATGTACTGGCTTAAGCAGGGGGACACGTCTGGCACTGCAGGATCTGAGTCCCTGGCGGCGTAGTGTGTTACTGACGGTAGCCTTTGTTACGTTAGTCCCAGCTTTCTGCAGGTCATTCACTAGGTCCCCCTGTGTGGTTCTGGGATTTTTGCTCACCGTTCTTGTGATCATTTTGACCCCACGGGGTGAGATCTTGCGTGGAGCCCCTGATGGAGGGAGATTATCAGTGGTCTTGTATGTCTTCCATTTTCTAATTATTGCTCCCACAGTTGATTTCTTCACACCAAGCTGCTTGCCTATTGCAGATTCAGTCTTCCCAGCCTGGTGCAGGTCTACAATTTTGTTTCTGGTGTCCTTCCACAGCTCTTTGGTCTTCACCATAGTGGAGTTTGGAGTGTGACTGTTTGAGGTTGTGGACAGGTGTCTTTTATACTGATAACAATATCAAACAGGAGCCATTACTACAGGTAATGAGTGGAGGACAGAGGAGCCTCTTAAAGAAGAAGTTACAGGTCTGTGAGAGCCAGAAATCTTGCTTGTTTGTAGGTGACCAAATACTTATTTTCCACCATAATTTGCAAATAAATTCTTAAAAAATCAGACAATGTGATTTTCTAGCTATGTTTTCTCATTTTGTCTCTCATAGTTGAGGTCTACCTATGATGTCAATTACAGGCCGGCCTCATCTTTTTAAGTGGGAGAACTTGCACAATTGGTGGCTGACTAAATACTTTTTTTTCCCCACTGTATGCATACACAAATGTAGCAATTCTTAGGGAGACAGTCTTGGCACAATATCATGATATCATGGTGCACTATGCTGATAATGTATATCACTGCAATATAATTGGAGCAGCCATACTCAATACTCAACATGACCCAGAAACTGTGATGTTAACAGCTGCTTCATCTGTGCATGTAACTATATAGATGTGCCAGGTCTGCCAGAGTGGAAGGTACTGCTATTCACATGACTGACTTCCTCATCCATTTGATGTCTGTGTGCAGTATGCTATATATTTTTTCACGCATGGGACTATTGAGGTGAATGGGTCCATGAAAAAGATGGATCCCGCATGGCGAGTCTCTACTTGGTCATATGAATAGGTTGTAAGTAGTTTCCTACAACATATGGACAGATGGGAGCACAGAAACCTGTAAGAAATAGTACAGTCATGGCCAAAAGTTTTGAGAATGATACAAATATTAATTTTTACAAAGTCTACTGCTTCAGTTTTTCTAATGGCAATTTGCATATACTCCAGTATGTTATAAAGAGTGATCAGCTTAACAGCAATTACTTGCAAAGTCAATATTTGCCTAGAAAATGAACTTTATCCCCCAAAACACATTTCAACATCATTGCAGCCCTGCCTTAAAAGGACCACCTAACATCGTTTCAGTGATTGCTCCATTAACACAGGTGTGGGTGTTGATGAGGACAGGGCTGGAGATCAATCTGTCATGATTAAGTAAGAATGACACCACTGGACACTTTAAAAGGAGGCTGGTGCTTGCCATCATTGTTTCTCTTCTGTTAACCATGGTTATCTCTAAAGAAACACGTGCAGTCATCATTGCACTGCACAAAAATGGCCTAACTGGGAAGAGTATTGCAGCTAGAAAGATTGCATCTCAGTCAACAATCTATCGCATCATCAAGAACTTCAAGGAGAGAGGTTCCATTGGTGCCAAAAAGGCTCCAGGGCGCCCAAGAAAGACCAGCAAGCGGCAGGACCGTCTCTTAAAAGTGTTTCAGCTGCGGGATCGGGCTACCAGCAGTGCAGAGCTTGCTGAGGAATGGCAGCAGGTAGGTGTGAGTGCATCTGCACGCACTGTTAGGCGGAGACTCTTGGAGCAAGGCCTGGTCTCAAGGAGGGCAGCAAAGAAGCCACTTCTCTCCAGAAAAAACATCAGGGACAGACTGATATTCTGCAAAAGGTACAGGGAGTGGACTGCTGAGGACTGGGGTAAAGTCATTTTCTCTGATGAATCCCCTTTTCGATTGTTTGGAACATCTGGAAAACAGCTTATTCGGAGAAGAAGAGGTGAGCGCTACCACCAGTCTTGTCTCATGCCAACTGTAAAGCATCCTGAAACCATTCATGTGTGGGGTTGCTTCTCAGCCAAGGGAATCGGCTCTCTCACAGTCTTGCTTAAAAACACAGCCATGAATAAAGAATGGTACCAGAATGTCCTCCAAGAGCAACTTCTCCCAACCATCCAAGAGCAGTTTGGCGCTCAACAATGCCTTTTCCAGCATGATGGAGCACCTTGCCATAAAGCAAAGGTGATAACTAAATGGCTCAGGGAACAAAACATAGAGATTTTGGGTCCATGGCCTGGAAACTCCCCAGATCTTAATCCCATTGAGAACTTGTGGTCAATCATCAAGAGACGGGTGGACAAACAAAAACCAACAAATTCAGACAAAATGAAAGCATTGATTCTGCAAGAATGGACTGCTATCAGTCAGGATTTGGTCCAGAAGTTGATTGAGAGCATGCCAGGGAGAATTGCAGAGGTCCTGAAGAAGAAGGGTCAACACTGCAAATATTGACTTGCTGCATTAACTCATTCTAACTGTCAATATAAGCTTCTGTTACTCATAATATGAATGCAATTATATTTCTGTATGTGATAAAAACATCTGACAAACACACATAAAAACCAGAGGGCAGCAGATCATGTGAAAATATAATATTTGTGTCATTCTCAAAGCTTTTGGCCATAACTGTAGATAATAAATGTGTAATACATTTATAGTAAAACTTCCTCTCTGAGCCTTGTTTTCAGTGTATATACTAGGCCTCAGTGATGTTTTACCCACAATAATGTTATATTACAAATTTTACATGACATTTGTGATCTCATCCCTTATTCCAATGGGTCCCTACACTAACACTTTATATAGGACATGAGATTACCTTCTAATATACTCACTATTACAGTGCAGTCTATAAGATTATGATCTCAGGGGTCTTGTCTATAGGAGAGCACATCATTTATTATACAAGATAAGTCTTAGTGTAGGGACCCATCTGAATGAGGTCGCTGTGACGTGGCAGATGGGCTTGCACAATTTATCAAACTGTGTGCTAAGAACCTCACATTTATATCTTTCAGTAATACATGAAAGTGAAGCCAAAGAATTGGCTATGCACCAGAAGTAGAGACCCAACCGTTTCCTGAGGCCACGTCCCCAAAGCCACACCTCCTTTTATGTTACTCTACAAAGAATCCAGATACACACGTGCACAAAATTGTTGGTACCCCTCATTTAATGAAAGAAAAACCCACAATGGTCACAGAAATAACTTGAATCTGACAAAAGTAATAATATATAAAAATTCTATGAAAATGAACAAACGAAAGTCAGACATTGCTTTTCAACCAGGCTTCAACAGAAATTTTTAAAAAAGAAAACTCATGAAACAGGCCTGGACAGAAATGATGGTTCCCTTAACTTAATATGAGCAAACCTCATGAGCAAACTGCTCCAGTTGCCTTGGGTTTGAAGGGTGCCTTATCCAGACGGCATGTTTCAGCTCCTTCCAAAGATGCTCAATAGGATTTAGGTCAGGGCTCATAGAAGGCCACTTCAGAATAGTCCAATGCTTTCCTTTTAGCCATTCTTGGGTGTTTTTAGCTGTGTGTTTTGGGTCATTATCCTGTTGCAAGACCCATGACCTGCGACTGAGACCAAGCTTTTTGACACTGGGCAGCACATTTCTCTCTAGAATCCCTTGATAGTCTTGAGATTTCATTGTACCCTGCACAGATTCAAGACACTCTGTGCCAGATGCAGCAAAGCAGCCCCAGAACATAACAGAGCCTCCTCCATGTTTCACAGTAGGGACAGTGTTCTTTTCAAGATATGCTTCATTTTTCCATCTGTGAACATAGAGCTGATGTGCCTTGCCAAAAATTTCGCATTTTGTCTCATCTGTCCATAGCACATTCTCCCTGAAGCTTTGTGGCTTGTCAACATGTAGTTTGGCAAATTTCAGTTTTGTCAGATTCAAGTTATTTCTGTGACCACTGTTGGTTTTTCTTTCATTAAACGAGGGGTACCAACAATTTTGTCCACGTCTGTATAGGTAAAAAATAAATACAAACTATATTCAACAATTATGTTAAAACATTTTAGAAAAAGCCAGAAAATGTCACATAATAAGTAACATAAAGAACAAGAATCCCCTACCTCCCCACGGAAAAAGTCTACTCAAACAAGTAGTCAAAAATGACAAAAAAAATGAAAAAACATCCGCATGTCCGCACAAGGGGCTCCTTGTGTTGACTTTCGGTTCTCACATACAGAATAATAAACATTTAGGTCACATGACCTAACATGGTGTCTGCTAGAGATGAGCGAATTTCTCAAAAGTTCTATTCGGCAGTTCGATTTGAAGCTCCAAAAAAATTTGCTTCGATCCAAATTACTTTGCGGCGAATAAACAGCTATTTCCGGGCTGCAGAGAGCCGGGGTGGGCGGCAAAATGGCGGAAGTCCTTGGATGCCACGGTCATGTTTCTCTCTCTCTCTTCAGCACGGACAACTTTTATTCATGTGGAAGTATCTGCTAACAATCAAAGACACGCCTACCCAATCACATCACTAGAGAATATCTTGTGACCGTCTGATGTCACTAAGGTCCTTACTAAATATTCGTTACCACGAAGCATCAGGAAATGCGGAATCGTGGAGAATCGAAGATTTCCTGAAATTCGGATTGAATTCCACTTCTGCAGAATCGATTCGCTCATCTCTAGTGTCTGCATAAAGGAGACTTAAAAAGTTTTAAAACCATCTATGTATATAAATGCAGAAAGCAACATAAAATAACTTAAAATTGATACCAAAATAGTAAAGCAACTTTTTAATTTAATAATACTAATTTAATTCTCTGTTAGTTCAATATTTCTGGCTCCATTATCTAGTAAGTGACTTGTGACATCTATTTCTTGTTTCCTTATAGTGAAGAGTTAAATTCTCCCTTCCTCCGGTGATAATTTTAGCATCTCTTCCTCTCCATAGTGAGAGCGGTGGTGTGTTGTTGAGTAATAGGGTTTAGCCAGGAATATAACCTGAGACACCGGGGAATGAAGGAATCCTCTGGGAGTAAAAGTGTAAAATGTATTTTTATTCCTTTCATTAGTATCTGAAGACACAAAAGCTAAAGGATCCTTTCTGATATTCAATGGAAAATGGCACAGGGCACAATCGGGATCCAGGGGCCGCCACCATTTACATGACCCTATACTAAAACATTATGGGGAAGATTAGTAACGTCAATCTTCATAGCCCTGGAGCAGGAAGAGTTGTACTTCCTATATAACAAGGAGCACGCCTCCTCCTAAATAAGTTGTACCCTCCATTGGACACTGCACCTGGAGGGAAATGTACACCAACTCAGAGTTGGCATAAATTCCCACATCATTTGCACCAGATTTCTGGTGTAAATGATGATAAATCTGGCGGTGCCCCCTGCCAGCCCTCGTCACACCCTCTTTTCAGCAATGTAGTGAAAGCAATGCAGTGTTTCACATAGATGCAATTTTTTGAGCATTAATACATTTTTCACAAAAAATTGGGACTTTTTGTGCCTTGTACACCAGAAAGCTGGTATACAAGGCATAATAAATCTGGGCCATTGACTGAACTTTTATTATTGGAAGAATATGCTAAAACTAACCAAAATATAAGACAAAATCAAATACAGTTACAAATATGGAGACTTTACAGCAACAAAGTATTGCTCTAGAAGTGAGATTAGATGCCCTCATAAACGAAATGGTAGCATTTTAAGGCTAAGGCCCCACGTAATGGGCTGCAGCAAAAAAGTGCTGCGGGAAAAACCACAGCCGCAATGCATTGCGGTTTTTCCCGCAGCGCTTTTCACAGAAAGTCTACAGAGGTTTCCTTTGCGGACTTTCTGCTTCCATTATACCTATAGGGAAACCACCGGCGTTTCCAAAGGTATAATTGACATGATGCGATTTCCAAAACCGCAACCACAAATATAATATCCCATAGCGGCGCTGCATACACTATAATGCCCCATAGCGGCCTTCACACACAGTATAATGTCCCATAGTGGCCCCTCCACACAGTATAATATCCCATAGCGGCCTCTACACACAGTATAATGTCCTATAGTGGCCCCTCCGCACAGTAAAATGCTCCATAGCGGCCCCTCCACACACTATAATGTCCCATAGTGGCCCCTCCACACAGTATAAGGTCCCATAGTGGCCCCTACACACAGTATAATGTCCCACAGTGGCCCCTACGGTGTTGGGATTTTGCAAAAATTTCAGTAATTAATTTTGGTAATGCTTCGTTCACACCTGCGCTTGCTGTCCGTCCGTTGCCAATCCAGTGAAAATCTCGGCGAACGGGATTGGCATCGGATACAGACCGGTCAGTGGTGCATTGGTTAAAAACCCATTCATTTGAATGGGTTTTTAAAGCAATGCGCGGGTGTGCGCTTACACCCTCTGCGCTGCGAATCCTTTTTTTTTCGTCGGACACGAAGTCCTGCGTGTCCGACTTTGTTTCCGACGAAAAAAAAGGATTGGCAGCGCAGAGGGTGTAAGCGCACACTAAGTCTGCTGGGTTGCTGAAAACCCCATAGGGACAACTGGTACAGTACTCAACATCTCTATTAAAATTATGGTGAGTGATCACTGCAGCTCACAGCTGAACTGTAGGGTCACTGCAGTCAGACCCCCGCCAATCTAATCCTATAGGATAGGGCATCAATTTAAAAAAAAACTGGATAACCCCTTTAGCATTCAGGGTAAGTTCACATGAAGGAAAATGAAGGGGAATTCCTTTTCATTTTCCGCTGTCGTTTTCTGGCCGCCGGCTACCTGCGATGAGAGTCTGAAGTCTCTCTGCTGCTGCAGGGAGTCTTGAGCTGTGAAATCCGTGGCTGAAACAGCCTTGGCATCCACGGCAAGACTGAGGAGAAAGCTTATTTTTTCAGTGACTTGCTGCAATCTCTGCCTCCCATTGAAAACACTGAGAGGCAGAATCCTCCCCCAAATCTGTGGCAAATTCATCTGTGTGAACTTACCCTTATATTAGTTGAAGCAATAACTATAGAGATCACCAATTTAATGACATATAGTCTTAGTTTTATCTATTGATTTACTTATTTAGCTTTTGTTGTACCTTGCACAGCAGATATTGATGTATGTTTAGTGAGTATCTGGGATTGTAACTTGTAGATTTTTATGAATGTGTTGAACATTAAAACTGAAGGTGGTCATACACATTATATAAATGTAGGCCAAACCTGCTGATTCTGGCATGAGTGGACAACTATCTAATGTGTATGGGTACCTCCCAAATCACCCACCACCATCTTGAGGATCTTTTTTTAAGTTCTAGCTTACCTAATACATTGCTTTATCTGTCTTGCTCTGTTTGTCACATACGTCTCTCCTCAGCGTTCACGTTTGATATCTGGCTGCACTACCGACAGATACCTGAATTCTATGGCCAACTTAACTCAGGCCAGTCATACCTGGATATTGGTTTAGGACAGTGATAGGCAACCTTCAGCACTCCAGCTGTTGTAAAACTACAACTCCCAGCATGCATACTTGCTCTGCTATTCTTGGAACTCCTATGGAAGTGATTGGAACATGTTGGGAGTTGTAGTTTTACAGCATCTGGAGTGCTGAAGGTTGTTGATCCCTGGTCTAGGGCCTGTGTTTTGCACTGAAATTCCTAATATGTGTTTCCCAGGGCAAGGCTCATCTGACTTCCATGGGAAGCAATGTAGAGTAGGGGGCTTACAATAAAAATTCTTTATCAGTATGTTTTTGGAGTGTGGAAGGAAACCGGAGTACCCGGAGGAAACCCACAGAAACACGGGGAGAACATACAAACTCCAATGCAGATGTTGTCCTGGATTCAAACCTAGGACTCCAACAGTGCTAACCACTGAGCCACCCTGTAGTTTTTAGATACAGATGTTAAACCCATGTCTTCTGTTATAAGATATCACGCTGCAGCAGTTTAACCAATTGCAGATGTTTAGGGTATCGCTTCTACATCTTTATCTAAAAACAACCAATATATGGCAAAAAATTCTATCAAAAATTGAGTAGTTTAAAAATTCTATATGTTTGTCAGCCTATACCTTCACCTGCACCTGGGCAAGTGTGGCATTACAGGCTGGCCATTCACATGAATAGGTATCCAGGTAATACGTAGCTATTATCAGTTCTGGCACATAAAGGGGGATCCCTAGTCTCTGTAAAGTCCATATGACTTTGGTCATGGTTGGTAAAATTGTTACACCTCTGACCATTACGATCTCCTTTAATACTAGTTATAAAAGGCTGCAGAACTAAGAGGGAACACGTAAACATAAAACTGGTTTTTAGGCAAACAGTGCAGCCTTGTAAATTGTGTAATAAAATAGAACAATATGGAGAGAGGCGAAAAAGGTAACATTTTCAAGTATTTTCAACATAAGTATGTATTATTCATTCTTCCTACAGAGCTGTAGTTAGACTTTCCTTCACATGCGTCAAGGAGTCATTAGAGCGCCCCCTTCCCTCCTACACGCACACCCAAAGATTGACTAAATTTTACTTGTAATAAATAACTTGTAGGGTTACACTAAAATAAAGTGCTAAAATTAGCTCCAATCTGAAGAGGCAAGGCAAGATGACAGGTACAATTCAGATTGACAGTAACACATTAATAGTACTGCTATACTAAGCCCCACAAAAATCAGGACCGATAGCAGAACCCTAACCTTAAATTAACTGAGACCTGAGACCAGACTCTGGACCAAACTAGAAAAAAAAAAAAAAACTAAAAAATCAGAGCCCAGATTAAACTCCAACATTAATAAGACCCCAGACCAGAGCCCCTAAATCTATTCAGACTCATACATTGATATCATATCAATTATTAAAATAATTCAGTCATCAGACCTCTAACTTAAAGGGTCTGGACCAAGTTTATAAGTTACCATCTATCCACAGGATAAGTGAGAACTTGCTGATCAGAGGGGGTCTAAGTGTTGAGATCCCCACTTATCCTGAGAACATGGATCCGGTTTTCCCTATATGAATGAAGTAACAGGTTGCACAGATGTGCTGTGACTTCATTCATCTCTATGGGGCAGCCAGAAATAACTGTATATACTGTATACGATAGAGTTTTGCTATTTCTGGCTATCCCAATAGCAACAAATGAAAGGGCAATGTGTCTATTCAACTTGCCACTCCATTCATACAGGGAAAATTCTACCCCCACTCTCATGATCCATGGAGTGCCAATAGTTGGCCCCTCACCGATCAGAAAAGTTATCATATGTCTTTTGAAGAGGATCTTTCACCACCTCCACCAAGTCCAACTCTTGGCATCCTTCAGTAGGTGCTGCTTCAGCGATGCTGGCACAGTTGGAATTTTTTTCTCTAGCCCCCAATGTTCCCACAATAATTTCTGTTAGTTTCAGCTCAATTATACTCTCTGTTGTCAAGTGGACAGTCCCAGGCTGTGTGCTCTAGTCAAGGATAGCCCACATGACAGTAGAGAGCTTAATTAGCATATTTGGTGTTGAAAACTAATAGCTCAGGAATGGTGGGCGCTAGAGAAAAAATTCCAACCGTTCTGGCATCAGTAAAGCGGCACCTATTGAAGGACGCAAAGAGTTGGACTTGGTTGAGGTGGTGAAAGGTCCTCTTTAAATTTGGTTCTGTATAGAGACGAGTGAATTGTTTTGTAATGAACTGGATTCGACCCGAATATCCCAAATAGTTTTTTTGGGATTCGAACATTGTGACACTTGGCGTGCCCATGTCACTGCTGAGGCTCAATCACAGGCCTCAGCAGTGACCCTGGGTGCATGACGTCACAGGAGAGCGCCAGCCGAGGAAGCAGAGACAGAGTAGAGGACGCCAAGAAGAAGCCCAAAAGAACTAATGGAAGGTAAGTTTATGTTTTTATATTATTTTCACCTCCCCTGGGCCTCCACCTATTATACTCTGGGGTCTGAAAAGACCCCATAGTATAATAATTTCACTTCTAGTTCTATATAAACAAGTTTGGACTCAAACAAACCGTATTGTCCGAACATGGGATGAAACAAATCTTAAGAGCTTCAACCATCATTAGTTCTATAACATTTTTTGCATTGATGCCCACTTTTGACTTAAGGAACTCTCTGGTGTAAGCTGATACACTGAGTTAGGCCTTGTAGAGAGCCTGAAGAGTGGAATATGACACAGGGATTCTTTCAAGCACTGCGCTAGGCATAACACTGTGTTTTGCTCAATGTTTCCCTTTAAAGGATAAGGATTACAACAGTTTAAATGTACATATATTGGTGGAATATACCTATTACATAAAGTGGTATGACAATTTCCAGTGGACCAT
The DNA here is from genome assembly GCA_947044405.1 of Leptodactylus fallax. Lineage (NCBI taxonomy): Eukaryota > Metazoa > Chordata > Amphibia > Anura > Leptodactylidae > Leptodactylus > Leptodactylus fallax. The sequence continues at coordinate 1,571,715 of CAMRHE010000272.1, forward strand.
TGGACCATGTATATGTCACAATTATTTTTTTATGCTCAGTACAAACGCCTAGCCTTTGACCTGATAACCCCGGGTAAAGTCATTATATAAAGTTACACGGTAGAATCCCATGAGGAAGCAGGTCAATAGATATAATCTAATTATTATACCGTGATTTATTGTCTCTCCGTTATCTTAATGATTTGTCTCGGTTTTTGTACCTTGATCCTCTGCCGATTGATTCATCGACTTTTAAAATCTCCATTCCCCGGCTGATAGAATTTATTATAGACACCGCTGCTATTTATATGATCGCTGAGCCCTATCTCCTTGGCCTGTCTCATTAATCTATGGAATGGGAATACAGGACTGCACCGATGTGGTAACCTTTATATAGGTAACTGGACAGCCTCTCATTATATAAACTATTACGAAACCAGACTTATTCCCTGTGCTGATATCATACCAGTGAATCTACCAAGCATATTGGAGCCTCCACCTTGTGGCTGTACGTGTGACGTGCATGTGTTGAGTGTCAGGTCCTGGACTGAAATCTTTGATAAAATTTAGATAAATTGTCATTACAATATTTTGTGTTCGAAATGACGATAAATAAAAATTGTAATATATATGTAATTAAATGGAATCTACAATAAATGAAAAAAAAACCCCCTAATATATACATTCATAGAACTGTTCTACAAAGCAACATAATTTTTCATAATATGTATATATATATATATATAAATTTACTTTTATATTGTATTTTATGCATACAGTATATATATATATATATATATATATATAGGTGCAATTATACTATAAGTGCCATTGTATAGAGAATCCATTCATAGCCATGACCTTTTGGCCATTGGCGAGATTTTTTTTTTTTTAATCTTTACTTCTCTGGTGTAACAGAACCTTTTACTTTATGCCTTGTCATTCGCTCTGCAGGGGCTTCTTGCCTGTAGCCCTTGTAAAGTATCTCAGTGTAGGCCTATGCAAGGGTGGGATTAACATTTTTAATAACTGGTTCCCATCTTGGCTGAAAAAGATATGTATGCGAGGTGCCATGATATGGCATGCTATGAAAAATTATTTGTACCACAATAAGCAAATGTAATAATCGCAATATTCCAAATGTTCTATATATTGATGAGGAATTTAGTACTGATTAGAGACAGAATAAACATCTACATTCAATGATTCACAGGTGATGTCTTTCATGATTTTAGGTATTCTCTTTTTCTACTCCGTCTGTTTCATACCGCCATGACAACTTCACCTAGCCACAAGTTGTCTCTGCAGGGTTTGTCACTCACATATAGTATCTTTGGTTCTTTATTCTTGCAGTGCATCTTTTCCCCTTACTGAAACAAACTTTCTCATAGTATTGTTGCAGATTAAGACTGTTACACCATACACCAATCTTAATACAGGACTTACCAAGAAAATGGCATGCCTGATTTATCAAGAAGCTCCAGCCACGTGAATTCACATGCGCCAGAATGGAAATCTGCACCAGTCAGTAACTAGCATAGATTTCTGTACAGTATATCTCCCTCCAGAAAACTGGCAGGAGTTATGATAAATATGTTGGGCTGAGGAGTCCCCACTCCGTGCCGCCCCTCGCTCCTCCCACATTCCCTGAGAGTTGTGAGCAAGGAACTGGTACCTCCTGAATATGGTCTCACACATTATCAGTAGCACAGTTATAGGGGTTGCAGTGGTCAAAGTTGCAACCAGGCCCATAAGCTGGTGGGCCCACAGGCCTCTCTCACCAGACTGATAGTGATTGTATTTCTTTGATCTCCTTTGATGTCTAGCAGCCTGTGTATCACAAATCCTTCCTCCTAGTACACAGGTGTCAAACACAAGGACCGCGGGCCAAATCCCTTCTGTTATCCGGCCCGGCCTCACGCAATACAAGAGCAATAAAGATGGTGGCCGCCTCACTTCGCCTCATTAGCGGTGCGCCCCTGGGCGGACGCCATCTTTATTTCCTCAGGCGGCACAGTCCCTCACTGTCTGGGGGGCGGCATTTTTCTATTCAATGTAAACCAGCCCAGGACAGGCCGCTTTAAAAAAAAAAAAAAACAGAGCTGAGCGGGGCCTGTCCTGGGCTGGTTTAAGAGACGTCGCATCTCAGCGCAGGCGGCGATACAATGACGTCATTGCGCCGCCTACGCTGAGACACAGACGTCGCGGACAAGAAGAGGAGGCGGCGGCGGCTGCATCAAGGCATTGCAGGTGAGTATAACTTTTTTTAATATATAAATAGGCCGTGACCTGCTGGAGTATCCCCAGCAGGTCACAGCCTATTTATTTACCTACCCCGCGTCTGCTCGTGGCCGCCTCCGCTTCCCCCTTCTGCTGTGGGACGCAGAAAGGGAAGTGGAAGCCGCCGTGAGCGGCCGCAGGCATCGGTAAGCGAGGCTGCGGGCATCAAACACTACTATTATTATACTCCGGGGTCTTTTCAGACCCCGGAGTATAATAATCAGAGGCCCATGGGAGGTGAGGGAACATAAAAACATATCCTACTTACCTCTCCTGCAATCGGTGTTACTCCGACCAGGCTTGAGGCCTCTGGTGACGTCATCAGGTCACGTCGCCGGCCTGATCACGTGACGTGTGTGCGCGATTAAACAGGGCTGAAAGCTGCAGTGCATCGGTGTCCAGGATAGGTAAGTGACACTGGTTTTTATGTTTGTCACCTCCCCTGGGTCTCCGTTCATTATACTCTGGGGTCTGAAAAGACCCCAGAGTATAATAATAGTTCATGGTTTGGCCACTATGGGGCATACTACCCTGTGCAGGGACCACTGTGGAGCATAATACCAGTACAGGGGCCACTATGGAGCATAATACAAGTGCAGGGGCCACTTTGGAGCATAATACCAGTGCAGGGGCCATTATGGAGCATAATACCGTGTGCAGTGGCCACTGTGGAGCATAATGCCGTGTACAGTGGCCACTGTGGAGCATAATACCGTGTGCAGGGGCCACTAGGGAGCATAATACCGTGCATAATACCGTGTGCAGTGGCAGCTGTGAGTCATAATACAGTGTGCAGGGACTGCTGTGGAGCATTATAGTGTGTGTAAATGGGGTGCTATAAATAGGGGCTATGGCGCCTGTTTATATTATACGCTGTCTAATAGCTCGCTTAACTGTTAAGGAGAAGTTACTTTTATACACGTGTAAAATAATCTTGGCCCTTCAAGGTACCCCGTGAGGCTGAAGTGGCCCCCGGTGAAAATGAGTTTGACACCCCTGTCCTAGTAGATGAAGAGGTTGCAAGGGTTACAGTACTCTCATAACACTTTTTTTATGGAAGAAACTGCTGAGCACTCTACAGGAGATTTTACTCACTTCCCACCAATACAATGAGAGAAGACCTCACCAGATGTAAGTCCGCAGAAATCACTTTTCGATGTGTAGAATCTGTCAATCAAACTGCCTACTGAAAATATTAGTGCTACCCATACTGCCCCTATACACAGTGCACCCTAAAATGCCACAAATAGCACCCTATGATTGTCATATTATCACATCGTGACGCATGAAAATTTTAATAGTACATGTTAAGTCCTTCAACAATTATGGCACACATGCTACACCATCAAACTTCTGCTCTTGACCCTAATGTGTCTCTTACTCTGGGGCCTCTTCAGGCGTCCTCCTGGTGACCTCATGCACCTGGGGATCACCACTGAGGCCTGTGATTGGGCCACAATGATCACATAGGCATGTCATGATGCTCGGCATGCCCCTGTGACAACTGAGGCCCAATCGCAGGCTGCAGCTGTGACCCCGTACTCATGACATCACCACGGAGACTGAGAAAAAGCACTGGATGCCCTGAGGAGGCCCAAAAGAGGTGAGGGTAGGTAAGTATAAATTTTTTTTTTACACCTCACCTGGGCCTACACCTATTATACTCTGGGGTCTAAAGAATTTCACTTCTGGTTCTATCCAAACTTGTTCGACCCGAAAAACAAATCAGGAACCCAAGATACCTGAACCCGAAACAAAACAAATCTTGGAAGGTTTGCCCATCTAGCCAATAGCTAAATGCGCACTATTTGTTGTTCCTGTGCTGTCTATTAGCAATGCAGGTGATTGAATGTAGGAGGGAGGCAGGTCGGCACCTTCTTCTCCCTGGTTCTCAGACCTGTTTGTTGTTTTAACAATATGGCACTTAATTCATTAATAGGATACATCTCATGCACCAGAATCTCAAATCTACTTGAGCTAAAATTTGTTCCAGTTTCACCCTTTTCTACTAAGTCCTGCCCTGACATGAACACTGGCATGACCAGAAATGAAGCAGAAAACTGGCTAGTGGAATGCAAATGCTCCAAAAGATGTGGATGTATATGCTACAAAATTTGTGACTTTTATCATTTATTTTACACAAGAAACATAAAATACAGTGGGGAAAAAAAGTATTTAGTCAGCCACCAATTGTGCAAGTTCTCCCACTTAAAAAGATGAGGCCGGCCTGTAATTGACATCATAGGTAGACCTCAACTATGAGAGACAAAATGAGAAAACATCTAGAAAATTGTCTGTTTTTTTATGAATTTATTTGCAAATTATGGTGGAAAATAAGTATTTGGTCACCTACAAACAAGCAAGATTTCTGGCTCTCACAGACCTGTAACTTCTTCTTTAAGAGGCTCCTCTGTCCTCCACTCATTACCTGTAGTAATGGCTCCTGTTTGACATTGTTATCAGTATAAAAGACACCTGTCCACAACCTCAAACAGTCACACTGCAAACTCCACTATGGTGAAGAAATCAACTTTGGGAGCAATAATTAGAAAATGGGAGACATACAAGACCACCGAAAATCTCCCTCGATCAGGCGCTCCACGCAAGATCTCACTCTGTGGGGTCAAAATGATCACAAGAATGGTGAGCAAAATCCCAGAACCACACAGTGGGACCTAGTGAATGACCTGCAGAAAGCTGGGACTAACGGAACAACGGCTACCATCAGTAACACACTACGCCGCCAGGGACTCAGATCCTGCAGTGCCAGACGTGTCCCCCTGCTTAAGCCAGTACATATCTGGGCCCGTCTGAAGTTTGCTAGAGAGCATTTGGATGTTCCAGAAGAGTATTGGGAGAATGTCATATGGTCAGATGAAACCAAAGTAGAACTGTTTGGTAGAAACACAACTCATCGTGTTTGGAGGAGAGTGAATGCTGAGTTGCATCCAAAGAACACCATACCTACTGTGAAGCATGGGGGTGGCAACATCATGCTTTGGGGCTGTTTCTCTGCAAAGGGTCCTGGACGACTGATCCGTGTACATGAAAGAATGAATGGGGCCATGTATTGTGAGATTTTGAGTGCAAACCTCCTTCCATCAGCAAGGGCATTGAAGATGAAACGTGGCTGGGTCTTTCAGCATGATAATGATCCCAAGCACACCGCTGGGGCAACGAAGGAGTGGCTTCGTAAGAAGCATTTCAAGGTCCTGGAGTGGCCTAGCCAGTCTCCAGATCTCAACCCCATAGAAAACCTATGGAGGGAGTTGAAAGTCCGTGCTGCCCAGCGACAGCCCCAAAACATCATTGCTCTAGAGGAGATCTGCATGGAGGAATGGGCCAACATACCAGCAACAGTATGCGCCAACCTTGTGAAGACTTACAGAAAACATTTGACCTCTGTCATTGCCAACAAAGGATATATAACAAAGTATTGAGATGAACTTTTGTTATTGACCAAATACTTATTTTCCACCATAATTTGCAAATAAATTCTTTAAAAATCAGACAATGTGATTTTCTAGATATGTTTTCTCATTTTGTCTCTCATAGTTGAGGTCTACCTATGATGTCAATTACAGGCCGGCCTCATCTTTTTAAGTGGTAGAACTTGCACAATTGGTGGCTGACTAAATACTTTTTTTTTCCCCACTGTATATACCAAATTTCTCCCTGTTTACCCAGTTCCTGATGTCCAGGAGCTGTACATGCACAGTTGGTAGGTTGTACTGTGTTTCAGTGATGACTTATTTGCTCACGTTCCCCTCAATAACCATTTTATGACTCCATCTGGACACCTACAGAAGACTGACAAAGTCAGACTGCTAACACCCTGCTCCATAACCGATCGGGGGTTTTAACACCTTGGATGCCGCGGTAAACACGCCGTGTGCGCTCGAGAAGGGGTTAAAGGGCTGTGACATCACAGGGCTGGCTGCTGATTGGCTGCACGCATGGCATTGTGGGTGATCCTGTGTTCCCAGAGTTCCTTGCCCCATGTCCTAACATGTACAGCAGCCATTTTGAACTAAATGCAATTCATTACCACGAAGCGTGAGGAAATTCGGATTCGATGCAAATCCAATATTTCCTGAAATTCGGATCGAATTCCACTTCTGCAGCTTCGATTCGCTCATCTGTAATTATAATCTAACAAGGGTTATAATAAATCTAGCTACAAATTATAGGAAATAGACTTTTGGAGATGAGAGGTTGATCGAGTGATTTATCCTGATTGATAGATTTCACATTGGGAAGGAATTTTTCCCTTAATATGGCATAATTGGTTCCCATTTTGTAGGGGTTTTGGATTTCCTCTGAATCAACATGATGGAACAGGGTCTTTATTTAACTTTATTAACTATGTAAATGATTAAGAAACTGGCACCTACATGGATATATGTACTGATTTTGAGGCAACATAACTTGCAGTCACTTGCATGAAGTGGATACCTTTGGTTGCTCAACTTTTTAGTTGGAGGCAAGGTTCAGGTCTCTAAAACTAGATATTGGTTGGATACAAATCTAGAATTACATCCCCTCAGATCCCTACCTTACAGCTCTTTCCAAAAACATACACAGCTTCAGTGCTCCCCTTGCACGTGCCTTCACAAATATCCGTTGTCTTGCTCTCGACATCGGTGGTGGAAATTTGAGCCCTTTTTATATCCCGAGTTGAAGGCAGCCAAAACTACATCGCATACCTGGCTACTGTTTTTCCAACTTCAATTAAGTGTGGTCTAAGTTAAAAATTTCCATCTAGATTTGACAGAATTGTATGTTTTATGAAATACTTTTGTATTCGGTGTTATATTTTTTTCTCTTCTATTTTTCAACAATTTTTGGAACATAAAGTAATTGGAAGAAAACTACAAAGTCAGTACAATAAGACCTCAGGCTTTAAATATTCTACAATATTGGATATTCTTTCCTCATTATTTTCAGTGTCCCAGGAGACCAGAGATTATAGAAAAAGTCCCTATTACCATTCCAGGTGTCTAAATCAAGGAACCAATTCCTTCCATTGGGAAACTTTTGACCTCCTGCGTCTAAATATAGTCTAGCTGTAGTTAGGAGGTGACTGAGAAACTTTTGGAAAGAACTGGGGACTTTTTTTTTCCACTTTCTCTACTGAAATAGTAGAAGGACATGGGGGAAGAGGGATAAAGCAGACTACATAAGGCACTTTCGTATTTTGAGGTTAAGCTTTGTATTCTATGGATATCTTAGGCTAAAATGGCCCAAAAACATTTATGCAATTTCATAGCTTTGATTTCTAATTAGTTGTCTTTTTACTCTTTATATTATGTCATGTAATGAGTCATATTTATGTTGTCTGTATGGCAGAAGCAATGCCCCTTAGATAGAATAATCCTATAGATGCAGAATCCAGTGGAACATAGCACACTTTTTCCTGTTGGATTCATACAGAAAGAAAACTTCAATTGTGGCTGTTCTTATTTTTCACTGTTTGTCTTGATAAAAACTTTAATAAAAAGTGGTTTAAAGCAATGTCTGTGCTAAACAGCTAGTGAAAGAAGTTGGCTGAAGTCTGGTTTCTGTAACCCGTAGCTATGGCTTGGGTAAAGCTGTATCCAGCACCCTTGGCAATTCTATATCATTACATCCTAGTTACCAATATTTGTGTTGGGGAGCCCCCTCTGCCACACAGGACAGCTTACTTTTGGGTCAAGTTTTCATAAACCTTTGCAGGCCTTGAACATGCTGAATTTGGGATTGTCTGTGAAAATTCAAGACAATCCCTGCAAATTGGGGACTGTTGGCAGGTATGTTACAAATATGATTGTACTGTTCATATGCCAGAATCATACATTCAGAATGTAGATGATACATTTAGATCTTTAGTTTAGCCTACCAGTCGTTTCCGGAAATTTTTCAGGGAAAACTGCCAAATGCATATATATATGAGAAGTTATAGTATCTTCTGCAGTTTTGGGCATATTTCCTATGTATGTATTATTTTATTTATTTATTATGCTTGCTCATATAGCGCCATCATATTCCGCAGCGCTGCATCTCTTGTTTTTATTTCTCTGTGAATTGGTTGGTTCATACTAGCTTGTATATATATACTGCACACAGTAAGTGGAGGAGAATCCGCTCTATAACTGTCTCTTTCTAACTAGGCAATAGCTAAGCTATACTATAGGACATATATAGAGATGTACTGACCTGTAGTGATGTATGCCATGTGCTTTGGTTGTGATGAAATGTTTCTGTTTTGCTCCAGCATGAGTTTAAATCTGTATTATTTCTCTCTCTCCCTCTGCTCACTCTTCCCCCTCCCCTCTTAATAGACTTCTATAGAGATGAGTCACCTGAGTCATGTGACCTGCAGTCTGTCTTGAGATGGATAGAGCAGGGATTTTCACAGTGAAAGTCACTTTAGCAGAGGGAGAGGGAGGGGGGAGCAGGGAAATGGTGTCATGAGAGCAGAAAGAGGGATTTCTTTCTGATAAGATGTATTACAATTGTCTGTATTATTCATTTTACATGTACTTTAATGTGTCCCAACTTCAAACAGGGTTAAGATCCTATTCATTGGATGCAGGTCTGTGGAGTTGGCGTCAGAGTTGGAATTGGGGCCAATTTTGCCTGGAGTTACTGACGCCAACTCCAGCTTAAAAAGAAAATGATTATTTTTAGTTATATTATACAACAAATAATATTGTATAATGAATTTGATGCTTAGGTTATTACATATTTACTTTTACAAGAATCAATCACTAATTTTTTTTAGGAATTACAGGAGCTTTACTGCTTCTGACTGACCTTGGCCATTTGTGGAGTCTAAATTGGACTTCGGGAAAATAGAAGAGTCAGAGTTGGTGTTTGGGCCTCCATAGCCTTGGTTGGACGATCTGTAAAGACCACTTATTCATTTTGGTGAAAATGATCCACTGTTATGTGCGACTTCAACAGCTGCTAAATCAACATTGTATATGCTGAATTTTTTTATCCCCCGAAAAAAAAGGAAAAAGTTAATTTTAGCAAATATTTTCAAAAAATGGTCCCAATCCATTCCTGTTTTGTACAAAGTACAAAATATAGAGCAGAGTAAAAAAAAAAAAACACCTTATACTACAGAAAAGGTAAGTGGGAAGTAAAAATGTATCGCGTTTTCTTCTAATCTGTAACTCTTTAATAATATTGTACATCCTTTGTAAATTTCAGTACTTGCATTTACTTCTGGGTAAGAGATTTTAGAACAGGCTTCATTTTGCTTCATTCTAAGTGATAATTTTGCTATTTTTTGCAGAAACAAACTGTGCCAGATCTAATGTGACCTATTAAGCTGTAACATAGCCCTATTAGTGGCAGCGAATACACGGCAGACACCGTCTGGAATGATCAGAACTTTCTGGCCATAATGTAAACAGACCCCATGTGTCAATGTCTGTAAGCTCCTGTTTAAGCCCCACCACAGACATAATTGACTGCACTACATGAAAAAAGACAAAAACATTACATTCTGCTAATGTCGGACTCATTAATATAATATTAGTAAATATATTGTGGCACAATTTTACCCGCATGCAGATATACTTAAACATATCTAGTATGTTACTCAGGTGCTATCTCAGCAAGCTAAGAATAGAGATACAGCCACTGCTATTAGTATCAGAGGTCACCTCAGGACTTACATCTAAAGTAACCTACATGTGTACATGCTAATACGCTATGCAGATCTGTATCTTCACTGCTCCATAGACTGCACACAGTTTTTATGTCAATTGAATCTATTTGTGTACATTAAAGCAGTTGCCCAATATGGATAATTCTCAGCATTTTTAAGATGACTCCAGTGATCTGCAGTGAAACCTAGCAGAAAGTGTTCAATTACACTGCAGCGCCACCACAGGAGAAATGAAGTATTACATGATGTCCAATAAAACGATGGCATATTGGGTCATGCAGAAGGTGAGACTGGCAAATTGATGGAAACCACTTACAAAAGGGGTTTTCTGTGATTATGATATTGATGACCTATTTTTAGAAAAGGCCATCAGTATCAGATCGGTGGAGGTCCAACATCTGGTGCCCCAACTGATCAGCTGTTTAGAGAATTCTTCGGACGAGCAGTTTGACCTCTTCATTGCTTACCAAGAATATCACCATACATTGTATAGTACCTTTGCTTGCTATTGGATTTGCTCCCCTTTTACATGAATGGGATTAAGCTGCAAGCAAGTCATGTGACTGATGAAAGTGACATCATCGGCTTGTGAAGTTGAAGTGGCTCTCACCTGGGCTGATCATTAATATCAGATTTTTGGGCACTCTCACCAATCTGATATTGATGACCTATCCTAAGAGTAGGTCTTCATATTTATGTTCTGGAAAATCCCTTTAACTTAGGACATCATAATAAGGTAAATGAGGCAACTTCTTTAAGGAGTTATAACTTAAGCGGGTATTCACATTTTAATAATTATGTCATATCCACAGAATGCCTGATAAGTTTAGGCTGGACCCTCACCTATGGGGAGAATCAGTCATCAGTCTTCAGAATTCTCAATGAATAGGTGACCACGCTTGTTCATGGACTTCTCCATGTAAGTTTATGGTATTATGGGAAGAGTTGAGAACTAGACCCTGTTATGCCATATGCTGTGAATATGACAAAAATCCTGAAGATGAGAGTTCAGCTTTATGGGGCTATACTAGGACACTATATAGTTTGCAGACATACTGTAGGTTCAGCATTACATTGTTTTCAAGTTCTGAATACGACCAGTTAAGTTCTATAAACCATTTACTGGATTCCTAATCCTAGTGCCAGAGTCTATTCAACATTGCATCTTCTCTTCACTTCTGGTCCATCAGTTTAATGATAGAAGGCAGTAGGAGACAGGGAGCAGAATATGTTGACATATCTCAGATTGTATCCGACAGGTATTTCACAAGGGAATCCTTGGCAGCCATCTGACACTCAAGTTTTTGCTGTGGATATACACATTTTTCTACTGCTTTCCCCATTCACGTGCATTGGATGTGGAATATCAGCAGATTTGATGAGGATTCAGGTGCATTAAGGGTCTGCCCGAATCTTGCTAACAAACCTTATGGGCACTAGATGCTGCCATCAGTAGATGTCACCTTTGCACATCCAGCATCTCGCTGCCAAATTCAGCCACTGCTATTATTATCAGAGGTCACCTCAAAATCTGCTAAACAGAATATAAAAGATTCCACTTTGTGGAGGATAACTCAGGTACATATGCCATATGCATATACTGTTTGCTCCAGGTATTTTTTATTTCATATGGAAATTCTTCTAAGTAAAGACTAGGTTTACGGATAGTCCTTATATGCCCAAATTGGTTACTCGATCAAGATGTCTAGAGTCATTTATTTCTGGATCTTTTAAAGAAATTCTTTTGGGAGAAAATCTCTGTATACAGAGCATCCAATGGAATAAACCATGTTTGTTTGGATTAGTATTTTTTTCATTAAAAAATCTTATGGGTGTGAAAGTTTAGCAGCGTGTACGTCCTTATAACTAGGAGGCTGTACAGAGCTGTGAGCAGGTACATATCTGAAAAAACAGCACCAAAAACTGCAATACTACCTTCAAAATTTAGAGTTCCATCCTTTCATTTACTCACATAAGCTTAAAGGGATTCTATCATTAAAAAAACATTTTTAAACTAAAAGCATGTACTGTAGGAATAGCTTTTAGAAAGGCTATTCATCTCTTACCTTTATTTTGCAGGTCCATGTCGCCGGTTTTGAATTTTTCTTCTTTTCTTCATAATGCTAACTGTGCTCAGAGCACAGCTTCGTCATCACATCCAGCGCTGCCTCTGTCTTCTGTTCCTGATGCGTCTCCTCCTCTTCGCTTACACGAGTGTAAGAGGCCACTGGAAAATGGCCTACGGAACATGCGCAGTCGGCTCTGTCCAACCTGAAGTGGCAGAGCCAAATGCACCTGCGCGGGATTTCGATCCCGAAGAGGCGCTCGGCGGCTGCTGATGCAGTGAAGAGGAGGAGATGCGTCAGGAACAGAAGACAGAGGAGGTGCTGGAAGCGATGACGAAGCTGTGCTCTGAGCACAATTAGCATATTTAGCATGAAGAAAAGAAGAAAAATTTGAAAACGGCGGCGCGGACCTGCAAAATAAAGGTAAGAGATGAATAGCCTTTCTAAAGGCTATTCCTACATGCTTTTAGTTTAAATACATTTTTTTTAATGATAGAATCCCTTTAAACCCCACTTTGTGGAAACACAGCTTTTTTTTGTTGTAGATTTTGCTGTGTTTTTTGAGCCAAAGCCAGGAGTGGTTTGAGCAGAAGGGAGAAGTATAAGAACTTCCTATATATTTCCCATTCCTTTTGTAGCCATGTGGGGCCTCAGTCCTAAAGATTAATTTATAATTCCAAATCAGTTTTTCTTCTACTGGCTCGTCGCTTTATAGTTTTTTTTGGAATTGTTTGATTTACAGTTGTTTTAAACATGTATTTAACTCTTCTCTAAGCGTGTCTTCAACATGATTGAGCTTTTTCGGATTGCCCTTGGATTGTTCTTAGGCTTGATACCTTTAACCTTTTTTTTTTTTTTTTTTTTAAATGTGAACTTTGAACTTAAGCCTCCTTATGTGGGCCTTTGGTTAAGAATATGGTCTTTTTAGTACCTCAGCACAATGGGAAAGCTGGTGTCTTTGTTTTAGGGTCCAGTCGGTCCATATTCTCTTGTTTCATCTACATTATAGGGTATGCTACAGTATTCAAAAAAAATTAAGTGCTTTTTTTTCTTTATGTTTCCCTGAACCTTAGTCAGTTTCTACCTATAAAATAAAAACATAGTTTTGACTGAACTTTTCATGTCCTATCCATTTCACTAAGTGTTCCTTAAGAGTGTTGTCCAGGTTAGAAATCCCATTTACATATACCCTTTTAAAGAATTCTTATTTGAGTTATTGGGCAGGGGGGTTTTTCTGTTTGGGTTTATCATCTCTTGGTAAGAGTGCTGAGCGGCTACAAAATTTCTTGCTCTGAAGCACCTGTCCTGTCCTATATTACAAGGATAATCCATTGATTTAAATTAGCACTGTGTAATGCTTATTCTAACCTGTAGTGGCGCTGCAGGGAAATTGAAAACTTACTGTCAGGTTTCCTGACAGCTTGCAGTAGATTGTTGGATGTCCCAGGAGGGACACACATTGTTATTAGTCTTTTGTGAAGGGATCTTTCTAATAAGTTGAGACTGTCCAAAGTGGAGACCCACTTTAAGCCAGACCTTTCACCACCCCCAAAACCAATTCTTTGATAGGCACCCTCGACAGATTCCAGCACAGTTGGAATTTTTCTCTATCCCCCTCTATTCCTGAGCAATCAGTGCAGTTAGTTTTGGTACTTGATAGGCTAATTAGGCTCTGTACTGTCAAGTGAGCGGTCTTGGGTAAGAGGAGACAAGAGGGCGTGACACTGCCTGCCTCTAATTAAAAGGTATCTGAAACACATCCTCTTGCCTGCTTCTGCTTAAGACCACCCATTTGACACTAGAAGCCACAATAAAAAGGTTGGTTAAGAACAGGCTTTAGGAGAGCAGCAGCAGAAATGGGCTGACAACTGCGAGCAGTAGAATATGCTACAGATTGGGGTCTGTGTTCAGTGTGTGTGATGACAATTGGTGATGTAAACTATGTTGGTGCCATAAAAATAAATATAATAAAACAGTTATAAATATCTACTTTAATAATCCATTCTTTGCCATAATAAAACTATGGGTAGCGACAAGGATAGGTCAGCAGCGAAGCACGAAACTAACATTATTCAGCAGTTTTCAGACTGGCGGACTGCTCAGTTTCTGAAGTCCTTCCATCTGGCATCTCAGCAATGTGCAAAGACAAACATGATAGTGTATTGTGCTTGTAACCGTGATGAACAGATACGATTGTTATAGTACAATTCCATAATTTCACATTGTCCTTTTGTAGACTGCGCTCTGAAAACCAACAATATTGGAACTACCATAAATCATGAATGACGCCTCCAAGGGACATAATGTAAAGCTCAGATTTTATGTTGGTCCTTACAATAAGGTTGCACATACATTTAGAGAGATTATAAGTGTATTTTCTGCTTAAAGTGCACCTGTTCTTGGAGAACATGGAAGCAGCCATTTTTGTAATTTGAGCTGTACTTTGAACGAAGAAAATTCTCTTGGAATCAAAAACATAAGTGAGGCACTGAAGCAACGTCAGGGATCAGGATTCTGCATCAGTACGGCTGTGTGGGGAGACGGACTCCTAGCATTATAGGACTGCATGTACAGCCAAAATAACTCACCCTTCTTTGGGTGGAAAAAACTCTTACCCTTCTCGAAACCAAAAGATATCCTTGGAGCAAAAAAACCATGAGACATTCTCTTGGTTTAAGTGGAGTTGACCACAGCTTTATTATTCTAACCCCATAGAACAAGTCCATTATAATCCTCCATTAATGGCTCAAGATACTGGTTCTCCCATCCGAACGACACCACTGGCAGTGGGCAGGCTCCTCTTTTTCCGGGCAAGGACATACCGCCCATCACTGTGACATCTAAGAAACAGGGTACCGCCCAATGGTCGTTGTCACCAGAATTTGACCACCAAGACTGTCTGGACGACTCAAATTAATAGAACAAATTTCTTCTGGAAACTTGTGGTGGCCTGGCGGGTGTTCTTCTCAGCCAGATCTGAAGAGATATGAACCCGGTGTTTCTTGGTAACTATTTTAACCTCTCCCCTCTTGGCAGTTCCAGCACCATGTTTTTTCCCTCTTAGTTCTCCCTCCTTTAAAATTAACTCCTTATGTCCCTGCAGTCACTAGCCATATCATTAATCACTGTATTATCTATGCTGCTAGGAGTCCCCGCCACCCTGCCAAATACTGTCCCATAGTGATCACCGTACAGGACAGTATTTCACAGGGAGGCAGAGACTTCTAGCATCATTGCTAAATATAATGCCAGGAGAACGTCTCCCTGAATAGTGTCCAGGCTGGTAAATCTGGCACACATGGATCGAGTTTCATAACCGAAAATTGGTCCTATGGAGCTTGTGAGTTTGGGATAACATTGAACCTGTGCAGCAGAATTAACCTAAATAGCAATTCTCTAATATGTTATGATCGGTGGTGAACTCCTTTATATGTGGGGTCAATATCATTGTAAAGTACCGGGTCAGTGGTGGTGGGGGTTAAAGTCCCAGTCCTAAAGACTACAGATAAGGATAGCAGCCTGTAGCCTGGATTCTACTGACACATTATAGATTGATAAAATGTAGTCTGCGACATGTTGATGGACTCTCCCGGAATCCAAAAGGGTATTGAGCTCATAGTCTCTTTTTGCATGGTTGAATCCAGGGGTGTAGCTATAGGGGGTGCAGAGGTAGCAGTCACTACCAGGCCCTGGAGGCTGAGGGGGCCCAAAGACCTCACAACAGCATCAGAATACACCAGTATTATACATAGAACATGCCAGAGGTGTAAATTGAAACTCCTGGGCCCCAATGCAAAGTGTGTAATGGGGCCCCTACCTACCTTGTGCCATTTAGAATGGTATATTTTATGTGGCAGAGGGTCTTTGGGGCACTGTCAGTGACTGCTTCTGCTGCACCCCCTATAGCTACACACCTGGAACATAGTAAGTTACAGATTTTGCACCAGGGCCCAGGAGCTTTTAGTTACTCCTCTGAAACCTCTCATAAACACTACATAGTAAAATCTTGATCCCTTAGGGGTGTAGCTATAGGGGGTGCAGAAGTATCAGTTTGGGGCGTGGCTTGGGATCCGATGGAGTAGGACGCACTTTGGAGGAGCTCCTACCTTACCGTCAGCTAAGTGGGACCATTTGGGACATACAGAACCCCATGGCTAAAAGAACGAGCCGGACACCGGCTGTGGGAGACCCTGCACCCGCAGACAGGTCACAATCTACCCTGTCCGCGTTCCTGCAGCCGGCAACAGCTTCAGCAGCGCGGGCCTCCACGAGGCGGCGGCCATCTTCCTCCGCAGCGGCGCCGACCGCCTCCGAAATAACTACCGCGGCAGCTCCGCTGGCAGCGCGAGGGGCTCCCGCGCTGCAGAGAGGTCTCCCTGTTAGGCCTCCTGCTCTTCTGGAGGCTGAAAGCCCGGGCGCTCGATCCACACCGCCGGGTAAGACAAGCGCTGCGGCTGCTCACATCGCAGCGCTGACTGCCCCCCCTCCCCCCGCAGCTTCAGCCAGTACACTCCTCAGCGGGCTCCCCCACGCAATATCAGGGGGACCCAGCGTCCCAGGGGACCTCAGCGACTGCCTCTCCTCCCCACATGTCACCATCTGACCGTGGGAGGCCTCCTAGCCTGTAGGGGATCCTCTCACCCCCCGGCAGTCCTTACAACTTCCCAGCCTCATGCCCTTGCAGCAGCCCCCACCCCTCCTAGGAGATGAGGAGGCAGACTTGGGGACGACTCCTTCTTTGTCCCCCCTGGCTATCTGTACCCAGCTCTCCCCGCCGTCTGCACCGCCACCCCCGACTTCCGCTACAATCTGCTCTGGCAGCCTCTTCTGACCCTCCACCATGGCTTGATTACCTTGCTCATCTACCGTCAAAAGAGGACTTTGACTCCCTGGTTGCTAAAGTCACAACGGCATGTCGTTCAGAGATACGCACTGAAATCGCTGTCCTGCGGCAAGATCTCCAGCGTATTGCAAACCGGGTTGATACCCTTGAAGATGATCATGACCAGACCCGATCTCATGTGTCTCACCTCCAGGACACTGTCCTCTCCCAATGCCAGGTGGTTAATGACATGCAGCGCCATTTGGAGGACTTGGACAACCGGGGCAGGCGCAATAATATCAGAATCAGGGGGCTGCCTGAAGCTACCCAGGAGGAGGATTTACATGCTACCTTGGGGGAGGTTTTCAACTCCATCTTGCAGGAACCACCTACGCATAAAATTAAACTGGATAGAGCGCACAGGGCCCTGCGTCCCAAGGGATCTGGCCCCACTCCGCGTGATGTTATTTGCTGGGTACACGATTATGCATTGAAGGAAACCATCCTTTCCAAGGCCCGTCGTCTTAAAGACTTTGAATTTGAAGGAGCCAAAATTCAACTTTATCAGGATCTTTCTTGGATTACGCTACAGAAAAGGAGATATCTGCGCCCTCTGCTGCAGCTTCTGTGCGACCGGCAAATACCGTATCGCTGGGGATTCCCCTTTTCTTTGACAGCTAGGCACAGTGGACGCTCTGCTACTCTGCGGTTCTATGCAGACCTGGAGCCATTTTGCACTGCTATGGATATTCCTCTCCCAGACCTACAGAATTGGGAACTGATTGCTCCGCCACCACCGCCTCCCCCGGTCTGGACGGTCCAGAACCCGACTAGATGCCAGCAACGTTCTTCCAGAAGATCAAGGGGGGGGGGCCCCCCCTCCGTGACTGTATCTTTTTTCTCGGCCCTCCTAGTTTCTGGGAGGGATATGTTTACTTTGCTCACTAGGGGGTTCTGTTGTTATTGCTGTTTACGTTTATACGCATTTTTCTTTTTATGGTCCCACTACTTTTTTGCATTTTACTTATGTTTCAGTTTTGGCGGTCGGGTGGGTTAGACTCCCCCTTCCCCCCCAGTGACTGACAGATGTTACTATCCTTAGGTCCCCAATTGTCTATTTTGATCTGCATATTGCTGATCCTCTCCCGCCTCCCACCCACTCCCTCCTCTACTGTGGGGGCTTCGTCCAGCTGTGGACCCACTGGTTGGGCCCCGGAAGGGTCATTTGTGGCCCTGACTTGGACATTTTTTTTTTGCCCCCAGCCGGGAGATATAGTCCCGACCACTAGATTTAGTTTAATTGTGTTTTTTAAATATTTTTGTTTTTTATTTGTTATGCCTCGTCCTTTTGTGTGTCTTTTGTCTCTTTCCCCTCCCCTTCTGTCCCTTCTCCTTTCACCCCTCTTTCAGGTTCGGAGACTCGTTTGGCTACAGTGGCCTGGACCCTTCACCTTTATTTTTTTCAGGGCTTCAGACTCTCGATGGTTGGGTGAGATTTGCCTCTTCTTCATTTTTCCTTACGCTAGCTACAAACCCACTCTGTTTTCTCTATGGTTAAGTGCATTACATTAAATGTCAAGGGCCTGGGCTCCAACTCAAAACGGCGAATGGTCCTGCGGGAGCTTCGCTCCCTACAGGCAGAGGTAGCTTTTCTCCAAGAGACCCATTATGATCATACTGGCACGTTTAATTTTGCTCGCCATTACTTCCCCTCCGCTTACTCTGCATATTGTAGTCGTAGGAGGGGAGGAGTAGCTATTCTGCTTTCTCGTACCTGCCCTATCACTGTTTCGGCCTCTCATTTAGATCCCCAGGGTCGATATATTATCTTGGAGGGGCTTTTACACGGTCAACCTATCACTTTGTGTAACATATATGCCCCTAACTCTTCTCAGATCCCCTTCCTTAAACAGGTCCTGGGGAAATTGCAAATGTTTGAGGGATCTGCACTGTTACTGGGAGGAGACTTTAATATGGCTTTTTCTGAAAATATGGATAGATTCACCCTCAATAATGATCCTCCTGGACCCTCGCAGACAAGACTAGCAAAGGAGTTTCGCTGCCTTGTACGGTCGGCTGTAAGGTCAGAGAGGAGGCTTTAACTAGTAGGATCAGATCCCTAACCGAGAGACTAGCGTCACAACCCACAGTATCCTTGCTGCGTCAATTGGTAGCTGCTAGGGCGGACCTCCGCGACCTCGCTACCCAGGCCACCCGTCGCCTTCTCCTCTACAGCCGCCAGAGGTATTATGAGAGGGGAAATAAGGCCCATACACTCCTAGCCAGAACCCTGAGAGACCGCCGGGTTTCCTCTACACCTCATGCCGTCCGAGATTCCCAGGGCACCCTACAACACCACCCCGACACTATAGCGACCTTGTTTAGAGATTATTACACTACACTGTATAACCTTCCCTCGCCTGCTGGGAGAGGCCCCTCCACTACAGAGACAAACTTGCAATCCTATCTGACCTCCTGTAGGCTCCCGGTCCTCCCGCCCTCAGCTCTCTCTTCACGTAATGCTCCAATATTGGGCGAGGAGTTAACTGCCGTCTTGGAGGGTCTCCCTAATGGTAAAGCTCCGGGCCCTGATGGGTTCACTTATGCTTATTATAAAACTTTCCATTCTGATCTCCTCCCTCATATGTGTAAACTCTTCAACTGTTTTTTGGATGGAGCCCCGATCCCGCATACTATGCTGCACTCCCACATTTCCTTAGTCCCAAAGCCACATCAGGACCATCAGGAATGTTCTAACTATCGTCCCATTGCCCTCCTGAATACAGACCTCAAACTATTTACAAAAATTTTGGCAAATAGGCTTGGCCTTTGGCTTCCGACTCTCATCCACAAGGACCAGGTGGGATTTGTCCCCTGTCGCCAGGGAGGAGATAATACTAGAATGGCGGTGGACTTGATTGATGTAGCTAACCGTTCTTCCACCCCCACTTTGCTTTTAAGTCTGGACGCTGAGAGGGCCTTCGATCGCCTTGATTGGTCATTTATGATAGCCACCCTCGAAAGTTACGGGTTCTCGGGGGCCTTCCTCACGGCCATAAGGGCTCTCTATTCCCGCCCCTCGGCAGTGGTCAAGCTACCTAATGCTTCCTCCCAACCTTTATCCATTCGTAATGGAACCCGTCAGGGATGCCCCTTGTCACCTTTAATATTTGCATTGTGTATTGAACCCCTGGCGGCCCAAATTAGATCTGCCTCAGATATCACCGGGGTATTTGTGAGGGATAGGGAATTTAAAATTAGTTTATTCGCAGACGATGTCCTGTTGACCCTCACTAAACCCCATACCTCCCTCCCAAACCTTCTCCGAGTTTTAAAGGAATATGGAGTCCTATCGGGCTATAAGGTTAACCCTAGTAAAACGGAAGCCCTGCCTCTAAATATCCCAAGCGAGACTTTGCAGTTGCTTAAGACTAATTTTGCTTTCCAGTGGAGGGACCACTCATTACGTTATTTGGGTGTCCAGTTATCCTCTTCATACCATACACTGTATTCAGTCAATTATCCTCACCTGTTTCATGAGCTCCGCTCTCTCCTAGATAAATGGCGTCCTCTCCATATTTCTCTCCTAGGCCGTATAACTGCGGTTAAGATGACCCTCCTCCCTAAGCTTCTCTATTTCTTTGAAACCCTCCCAGTGGCAGTCCCTAGGTCCGAACTGAAATCACTACAGAAAGCAATCTTCCAATTTATATGGAATGGCAAACGCCATCGCATTCCCCGATCAGTGATGCTGGCGGGTAAGTCGGACGGGGGACTGGGGGCTCCACACCTGCTGCATTATTACTGGGCTGCTCATTTGCGGAGTATACCGTTTTGGGCGGCATCCCAGGCACACACGAAATGGGTGGAGATAGAGAAGCTTTGGCTAGCTCCTGTTCACCCCAATTCATATCTGTGGTCCTCCCCCCCCCCCCCCTCTACCCCGCTGCTAGGCCCTATCGGCTTTACCCGGTCTATCTGGAATACTTGTTCTAAGCTCTTTCGATTGGCCGCTCCGCACTCATCTATGATTTCCTTTTTATATAATCCACTCCTTCCAAGCGGACTCACCGCCGCTATGGTCAGGCCCTGGAGTGGGTTGGGTTTGTTCCACATAGCAGACTTGGTGGACCCGTCGACCTTGGAGCTCAGGTCCTTCGACTACCTCACTTCCATACAGCACTTGCCTACCTCAGAGTGGTTCCACTATCAGCAAATAGTCCATTTTGTTGTTTCCCAGTTTGGGTCCGCCCGGGTCTCCCTCCCCACAGTTTTTGAACGACTGTGTCGGGCAGGTACCTCCACTAGAGGCCTGATTTCAAATATTTATAGGCTCTTGACCTCTCAGGGGGGGCAGACCCCGGTAGCCCACAAATATATGACCCGGTGGTCTGGAACCCTGGGCACGCATATTCCGCACAGTCAGTGGCAGGTCATATGGTCCCGTGCAGCTAAATCCTCTTCCTGTGTAACGTTTAGGGAAACGCAATACAAAATACTTATGCACTGGTATCATACCCCATCTTTATTACATACTCTTAACCCCACTATTTCTTCTAGTTGTTGGCGATGCCAGGCAACACTTGGAACACTGTTTCATGTTTTTTGGGAGTGCCCCTTAGTTCGCCCTTTCTGGCTCGAGGTTGAGAGGATGACTCACATTCTTTTCATCCAGGGTATTCCCCTGGATCCCATGGTTTATCTGCTTAATCTCCCTCCAAAAGATCTCGGTAAAAATACATCTAAACTATTCCTTTACTTGTGTACCGCGGCCAAAACACTCATAGCACGCCATTGGAGAAAGGCTCTTCCCCCAGCAGTCTCAGAATTGATAGCCCGTCTGAAGGACATCCGCAGTCTGGAGTACTTGACTGCCTCCCTCAACCATACGGTAGAGGCATTTGAAGCAATTTGGTCCCACTGGGATTCCTACTGTGCCACACAGGGTCTCTGATGCCTGACTCCCAACTTTGTTTCTCCCCTTATTGTTTCTTTCCTTTGTCATGTCTTTTGTATTCCCCCAAATTGAGTCTTTCTGTTGTTGTTTTCTCTGATGTAACAGATTATTTGCTATACATTTGCCTTGTATCTCTTTTAAAAAACTTTTTCAATAAAAATTACAGTTTAAAAAAAAAAAAGAAGTATCAGTTTCACATGGGCCCTGTGATGATTCCGCTTAAATATGGCTATAACTCAAAGCTGTATTTTGATCTCTGGGTAGCGTATCTCTCTCTTAGTTCCATTTATTCATAATGTGCGCCGCCCTAATCCTAGGTGTATGGCCAGTAGTGGTAACATTGCGACAATAGGGCTTTGTATCCATCCCAGAATAGCTCTATTGAATTCCTACCTAGGCCTGTGTGATCAAATAAACATGCATTGCTCAGCCTGGGCTGTTAGATCAGACATAGTTGATAACATTGTATCATTTCACTTAATCCTATCTCCTTACAAAGGATCTGGACTTGAGTGCATTAATCAATCAGACTTGCCGTCGCCGGTGACCTCATTCTGGGTGGTGTACTCAAGGGTATAAAAGATGAGGTAAGAGGTCAGTGGGAAGAGATTGGGCTGAGACTACAAGAAGAATACTATGATGAGACCACTGTGAGACAGATTACTGGGAGACTGTGATGAGAGCATGCAGGCTGGAATGCTGTATTGATTCTGCCTCCATTGGTTAACTCCACATGCTATGTGTGAGTGTTGGATTATAGAGCCACATCCAGGATATGTGTGGTAAAGTAAATATTTCACCTTTATTCCCTTTTATTTTATTGCACTGTATCTTGTAACTAGTAACTGTTAATGCTTGTATATATATCTACATATCTGTTCTGAACTGCATGTGTTAGATGTTAATACCGACCCATTTAGGGGTTAATAAATATATAAAATTTAGAAAGCTTGTCTTGTATTTATCTTGTGGACCCAGCACTCACTGGCGGTGAGTGTGGTTTTTTATGGAAGAAGTCTCAGGTGTGGGCCAACGCAGTGTTCACGCACTGAGGATCTTTCACATTGGTGGCAGCGTAGTGGGATCTTAGGATAAACAGCATGTGTTGGTGACCTTTATCACTCAAATGCTGGGGATTGTAGTAATCCTATGAGACAAGCTCGGTATTAAAGCAAGCATTAAGATACAGTGAAAGTTTGATACAGTGCTGTTCCCCTCCCTTACTCTTTGTATTCTATCCTTTATTTGGCAAAGACCAGTGGATGGCTAGTGGGCTCAGAAGCAGAGCTCCAGAATTGCTGAACCAGGCTTTTGGAGATCCTGAGCGTATGGCTGAAATGGAGGCAGCCACAGCCATGCAGAGAATCGAGCAGAGTCCTGATTTTGGGGCTAGGCCAGGAAGTGCGGCAAGCAGCCCGGTCCCAAGGATTACTTCACCAGGAGGGACCAGTAGCCCCAGCCTTGTGGGGGAAATGGCTTCATACTGGCAAATGGCCCTGCAGCAAATAGGCACCAGTGACCCTAACATATACCTGCAGGTGATGTGCCGTTTTCAGGAAGCTGTAGAACAAGAACGACAGGCTGCTGAGCGACAGGCAGAGAGAGAGAGGAAGGCTGCTGAGCGACAGGCCGAAAGGGAGTATCAGCTTGAGCTGAAGAGGCGGGAAATCTCCCAGCAGGCACAAACCACCCCTGCGCAAACTCCAACAACCCTGCAGAGACCCTCAAGTTGGAAGGAGAAGTCAGGCTGGAGTCCACCACAGCCGTCTGTCGTCAGGTTGGGTGAGACAAACTATGCCCCGGGTGGTCCCTCCCCTGTCCCAAAAACTCTGGGTGCCCGGGTGACCTTCCCCAAACCCCAAGGGGAGGTGCGGCGGGGCCATGCCTGTAACCAGACAGGACATTTCAAGGAGGAGTGCCCCAACCGCCCTGAGAACTTCCCTGCTTCCCAAGTCACAGCAGGTGGCCCATCTGTGTATCTGGACTGGGGTGCAGGAAAAGGAATGCAGACTGTGGGACTAATGACTGATTTGCCTGCTAATGTACTGTTGGGAACTGATTTAGGACCTATGATGTCCCAATATGGGGTGGGGAGCACCCCAATTTACTGTGATAAACTGTCTATGACTAATGTTGATAATGTGTCTGTCATATCTGCAGAGAGGGCCCGTAACACCCCCTCTGAGATACTTCCCATGGCAGTAAGTGTAAATGCTAATGAGTTGCCTTCAGCTGAGAACAGGGAAGATGCAAATGAGCTTCCTGCAACCCAGCTCAGCAAAAATGTTATTGATGCTTTGTTCACTCCCGTGCTAGGAGCCAGTGAGACTTTGTCTGAAGACACACCCACATTTGCGGGGGTGTCTCCCTCCCAGCTTGTTAATATGTCTACTGCAGATCTCATTGAGGCCCGGTGTGAATTAACAATTGCTAATGAATGTACTATCAATGTAATTGCCAATGCTTGTTGTGAAAGTGTACAGGGTAGCTCTTCTGTGTCACTGGAAGCGACTTCTACTATTTTGCCCAGTGCATCCGATAAGCACCCAACTGCTGACCATGTGCCAGGTGGTCAGGTAGGCTATGAGGATCTCATGGCCGATCCAGGTGAGGGACGGACTGCTGGTAGTGCGGTGTTAGCCCGCAGCCAAAGTACTACAAGTGTGGAGGGCGTTCCGACCCTTGAACCGTTGCCTACACCACCTGGAGTCGGTGCTGAGACCGCCATGACTAGCCTCACTCCCTTGAAGCCGGAGGAGTCCGGCCGGTATGAGACATACACGTCTCTTCTGTCCAGTTCTATTCCAGGAGTGCCCATGGCCCAAGTGCAGATGGCAGGGGGGTACTGGAGGTGTGATCCAAGAAGGGGATATGTCAAATGTATTACCTGTCAATGTATTGTGGGGGGATGGTTTGGGGAAGCATGATCTCAGTCATTTGCCCAAGGTATCACCATCACCCACCCAAGTACAGGAGAAACAGCGTCCAAACATACCTATGCCAGAACCAGAGGTACCCCTAGGTTTGGAAGCAAAGGGGGAGGTGCAGAATCCCCTAGAACTCTCCCAACTAGCGGCTAGTGTGAGAGAGACCCTGAGAGACCGCCGGGATGGGGTCTCTGAACTGGTATCCCAAAGACTTGGGGTTATGAGGGTGGCTCCACAGGATGCCAGCACTCAGAAAGCGGACCCAGAACAGGCAGGAGGTAGCCAAGTGTACGTGGATCAGGGCCTGAGCCTTAGAAGTGTCCCTAGTCAGACTAGAGAGCCAGAAGGGTCTGGCAGCTATGTAACATGCACCTCTCTTTTGTCTAACTCCAGCCAAGAGTTCAGAGATGCTGTCCAAGCTGACCCTAGTCTGGACATATTGAAGGCGCGTGCCGCTCAACCACCCTCGGAGTCTGACAAGGTCCGAGTCTGCTGGGACCCAGGGGGGAGGTGGGGGAGCCTTGGGGCCAGAGCCTGAGAAGCTGGAGGCGGAGGTGCTTTCAGAAGAGGGGCGTAGGCCCCTACTTCCAGCAAGCCCCATCTAAAAGGGGGAGGTGTGATGATTCCGCTTAAATATGGCTATAACTCAAAGCTGTATTTTGATCTCTGGGTAGCGTATCTCTCTCTTAGTTCCATTTATTCATAATGTGCACCGCCCTAATCCTAGGTGTATGGCCAGTAGTGGCAACATTGCGACAATAGGGCTTTGTATCCATCCCAGAATAGCTCTATTGAATTCCTATCTAGGCCTGGGTGATCAAATAAACATGCATTGCTCAGCCTGGGCTGTTAGATCAGACATGGTTGATAACATTGTATCATTTCACTTAATCCTATCTCCTTACAAAGGATCTGGACTTGAGTGCATTAATCAATCAGACTTGCTGTCGCCGGTGACCTCATTCTGGGTGGTGTACTCAAGGGTATAAAAGATGAGGTAAGAGGTCAGTGGGAAGAGATTGGGCTGAGACTACAAGGAGAATACTATGATGAGACCACTGTGAGACAGATTACTGGGAGACTGTGATGAGAGCATGCAGGCTGGAATGCTGTATTGATGCTGCCTCCATTGGTTAACTCCACATGCTATGTGTGAGTGGTGGATTATAGAGCCACATCCAGGATATGTGTGGTAAAGTAAATATTTCACCTTTATTCCCTTTTTATTTTATTGCACTGTATCTTGTAACTAGTAACTGTTAATGCTTGTATATATATCTACATATCTGTTCTGAACTGCATGTGTTAGATGTTAATACCGACCCGTTTAGGGGTTAATAAATATATAAAATTTAGAAAGCTTGCCTTGCATTTATCTTGTGGACCCAGCACTCACTGGCGGTGAGTGTGGTTTTTTATGGAAGAAGTCTCAGGTGTGGGCCAACGCGGTGTTGGCGCACTGAGGATCTTTCACAGGCCCAAAGGCCTAATGTTACTTAAGAAGACACCAGCATTACACAGAACACGTCTCATAGTAGGTGAAGGTCCCTGTCACAAAACTTGCACTGGGACTCCTTAGCTACATTCAAGGTCCACATGCTCTGTGAATGTAGATCCTAGTATGGACATGTAAGAGTAAGATCTTGGAATTACACAGTTGACTTCATCAGAAACATGTCTCTGCTGTACCCCACCATTGCACACCTGCCACCTGCTGCTGGGCACCTATGGCAGCTGGCAGTGCGGAGTATCAGGTAGTTATTCTACTAGTTTGACATGGAATCTGTTGTGGCACATGACGTCATTACGATGCTGGAGCATTTTTTTTTTTTAACAATTTGCATTCTGTCATTCCTCTGTTATTTTTCCTGGAACTGTATAAATAAAATAACAACTGGGCGTTCCTATCCCCCTTGTCATACAATGTGTTGTTGCCTAGTTTGACACAGGCAACATGACTGACAAGGAAACACTCCATTGAGATAAGGAATAACTAAAAGGGTCTGCATTACCAAACTTGTCCACTGAACAAGAGTGGCACTGTTTCTGATCGAAGGATGAACTTTTCTAATCTCAGACAATTGCCTTTAAAGAGGAGTTTAGCAATCTCAATAGTATGTTCCAAAATGTACTTCTGTATGTAATATCGCCTATATATCAAATCTTTTGAGAAGGAATGCATGTATATCCTCTGCATAATAGTAATCTGAAATGACTTCTGGGTTGTTAAAACTCTAATCTGTGGATTACAAACATTCTTTAAAAATGAATTTTCGTCTTTTAGTAGACCCTCTTATCTCGTGATGTACCCGCTCCTTGACGTCTCCATTGTAAATTATCTGCCTTAATGCTCAAGGGCATGTAAGATCCTCAGAGTGAGAAGTCTCAGAGCGTCCACACAGACAATATCTCCTGTAAATCTGCAGGTGAGACGTTTCATGGCAGGAATAGAATGTGGTAATGAATTATTCACATGGATTATAAATCAAAAAATTCCAAATCAAAACCTCGGCCTCATTAATTTCTTGATAGTGGAAATCGCTGGTGTTGGATGAGCCTTTCCCAGCATTTTGGATGTGTATATATTCTCCTCCCTCTGTCTCTGGCATCTGCAATAAATTGTAAAAGTTCATGGGCAGATGATGCCTGGTAGAGGGCTGGAATTTCTGGAGGTCACCGGGGCTTTTTGTTAATTTTTTTGAGGTATTTTAGGTGAATCTATAAACCCAAAAATGTGTTTTTCACTGCTTTTCTGCTGTGTGTCGCCTCTTATATACAGTCATATGAAATAGTTTGGGCACCCCTATTAATCTTAATCATTTTTAGTTCTAAATATTTGGGTGTTTGCAACAGCCATTTCAATTTGATATATCTAATAACTGATGGACACAGTAATATTTCAGGATTGAAATGAGGTTTATTGTACTAACAGAAAATGTGCACTATGCATTAAACCAAAATTTGACCGGTGCAAAAGTATGGGCACCTCAACAGAAAAGTGACATTAATATTTAGTAGATCCTCCTTTTGCAAAAATAACAGCCTCTAGTCGCTTCCTGTAGCTCTTAATCAGTTCCTGGATCCTGGATAAAGGTATTTTTACCATTCCTCTTTACAAAACAATTCCAGTTCAGTTAAGTTTGATGGTCGCCGAGCATGGACAGCCCGCTTCAAATTATCCCACAGATGTTCAATGATATTCAGGTCTGGGGACTGGGATGGCCATTCCAGAACATTGTAATTGTTCCTCTGCATGAATGCCTGAGTAGATTTGGAGCTGTGTTTTGGATCATTGTCTTGCTGAAATATCCATCCCCGGCGTAACTTCAAATTCGTCACTGATTCTTGTACATTATTCTCAAGAATCTGCTGATACTGAGTTGAATCCATGCGACCCTCAACTTTAACAAGATTCCCGGTGCCGGCATTGGCCACACAGCCCCAAAGCATGATGGAACCTCCACCAAATTTTACAGTGGGTAGCAAGTGTTTTTCTTGGAATGCTGTGTTTTTTTGACGCCATGCATAACGCCTTTTTGTATGACCAAACAACTCAATCTTTGTTTCATCAGTCCACAGGACCTTCTTCCAAAATGAAGCTGGCTTGTCCAAATGTGCTTTTGCATACCTCAGGCGACTCTGTTTGTGGCGTGCTTTCAGAAACGGCTTCTTTCGCATCACTCTCCCATACAGCTTCTCCTTGTGCAAAGTGTGCTGTATTGTTGACCGATGCACAGTGACACCATCTGCAGCACGATGATGCTGCAGCTCTTTGGAGGTGGTCTGTGGATTGTCCTTGACTGTTCTCACCATTCTTCTTCTCTGCCTTTCTGATATTTTTCTTGGCCTGCCACTTCTGGGCTTAACAAGAACTGTCCCTGTGGTCTTCCATTTCCTTACTATGTTCCTCACAGTGGAAACTGACAGGTTAAATCTCTGAGACAACTTTTTGTATCCTTCCCCTGAACAACTATGTTGAACAATCTTTGTTTTCAGATCATTTGAGAGTTGTTTTGAGGAGCCCATGTTGCCACTCTTCAGAGGAGATTCAAATAGGAGAACAACTTGCAATTGGCCTCCTTAAATACCTTTTCTCATGATTGGATACACCTGGCTATGAAGTTCAAAGCTCAGTGAGGTTACAAAACCAATTTTGTGCTTCAGTAAGTCAGTAAAAAGTAGTTAGGAGTATTCAAATCAATAAAATGATAAGGGTACCCAAATTTTTGCAGCGGTCAAATTTTGGTTTAATGCATATTGCACATTTTCTGTTAGTACAATAAACCTCATTTCAATCCTGAAATATTACTGTGTCCATCAGTTATTAGATATATCAAATTGAAATGGCTGTTGCAAACACCCAAATATTTAGAACTAAAAATGATTAAGATTAATAGGGGTGCCCAAACTTTTTCATATGACTGTAAGTCTATGGGGAAACCGCAGCATTTTTATCTGCAGTGTGTGGAGGACATCAAAGAGGACCTTTCATGTCCTCGCAGGTCGGCGGTATTATATACCGCTAGAAAGCTGAAAAATAATAAATAAATCTCATCCACTTTACAGGGACTGTAAAATGCAGCTTTTTGTTCCGGGGGCTGTGGAGTCGGAGTTAGGCTAGGTTCACACCCGCGCCTGGTTTCCGTTCGGGGATTCCGTCCCCGAATCTGCTTGAAAAATTCAGAGAGAAAAGTCCTGCAAGCAAGACTTTTCTCTCTGCATTTTTCGGGTGCAAACCGAGCGGAAACCAGCAGTAAACTGGGCGGAAACCTGGCTGACCCCATTATAGTCTATGGAGTCCACCGGTTTCTGTGGGTAACTGCTTTGTAAGTGGATTGGGTTTCCGTTTTTCGGGTCCCCAATCGGACCCAAAGAACGGAAACCTGAGCGCAGGTGTGGACCTAGAGTAAGAAAAAACTTACCGACTCTGGCTTCAAAATAAATGATGAATTATTTTTATCATATGATACAATTAATATTCTATATTTAATTCATAGGAATCAATCATTAGCTTTTTAATGAATTAGAAGATCTTTACTTCTGTCTGACCACGGCACGGTACGGAGTTGGAGTCAGAGCAGGAGTCGGTGGTTTGGCCTACTAACTCCACAGCTCATTTTTTTCTGTAATGTCAAAAAATGCTGTTTTTTTCTTAATGTGTGAGCCCAACCTTACAGCGATTTTCAGTTTTGCTCTTTACAAAGAACCTGTCCACTCTTCTCACTTTCCTTGTCTATTTTAGTAGATACTGTACTTGTATTCCACATGAAATAACAATTCTAGAGCATATTTTCTTTCGAACAATTCCTCTGTTATTCCTCCTGGAAATGTATGACTAAATTAACAAATAGGGCTTACCATTCCCTTTGCAAAGAACATGTGTCTCCTACATGGCAATAATGTTAACTAATCTAACATGTCAGAATCTATTGGGACCTGATCATTGACTTAAGGAATGGTAAGAACTAGCTGCTGGTTTTATTCATACATTTTTAGGAAGACTGAAGCGGAAGCAGCATTAACTACAACACCGTTATCACTTCGAGCAGCTGATCTGTGGTGGTCCTGAGTATTGGACCTCCACCGATTGGAAATTGAGTTATCCTTATAATTATCTCCACTTGAGGCAGAGGCCCCACACAGCTTTGTTTGTTGCAGATTTTATTGCGTTTTTTGAGCCAAAGCCAGGAGTGGATTGAGCAGAAGGGAGAAGTATAAGAAGCTTCCTATATATTTCCCATTCCTTTTGTGGCCATTCTTGGCTTTGGCTCAAAAACCTGCAAAATCTGAAACAAAAAAGCTGCATTTCCGCAACGTGCGACTTCAGCCTAAAGTGGATATCAAATGATAATTTCCAGTGTTGAAATATCAGTCGTGTCCTGGTATCATGAGATTACAGAAATGTTTGGTCCAGCTATTAATGTGCTCTCTGATCCTGTTGTGCAATTGTAACCGCAAATACCTTGAATTGTTACATCGTATGTAATTGTGTACAAGGACAATGGGATTTAGCAATAGTTTTTGAAATAATAAAAAATACACATAGGTGAAATGGAAAGTCAAACAGAATGTAATTGTGAGCAGACCCATTATGGACATACCGGCCTCCATTCCATAGCTCTGCTGTGTATATGATGGATTGTACTGTTTATAGTATTTGATGTACGTCCCCGTGTGACTGACCCTACTATTGCAGTTCACTTTCTCTTACATAATAAACTGGGTAATATTTAACAAGCGTCTTCTTTATCGTACACTATCGTGCATGCGTTGATAAATAAAGACTTGCACAGTTATGATGAACACAATGCCGGGTTTTACTCTGGCCTCCGACTCTATAGCAAAACCACTGTCAATGGTTTGTGTTTGTTCCAGGCTCAGCTTCTTCTCCCACTTCATTGACTTAGAGCTACAACGCAACAGAAAAAAGAAAAAGTTGCGTGACGGTTGTGTGACTTGTCTGCAACTTACTGTTATGCAACTTTTTTAGAGATGTGATTTATCTGTAAAATACAGTCAAGTCCCAGCCATGCTGCATGTGATTTAGATTGAAGTCTATGGATATAAAGTTACAAGTTAATCGCAACCAGCAACCAAACTCCAACAGGTTTGGATTTTCTGTGACTGTTGCATTGTAGTTGCATGATGTCGTAAATTGCAATGCGAGATTATAGATATACATAAAAAAAAAAAAAATTCTGTGTGACTATTTGTTGTGTGACAATTGTCATGTAGCACTAGCCTTAAAGTGAATGTCCACCGTGTAATACTATGTTGCTTTTAGGTCCAAAATTCTGAGTTGATTCATTTCTTAAGAATGGACATAAGCTTAAAGGGGTTGTCCATGACTGGATAATGATAGCCTGTCCTTGGGATAGGTTATCAATATGAGATTGGTGGGAGTCCAACACCTAACACCTCTACAGATCATCTATCCTCACCATAGTTTATAGTGTTTGAAGTAGAAGCCTCCATATACTGTGTAGGGTATATGCCACACTATTGCAGCTCAGCTCCCATTTAAAGAAGATCTTTTACCATCTCTACCAACTCCAAATCTTTGCATCATTTAATAGGTGTCTCTCTACTGATTCTGGCACAGTTGGATTTTTTTCTCTAGCCCCCACCATTCCTGAGCAATCAGTGCTGTTAGTTTTACCACTCAATACTCTATTTAGGCTCTCTACTGTCAGGTGGGTGGTCCCTGACTACCTGATACAGCCCAGGACCGCCCGCCTGACAGTAGAGATTCAAGTATCACCTACCAGCAGTGATTGCTCAGGAACGGTGGGGGCTAGAGAAAAAATTCCAACTGCATCAGAATCAGTAGAATTGGAGCCTATTGAAGGATGTAAAAAGTTGGAGTTGGTGCAGGTGGTGAAAAGTCCTCTTCAAATGAATGGAGCTCAGTTGCCAGACTCATTATAGCCAATGGACAAAAGTAGTAGAATTTTTTTCAAAAAAGACCATTATATTTCTAGTTGCAAACAACCTCTTCTCCAATGATAAAATTGCTTATAACAGAGATTTACTGTGCACTATTGACAGAGGTTGTTTTTGTGAACAGTCTCTGATCAGCTGCTTCCATATGTGTGGAGTTCCATGTGGGACAGCACAGGGGCAGGTCCTGCTGGTCTAATGAGGGAACCCCTTTAAGTGGGGTATAAGTTGGCTGGCAAAGCCCAAGTTAGGCACCACTAAATAGGGGAAATCCACTAAGCTAAAGGAGGCAGAATTTATTTGTGCCAACAAACAGGTTCAAATGCTGTGCACCAAATTTGTGATGTGTTTTCGGCACTTTTGTGCTTTCTTTGACAAGGTAGCATGGCTTAGCTGGAGAGGGTTTCATTTGGCAGGAAATTGGGTGTTGTTTGGTATGTGCTGAAATGTGCCAAAATTATCTGCAAAATTTTGGCACAGAGTAAGATAACCAGTAGGTGGTGTAAAGTTATAAACATGTCTAAAAACACTTAATTTTATCATCCAGAATTCACCATTTTTTATAAATTTGGTGCATCTTTCGATGACCAAGTCTAAGTTTATACTGTTTAAAGGCTATTCCCACCTTAAGAAGTTACCCTCTATCCATACAGTAGGGGATAACCTGCAAAATGATGGGGATCTGACCGTTTAGGCTTCCAATGATCAGGACAAGAGGGGAGTTTAGGGGAGTGACGCTATAGTCTATGGCACGTGTCTGGTTTTTTAGTTCAGCTCTATTCACTTGATAAGGACAGTTCACAGGCGCCATTCCTGGAAAATAAGAAGGTTCATCTTTCTAATTCCCAAAATCCCCCCTAAATGTCTTGTTTTCAGAGTATTCAATATATTTTCAATTGATCTAAAGGTTGTAAAAAAATAAATCTTCCAGAAACCGGACCACGAATGTCTATAGGCTGTGCAGCTCAGTCCTATGTACTAGAAGGGATTCTAAAACATGCAATTTAAGAATTCCTCGTATTACATGTTTATGTCGGTGACCGGTACTTGTAATCTCACTGTTTACCGAGCTTGTCACTTTACATTATAACACTGATCAGAAGTCAAAAGGTTTATATTTGGTGATTCTTGTTCGATCAGCCTTGTGATGTCATAGACTAAAATTTCCACTTTAGTCACACAAGTGGATTGAAACAGTATGATGTGATGATGGTCCATTGAAGTTACAGAGTGCTTTGATATCTGAGAAGGCTGAGACAAAAAAAGGAATGTCAGGATTAGTTCAATTTTTTTTTTCTGTTTTGGTTCTAGGTTTGTCATCTCCGATCCTTCAAATGATTTTGCATTATTTTCAATTATGTTAATATTTCTCCCCTCCCCCTGCTTTACTGTTCTGAGGCTGCAGCTACATCCCCCTCCTCTCCCCTTTGTGTTTTATTGTGTGTTTTTAATGTTTTGCACCAGAAGATTTTTTTTTTTTTTTAGTAACTCGGGAGTCTTAGGGGACACCTACACTTAGGAAAGGAAGCCAGGTCTATAAGCTGTTGCTATAGGTGTATAAAATCCACCCCCTTGTGTAAAGCACAATGCCATCACTGGACTCTGGAGCAGTGGAAACGTGTTCTGTGACATCAGGAATCACGCTTCTCTATCTGGCAGTTTTTTGACGAGTCTGGTGAATACCAGGAGAAAGTTACCTACCTGACTGCACTGTGCCAGCTGTAAAGTTTGGTGGAGTAGGATAATGCCATGGGCTGTTTCTCAGGAGTTGACCCAGGTCCCTTAGTTCCAGTGAAGGGAAATTGTAATGCTTCAGCATACTAAGACATTTTGGACAATTGCATGCTTCTAAGGGCCGGTTCACATCTGCATTCGGGTTTCTGTTCGGGGAGTCCGCTTGGGGACCCCCATAACAGAAACCTATACGCATAAAAAAGCGGTTGCTTCATACGGAAACTGAGCGGAAACCACTTTTTTTGCGTATAGGTTTCCGTTCGGGGTATTGCCAAGCTTACTCCCTGAACGGAAACCCGAACGCAGATGTGAACCGGGCCTAATTTTGAGGGAACAGTATGGGGAAGGTTCTTTTCTGTTCTAGCATGATGGAGCACAATTACAAAGCAAGGTCCATAAAGACATGGTTGTGTGAGTTTGGTGTGGAAGAAGTTGACTGGCTGCACAGAACCTTGATCTCAGCCAGATCCAACACCTTTGGGATGTAATCACTTCTGATATCTCAAGAACAACTGCCCAAATATAGGACCCTTTTTTGCTTATGTACAATTTCTATTAAACTGGCCCTGAGTATCAGTAGTTGTAGATAACCTAAGCCTAGACAAACTCTTCTTTGTTACTACCTGTGTATCTCCGAAAATAAGACAACGTCTTATATTATTTGTTTCTCCTTAAAAAAGGGCTAGAGCTTATTTTCGGGGTAGGGCTTATTTTTCAGGCACCGAAGTGAATCAGATAAGATTCTTGTAAAACAGTTAGGGTTAGTAACCCTATCCCTAACTTACATTCACAATTGATGGTGCAGTGTCAGTGGGTCTTACTAGCACTCTCTCTAAACACTTTGTGTGGCAGTGGCCCCGTGCCCTCTCTATCTCCTATATTTACGGTAAGGGGGAGCTGCTGTGGTGGAGTGTCTGTGCCTGTGAGAGCGAGCAGGGGTGGCATCTGATGTCTGGTAGGTAGTCAAGCCTATGGCATACAAGCGGTCGGGAGGTAGGACCCAGAAGGCAGGACTCTGGAGTGCAACTCAGGAAGAGGTGATTTTGCCCTTACATGGTGGGAGGTAGGGGGGCACTTGTACAGGACGGTTGGGAGCTACGGTATGCGTATTCTCCGTCTTTGTGATGTCACATGACATAACCTAGAGCTGGAGGCGTTGACAGTAACTGGTCTTATTTTTGGAGTTGGGCTTATATTTTAAGCTTACTCCAAAAACCCTGCAAAATCAAGCTAGGGCTTATTTTCGGGGTAGGGCTTATTTTTGGAGAAACAGGGTAAGTTGTGTTTCAATAAGTATCTCTTTTCCTGCCCCATTTATGGAAATGGATATGTTTGGGTGGATGATGGAGCCCTGTATAATCTTTGTAAGTAGATTATAAAGATGTAGGTAAATAATAATAATAATAATAATAATAATAATAATAATAATAGTCCTTTAATAGTCCCACAGTGGGGAAATTCAGTGTGTTACAGCAGCAAAGATAAGATAAGATAAGCAGATACAAATACAAATACAACATGTACAGGAATGTTCCAAGGTGAGAGGCATTACATTAATAATATGGTGTCTTTAGTCTTCCTGTGCTGTCCTCTGTATGTTTTCCTCCAGCTTTGCTCACCAGTAGTGATCCATGAAACATGAAGCATGTTTGGACTTGTTATGATCCCTGTGAATACTTGTAAAACTCATTACCAATCTTTCTTTATGTAATGTACAACATTTCATCACTTCCATGTAATGGGTATCGTTAAAAAGCAATTATACCTCTGTGAACAATGCTGCTCTGCAAAGTCTAAGTAATGGAAACCCTAGACATAGGACCATTGTACTCCTTATATTATAACCCCCCATGGAGCAGATTTTAGCAACCATTAGCCATTGTATATAGATGTAGAGACTACATCTAGCAGTATGTTAGTCTTCAGTATTTGGAAAAGGAACTAAAAGGATAAAAAGCAAGGAATGAAAACTATATCCATATATAAGACAGTTCCTAATATATCTTATCAGAGAAAAATACTTCTTTCTCCACTTATCAGGCTTCCTTCTCCCTATTAAACTGTCATTCACTCTGAAATCTTTCCTAAATCCGTCTTGTTACAATGAGAGAGACTGGGCTCACAAGCATATCAGATTACAGGTCAGTAGTTCTCCATAATGTCCTATATCATTCTGCTAATGCAGAGAGAAAGGTGAGGGAAGTGCCAAAAGAGGTGAGGGAAGGTGAGTATACATGTTTGTTTTTTTTTATTTTCGTGGGGTTCGCATGAAGCAGCTCGAGAAGAGTATTTTATACTGTGTGGGAGCCATTGCGGAACAGATTGTACTGTGTAGGGACCTCTGTGGAGCATATTGTAATGTGTGCAGGGCCATTGTGGAGCATATTGTACTGTGTGGAGGTCACTGTGGCACATATTGTACTGTGTGGGGGCAACTGTAGAGCATATAATACTGTGTGGGGGCCACTGTGGAGCATATAATACTGTGTGGGGGCCATTGAGGAGCATATAATACTGTGTGGGGGACACTGTGGAGCATATTGTACTGTATGGGGGCCACTGTGAAACAGATTGTACTGTGTGGGGGCCATTGTGGTTTATATCATTGAAAGCTGTGTAACACCCCATTCACACAGACACATTCATTTCAATGGGGCCGTGCACACATCCTGTTTTATGCGGTGTTTCAGACAGCAAAAAAATAGGATATGTCATACGGCCCACAAACATGGCTACGGTCATGTGAATGGGGCCTTATTGTGTTTTTCTTTTAAGACAAAAGATATTAATGTATGAGTTGTTTTTTCTAAAATAAAATCTCAGTATTAAGGTTAAATTGCCATGTTTGCAGTGGTAGTGGGTTTTAGGTTGAATTTTGGGCACTTGGTCTCTAAAAGGTTCACCATCACTGCCCTAGAGTATAATAGTTTACTGCAATGCAAGTTGCAGTGGCCATTTTAGTTTTTCCGAGACAAATCTCCAATTGTTCTGTTTTGTTAAAAAACAAACAATTTGGGATATTCGGGTTGAATCCGGCTCGTGACTAAGTGGTTCGCCCATCTCTAGTCACATGGCCATGGTGCAGCTCAGTCCCATTGATATGAATAGGGCTTAGCTGCAGTACTAAGCACAGCCACTATACAATGATATTCAATGATGATGTATGATACTAAGGTTGGTAAGTAGTGAAGAGGCCACATCAGTAAATATCATAATCCTGAATAACCCCTTTAGGGTAACGCCTCATGTAGCAGGCCACAGTCAAAAAGAGCTGCTAAAAAGACTGTGGAGGAAACTTTCTGTCCGTATTATACCTATACAGAAACCGCCAGCGTAGGTATAACATGCTGTGATTTACAAAAACGCAACGGTTTTTCAAATCGCAGCAATTCGGCTGTGGATATTTTTCTGCAGTGTGTGGATGGTATTAACCAGAATCCCATCCACTTTGCAGGAACTGTAAAAAGTGGCATTTTTTGTCGCATATTCGCAACATGGGGCCCCGGCCTAAAGAAGAAATTATATCTCAAACCTAGTACTAGATACATAAATTAACTTAAGTATAAAACAATTTTAAAAATATATGTAGTTTTATACCAGAAAATAGTAAAAGTGGAGTTTTTTTTGTGCCTTTATAGTGGATCAATAGCAAAATAATCCGGCAGTTCCTTGTGCAAGACTTTAGTGTACCCAGATTTATCTACAGTCCTAAAAGTAAAATACACAGGAGCTATTAAGGGTTTTCCTCTTCTTTCAGGTACTTATACTATCTGGCTATTTTCCTTGCACGGGATTACTTCAGGTCTTATAAGTAGTACTTAATCTTACCTGAATATTTGCAGAGGAAATGTATGTGTACAAAAGGAAAGCCACTTCTGTACAGATTAAATAGACTACGATTTCTGATAGCCACTTTGTGGTTTATTTTGACTGGAGATTGGATAAAATCGGGAAGCCCAATTTTGGACTTTGACCTCCCGAAGATCAAAAGTCAAGTGAATATCGTGGGTGAGCGCAGGTGAAATCCAAAGCTATACAAGTCATGAGCGGATCGGCGGACCCGCTCTACGGTAATCTCAGGTATTATCAGAAAACTTCAAAGACACTATAGAAAAACATATTGACACATTTTTGTCAACAGAAAAAAAGTAATCAATCAGTGGAAGTTATCAATTCAGATAATGCAATAAAATACATTGTATATAAACTAGTCTTTCATACTAAGCTGTATGCTCAGCGCTTGCTATTAGCGCCCGTAAATAAATATTCTGAACACGTCCTATGGAAAGTTAATTTCTCGAAGGCTTAGAGAAAAATGTGGTGCAACAGTCTGTACATTGTAAAATTAAATATACTTAAATGTACAGGGTGCATAGTGTTCCTTGTTATAATAGAAGGCATAGAGAGTACTCATAGAATTTGATTTAGGTTTGGACACATTGGTCTAGAAGTCTCATACTTCATGTTCCTCATATCTTATACCGTTCTACTTTTATTAAAGTATAAAGTGAATAAAAATGAAACTTTTATAGAATTTTGGAAATTATGACATGAGGCGAGAACAGGAGGTTCTTTTTCCTGCTGTACTACAGCCTGGCTGAATATGGGCATGACTAGTGGTGGACAGCGCCCCCATTCACTTTAATGTCCACCACCAGTCACGTCAGGCTGAATGTCCAGTTGGATAGAAAGACTACTCGATCTTAGTATCAGTGGGAATCTCAGCGTTCAGACCCCCACTAATCAGGTATTTATACTCTATTCTATGGATAGAGGTTAAACACTTCTCGTGGCATAATCCCTTTAACATATACAATCTATTACCTCAGTCACAGTGAGTCTAACTATGAGCCAGTTTTAATCTCTTCCTTTAGAATTAAGTTAGAATAAAAAAGTGAGGGATTATTTTTTACGGGATAAATTGTACTTTGTAATGATACCATATAAAGAAGATAAAAATTAAGAATGAGGTGGAATTTGAAAAAAATTGTATTTGCCCCCATTCATTTTTATGGCGCAGTAAAAATGACATATTCCTTATGTATTGTTTGAGTCACTATGATCATAGCAATACCAAATATAACTAGTTATTGTTATGTTTTATTATCTGTACAAAAATCCAAAAGTTTGAAAAATGCAAAAAAAATTCTAAGGACTAGCGATGGGTGATCCATGCAACATTTGTTGTGGAAATATTTACAAGGATCACCCTCAAGATTTGGTTGGTCCAAAGCAAAAGTGCTATTATTATACTCTGAGGGTCTCTTCAGAGTATAAATGAATAAGCGGGAGTCCAGGGGAGGGTCAGGCAATATAAAAAACACTGATACTCACCTTTCCTCACCTCTTCTGGGCGTAGGGTCTTCTTTCCCAGTGATGGGCTCTTGTGGCTTCTTCTTTGACATCGTGTGTCCCAGGGTCACTGCTGAGGCCTCAGCAGTCAAATGTGCAAGACCAACATCATGATGCTTGGGTCATGTTGTCCAACAATGATTCTGAGGCGTGATGTTCGAGAAAACATCAGAAGAGGCCATACCAGGCTGCAACATCCTGTAGATGAACACTAGATGCCGGGAAAGAAAATCAGGTGCCCAAGATAGGTGAGAGTCAGTGTTTTTTGCATTGTCACCAAGAACCAAACCTATATCGCTAAAGGCACCATTAATTTCAGATACAATGGGATTTTAATAGTGAGTTTTTATAGGGACTGAAAAAGTTACTTCTTATTTGTGAATAGGTTTCTGCTCAGATTACGTTTGGCAATTTGGGTTTGATCCTTGGTGATATAATATCCTCCATCTATGAAAGGGAAGTGAATATAAATGTATTATTTTGTCTGCGCCCCATCTGGGCCACCACTTAGTTTACTAAGAGACCTCAGAGTGTAATAGCATTTCTTGGGTGGCAAATCCCAAGAATTTCAAATTTGTCCGGACCTTAAATATATGGAAAATTCGTAACTTTATAAACCAATTCACTCATCTCAATTAAGAACATAAAAACTGAGAATATTAACATAATGGAACGTTTTAAAAATGATGCCTTTATATTACCATTCCCATCCTATGCCTTCTTATTACTACATTTTGTTCTTCTTTTCCTCTTTTTCTAGACTTTCTGTTGCCTTTTTCCATTTCGTTCAGCAATGGCCTATTACAGAATGTTCTGTTCTCTGTCATTTACTACTTGTGTTATTCCACAGCCCTCTTCAGTCCAATAAAAAATGCAGGAAATATGTATTTTTGGACACTCCTGGGATATATGATTACAGTGAACACTTAGAAGATAACCATTTAACGTCTTTCGAAAACAAAGATGAGCATATTTATAATATAAGAAAAGTAACCTGCCTGATTGTATTTGGAGATTCTAGTCCTCCCCCATGGAGAAACATATATCTTCCGGGACATAATAATATATATGATGAACTGCAGCTGTAAATTTATGTGAGCGCCCAGATTTATGTGAGAGTAATGTATCGTATCAGCATTGTACATCTCCCTTAAGTGCAACTCTGGCAGCTAGAATATTTGCTCAAGATATTTCAAATATTAATAGAGGTTTCCCCCTTTAGATTTTATTAATTTGCTGTCCTTCAAATGTTGCCTAAAAATTTATATAAATGTCTTTTAG
Source organism: Leptodactylus fallax (assembly GCA_947044405.1). NCBI lineage: Eukaryota > Metazoa > Chordata > Amphibia > Anura > Leptodactylidae > Leptodactylus > Leptodactylus fallax. The sequence continues at coordinate 1,612,213 of CAMRHE010000272.1, forward strand.
AAAAATAATGAAAGTGATGAAATGTAGGAAAGGCGTGTGTTCATATATGTTATAGAATAATAAATAGAACTAAAGCAAACATTGGTGTCTCCTTGGAGGACCTGGCACCTCTATATATTACAAAGGCAACATAATGTGTAGAATGTAATACTACTTTTCCCCTGTGGAGGCACTGCAGTATAATTCAACACTTGTTGTGGTTGTTTTTCTGAAACTTACAGCTGATTCCTGGGTGTCCCATCAGTGGGATCTTATTCTATTATTTTATATTTAGTAGTCCCCTCTAACAAAAGGGATTGTCTACAGTGGACAATCCATTTTAGACCAGTGACTAGTTTGTTGCAAGCTATACTTACTGCTACCTGGGGCTCCTGTACCAATGAGCACTTCTGTCACTGAGGTACTGATGTAATAACCCATTTGTTAGCAATAGCAACTCCACATTTTTTTTTATAAAATTGCGCTCCTTTTAGATGTGGTGAGATGGCAAACTAGGCAGACACCAACCTTCTTCTACCCCTCTATCTGGCTAAGATTCAGATGCAAGGCCACAGTAACAAGGAGTGAAATACAGGCTTTAGGAGAGCAGCAGCAGAAATGGCTGACAACTGCAAGCAGTAGAAAATGCTACCTAAACATAATACACCTCTGCGAGCCAAGACCAGCCTCAGACGCCTTCACCAGAGCTCCTCGCAAGAAGAGATGGATTTTCGCTGAATCTGAAGACCGGAATTGTCACCAAAACAGATGAGTGTACTACCAATAGATACACTGCCTCAGAAACCAAACACCAAATCCACAAACTACTCACAGGGACAGAGAACAGAGAATGGTCGTCAAATCACGGATCAGCAGCTGAAGAGGGCAACAAGAAACCAAATCACAAGATGAAGTCGAGTCCATAAAACCAAGCCAGTAGTCAAATCCGATCGGGAATGCCGGAACCAAAATCACAAGACAGAGAGGAATCCAGGGACAAAGCCAGAGGTCAGAATAGGAGAAGTCAATGTAAGGTCAGGAGCAGCAAACTAGCAGATAGCAAACTGAGCTAATAGTGCGCACATGAGTCAGGAGGGCGTGGCCTTTTATGGGCCTTCTCTGCTGCTAACTGGACCAAGTCAGGAAGCCTCTGAAAAAGCAGAGGATGGGAGGGGCTCAGCAGTGAGAGAGCACAGAATAAAATGTACAAGGAAACGCATCACATTTTTTTTTCCACAGCGTTTTTCACAGAAAGGCTGCAGAGTTTTCCTCTGTGGACTTTCTGCCCCTATTATACCTATACAGAAAGCATCAGCATTTCCGTAGGTATAATTGACCTGCTGCAATTTTCAAAAACACGAGTGTTTTTGAAACCGCAGCTTTTCCACTGTGTATTTTTTTTCTGCAATGTATGGATGGGATTAGCCATCCACACAGTGTTTTTCTCCGCGTCCAAAACACTGTGTTTTTGCAATGTGGGGCCCTGGCCTCAAAAGGACTATTACCAGGTCTGAAAAACCAAATGACATACCTCATATGATCGCTGCTGTCTCTCTGAGTACTTTGGTGTTTTGTTTATCCAAATCTGTTCAGCCATTCCAAAGATAGGAGCCTTTTCAGTGTTGATGTAAATTAGGATATACTAGCCTTGGGCTTTTCAGACCTGGTGACAGCTCCTGTTTAAAGTTTTGCATGTAAACTTAACAAAAACAGACAGCCAATGCCTAACTGGCTTTTATATAATATAAAGGTTTCCTTAGGTTTATTAATAGTTTTTGTCCAACAGAGTGGTTGGTCTTGCTGCTTGGGAGTCCCCTCTTATTGCCAAAGATCTTCTTACTAAGAGCAACACTCACAGTGTCACTGGCAGACTTGACTAATCCAGTATATGTGACTGGCCATTCATCTGAATAAATGGCCACTATGTAATACTTTCTCCCTGCAGGGGTAACAATTGTGTAGTGAGCAACAACTTCCCCTACAGTGCAATTTCTATGGGACTTAAACTAAGCACATTAGTATGTAATACGTTTCATCAGTTTTGTTATGACCATTTTTTTTTTACATCATCCTGAAAAGACAAATATGGCAGGTTACAGGTTTTAGATTTTTGGTGAAGACAAGTTGATCCTTGGTTTTATACTGATTGTTGAATTTGGAGTCGGGAAGGAATTTTTTTCCCCCTGACATGGGTCAATTGACATCATCCTCATGTTTTTTCTTTTGCCTTCCTCTGGATCCACACTGTTGGAGTATAGGTTGGACCTGTGTCTCCATCCAACCTCATCTATGTTACTGTGTTCTCATGTTACTATGAAGTCAATGGGCAATGGGTTGAGAAAAAACTAGAGATGAGCGAATTTCTCAAAAATCCGATTCGATGGCTTAGCCGAATTTCCCAAAACAATTCACTTCGATCCGAATTACTTCACGGTGAATCATGTTAAAAACAGCTTTTCCTGGCTGCAGAGAGCCTTGGGATATGGGGATATGCATTTTAAACTAAGGACACGTCAGAATAGCCTTTAGAAAGGTTATTCTACTCCTACCTTTGCCATTGCATCACACCCCCTTTGATGTCCTTGCCGCTGGGCATGCGCAGGGCCGCTCTGAAGAGAATCAAGATGGCCGCTGGACATGCGCAGAAACAGTCTTGTATTGGATATAATCAAGATGGCCGCCGGACATGTGCAGAGCCGCATGGAATAGAATCAATATGGCTGCCGGACATGCGCAGAAACGGTCTTGTATGGGATATAATCAAGATGGCCGCCGGACATGCGCAGAGCCACTCGTGTAGGAATAGGATAAAGATGGCCACCACGAGCGGCTCTGCGCATGTCCGGCGGCCACCTTGATTCTATTCTGTGCGGCTTTGCGCATGGCCGGCGGCCATTTTGATTATTTTACTACAGGAGCTAGGAGGACCAGGACATCGCAGGGGACGTGATGTAACGACAAAGGTAGGAGTAGAATAGCCTTTCTAAAGGCTATTCCAATGTGTCCTTAGTTTAAAATGTGATTCGATACCACGAAGCGTGAGGAAATCCGGATTCGATGCGAATCGAAGATTTCCTGAAATTCAGATCGAATTCCACTTTGTCAGCTTCGATTCGCTCATCTCTAATTATGTCAACTATCAACTAGTTTAGATTAGTTTCAGACCAGAAAATAACCCTTAATTGTGAAGAAAGTCCTACAGATGTCTCTTATAGTTCTGTGTAACTTGTGCAGCATGCGTACTGTCAAGCAAATTAGGTTGGAATACAAATATTCCCAGATTTCACATATATTTTGTACTTAATGATTTAAACATACTGGATTTTTTTTTAGGTTTACTGGAAAATGGGCAAGCTGGATGTGCCGTGTGGTTCGCATCTGCTTTCAGATCTTTAGTTTCTACAGTACTTCAGACACTTTGCACAGACAGACACACGTTGCTGTGATTAGATGGAAAGTATGTATGTGGGTAGAATGAGCTGTTCCATATCAGTCGTGTGATCTGCCCATCTCTCCTTAGGGCCGATCAGCTGAGGTGCTGTCTGTGGTGCTGGAACAGCCGTCCTCTGTCTCATTCATTGCTTCATTGTAAGAAGAGACATCTACACATAAACCACCTATACATGCAAATAACTCTATAACGTATAATCAATACTGAAAGGGTGTCAAGCCCCGTTCCTGGTTACTGACACAATGACATGGACTTAACCACTTTGAACATCAACTTTTTTCCATACAAATAATAATAATATCAGTGGATGCCCATAATAGCTCTATGGATTCCAGTTGTGAGAAAATGTTTTTAACTATAAGAAACCATTTGGTTGGTTACCAAGGGAAACAAATACTTTTTGCCAGGACTAAAATAATTGAATAAAATTAAGGAAAGTCAGAATTTTTAATTTTTAACTAAGAAAAATTTCCCCAATGTAGTGGTGTCAGATCCTGTTTATTTGTAGAATGTACATTTTTTAGGAACCATTTTTAAGAAAAATCTTTGTAGAATTTATTTTTTTTTTTTGCAAATATTTTTTATTGTCTGTCATGATTATATGGATTATTTTTTATATCTTATACATTTTGTTGGACTGGAGAATCAAGAAGTTTACAATTAGAAAGAAGAAGAATCAGGAAGTAAGAAGACAAAAGACAAGCAGGCAAACACAAGAGAACTAAGGTAAAGGGGGCACAGTACATAAAGGGGGGTTAAGTGGACATTATAGGGTACATCAAAGGAGTTTTTTAATTACAGACACTTATCTCCTATCCACAGGATAGGGAATAAGTGTCAGACCGCTGCTTGCAAGACTGGTGCTACTTCTATTTACTTCTATGATTTACTTCTATGGAGCTTCTGGGAAAGCAATCTCTTGAAGCCCTATAGAAGTCAATGGAGTGCCAGTTGGCCAAGCGCACTGACACTTCATTCACATGGATGATGCAAGGGGACCTGGGGCCCTGTTCTCCTGATCACTGGGTCCCAGCAATCTAACACTTATTCTCTAACCTGTGAATAGGGGCTAAGTGTCCATTATGACAAAATCCCTTTAATACACTGAAGGGCATTTCTCAAGCCTCTTGCAAATATTTTTTCCTATGTATGCCTCTATTTTAAGTAATATTATAAGACTTATTGTGTGTGTGTGCTTATTTGAAGATTTTTATACAAGGCTTATCAAAATTTTAAGATGTATGACTTTTTGAAAGCCTAAAAAATATGAAATAATTGACAGCCACAATTTCCATGAGGTGAATTTGTGAAATAATTTTTATTCACATTGAGATGGGCTTGGGAAACGAATATTGGCTTTTTTACACCCATCCTGTTGTAAATAAAGGTAAACAAAGGAGAAAGCCGCACTCCATGGCCAAGCTGTACACTGGGTGAATACTATTTTTTTCTCAAATTGCTTTAGACCATGCTTCCATGTTTGTGTATCTACTAATGCAGGGGTTCCCAACCACCGGTCCGCGGACCGGGACCGGGCCGTTGGGGGTTTTCTGCCAGTCCGCAGGGCGGCGGGCTGGCCTGGGTAAACATGGCTCCCGGCACATTATGCCGGGAGCTCTGGCTCCTAGCATAGCTAATGGCGGGGACCTGGTCTACAGCGCTGTACACCGAGGTCCCGCCAGCACGGCTCTGGTCTACAGTGCTGTTTAGAGTATAACCCTGCCCCCATATGGCCAAAGCCCTGCACCTAAACTGCCCTCCCCGCCCCCCACTCCCTGCCCTGCCCCCCTGCTGTCCCGTGGTGAGGAAAAGGTTGGGGACTGCTGTACTAATGTATAGAGGACTGGTCTAAGCTTTCACCTATCTGAATGTGACGCTTTGGTTGTGCTTCTACATTCTTTGAATTGAAGGATTGTAAATAAAGATGGCCATCACAATCCACATTCTCAGCCTGATATTTGGGTGAAGGAATTATTCAGAGGTGGTGGACAATCTCTTATTGTTGGAAAGGTCCTTTGGTAATGATGGGTCAATCATAGGCTTCAGGGATCCCCAGTGATCTTCTGTAACTGATGGGAAACTCTTACAGTAACTGTCCACATGCCCCACAGCACAGAAACAACACTAAAGAAGATCCTGTTCGCTTTAGTTGTAAATGCATAATTTATTCTAGACCTCGCCTATTTAAAGGGAGTCGGTCAGCAGGAAAGTGGGCATCAGACTAATGACAATAACTTGTAGGGTGGCGTCTACACTTTCCAAAGATGTCTTTCTTATCTTGCATTGCAGCTCCATTTTCATGAAAATCTGGATTTTATTCTTATGCAAATTAGATGAAAAAGGCTTTAGGGGCCAAGGCTCCACTATCTGCTCCCAGTGACCCAAAGCCACCGGGAAATTGGGAAGATGTTGAAAGACACCTGGGAAAGAACACCAAACGCCATAAAGGAGCCCAGGAGAGGTGAAGAAAGGTTAGTGTAAGTGTATATTATTTTTCTGAACCACCCCTGAGCCACTAATACTCTGGGGTCTGAATAGACTGAAGAGAAATTTGCGGGCAAACCTTGCAAAACATTACAAAATGAATCTCATGAGATTCACCCATCTCTAATGTTGACCTTGGTGGTGATACACTTTAGTGCTGGTTGAACTCACCAATACTGACTAGCCAATCTTCTAATGTTTATGGGGGTATCCCAACTCTTCCCTAACACATGATGTTGAAGGAAGAAGGTATGGGCATGTCGAATTTTAGCGCCTAAAAAGAGAAGTTGTGTCTGGCAGCAACTTATTCCTCTATCCCCATCAAAAATACATGCATGCTTGACTGAAATGAGCATGCATGTGTATAGGGAATTTGTTAGGACTTGCTGTAAGCAGAATGAATATTCAGCCAACAGGTTTTTAGAGTGTATGGCCACCCTATGGAATGTTTATATGACTACAGTCAGGAGAAGAACAGGCGCTATTAGGATTGTAGTCTGTCAATCAGTTACTTTTGTATAAATAGGTCCTATCAAACCTGATACTCCTCCATGTATGCTGAAAAGGAGCTTATTTTGAGGCCTGAATGGACCTTGGCCAGGTTCAAAACTTACAAATCATTAACCATCTTCTATACCAAATCTTAGCAGGTGTAAGTTATAAAGTACTCTTCAGATTATCTCCTCCAAACAGTCGGGTTAAACAATTGACCTTAAAATTCCCATGAATTTGTCAGTTAAATTATGGCCTATACATAATGGGAAGGTACAACCTAATAGTTGTACAGAGCTAAAGTATGGTGCCCTACTACTGGTAAGTCTCTGGGGTCGTCCTATAACTCATGGTGCTGCCAATTTCATAAGACACACGGACACACAGATTCCAAATGAATTTCAATTGCAGTATGTTCCATTAGATACCATAGTACAGAAGTGTAAGATGAGACTATCACTGTAATATGTTACCTTATAGACTGCTATAAAGTTTGCTGACCCTCTGTAGATTCCTTTCGCGTTTAATGGGAATGGCAGAAACCAGGCCAAATTTTGGCATTTAGGTAATAGGAAGATGAATGCTATTAGAACAGTCTCTTTAGCTTTGTGTAAGATAAGAGATGTTAATGAAGCCTGCGGGGGTCTTGGCAGTGGGACCCGCGCAGATCTAATAGGCTATAATAGGCCATCAATGTTAGAAAATGGAAACCCATTTAAGGCTGGGACCCAACGTTGCAGAAACGCCGTGATTTGGCCGTGGCGGAAACACCATGGCAAAAACTGCAGCGTTTTACAGTACCTGCAAAGTGGATGGGATTCTGGCTAATCCCATCCACACATTGCAGAAAAATATCTGCAGCGCAAATGCTGCAATTTCAAAAACCGTAAATCACAGCATGTCAATGTATACCTACGGAAACTGTGGCGTTTTCCGTATAGGTATAATAGAAGCAGAAAGTCCGCAGAGTTTTCCTCTGAAGACTTTCTGTGAAAATTGCTGCAGAAAAAAAATGCAATATGTTTCCACCGCAGTCTTTTTCGCAGCGCTGTTTGGCTGTGGTTCACTACGTGGGCCCTTAGACTGATACTGGAAAAGAAGAAAAACTAAAATTAAAAAAAAAATAAAAAATTCGGATGCTATATGAAGACTCATGGACTGATACCTCTCAGTAAATCCCACTGATAAATCCCACTCCCACTATTTACTGGACGACCCGCAACCACACACTACCATAGATCTCGTAAGTGAGTTTTCCATTAAAAGAGTAAGGTTCTAGTTACATAAAAGTATATCAATGATCCCATAATATCCTCCATATATAAGATCCTCCAATCTGGTAAAATTCAACTGGTATCTTATAGTAGAAAAATCCTATTATCTCTGTATGTAAAACAAAAATAAATGGCAAACTTTGGCTGTCGCTCCAACTTTTGATTTTTAATAAATGGCTCGATTCACAGTTGAGCTGACATGGCCGTCCATTGTCTGACTGTGACCAGTTTTATAAAGCAGTCATTCCTTGTGTATAAAACTGTTTGCAGACATCATGATATTCCGATCTGTACAAAATTATAATATGTAAACCCGTCCTAAGAGCGCTGAGCCTTTCCCAAGTAACTATTAGCTATAATACGTAATATGCAGTTCATTTAGTGTTACGTAACATCCCAGCTGTGATAGATTACTTTGTAACCTGTGTGCGTCTAAAGACCATTGCGAACTTATAAAGAATTACTTAAAAATTCTGAGACAGGGAGAAATTCGAAAAATGTAGAGTACAAGGTGACTTGTTTAGAGAACGCTCCATCTCGCTCTGTTATCATTGCTGTTCCTATGGCAACAGTTTATGAAATGTGGTTTATGATACATTCTTGAACCCCCTCCAGATCTGAGATTTAGAAAGTCAGTTTGATCATGAAAACAGCATACCTGAAGAAGCACAATGCACATTACACCTGCTCTGAAGACTATACTTCTGCATTTCTTTACATACACGCATGACATAAAAATTATTCTAAGTGTTTAAAGTATATACCCATAATTAACTTTGTAAACCACCCTAAAATCTGTGCAATTTGCTATTATATGTTTTATTTTGCATTTTTTATTTTTTTAGATTAATTTTTGTCTCTGCATTTTTTTATATCAGTTTTCAAAACGTAGTATGTACGTAGTGTCAGACTGGCCCACCATAGTACAAGAGGATCCTCCGGTGGTCCCAGGCTGTAAAACAATAATGGACTAGTTGAAGACACTGAATCTTAAAGTGTACTATGGCCTATTTTCTAGGGGTTGTTGGAGGGTGGGCACCTAAAATGATTTTTTTTTTGGTGGGCCCAAGGAGCTTCAGTCTGACACTGTATGTACATGGAAGCTCTCAACGTGGTTGTATGTCAGTATTGCTATACTGCAGTGCTTCTTAATTGGTTGGATGAACCTCTCCATTGATGTGCCCCATACTTGTTGGTGAGTCCTAGGCATTACCTTGGTCTATCTAGTGAACCCCAAGCACTACCCTGGTCAAGGGTGTAACTAAAGGGTCATAGACCCTGGTGCAAAAGCTCAGCTTGGGCCCCCTGCGTAACTTATCGTCACAACTGCCAGCTGTGTCCCATCTGTACATTTTAGCAGCATTAATATTTCCTATTCCTTCTCAATCTGGATCTAGAGCACCACCACCCATCATTTTCCAATTCCCTGTTGTGTCCTATTTTGTGCCACAACGTCCTATGCAGAATCCCTCCTTGTCGGTGCTGCTGTTTTTGCAATGAAAGAGATAATTGTCTTCTTTCTGACAGTGGGTGGCTGTGTATTATAAATCTCACTCCAGTGCACCAGTGGGCTGAGGTAATAAATTTATGTCACACAGACTGCCAGCCATCAAAGGAAATCCAATTGGGATCAAAGAAGTTTATCCAGCCCTAGTGTGTTGAGGGTGACCTTTGGGCCCCCTTGGAGCTGTGAGCACTGTGACCTCTATAATTCACCATAGACCCTGGTCTATCTGGTGATGTCCAGTAGAAAAGTATATACTGTACTAAATGTGTGTTCACTTTCAAGTCCTGATATTGTTGTTAAAACATTATGCTCTGAACTTGTGCAGTCTTACTGTTATATCCTGCAGTGGACTGACAGATCCTGAGTAGCAGTCAGGTAATGCTCTGTTCACATCTGTGTTATGACCCTTTTTTATATAATGTCCTGCCAGATCCATTACATGAAGGATATCAATGGCACTCTATATTATCTAGGCCCAAGCAGTACAAAAGAGCTGTCACCTATCATTAAAGAATCCAGTACTATTTATGGTCAGAAGAGACAGGAGATGACTTACAGTCACAGACATACAGGATAAATTCAGACTAGAGAAGGGCTCTTTTTTTACCGTACACTTAACTCAGAGCCTTTTGCCATGGCATTAAAAAAACATAGCAGCTAAAACTTCATGTAATACATTTGACAGTGTGCAGGTAGATGGGCGAGGTGCCATGTCAAACCAAGGCCAGGGTCTTTATGGAATGGTTGGGGTTGTTACGATTGATCATGTCTCCACCAAAATTAAAGAGGGTATGGTTAGAGTCAAAAAGGCAGTCATCAATGAAAGATGGAGGGAAACCCATTTTAGATTCATAGAGCTATGTATGCTTTTAATATTCCATCACACCCAAATGCACCACCTATGTGGATGGTCTGTCCGAAATGCCAGCTTAGAGAAGCCAACTTGCTACTCCACATTTGGAGCTGTTTGGAAGTACAGAGCTATTGGAAAACAGTACTGATATACATAGCAGAAATATGACCTTTCTACCCAATGAGCCATCCTCATTTCTGTTGTATATTGAACCCCCAGTGGGGACACTTCCATTGATAGTCATGGCCGCACTATTGTTGGTGAAGCACATTTTGCAGCATTGGCTTAAATTTACGGCACAGTTTAAAGCATTCCTAACGACCTTGAAACAAAGACCAACATGACAATAAGACCAACATGGGCCAAACAATCCGGAAATGAAAGGCATTCATAATTAACAGTTATACACGTACTGAAATAGAGGACATAGTCCGACCCTTTCAATGCACATCATGGTTTCTGGAAGCGCCGCTTATGGAGATCCAGGGACATTATAATTCTCTAAGTGAGTCCACCTAAACAAAGAAGCTAGGGAACATTACAATCGTTTGTGATGAGCTGATGAAGGGAATCCGAGCCCAGGGTCATGGCACTAGATTTGTTCTGAGTTAAAATTTTGGAAAAGAAAATAGAGTCCACTACTGACAATAGATGATGTCACAGATTATCTCCTCTCCCTCCCTGCACAAAACATGTCTAGAAAACTCTCCCATAGACCTCAATGAGTCAGCTCCAGTCTATTGCTGTCTATGGCCATGACTATAGTGTAAAGCTTGTCACTAAATCATGTTAACACAGCAGAGGAGAAGATCAGGAAATATGGCAGACCCCATAATCATGTACAGAAAATATAATAAAAAAAATTTCTAAAAATAAAAACAAATTATAAAGAGATATATTTCATCTGGGTATAAATAATAAAATTCTAAAAATGGCGATACATTTCTTTTAAGCCATTGATAATCTTATATTTTGTGACCATATCAATGACCGTACAGTTATTCATTGTATGCTAATGGATTTTGCTATCCTTCATACTTTGAGACTACTTGGTGTAATCCTCATCTTTAACAGAAGGTAAAGTACAATATTTTTTATAAAGTGTGAATTTTCCCTCAAAATCGGTTACGTCGGAGCTTCCTGCATTGTAGTCAACACCTGGAACTTATTAAGACCTTAATGGAAATTACATATTTCCATTCTTTTATAGGGACAAAAATATATTTTCACGCATAAGGATGATGAACAAAACTGCAGTAGCAAAAAGAGATGCTGGAAAATGATGCAGTAGCTTAGACCAATTACTATTTATAAGTGTTGAAATTGCTTTTCTGGAGTAATATCTTGAACTTGTGTTATTCCTTATAGTCTGTCTATAGGAGTTATATCATTTCCATCTTAAAAAGAATATTTTTGTATAACGCCCATTTTCATTTCCAGGATCAGTGAGTTTCAAGATTCCTTGCATTGTCACGGATCATCCTTACACCTGTCTTGATAGATTGCTTCTGTCTGATCTTTTCCAGTGCTGATCTCTGACTAGAAATATTAGCTTAAGAAGACATGGTTACATTTGAGTCCCTGATCATATTTAAGAGCATGTTCTCAAGGTGAAAAATTCAACTTAAAGAATTTGAATTTTTCTACTTTATCAAATTCCAACCCAGAATTTGCAAATTCTGCACCAGACAGGTGGAATTTTTATGTCTTCTATTCACTTCAATGGAAGTTATCAGGCAGATTCTACTTGAGGTATGACACTGAAAAAGTCAGCTAGAGGAAAAAAATCAGCGTCTGTCTCCCATTGAAATGAAAGGGAGGCAAATTCAACTGTATGAACATGCCTTTATGGTCGGCTTTATAGGTGTCATCAAGGTAACAAGGGGTAGGACTTAGTAGGCTATATCCTATGTGGGTCTACTTTATGTCTGGTGTTTGAAAATCTAAGTTCCAATTTAACATTGTATATACATTAAGGATACATTAGTCACTTGGAAGACTACACAGGATATATGCCATATACTATGTTTTTTAATTTAATGTGGAAAGGACAATTTACATTTGAGAAGGAGTTTACTATTACAGGTTGTGAGAATATTGTAGTTCAGGGATCTATATGGTAATGGTACTGGATTATCATTTATGAATTTACAGAAATTATACTTTATTGAAAAAGTAATCCACCATACACCTTCATAACATGTTATCTTTAATGATGGGCGAACCTCTCAAGATTTGTTTCATGTTCAGGTTCAGTGGATCAGGTCCCTGGTTCGTTTCAGGATGAACAAGTTCAAAATGAACCACACTTTAAATTGGCTTAAAACATAGTGTAGGACACTCTTGGGGCTCCTAGGAACCTATCTATAAAACATAGTGTATAACACTGTCAGGGATGCTAGGAACCTATCTATAAAACATAGTGTAGAATACTGTCAGGGCTCCTAGGAACCTATCTATAAAACATAGTGTAGAGTACTGTGAGGGCTCCTAGGAATCTATCTATAATACATAGTATAGAACACTGTCAGGGCTCCTAGGAACCCATCTATAAAACATAGTGTAGAACACTGTCAGGGCTCCTAGGAACCTATCTATAAAACATAGTATAGAACACTGTCAGGGCTCCTAGGAACCCATCTATAAAACATAGTGTAGAACACTGTCAGGGCTCCTAGGAACCTATCTATAAAACATAGTATGGAACACTGTCAGGGCTCCTAGGAACCCATCTATAAAATATAGTGTAGAACACTCTTAGGGCTCCTAGGAACCCATCTATAAAACATAGTGTAGAACACTCTTAGGGCTCCTAGGAACCCATCTATAAAACATAGTGTAGAACACTCTTAGGGCTCCTAGGAACCCATCTATAAAACATGGTGTAGAACACTGTGAGGGCTCCTAGGAACCTATCTATAAAATATAGTGTAGAACACTGTCAGGGCTCCTAGGAACCTATCGATAAAACATAGTGTAGAACATTCTTACGGCTCCTAGGAACCTATCAATAAAACATAGTGTAGAACACTGTCAGGGCTCCTAGGAACCTACAGTGCCTTGTGAAAGTATTCGGCCCCCTTGAACTTTTCAACCTTTTGCCACATTTCAGGCTTCATACATAAGGATATAAAATTTAAATTTTTTGGTGAGGAATCAACAACAAGTGGGACACAATCGTGAAGTGGAACGAAATTTATTGGATATTTTAAACTTTTGTAAAAAATAAAAAACTGAAAAGTGGGGCGTGCAATATTATTCGACCCCCTTAAGTTAATACTTTGTAGCGCCACCTTTTGCTGCGATTACAGCTGCAAGTCGCTTGGGGTATGTCTCTATTAGTTTTGCACATCGAGAGACTGAAACTCTTGCCCATTCTTCCTTGGAAAACAGCTGGAGCTCAGTGAGGTTGGATGGAGAGCGTTTGTGAACAGCAGTTTTCAGCTCTTTCCACAGATTCTCGATTGGATTCAGGTCTGGACTTTGACTTGGCCATTCTAACACCTGGATACGTTTATTTGTGAACCATTCCATTGTAGATTTTGCTTTATGTTTGGGATCATTGTCTTGTTGGAAGATAAATCTCCGTCCCAGTCTCAGGTCTTTTGCAGACTCCAACAGGTTTTCTTCCAGAATGGTCCTGTATTTGGCTCCATCCATCTTCCCATCAATTTTAACCATCTTCCCTGTCCCTGCTGTAGAAAAGCAGGCCCAAACCATGATGCTGCCACCACTATGTTTGACAGTGGGGATGGTGTGTTCAGGGTAATGAGCTGTGTTGCTTTTACTCCAAACATATCGTTTTGCATTGTGGCCAAAAAGTTCGATTTTGGTTTCATCTGACCAGAGCACCTTCTTCCACATGTTTGGTGTGTCTCCCAGGTGGCTTGTGGCAAACTTTAAACGAGACTTTTTATAGATATCTTTGAGAAATGGCTTTCTTCTTGCCACTCTTCCATAAAGGCCAGATTTGTGCAGTGTACGACTGATTGTTGTCCTATGGACAGACTCTCCCACCTCAGCTGTAGATCTCTGCAGTTCATCCAGAGTGATCATGGGCCTCTTGGCTGCATCTCTGATCAGTCTTCTTCTTGTTTGAGATGAAAGTTTAGAGGGACGGCCGGGTCTTGGTAGATTTGCAGTGGTCTGATACTCCTTCCATTTCAATATGATCGCTTGCACAGTGCTCCTTGGGATGTTTAAAGTTTGGGAAATCTTTTTGTATCCAAATCTGGCTTTAAACTTCTCCACAACAGTATCATGGACCTGCCTGGTGTGTTCCTTGGTCTTCATGCTGCTCTTTGTGCTTTAAACAGAACCCTGAGACTATCACAGAGCAGGTGCATTTATAAGGAGACTTGATTACACACAGGTGGATTATATTTATCATGATCAGTCATTTAGGACAACATTGGATCATTCAGAGATCCTCACTGAACTTCTGGAGTGAGTTTGCTGCACTGAAAGTAAAGGGGCCGAATAATATTGCACACCCCACTTTTCAGTTTTTTATTTTTTACAAAAGTTTAAAATAACCAATAAATTTTGTTCCACTTCACAATTGTGTCCCACTTGGTGTTGATTCTTCACCAATAAATTAAAATTTTATATCTTTATGTTTGAAGCCTGAAATGTGGCAAAAGGTTGAAAAGTTCAAGGAGGCCGGATACTTTCGCAAGGCACTGTATCTATAAAATATAGTGTATAACACTGTCAGGGCTCCTAGGAACCTATCTATAAAACAATGTAGAACATTTTTAGGGCTCCTAGGAACCTATCTATAAAATATAGTGTAGAACACTGTCAGGGCTCCTAGGAACCTATCGATAAAACATAGTGTAGAACATTCTTAGGGCTCCTAGGAACCTATCAATAAAACATAGTGTAGAACACTGTCAGGGCTCCTAGGAACCTATCTATAAAATATAGTGTATAACACTGTCAGGGCTCCTAGGAACCTATCTATAAAACAGTGTAGAACATTTTTAGGGCTCCTAGGAACCTATCTATAAAATATAGTGTATAACACTGTCAGGGCTCCTAGGAACCTATCTATAAAACATAGTGTAGAACACGGTCAGGGCTCCTAGGAACCTATCTATAAAATATAGTGTATAACACTGTCAGGGCTCCTAGGAACCTATCTATAAAACATAGTGTAGAACACGGTCAGGGCTCCTAGGAACCTATCTATAAAATATAGTGTATAACACTGTCAGGGCTCCTAGGAACCTATCTATAAAACATAGTGTAGAACACGGTCAGGGCTCCTAGGAACCTATCTATAAAATATAGTGTATAACACTGTCAGGGCTCCTAGGAACCTATCTATAAAACATAGTGTAGAACACGGTCAGGGCTCCTAGGAACCTATCTATAAAACATAGTGTAGATGTAAGGGAATTGCCAGTTGAGCAATTCCCCAGTGCCGCTGCAGAACCCTGGGGGGAGGGGCACAACAAGACAGTGAGCCCTAAAGCTGAATCCTCCCCACTGTCCCTGGCTAACTTTTCGACAGTCCCTACCTAATATAAGTGACAACACAGAACAGGACAAGACAAAACAACACAGAAGCAGAGTGAGCAAGCCAAGGGGTCGGTAACAGTTGAGCAATGCAGTACAAAATCACAATCCAAGAGAATAGTCAAAAACAGAGCCAGAGGTCAGAAATAGGAATTCAGGGAATAGCAGAAAAGCAGCTAACAGGGACAAGTCACAAAACAGAATCAATAGCCAGCGAGCATGTGAGGGCTGACAACCTGTTTATAGAAAGCCAGGACCTGCCCCAGACTGGATTGGTAGACAGGCTGTCAATCACACAGGCAAGGCTGAGATTAACTATTAGTGGAGCAGAGGAAAATCAAGGTGCTGAGATGGGTGTGGTAGAAAATCAATTGAGCACACCTCCTGCGCCGCCGCATGCGGGCAAAGGGTGATGCAGAGACCTGAATAGGCAGAGACGTTACAGTAGAACACTGTCAGGGCTCCTAGGAACCTATCTATAAAACATAGTGTAGAACACTCTTACCATAGCCTAAACATAAGGATGGATACAAGATGAACAAGAGGTGCAAGGCTTATTGGTTACAGAAAAGACACAAAAGGGGTAGATTTATTATATCACTACGCCAAAAAATTGGCAAAAAATTTTCCATAAATGGCGTTTATAAAGTTGCAAACCCATGGCTTGCAACTTTTTAAATGCCTTTGGAATAACAGTTTTGCACCAATGGTGTTTTTATGTTGCCCTTAACCACTTTCTGTATAGGGGATTAACAAGGATGTGCTGTTAATGGATCCAGGGACCCATCAAATTTAACATAACTTACACCTATTTTCTTGCAAAATGACTGAAATGTACACCAGCTATGAGATGGCATAGATTTTTTCCAAGTTGCACAGACTGCTGGTAGATGTCCTTCATTTATAACAACGTGGGCACCCCATCAGAAATTAGGAGCATTGTCTGCAGGTGCAGGGAGTATCAAGACTGGTGTAGAAAATGCCAGTCTTGATAAATTCCCTCCCGAATCTCTTAAAGGCATAGATGATTACTATGGCAGTCTCTCAAAGAGAAGCCTTATTCACACAACAGTGACGTTTTTGTACATGTCCACGTCCATTTTTAATAGACGTTTTGCATCCCTTTTACATCTGTTAAAAATGCGTCCATTAATTTCTATTGTGTCCATGTGTCCATGGACAAAGATAGTGCATATCAGTTTTTTTGACGGTCGTCAAAAATGTGCCATAAAAAAAAAGTCCTATGGATATACACATTGAGCTCAAAGTGTTGTCTTATATTCTGTTTACTTACATATCAGTAAAGTGCATATAAGAAAATTGAGCGGTGCCCTGCTTTATTGCATATGTGTGAATGGTAGGTAAGAAGAAGGAGCTCATCTGTGCTTGGAGATAATTGTCCTTAAAGGGGTTGTCTTGTTATGGACAAGACACAGGAGAATTGTTTTTGCATAGGTCATAATATTTGTGGCTCCACCACATATAGGTGTTGCATAGTTTAGAGGAGTTTATGTACCCTATTAGGGAATTCTGAATTGAAGGGGTTGTACCGTTATGGACACTTATGCACCGGGTCCGACAGAGGCCCAACATTTCCCCTAAAGCCTCCCTGTGAATGGAGCAGCAGTGCACTTGCATGACCAGTGCTCCATTCACTTCTATGGGGTAGCAGGCGCTGTCGGAGATTACAGTCAGTGAATGGTGCACTGATCATGCAACCGCACTGGCACTCCATTCACAAGGAGGTTGGTCCCCCGAACACTGAACCCAATTACGCTTCCACAGACCAAGCCAGTTGATGCTCTCCACCAGTACCATGTAACCTGTTTCAGTAACACCTGACACTCCTTACTGCACAATTCTTAGAGTTATGCAAAGCATCCCCATACATAGTCTTTAACCTCCACCTAAGAAGCCCATGTGGTGCTATGTTCTTCATCCACAGTGACCATGGGCCTACAACTACAAGCACATATAAAATAACAGCAGTACACTGTTAAAGGGAGAACCCAGCATACCAACCCAGCAGACAGGCTAGGGTATCCTGAATCAAATGGTGTTTCCCCTTGTGAATAGGTGTCTCCATTGCCGAGAGCTCAACAATTTTTTGTCAATATGCATATGAGATCTTTGGGGCAATGAGGACATCTGTGGAGCTATGGTACCATGATAGTCCAGCTCAGACATACTTCTCACATGGTATATGGTTATAGGTAATTTACTTCCTTCACCCTCTTATATGCAACTTTACTTTTGACTAGTTTATTCTGCCATTCTAATCTCAGTCTGTTTCTCTGTTTTATGCCTTTTCAATGGGGTATTCCACCTTGTGCTATTCTCAGTATGTTATTCCACCACATTCCCTGGCCGCGGTTTCAAGGGAACGTCAATACGAAATAACAATAATTACGCACTTGTTTATAAGAAATTGAATGATCAAAGTCAGCCTGTTTTATAGACTTTCTTCTGTATGGACTTTATCTTCCAGTCACAGAAATATATGGAAATAATGAGTAATAGCCAAAGAAAAAAAGAATTGTACAGCCATTATGGAAAAATATTGAATTTGTTAAAAAAAAAAGAAAAAAAAAACCTCATAAGATTTTCCTACTCCCTTTTAAAGAAAGAATTCGGCTATAAAATAAAGAAAATGACTCTGCGTCCACCAGATGTTTTATAACAATTGTTATATATATTAAAGGTAAGCTACTGTTTTGGTCTCTGTGAAGGACACATTAAGTGATTGCTTGTGAACCGCGGCAGAACTGACATGTGTTTCCAATGAACGACAAATAACCAAAGCTGTGTTTTCATGTGAAAAATTAGGTTTTTTTCTTCCTTGTCGGCTTAATGGGGGCAAAAGTTAGAAAAGGAAATTTTTCCTGTTGAGCGGAGGGGATGTTTATTTAAACAACACTGACACGTTACGAGTTAGTAAACGCTCTTTTCTGGGGCTTCATTGACAAAAATGTTGGATGGTAGAATTGAAGAATTTCAAGAGTTCAGCTAAGACTCTGCGGACCACCTACGTGATAATGTAAGATAAAAATAGGAGAAGATGAATTATAGACACGGCTCGGGCTGATAAAACGAAGACAACAAAACTGCTAAAATTATCTGCTTATCTTCTCGCTATGTTAGGTCCACATCGGTCTCTCCAGATAATTTATTTTGTTTACAAGTGTTTTCTGGTACACTAGTGCATAGTTCATGTCTGTGGGAGAATGTTGCCAAGTACAATTTGCATATCCCATATATTTTAATGAGAAAAAAGAAAACGGATGGAGATTTTCAATGTTTGGCTGATTCAAGCTAAATTAGTAACAGTGTTAGGGCTTGTGCACATTGGTACGGAGCCTATACAGCAGTTTGCGGAGCCTATATGGCTCATTGGTAGCGATACTTATAGGGTAGAATACCTTGGTATGGCACTATCACAGACAATCAATCATGGGATACTAAAACTTAACTTTCATTGAATAAATAAACTAAAATAGTCTCAATATTAAGAACCACTTGGCTGTATCAATAATACTAGCAAAAATATATGTGAAGCAGGTAAGCATAAGGTGCTATATTGTACTCAGTTACTCCAAACTATACTCCCAATTATTTAAGGCAGTGAGAGATATCACATTGATAATGCACCAAACCCCACCAAAATCAATGGAATAGAAGAGAGTCCTACTAGCTCTCCCTACCTAGAAATTTCTGTCTTTACGTGTTTCTATGTAAACATTTCATCAGGGGCCCATTTACGATCTTGGTTGGCTATCGGTTCTATGTGTTGTATTTCAACATTCGTACAAATGATCAGCCATATGGGCCGGTGGCATAGCGGTGTACTATCAAGTATCTTATACCTACCTGCTTCACATATATTTTTGCTGGTATAATTGATACAGCCGTGGCTCTTAATATTGAGACTATTTCAGTCTAGTTTATTTATTCATTAAAAGTTAAGTTTTTGTATCCCATTACTGATTTTAGTATTTTAGGAGTGGATACAAGCTCTGGGTGATCAATTGGAGATGTTTCACTGTATAACCAATTATAAGAAAAAAACGAATGACATGGACCGCACATCCTAGTATTATACATTCATCTATGCTTCACAGACAAATCAACAACAATGAACATGAGCTTCTTAGTATACGTTTTGATCAAAGTCTATAAGTCCACTTCATGATGATGTCTGTATACTGGGTCCATACTTATTGGGTGTGGGGCAGAATGGTGACCACCTCCACTTCAGCACATACAGGGGGAGTGACCCAGCAGCCCAACAGCACCTCTGCTGCCAGGCTAAGCCTCACAGGCACAGCACCACAGCAGTGTCAGTCACCATGTAGATGAAATATAGCTGTGTGTATGAACCCTTAGGCTCTGTTTATAATATATTTAGCATTACATTCAGGCTATACAGCAATACTGTATTATAAGAAATGCACTCAACATATACATGGATATTGGCTATAACAGGCCCAAAGTATTCAAGTAAAGAGTCCTATTTACATAGATTTGGGAGAAATACATACTGCTGGGGTTGCTACTTGACCCTGGCTTAATATGTGCCAAAATCTTGTTCAAATTGGTGATTTCTGACTCATGTTGGTCCAAATTTTTCCAACTTGCTCAAGAAGGGGGCATGGCATCATTGAGGCATGGTTCATAGGCAAAGGAGCGAGGCTTCTTAATCAACAAAAAGCACCAAATTGTGCCAAAATTTTCATCCGCCAGTTTCAGTTTTAAAGTGATGGACCCCATTATAGTCAAAGAGGTCCGTCGGTCTCCGCCTGTAACTAAAATTTTAGCGGTCACCTATCTGTTCCTCTGATGCTATTGTGAACTTAGCATTACCGTGATAAATCTGGTGCATTTATAGACTGTTCAGTCTAATGCTACACTGTTTAAGTATTAGTAAATGTGAGCCACTGATTTTTTACTGAAATATAGTCAACTACTCTTTTTACGGGATCTCACAAAAAGTTATAACTTCATATGACACACACACCATATGCGCACCGAAGGTGAGAACAGAGTCGGAAAATGAAGTTCTAACTCTGAAGTTGCTGTAAAGAATATATATAACATATAACAATATATATATAGCAATTCTCTAATATCTACTGTATATATGTTTGTGTAAACATAGGATACAGATCCAATATTATAATCCTACACCAGATCTGGAAAATCTTTAAATTTACACCACTTCCTGCACATGAAGACCATACCTAAAAGTCTATAGAGCATTTAAAGGGGTTATTATGAAGACAACCCCTGTTCATATGACCTATTTGGGTATATGAAGGTAATAGATGGGGGTCCCCCACTTCTCTACGAACAGGAGCAGAGGTCCATTTAGTACATGTGGTTAAAGTTCTGGTGGACTCAAACTATACTTGCATTACAAGGACAGTCATTCAACTAAATGCTGGCCATAAAATGCTACCAGAGGCGACTGCAAGGAAAATGCCTCGTTGGCCGTGGCTTCACTCGCAAGGGGGGTGCTGGGAGAAGGGCCCAGGGTAAGAAGGCATTTTGAAAGGGGTTGTTTCTGATGACATGTTCCTGCCATCTAGTGACAAAATATCAAACTACATTTGATAACACACAGTTTCCTGCTACAAGCAACACATCCATGTCTTTTTCATTTTATGACACACATGTACATATATAGTACACAGTGGGGAAAAAAAGTATTTAGTCAGCCACCAATTGTGCAAGTTCTCCCACTTAAAAAGATGAGGCCGGCCTGTAATTGACATCATAGGTAGACCTCAACTATGAGAGACAAAATGAGAAAACATATCCAGAAAATCACATTGTCTGATTTTTTAAGAATTTATTTGCAAATTATGTTGGAAAATAAGTATTTGGTAACCTACAAACAAGCAAGATTTCTGGCTATCATAGACCTGTAATTTCTTCTTTAAGAGGCTCCTCTGTCCTCCACTCATTACCTGTAGTAATGGCTCCTGTTTGACATTGTTATCAGTATAAAAGACACCTGTCCACAACCTCAAACAGTCACACTCCAAACTCCACTATGGTGAAGACCAAAGAGCTGTGGAAGGACACCAGAAACAAAATTGTAGACCTGCACAGGCTGGGAAGACTGAATCTGCAATAGGCAAGCAGCTTGGTGTGAAGAAATCAACTGTGGGAGCAACAATTAGAAAATGGAAGACATACAAGACCACTGATAATCTCCCTCCATCAGGGGCTCCACGCAAGATCTCACCCCGTGGGGTCAAAATGATCATAAGAACGGTGAGCAAAAATCCCAGAACCACAAGGGGGACCTAGTGAATGACCTGCAGAAAGCTGGGACCAACGTAACAAAGGCTACCGTCAGTAGCACACTACGCCGCCAGGGACTCAGATCCTACAGTGCCAGACGTGTCCCCCTGCTTAAGCCAATACATATCTGGGCCCGTCTGAAGTTTGCTAGAGAGCATTTGGATGTTCCAGAAGAGTATTGGGAGAATGTCATATGGTCAGATGAAACCAAAGTAGAACTGTTTGGTAGAAACACAACTTGTCGTGTTTGGAGGAGAGTGAATGCTGAGTCGCATCCAAAGAACACCATACCTACTGTGAAGCATGGGGGTGGTAACATCATGCTTTGGGGCTGTTTCTCTGCAAAGGGACCAGGACGACTGATCCGTGTACATGAAAGAATGAATGGGGCCATGTAGCGTGAGATTTTGAGTGCAAACCTCCTTCCATCAGCAAGGGCATTGAGGATGAAACGTGGCTGGTTCTTTCAGCATGACAATGATCCCAAGCACACCGCCAGGGCAATGAAGGAGTGGCTTCATAAGAAGCATTTCAAGGTCCTGGAGTGGCCTAGCCAGTCTCCAGATCTCAACCCCATAGAAAACCTTTGGAGGGAGTTGAAAGTCCGTGTTGCCCAGCGACAGCCCCAAAATGGAATGGGCCAACATACCAGCAACAGTGTGTGCCAACCTTGTGAAGACTTACAGAAAACGTTTGACCTCTGTCATTGTCAACAAAGGATATATAACAAAGTATTGAGATGAATTTTTGTTATTGACCAAATACTTATTTTCCACCATAATTTGCAAATAAATTCTTTAAAAATCAGACAATGTGATTTTCTGGATTTGTTTTCTCATTTTGTCTCTCATAGTTGAGGTCTACCTATGATGACAATTACAGGCCGGCCTCATCTTTTTAAGTGGGAGAACTTGCACAATTGGTGGCTGACTAAATACTTTTTTCCCCACTGTATGTGTGGAGCAGATCACAAAATTGTGACTAAAAGTGCAATAAAAAGAAAATATGATGTAAAAGTTGAAACTTTTGGCCCCCAGTGCAAAATCTGTAACAGGGCCCTTCAATTATCACAACTCAGTGTTAGTACTTATTTCTCTTATTTGTATAGCACCAACATATTCCGCAGCACTTTACAGACATTGACAGTCACTGTCCCATATAGGACTCGCAATCTAAATTCCCTATCAGTATGTCTTTGGAGTGTGGGAGGAAACTGGAGTACCCGGAGGAAACCCATGCGTTATGAGTTAGTGAATACTCTTTTATGGGGGGTCTATTGACAAAAATGTTGGATGGCAGAACTGAAGAATTTCAAGACTCTGCACGCCGACCACCTATGTGATAATGAAAGTGCAAAATCTATAACAGGGCAACTCACAACCCAGTGTTAGTGGTACTTATTTATTTTTCTTGCTTGTATGTGAGCCCTATATTTTCCCATGTAGGGATCACAATCTAAATTCCCTATGTCTTTGGAGTGTGGGAGAAAAATCCGCACAAACACAGGGATACATACAAACTCCATATATACCTTGGTTGGATTGGAACCTAGAACTCTAGAACTGGCCACTGTGCTGCCCCTACTTATATGGCTTTATGTGGCAGAGGACTTGATCTATTTAAGAAGGATAAATGGTGACCCTATGTGGAAAAAAGCAATGTCTCTCCAACTAAGAAGTAAGTGATGTTGATGGTATTGCCTCAAAGCTCAACTGGACACCATAAAAGCACCCTCAAAGATCAGCTAAAAACTCTAGTTATCCTAAGTGAGGCACACAACCTCATTTCCATTAAAGGGCTTATATAAGACTATAACTATTCCCTTCTCAGGCCAGTGATGTCATGATCTTTGTTCACATGGCCATGCTGCAGCTCAGTCCCTGTCAAATGAATGGGCCTGAGCTGCAATACCCGGCACAACCACTAAACAATGTGTGGCGCTATGATTGATAAGTAGTGAAGAAGACACAACAATCGATTTCATAATCCTGGATAAACCCTTCAAGGCTCTGAGCACATAAACTTGCAATCACATCATGATGGAGAAACATCTTGTCCTGTAAAATTAGAAAAACCCTTTTCTGATTTTTCCTTCAGCTCTAAATGCATGGAACTTTAACACGGCTGGCCACACAGGCAACCAACGGCCAATTATTCTGAGGGATCAGTCTGTGTATATTTTTAAGTGTAAGATAAAGATGAGCGAATCGATTTGTAGTGAACTGGATTCATTACACTTTTTCCAAAAACCTTAGGTTTGGACAAATCCAAGGTTTTTGGGATTTGCCACCCATTATAATAAATGGAGGCCCAGAGGAGGTATGGTAAAATAACAACACTGATACCTTCCCTCAGCTCTCCTGGGCTCCCGCGCATCTTCTTCTTACCTTGCGTCAAAGCGTTATGGCTTGGCACCCAATCACAAGCCTCATTAATCCCTCTGGGCCCACAATGTCACCGAAGAGGTCTGAAGAGGATGCCCAGGAGAGATGAAGGACAATTATTATACTCTGGTGTCTGAATAGATCTTGAAGTTTAATAAAAGCACTTTTTTTCGATTGGATCAAACTAGTTTTGTCTGATTCTAAACTGGAGGGCAATCATGGATATTAGCAAAATGAATCTCGCAAGTTTCACCCATCTCTAGTTTAAGGGCTTATTCACATGTCAATGATTTTCATCTGCTCTCTGTGTTTTCCATATAGACCCACTGATTTCTATATGTCTATTCAAACTTCAGTTTTTTCTCATGAAAATGGAATCATGTCCTATTTTTGCATTAATGGTCATCAGACAAAACACACAAGCAATTTAGTGAGTCTTAGAAGAACACGGACAGCCATGACATGGGTGCCATGAGTGATCAGTGTGTTGCCCATTTTTAATGGACCATTGGTAAAGGATGCTCTAAAAATTGCATTTGTGTAGTCATCTGACCTCTTTTAGAAGGTTAGACCTCCTTCAATTCTTTTTAAAGGGGTTGTGCGGGACTTTGAAAATATGGCTGCTTTCTTCTTCTAAGGAAGTGACCTCACGTCCGTTGGTCACATGGCAATACTACTATTCAGTGGCGTAGATAGTGGGGGAAGCAGAGGGGGCAGCTGCCCTGGGACCACTGAGTCTGTGAGGCCCACCCCGGGGCCACCATTAATACATCTTTTACTTTTAACTAGATCAGTGTCTGCAGACACCGAACTAGTTAAAACGTCTCCTGCAACTTGGCTGTCTTGTAAACCGCAAGCCACATTAGGCCTGCGGTTTACAAGTCATCAAGACCACAGACAGACGTCTGCTTCTAGGCACAAGCGGCGCGATGACGTCATAACATCGTGCCTCCTGCGCTGAGATGCAGACGTCCTGCGCGTGGACAGGAAGGAGGCGGCGGCTCCATACATCAAAGGATCACAGGTAGGTGAGTATAACTCTTTTTTTTTTTTTTTGTCGCTTAGTTGTGGGTATTTTAATAGGGGTTGTTAGGAGGGGAAATTATAACTATATGGGCGGGGGGGATTATGAACATAAGGGGGTCATTTATATAAGGGTTATTTGGGGGTATTGTGAATACAAGGGGGGAGGTTATTTATATAAGGGGCCATTAGGGGGCATCATTTATATTAGGAGGCATTATGAACATAACGGGGTGGTCATTGATATGAAGGGTCATTAGAAGTGCAGTAATTATGTCAGGGGGAATCAGGGGCATAATATATGGGGGCAATCAATTTAATTAAGTTGGCACTTGGGCTTTATTAAGACTAAGGCCCCACGTGGCGGGCCGCAGCAAAAAAGCGCTGCAGGAAAAACCGCGGTAGTAACATTGTGGTTTTATCCACAGCACTTTTCACAGAAGGTCTACAGACTTTCTGCTTCCATTATACCTATAGGGAAACTGCCAGTGTTTCTGTAGGTATAACTGACATGCTGCGATTTCCAAAACAGTAATGATTTTGGAAATCGCAGCGTATCCGCTGCATGTATTTTTCCGCAATGTGTGGATGGTATTTGCTAGAATCCCATCCACTTTGCAGGAACTGTAAAATGCAGCATTTTTTTCGCCACGTGGAGCCCCATCCCATCCCCACTTTGTGGTAAAATACGGGCAGTGGAGACACTGCGATTTCCAAAACAGTCACGGTTTTGGAAATTGCAGCATACCTATGGAAACACTGGCAGTTTCTCTATAGATATAACTGAAGCAGAAGGTACGCAGAGGTAACCTCTGAGAACTTTATGTGCAAAGCGCAGCAGGAAGAACCGCATTGCGTCGCCACCGTGGTTTTCCCACAGCGCTTTTTTGCTGCGGGACGCCATGTGGGGCCATAGCCTTAAGGAGTATTCCAGCTCATTTTTATTGATGATCTATCCTCAGAATAGATCATCAATAAGAGATAAGTGAATCCCCACTGATCAGCTGTATGAAGGGGCTGTGGTGTCTGTTTATATCACACGCTGTAATTCCAGCCTTGTCACATAGATGTGTATAGGACCAGGCTATAGTTACATTACATGGCCGCTATGAGATGACTGACACTATATAAACAGAAAGTATCCAAAAAAAGGGAGGTATGGAGACCGCGCTTCACTAAGAATGCTTTTTATTGAACTTCAATTTACACAACGCGTTTCGAGGAATGAGTCCTCTTTATCAAGTGTACTATGGACTGAATAAAAACAAGGCACAGAACAATCCTTCCATGAATTCACCAAACACCTTAACAATAATGATTGGGGAATCACTCTAAGTGGCCAACCCAAGATGAACACCATTGACTTCCTTGATTTGGAACTCATGGGTGGCCCGGATGGTATCAATACCAAAACCTTCTTTAAGAAAGTTGACTGCAATAGTTTACTGGACTACCGAAGTTCCCACTATAGGAAATGGAGAAATAACGTACCCTTTGGCCAATTCAAACGTATTCGACGTAATTGTACCAATGACTCAGATTTCAAGATGCAAAGTGAAATTCTGTCCCAACGATTTCAGGAAAAACACTACCCAAAACGGATTATACAAGCAGCAAAATCCAAAGCACAGGCCTTAACCCAGTTTGACTGTCTGGTTCCCTCTCAGAAGAACAATGACAGAGAGTACAAACACAATTTCATTACCACTTATAACAATGCACACAACAGAATCCGAATGATTCTTGATAGACATTGGCCAGTACTCTTAGACGATCCACTGCTTAAAGCAAACATCCCTTCCAAACCATCCATCACTTTCAGAAGAGCTAAAACTCTGAAAAATCTTTTGGCTCCCAGTAAACTGAGAGCAGTCACTAAACATAATGATCATAACTCTATACCCCCACAAACAATTGGTGTGTATAAATGCCAACATAAAAAATGCAAATGTTGCAGTACAATTAATCACCTAGCTAAGAGTATTAGAAGTTCTGTAACAGGCGAAACTTTTCAGATTAACTATTTTCTGAACTGCTCATCTTCTTATGTTATCCATGTACTTGAATGCCCATGCGGACTCCTGTACATTGGCAGGACCATCAGACCACTAAGAGAAAGGCTAAACAAACATAGATCCAATGTATTAAATGGCTTTCTTAAGCATAGTGTCTCCAAACATGCTCTGATGAAACATAATTCTAACTTTGATGGGTTCAGAATTACACCACTGGATCATATTCCCATACATACCAACAATAGATTTGAGAAATTAAAAAGGAAAGAAATGTTTTGGATATTCAAGTTCAATTCTCTCACACCAGCTGGCCTTAATGAAGCCCTTGAATCTGTATATGATTGAAAATTATTATAGGGAATGTGGGGGATCCAAATGTTGTTTTATGTTTGTGTTTTTGAACATTTTTGTATAAAAGTGTATATATACAGTACAGACCAAAAGTTTGGACACACCTTCTCATTCCAAGAGTTTTCTGTATTTTCATGACTATAAACATTGTAGATTCACACTGAAGGCATCAAAACTATCAATTAACACATGTGGAATTATATACTTAACAAAAAAGTGTGAAACAACTGAAAATATGTCTTATATTCTAGGTTCTTTAAAGTAGCCACCTTTTGCTTTGATTACTGCTTTGCACAATCTTGGCATTCTCTTGATGAGCTTCAAGAGGTAGTCACCTGAAATGGTTTTCACTTCACAGGTGTGCCCTGTCAGGTTTAATAAGTGGGATTTCTTGCCTTATAAATGGGGTTGGGACCATCAGTTGTGTTGTTCAGAAGTCAGGTGGATACACAGCTGATAGTCCTACTGAATGGAGTGTTAGAATTTGTATTATGGCAAGAAAAAAGCAGCTAAGTAAAGAAAAATGAGTGGCCATCATTACTTTAAGAAATGAAGGTCAGTCAGTCTGAAAAATTGGGAAAACTTTGAAAGTGTCCCCAAGTGCAGTGGCCAAAACCATCAAGCGCTACAAAGAAACTGGCTCACATGAGAACCGCCCCAGGAAAGGAAGACAAAGAGTCACCTCTGCTGCGGAGGATAAGTTCATCCGAGTCACCAGCCTCAGAAATCGCAGGTTAACAGCAGCTCAGATTAGAGACAAGATCAATGCCACACAGAGTTCTAGCAGCAGACACATCTGTACAACAACTGTTAAGAGGAGACTGTGTGCAGCAGGCCTTCATGGTAAAATAGCTGCTAGGAAACCACTGCTAAGGACAGGCAACAAGCAGAAGAGACTTGTTTGGGCTAAAGAACACAAGGAATGGACATTAGACCTGTGGAAATCTGTGCTTTGGTCTAATGAGTCCAAATTTGAGATCTTTGGTTCCAACCACCATGTCTTTGTGCGACGCAGAAAAGGTGAACGAATGGACTCTACATGCCTGGTTCCCACCGTGAAGCATGGAGGAGGAGGTGTGATGGTGTGGGGGTGCTTTGCTAGTGACATTGTTGGGGATTTATTCAAAATTGAAGGAATACTGAACCAGCATGGTTACCACAGCATCTTGCAGCGGCATGCTATTCCATCCGGTTTGCGTTTAGGTGGACCATCATTTATTTTTCAACAGGACAATGACCCCAAACACACCTCCAGACTGTGTAAGGGCTATTTGACCAAGAAGGAGAGTGATGGGGTGCTACGCCAGATGACCTGGCCTCCAATGTCAGCAGACCTGAACCCAATCGAGATGGTTTGGGGTGAGCTGGACCGCAGAGTGAAGGCAAAAGGGCCAACAAGTGCTAAGCATCTCTGGGAACTCCTTCAAGACTGTTGGAAGACCATTTCGGGTGACTACCTCTTGAAGCTCATCAAGAGAATGCCAAGAGTGTGCAAAGCAGTAATCAAAGCAAAAGGTGGCTACTTTGAAGAACCTAGAATATAAGACATATTTTCAGTCGTTTCACACTTTTCACACTTTTTTGTTAAGTATATAATTCCACATGTGTTAATTCATAGTTTTGATGCCTTCAGTGTGAATCTACAATTTTTATAGTCATGAAAATACAGAAAACTCTTGGAATGATAAGGTGTGTCCAAACTTTCGGTCTGTACTGTATGTAAATTTGGAATCATATGTAGAAGTGGGAGAAAGAGAGGGAGAGATGAACTTTTAGATCATTCTTCTTCATAAGTCCCTTATTTGTGATCATAAAAACAATGTTGTTCTATGTTTGTGTTTATGTGTTTTTGTATAAAAGTGTATAATATATATATATATATATATATATATATATATATATATATATATATATATATATAAATTTGGAATCATATGTAGAAGTGGGAGAAAGAGAGGAAGAGATGAACTTTTAGATCATTCTTCTTCATAAGTCCCTTATTTGTGATCATAAAAATAATTTAAATTTTAGCATATTTAATTTTGTTTTTCTTTTTATCATTCAGTTCATTTAAAATTTTTTATTTTTTTTTTTTTCCACTCAGTTCTTTCTTTATGCGCAAGCACAAAATAGACGCTCTTCATTACCGCTGCTACAATTGTTCCCCAATGCGTATGCGCACCTCTCCAATACCCACGCTACTACACACATTACATTTAGAGCGGGATCAAATGACACACATGCGCAGTTGAATTCCTTAGACGCCATTCGGTTCAAACACTCACTTCATCCTTTCATCTAGCCCATTCTCAATCTATTTATCTATATACATAATTATGATTTTATACTCCCATATTTCTACTTATTTTTGGACTATTTTGCAAATCAACACTCTCATTTCTAATACAACAACTTAATCCCTCCCCTTTAAGGCAGGACCTGTCAGCCATACCCCTATATATTCCCAACCAAGTGGCCACCACACACACACTTCAGCTTGTTCCGCCCATAAGCTTTAAGGCTGGTAAGTATTAACTACCATTCACTCTCATTCCACTCTCCATTTCACAACCTCATATGCAATCTATATAGATTTATCCATCGTAACAATTTTATTTATTTATTTTTTTTTACGTCTCCTATATATTTATATTTATATATGTTATCTTTAAATTTATTTACCTTTTACTCTTTTATGTATTGTTTGAAGTAGACATATTCCTCTGACACTCCCTCTACGTTTTAGCAAGTCCATTATCTATTTTATCTATTTATTTATTTATTTATTTATTTATTTATGAGTATAATTTGTTCATAAATATTTGTTTGTTTTTATTCAGTCCACAGTACACTTGATAAAGAGGACTCATTCCTCGAAATGCGTTGTGTAAATTGAAGTTCAATAAAAAGCATTCTTAGTGAAGCGCGGTCTCCATACCTCCCTTTTTTGGATACTTTCCTACCATTTTTTCACCTGATATGCCGCCTGGATCCAGGAGATCCTGACGCCCAGAGGTTCCGCAGCTCGCACATACCGTGACATAAATCGGACAAGTCCACTACACTATTCGTGATCCCACGAAAAACCATATAAGGTGAGAGTACATCGATACTGGTGTCACTGTTCACAAGAGTGCTACCGTATGAAATGACCAATTGAGGGGGTATTGGTTCACACCAGACCCTGTCGGTGGCACATTCACATACTCTATACACACTCTCTGTGTCCACCAATCTACTCTCAACCTTTACTAGTGGACACGTTCTGGTCACCCTGCACAAACTACTTTTATAACACAATTCATACTGTGTAATTTAATACTATCACATGATAATTTTTATCTAAAGAAAACAGTATCACCCTATGTGCCGCTCGGCGTTGTTGTTTTTCTTGTTTTTTTATTAAAGCGCACTATGTAAACAGAGAAGGGGTCACGGCGCTTACACAGGTACCACGGTTCATTCAAACAGCTGATCCTGGGGGTCCCAGGTATTGGAGCCCCAATAAATTTTTTAACTTTTGTTTACCTTATAATTAGGAAACACCTGGGGCATTATTAATAAGGAGCACTATTTAAAGTGGGTGCACAGGGAAGTTATTAATTTAAAGATGTACATGGGGGTATTATTCATTATGGGGGGTTATATCATATATTTTATAATTGGGGGTAGCAGCAGGATGGGTGTGCAGGTGAGGACAATGTGGTCAGGTGCCTGGAAAAGTGAGGAGCCAAAGATGTCTGTGCTGCAAACTTTACAGAGACTGGAAGAAGTGGTCATGGCCGTCCAGATGAAAGAGATGGGAAATGTGAAGGATTGGTCAGAGACGTCACCTGTAAGTCACTAAATGTTACTGCTCTGTATTCACCTAAATCGTCTGCAGAGCCCTGTGTAGAGCCGCTATATACCACTATATGGTCACCGTATAGTGATAATATCGGTAAGTTGGGGGCCCACTTGTACATGTTTGCCCCCCTGTACTGAACACCTAGCTATGTCTCTGCCACTAGTGATGGGAACTTTGGCCCTTTTAGTGAGATGGATCATTTGGATTCACTCGCTAAAAAGAGCCGGCTCTTTTGGCTCCCAAACAGCTCCTTATAAATGACTGCTGTCTACGATGTGTAGACAGTCAGACACCGTTTTACTCCTCCTTTTAACCTAATGCTATGACCCCCTGGCTGCTGATAGCTCTAAGACATCATAAGGGGGTGGGTTTAAGTGAGCTGTTGGCTCACTGTCGGCCCAGCCAGGAGCCAATTCCCGTTGTTCACTTCAAAGAGCCAGTACAAAGAGCCGGCTCATTCACGAACGAATTAAAATGAATGGCCATGTGACCGAAGGACATGATGTACAAGCCTGTGCAACCCCTTTAAGTGGACATGAAAAGTGGATGACATATGGATTGAAAATCTCGGATACACAGTCAGTTTGCTCTCTGTGTATCTGTGATTTTCAATCCATATGTCATCCACTTTTCATATCCACTTAAAGGGGTTGTGCACTTAAACGGACACTGCCACAGATGAAAAGGCTTACGAACATGTCACAGTATCTGGATGAAAATAAGCCAGTGGGGAAGGAAAGGGGGGGGGAGTGCAACTACTTGCAGATATTATCCTTTCAGATGCAGCCCTAAGACACTGGGACCTCATGGAAAGTGGCCCAACCAGAATGCTGTCCACGCACAAATATATTCAGCATTCTTTTCCATTGCAGTCC
Source organism: Leptodactylus fallax (assembly GCA_947044405.1). Taxonomy (NCBI): domain Eukaryota; kingdom Metazoa; phylum Chordata; class Amphibia; order Anura; family Leptodactylidae; genus Leptodactylus; species Leptodactylus fallax. The sequence goes on from CAMRHE010000272.1 coordinate 1,644,577, forward strand.
TTATATGTACCTTGTCTTTTTCTCTTTTTTTAATAATTTTGTAATAATTTAATGTATTGTAAATCATTGTATTGCAGTAATGTGTCTGGAATAACACAAGATTAGAAGAAAAGAATTATGAGGGATGACTGGATTCTGATAAAATAGGATTATGAAACGATAGAAGAGAAGCCGGTCTTGGTATACAGCAAAATGTTTTAAATACGGGTATGTTTCAGTGATGATGGCTCAGTATTTTGTACCATGCTTGGCATGGATTTCTTTTTGAGAGTAGTTTTGATCTATGATTGTGAACAGTTATAAATCTATCAATTAATATCTTGTCCTTTTTGTTTTCCAAAAAAGTTACCATGTGTCATGTAAATGTTACCACATAAACGTGCTGGGAAAAGTGGTTTCCATTAGTCTTCAGTGGAACTTTGAAACATCTGTGGGGGTGTAAAGTCAGCTTTTATTGGTTTATACCACATAAAGAGACAATAAAGAAGAACTTCAAGTCACAGTCATTTGCATTGAAACATAAATCCCACAAAAGACATTCATGCATGTCACTTGAGAAAAAAAATATAGTAACCTAATAAAGTAAATTAACATGTGTCCAAAGATCCTGTGGGCAAAAAGCATATGCAGCTCTAAGAATGCTCAGTCATCTGTATTTTTGTAATGCAGTGGATGTGCACCCACTTACCCACTATGGCACTTAACCAGTTTGACTTTGGGCTACTCCTGAGGGTATTATCTAAGTGAAGCCCTAGATACCCTTTCACACTCATATGTCCCGGTGTCAATGACATCTGATCCTAGCTGGTTAAGAGACGCCAATGTGTGGCATCAAATAGATAGGTGGAGATGTGTTCAGGAAACAGGCCAAGGTCAGGGTGGGCAGAGTTTGTGCCTAATGGTAATCTAAGCAACAGGTCAGGACAGGTAGCACAGGTTCAGAGTCAGGTAACAAGTCCAAACATAGAACACAGATATGGAGACACCTTTGCACAGATTTATTCAGTTAGAAATCAAAATTGCTCAGGCACCTTTCTGTGGGGTAAGGTGCCTGGTATAACCAAGGAAGCAGTGGGGACAGGTGGGGAACAATTAGCCCGTGTGCACACTTCTTGTAAGAGCTTGACAGAGCATGTACAGTCACCATATGGCAGCACCAAAAGGAGTAGGAGGACAGGGGTGTGAGCGGGAAAGACAGAAGTGCAATGGAGAATGTGAGAAACCCAGTGGTCATGACTGCCTGGAGGAGCAAGATGCTAGTGATCACTGACTGCTGGCATTACAGTTTTTAAGAAGAGATGAAACTTGAAACTATTGAGCATTAATAAAAAAAATTGTTCATTCTCCCCTCATCCATTATGCTGTATTTATAATACAGGTGTCATGGACATGATTACCAGAAAACAAGTCCTGACGAAGAACCTTGCTTATATAAAACCCAATACCTAACCGCTATCTTCCTAGTTTTCTTTATAATATCCCATATCTATATTATGACACATTTCATTATTTTCTTTTACGTACCTTAACTATACTGTTCTAGTTACTGTTCATGCTTCTATGATCATGGTTCCCTAATACCACATATAAGAAGTGCTTTATTTCTCTTAAATGGTCAATCACTAACTTTTCAAGAAACTTTGTATAAATGAATAGTACAAGCGATTATAAGAAAAATTGTATTATATCTTACCAGAGAAAAATACTTTTTTCTCCTCTTATCAGGCGGTTTCCCTACTGCCCATACCCCTTCCCTACCTGACATTTACTCTGAAAATTCGGCTATATCCTTCTTGGGATAGACTGCAGGTCACATGACTCAGATTACACGTCTAGAAGTCTATGAAGAGGGGAGAGGGGAGGATTGAGCAGAAGTAGCTTGATAAAGACAGGCTTTGATTTATACTATATCTGAATATGAAGCTTTCTATCACAACCAAAGAACTTCAGCCACATTATACAGGTGAGTGTTTCTCTATACTGTATATATCCTGCATGATCCTGGTGCTGTTTCTGAGTGAGAGGCAATTATACAGCAGATTCTCCTATACATACTGTATGCAGTGTATGGGAGCTAGCCTGCACCCACCAGCTAAGGGAGAACTGCAAACTATCCATAAATTCTGGAGATGGGAGCGCTGATGAAAAAAATGGAAGTAAAATTCTAGCACAAAGTAATAGGTGGTGTAAACTAGACAGTCTAAAGATGCACCAGATTTATCATCCAGCATCAGCCCTTGTGATAAATCTGGCACATTTTTAGGCGGTCTATACTAAGTTTGCATTGCCTAACTTTTAGTAGAGTAGTGGCTAATCCCATCCACATATTGCAGAAAAAAAGGTGCACAAAATATAGCATTTTCAAAAATCCATGTGTTTTTGAAAAACACAGCATGTCAATTTTAGCTGCGGAAATGTAATTTTAGATTTTTTTAATATAAGAAAAAACACTGAGAAAAACACAGCAAAAATGCAATGAAAAATGCTTTTCTGGGCTCTTCCTTATAGTGGAGATCTTCACCAGTTCCTAACTTGCTGACGTCCAACTGATTTATGAAGAGGCCATACTCTCTTCATAAATCTCTCTCTCCTAGTGCCAGTCAAGCTGATTATTAAGACTGGCATACGATACACCAGTCTTAATAAATCTGTCCAATAGTTCTTTGAATTTGTCCAAAAATTTATGTATTACAAAATGATACAACGTAGCTAGAAAATCTAAGAAAAAATCCTCTGCAAAGTGTGAAAACAATTGTTCCTGAGTACTTACTTGGTTTTCTGCTGTTCACAATCTCTCTTCTAATCCCAAGAATAATTATTATTTTAATGTAGTATTAGACTGTTTTCTTAGGCCTCCGTCCTCACTAACTTATTTTTTCTGTAGATTTTCTTTTCATTTTAAACATTTATCCAATTGTTTTTTTTCCTGCGCACTAACTCAATAAAGGAAGTTTAATAGAGAATATTGCATGACGTAAACAACCCTGTAGAAAAAGAAGTCAAGGCTTTAGTTTTTGTCTGGACTGTGTTTTCTTTCAAAGAATTAAATGCGTTTCCCACAGAATGTGAGCACCAAGAATGTGAAGCGGAATGATCAAATTTCATCAGAGAATATATTCAAGTAATTGAAGTAGCCATTGTAGTAATCCCCTTGTTCAGACAATTTTTGGTCCAACTCAGCAGGTGGTAAAACAGTGAGTAAAAGGTGACAACATGGTAATCTGCTCTTTCCCCTTGTTAAGCCCCCTTTTAAACCCACTGTCTCCAGTAATAAAGAAAGTTAAGTTTATTATTGTTGTAGGATAACGGCAATAAATTCAGTTTAACCCATTTGTATACTGTATGTACAGGATATTGTAATTTCACCTTGTGCCTATATATACAATATATATATATATATATATATACATATATACACACATTCACAAAAGTAGCAAGGTAGCATGCATGTCCAAGATGACGATCACACCCACATGTTCTGCCTTTTTGATTTTATTATATTATATATATATATATATATATACACACACACACACACACACACACACACACACACGTGGACGAAATTGTTGGTATCCCTCGTTTAATAAAAGAAAAACCCACAATGGTCACAGAAATAACCTGAATCTGACAAAAGTAATAATATATTAAAATTCTATGAAAATGAAGAAATGAAAGTCAGACATTGCTTTCCAACCATGCTTCAACAGAATTTTAAAAAAAAGAAAACTCATGAAACAGGCCTGGACAGAAATGATGGTTCCCTTAACTTAATATTTTGTTGCACAACTTTTTGAGGCAATCCCTGCAATCAAACGATTCCTGTAACTGTCAATGAGACTTCTGCACCTCTCAACAGGTATTTTGGCCACTCCTCATGAGCAAACTGCTCCAGTTGTCTCGGGTTTGAAGGGTGCCTTTTCCAGACAGCATGTTTCAGCTCCTTCCAAAGATGCTCAATAGGATTTAGGTCAGGGCTCATAGAAGGCCACTTCAGAATAGTCCAATGTTTTCCTCTTAGCCATTCTTGGGTGTTTTTAGTTGTGTGTTTTGGGTCATTATCCTGTTGCAAGACCCATGACCTGCGACTGAGACCAAGCTTTCTGACACTGGGCAGCACATTTCTCTCTAGAATCCCTTGATAGTCTTGAGATTTCATTGTAGCCTGCACAGATTCAAGACACCCTGTGCCAGATGCAGCAAAGCAGCCCCAGAACATAACAGAGCCTCCTCCATATTTCACAGTAGGGACAGTGTTCTTTTCAAGATATGCTTCATTTTTCCGTCTGTGAACATAGAGCTGATGTGCCTTGCCAAAAATTTAGATTTTTGTCTCATCTGCCCATAGGACATTCTCCCAGAAGCTTTGTGGCTTGTCAACATGTAGTTTGGCAAATTACTTTTGTCAGATTCAAGTTATTTCTGTGACCATTGTTGGTTTTTCTTTCATTAAACGAGGGGTACCAACAATTTTGTCCACGTGTGTACCTATGGAAACGCTGGCGGTTTCCCTATAGGTATAATTAAAGCAGAAAGTACACAGAGGAAACCTCTGCAGACTTTCTGTGAAAAGTGCTACGGGAAAAACCGCAATGCGTTTCCATCGCAGATTTTCCCGCAGCACTTTTTAGCTGTGTCCCGCTAAGTGGGGCCTTAGCCTGAATATAATAAAGGGAAATGAAACTATGATAGCTATATATATCAACCATATGGTGGATAGTACTGTTATGTGTGATCTTCTGGCCAATGCAAAGATACAGAAGAGAAGATAAAGGTAAGTAAAGGGAGTGTAGAGGTAGCAGTGGCACCTGAACTGAAGAAACCAAAAATTAAAAAAACACTACAAAAGAAAAAACACTTTCATGCACATTAATGCACCACTCCACCAATATTAACCCCTTAAGGACACAGGGTAGTTTGAACATTAATTCTCCACAATTTTTTTTTCATATATACCTTCCTTGCCTTCAAGAATTAATAACTTTTTTATTTTTCTGTCGACCTTGCTAAGTGAGAGCTTATTCTTTGCATGATGAGTTGTATTTTTATTTTGCACCATTTTGGGTTACATTTAATGTTTTGATTAGCTTTTAACATTTTGGGGGGTCCTTGCGAAAACCCCCACAATTTTATCATTACTTTTTGCATTTTGATTTTACGTTGCATTAAAAATGACATGCAGCTTTGTCCGGCCAATGATTACGATTACGTCATATCATATTTATATAGGTTTTATTATGTTTTACCGCTTTTACTAATAAAATGTCATTTTTTGAAAATGAACGATTTTCCTGGGGTCACCGTATTCTGACGACTATAACTTTTTTTTTACTGTTTTGCTGACGGAGATATATCAGGGCTGTTTATTTGCAGGGTAAGTTTGCACATTGCGGTATTTTTTTATTACGACATTCTATAATAATATAATTATATAATATTTAGATTCTGTTTTTGGATAGTGCAGACTTATACGCACATGGGGATACCTAACATGTTTGTTTATTTTGTTTTGTTTACTTTATATGTGTTTTAAATTAAAAAGTGGATTTTTTGAATTTTTTATTTATTTTTTTATACTTTATTTTGAACTTTTTTTTTTGTTTGTTTTTTTACTTGCCAGAGCTTGAGAGTTTTCTGACTCTGGCGGCTCCAAGACTTGTAAGTAATGCTGCCGGCACAGCTCCTGTGCCAGGGACATTACAGTGCCGTTCTTTTACGGCGCTGAGCTTTAATTATATGCTCAGCGCAACGTAATAGTATGCCACTGGGCTGGAAGGGGTTAATGAACTGTTTCTCCGTGATTCAAGGGAAGAGGAGTTTGATGGTAGCAGCTTTTGAGGGGGGTCTTTATTCAATGTCTGTGGTGCTGATAAAAACCACCGAGCACTGCGCTTGGCCATCTTCATCAGTCTCATAGACTTTCAGTGAAGTGGCAAAATGCATGCTAAACTCCTGGAGCTCTAGTGATCTGTAGAGATCCCAGAGGTGCAACCTCAGCAACCAGATATTTATCACCTATGTTGTAGATCGGTTATAACTGTCCATGTTGGCAAAACCCCTTCAATTAGATGTAAATCTATATAAAAGAAATAATTGGGAGGAATTATTAAACTGTTACATCAATTTTCTGGCATAAATGTCTAAAATTTTTGCAAAAGTAAGTTTTTGAACAAAAATTGGCGACTTTTGGCTGTTCTGCCTCCAGCTGCCACTTTTCTGAAAAGTGGGAATAGTGTGATGTGGGCAGAGGGGGTGAGGACACAAATTTACCATAATGTATGCCTCTTAATAAATTTGCCACATCAAACGCCAACTGGAGAAAAAAATTACATTCTTTATAAATGTCCATCATTGTGTTTATTATTTTATTAAATGTAATTATTCGCAGTACTGTGCAAAGGTTTTAGGCATGTGTGGAGAAATTGTTGCAAAGTAAGAATGCTTTAAAAAAAATAGAAATGATAATAGTTTATTTTTGTCAATTAACAAAATGAAGTGAATGAAGAAAAGAGAAATTTAAATCCCATCAATATTCGATGTGTCCTTTGCCCTATGGAGGAGGAGTCCTGGAAGTGATACGGCCCCCACAGAGCCCTCAACATCATCCAGTCTGTCTGGGATTACATGAAGCGACAGAAGGATTGGAGCAAGCCTACATCCACAGAAGATCTGTGCTTAGTTCTCCAAGATGACGGGAACAACCTCCCTGCCGAGTTCCTTCAAAAACTGTCTGCAAGTACCAAGGGCAAAGGTCACACCAAATATTGATGAAATTTAGATTTCTCTTTTCTTCCTTCACTTCATTTTGTTAATTGACAAAAATAAACTATTAACACTTCTATTTCTGAAAGCATTCTTATTTTGTAGCATATTTTCCACACCAGCCCAAAACTTTTGAACAGACCTGTATATATAAGAAAACCCGTGGGATGGCCGTATTAAAGGCAAATGCTTTCTTCATGACTTATTTGTGTAGACAGTGCAGCAAGATGTGTGTGCTTAACCCCTTAACCCTATATCACGTACATGTACGTGATTGGGTGTGAAGGGGTGTATGGAGAGAGCTGAGCTCTCTCCATACAGGGCAAATGCTGGCTGTAGAATACAGCCAGGACCCGCCGCTAACAGCAGCGATCGGTGCCTGCACCAATTGCATCTGTTAACCCTTTAGACGCCGCAGCCAAACGCCACCGGCACAGCCATTTTTCACCGATCGCCGCCCTCCTGAACGTCATCGGTGGGCGGCGATTGGTTACCATGAAAGCTGGGAACCTATTGAAGGCTCCCAGGCCTGTCATTTCATTAGATCTATTGCATATTGCCGGAGGCAGTGTGTAATAGACATGAAGGCATTTTGCTATTCACTGTGATACAGTAGTATTGCAGTGAATAGTATGAGCGATCAGACCCCCTAGGTTTCAAAGTCCCTAGGGGGTTTGATCATAAAAGTAAAAGAAGTCCTCACTATAGCCGGTTGCTATCTCCCTAATCAGGGGTAGCTGTGATACTGCAGAAACCTAGTCAGCAAACTTTCTGACTTTGGCGAGGGGGTCACGATTCTTGGAGGCGATTTTAATTTTGTAATGGACCCTATGACTGACTCTACCCCCCCCCCCCCCCCCCCTCAGTCCCATCTGCGCGGGCTTAAGACCGCCCTCCACAATTCCCAATTGGTCGACGTGTGCCGCATTCTGCATCCCAATGAGCGCGACTATACATACCACTCCCCTGCGCACAACTCATACAGCCGCATCGATTTTTTCCTGATCAGCCACCACGCCCTCTCCTGGGCCCCTACCGGACAGATCGGCTCTGCCCTTTGGTCAGACCATTCACCCGTATTTTTATCAATGGAGGTACCGGGCCTTGCACGCCGTCCTTTCACCTGGCGTCTGAACGACAGCCTGTTGAAGGATACTACTTGCCGGACAGACGTTAGCGACGCGATCAGGAACTCCGGTCTCAATCATGCCCCGGACTCCACATAGTCTCCGCTACAGTGGGAGGCATCAAAATGCGTGGTTAGGGGTGTTCTGATCAAGCATGGAGCGCGTCTCAAAAAAGAGCGAGAAGAGTGGGTTTCCTCACGGTTGGCCAGGATTCATTCTCTTGAGGTGAAGCACAAGCAGTCTTGTTCTCAGGCGGACTTAAACGAGCTCCTCAATGCTAGAGAGGAGCTTCGAGCCCATCTGTATGAAACATCCTTGCTTTTCCGAGACCGTATCTGGAAACACTATTACGAGTTTGCAGACAAGTGTGGTCGTTCCCTCGCGCAGCGCTTGCATCCCCGCAGCTCCCCCGCGTACGTCCCTCGGATCAACAGAGGCAATGGGCGATCAGTCCATAACCCAATAGACGTTGCAGAGGCGTTACGCTCCTTCTACCATGATCTGTACAATATTCGTGGACAGTATGCCGATCTTGCCCCGGGTTCTCTTGAAGAGAAAATCCGGGAATACGTTGTTGAGACCTCTCTCCCCACCATTGCCCCCTCAGATAGGGTGCTTCTCGAGGACCCTTTCTCCGAGGAGGAGGTATCCCTCGCCATTCAATCTTCACCCTCGGGCAAATCCACTGGCCCTGATGGGTTCACTCCTAGATTCTATAAGACCTTCTGAGGCCTCCTCTCTCCTGTAATGGCCCGTGTCTTTAACAGCGTCGATGATTCCACTCCATTTGCCTCTCAATCTCTATCAGCTCTCATTACAGTTCTTCCCAAGCCAGGGAAAGACCCATCCTCCTGTGCCAGTTATCGTCCGATCTCCCTGCTCAATATCGACATCAAATTATTTGCCAAATTGCTGGCCAATCGCTTGTCCCCCCTGATGGCGGGCCTGGTCCATACTGACCAGGTTGGCTTCATCTTGGGTCGAGAGGCCAGGGACAACGTATGAAAGACGCTGCTGGCGATCTCCTTGGCCCGCAATACCAATTCCCCCGTGTGCCTGCTTTCTGTGGATGCTGAAAAGGCGTTCGACCGTGTACACTGGGGCTTTCTATGGGCCACAATCCAACAAATTGGGGTTGGCCCAGGGTACTTGGGCAAAGTGCTTTCTCTTTATGGTGACGCGTCGGCACGGATACGGGTCAATGGGCTCCTCTCCAACTCTTTCCCGGTCCGGAATGGCACACGACAGGGCTGCACATTGTCTCCTCTTTTATATTCCCTGGTCATGGAACACCTAGCGATGGCCATACGAAGCTGTCCTGGTATCCATGGCCTTCAGCTGGGTAACCGTCAGGTCAAAGCGGCCCTATATGCCGACGACCTCCTCCTGTATGTCTCTCAGCCTCGTATTTCTTTCTCATCTATCTTACGCGAATTTTGTCGCTTTGGCAACTTGAGTAACTTCAAAGTGAACCTCTCTAAGAGCGAGGCCCTCAATATCACCCTGCCTTCAGCAGAGGCAGCCTGCCTTGTGAATGATTTCCCCTTTAAATGGCATCCTACCTCCATCAAATACCTCGGGATTCATATCCCCTCGGACCCCTCCCTTCTCTACCGCCTTAATTACCTCCCGATCCTTGAATCACTCCAGATGGATCTACGGAAATATAACTCGCTCATGCTCTCCTGGTTTGGTCGCATTAACGTGCTGAAAATGGATGTTATGCCCCGATTACTATATGTGTTCCAAGCCCTACCCATCCCCATTCCGCGCCCCTTTTTTGCCCGCGTTCAGACCTTGTTTGGGAGGTTTGTGTGGGGAGCGGCGTGGAGCAGGCTACGTTTTCGGACGCTGACGCGCCGTAAGTGTCGCGGAGGCGCGGGCCTGCCAGATCCCAGGCTATACTACCACGCAACAGTACTGTTGCGCCTTTTTGATTGGCGCTATCGCGGGGTGGACAAGCAGTGGGTCTCCATAGAGGCCGATTTACTTTCGGCTCATCTTCCCTCCCTGCCATGCTTCCCGCCTCATTTTCGCCCTAGCACTACCGAACATTCTTTTCTATCCTCCCATTTCCTCAAGATTTGGGACTCTACAAGCACGGGCGGTCGCGTTGCCAGGGTCCCTGGCCTTCTCAGCCCTCTGTTCCAAAACCCCATGTTCCCCCCCCGGGTTGCTCGGCTCACAGATTCCTTTGCTGGCAAGCGGGGGACGACGTTCGCCTACATCAGGTCACAGATCGTTCTTCTCTTCCCTCTCTGTCGCAGCTACAAACCTCCCACCCCAACTTTCGATTGTCTTGGTTGGAATATGGCCAGCTTACGGCCTTCTTTCGTAAATTTTCCCTGCTCTCCATGCTCTCATCTCCTTTAACCGACCTGGAGTCTGCCCTCTCACATACTGACACCACCCCACGTGCCCTCTCTCTTCTCTATGGCATCCTTCTCCAGGACTCCACGCCTGGGCTCCCCTCTTATACTGGCCCCTGGGAGTCTGACCTTGGTAATAGCCTTTCCATTGCCGACTGGGATAGGTCCTTCCTGTACACGCATAAACTCCCGATGCCCTGTGGTGCGCAGGAAAAGAACTACAAAATTCTGACCCGTTGGTACCGCTGCCCTGACCTTCTGCATAGGATCTACCCTGGTGTCTCGGACCGGTGTTGGCGTTGTGGCTCCGAAAGAGGCACTTTGTATCATATCTGGTGGGATTGCGCCATCATCAGGCCTTTCTGGGAGGCAGTCTTCACGCTATATGCAAAAGTGGGCGGCAGATCCGTTACGCCCTCACCCCATCTTGCTCTCCTTTCCGTTATACCGGGAAGGGTTTCCGCTGTTAAGGGAGACCTCCTGCGACATTTCCTCACCACCGCCAGAACAGTCATTCCCAGGCACTGGCGCAGCACTGCCGTGCCAACCCTTGTCGAGCTGATTCAGGATCTTCTCCTTATTAGGAGAATGGAGGCCCTGGTGACTGAGGACTCGCCTAACTTCTCTAAATTTGAGTCTCTCTGGCGGCCGTGGATGATGTTTAAGGACTCTCCGGAGTTTTCTTCTCTCTTTGTCTGACTGGGACACTGTTCCCCTGTTGGTACGGTGTCTGGATACTTCTTATTGCCAACTTTCTCTTTCCCTCCCCATCTCCCCTTGTGTGTCCCTTCCCGTTCTTTTATGTCTGTGTCTTAGCAGGTCTTCAAGTATCCGTGTATTCCTTGTGACCCTCTATGTTTTATTTGATGTTTTTGTCTTAGCATTGTTCCCTCCCTTTCTTTTTTTCTGTTCCCTAATTTAAAAACCTTAATAAACTCGATTAAACATGAAAGTAAAAGAAGAAAAAAAAAAGTTTTTAAAAGTATAAAAAAAACACAAAAAATATAAAAGTTCAAATCACCCCCCTTTCCCTAGATCAGATATAAAAGTAAATAAACAAAAGTAAACATAAACACATTAGGTATCCCCGCGCTCCAAAATGCCCGAACTATTAAAATATCAAAATATTTATCCCATATGGTGAATGGCGTAGCAGCGAAAAAAAATCAAAATAATCAGCGTTTTTTTCAACACTTTGCCTCTTATAAAAAATTTAATAAAAAGTGATCAAACCATCAGATCTTTCCCCAAATAGTGTCAGTAAAAACATCAACTAGTCCCGCATAAAAGACACCACACCCAGCTCCATACATGTAAATATGAAAAAGTTACAGGTGTCACAATATGGCGACGCAAAATTTTTTTTTAAATTTTGCTAAGTTTTTCATTTTTTAAAAATTGTCAAAACATTACAAATACTATATAAATTTGGTATCGCTGTGTTCGTACTGACCCGCAGAATACAGGTAACATGTCATTTTTACCACACAGTGAACGCCGTAAAAATTAAACCCATATGAAATTGGCGCAAATGCATTTTTTCTCCAATTGCACCTCATTCTGAATTTTTTTCCAGCTTCCCAGTAAATTGCACAGCATATTGAAGTGTGCCACTACAAAGTACAATTTATTTCACAAACAATAAGCCATCATGTGAGTCTGTGAACTGAAAAATGAAAAAGTTATGGCTCTTGGAATGTGGGGAGGGAAAAACGAAAATGCAAAAATGAAAAATGGCTGTGTCCTTAAGGGGTTAATGGCAGCAACAATGAATAAAAGTCAATAGACAGAAAAATTTTCATGGGCTAATACAGTCTTGAGGAAATAATAGAGTATAGCCTTTTTCCTCACAGATCGCGCAATGACATGGGAAATGTCTGGAGAGCTTTAGTTATGTGTACAGTGTTCCTATGGTGCTTTATTTAGACCTCTAGCATTGCAATAAAACAGTCATCTGCTATTAAATCACTGCCTTCTAATAATAATTATAGTGAGATGACTTTGCTGACCTTGTTCTAGTCTACATAGCAAAGCTTACAACAGGGCTACAGAAACATAAAATGTTATACTTTCTGGGAGAATTCAGTACAGCTTAAGTGCAAATACTGCCTGATCTCCATTGGAAAATTCGGAATACTGAGCTGGCACGCTATCTAGAGGGGAAAAAAACGGATTCTGCCTTAAATTTCAATATAAATGAGAGGAGAGGCAGAAAAAAAAAATCTCTCAAGAATTGCTAGAATCCAATCCACCTTGCAGGGACTGTTTATTCCATGTGGGGCACCAGCCTGAAGCAGTTTTTTCAAAAACTGCTTCAAAAATGCTATACATTTTAGGAAACAGAACCCTGTGTGCTAGACAAAAAAAAACATTTCCAAAAACTTCTTCATTTCTATTTCCCTCCTGCTTTTTTTTTTTAGACCTCCAGCATTACAAATAAAATGGTCATCACACAGATAGACCCATAAAAAAAATTCAAAAATATCCTAAATGAGTTTTATAATTATTGTATACATTGAATAATATGTTTCCTTTAAAGGTACACTAAACCCTGAATACCGAGAATAATAACCAAAATAATCTTGACATAGTCAATCTCTAGCTTTGTCTGCAGAGCAAACTCCTAGGCTGCAGCCCTGAGCACTTTATCAGAAATCTTACAGACATATACTGGGCAGACATTTCCTCTGTTCAGTGCCATTGCGGCTGGAAACCAGCTAAAAGCACTAGCATGACATCACAGGAAGTTTGGGAGGGGCAGGGCATATTGTAGAGGGTGGGGCTTAGCTCCTTTTTAGTCTAATGATGTAATGGAGTGCCACTGAGTGTAATGGAGACTCTGCATCTCTAGAGCATGAATTATACCAGGGAGAAGGAAGGATTCCATGTTTGTAGTTTTCATCTACTTTGTTCAAATCACCCAGTTTTCCCATATTCCTGAAAGGCAAAACTAGCTAGCTGTGTAATAACTTAGAAAGTGGTTTATATAGGTAGATTTTGCATCAATAGCAGTGAGTTATACAACACTGACTGGTATGTTACCTAGCTTTCATGGGACACTGAAAGATACATCTGTCAGGTTAAGGAACAATGATGCAGCAAGGAGGAGGGTTTACTTGGGTATATTTAGTGCTCAGTAGTCCATAATATAGCTGGTGCGCTACCCAGCTTTCCTGGAACCCTGAAAAGCACATCTGACATTATATGACACAATTATGTAGCAAGGAGTGGCATTTATTTAGATAAATGTAGTATTCAGTATTTCCTGTCACAACTACACATGTTATACTGCCCAGCGTTCCCAGAAGCCTGAAATACAAGGGAAATTCTGGCAAGCTATGCTATGATTATAGTGCAAGGAGATATGTTTATGTAGGGAAATATTGTATTCAGTATTCTTTATTACAACTCCACATGCTATGTTACTCAGCTTTCCCAGAAGTCTGAAAGGCAAATCTGGTAAGCTCTAGATGAAGGAGATTTATTTTATATTATATGACTTCATTTATTATTCAGAGGCCTCTATAACAGCATTACCTGGTATGTTACCCAGCTTTCCCGTGACTCTGAAAAACATATATGTCTTGGTATGCCATACTATTTAGTAGTACACATACATATAGCATCAGGTCAATAGTGAGGTCTGATATTCAAAATACATATCCATTAGTTCTTGCTCAGCTTTCCCAAGCTCCTGAAAGGTACAGTGGGGAAAAAAAGTATTTAGTCAGCCACCAATTGTGCAAGTTCTCCCACTTAAAAAGATGAGGCCGGCCTGTAATTGACATCATAGGTAGACCTCAACTATGAGAGACAAAATGAGAAAACACATCCAGAAAATCACATTGTCTGATTTTTAAAGAATTTATTTGCAAATTATGGTGGAAAATAAGTATTTGGTCAATAACAAAAGTTCATCTCAATACTTTGTTATATATCCTTTGTTGGCAATGACAGAGGTCAAACGTTTTCTGTAAGTCTTCACAAGGTTGGCACACACTGTTGCTGGTATGTTGGCCCATTCCTCCATGCGGATCTCCTCTAGAGCAGTGATGTTTTGGGGCTGTCGCTGGGCAACACGGACTTTCAACTCCCTCCAAAGGTTTTCTATGGGGTTGAGATCTGGAGACTGGCTAGGCCACTCCAGGACCTTGAAATGCTTCTTACGAAGCCACTCCTTCGTTGCCCTGGCGGTGTGCTTGGGATCATTGTCATGCTGAAAGACCCAGCCACGTTTCATCTTCAATGTCCTTGCTGATGGAAGGAGGTTTGCACTCAAAATCTCACGATACATGGCCCCATTCATTCTTTCATGTACACGGATCAGTTCTACTTTGGTTTCATCTGACCATATGACATTCTCCCAATACTCTTCTGGAACATCCAAATGCTCTCTAGCAAACTTCAGACGGGCCCGGATATGTACTGGCTTAAGCAGGGGGACACGTCTGGCACTGCAGGATCTGAGTCCCTGGCGGCGTAGTGTGTTACTGACGGTAGCCTTTGTTACGTTAGTCCCAGCTTTCTGCAGGTCATTCACTAGGTCCCCCGTGTGGTTCTGGGACTTTTGCTCACCGTTCTTGTGATCATTTTGATCCCAGGGGGTGAGATCTTGCGTGGAGTCCCTGATCGAGGGAGATTATCAGTGGTCTTGTATGTCTTCCATTTTCTAATTATTGCTCCCACAGTTGATTTCTTCACACCAAGCTGCTTGCCTATTGCAGATTCAGTCTTCCCAGCCTGGTGCAGGTCTACAATTTTGTTTCTGGTGTCCTTCCACAGCTCTTTGGTCTTCACCATAGTGGAGTTTGGAGTGTGACTGTTTGAGGTTGTGGACAGGTGTCTTTTATACTGATAACAATGTCAAACAGGAGCCATTACTACAGGTAATGCGTGGAGGACAGAGGAGCCTCTTAAAGAAGAAGTTACAGGTCTGTGAGAGCCAGAAATCTGCTTGTTTGTAGGTGACCAAATACTTATTTTCCACCATAATTTGCAAATAAATTCTTAAAAAATCAGACAATGTGATTTTCTGGATATGTTTTCTCATTTTGTCTCTCATAGTTGAGGTCTACCTATGATGACAATTACAGGCCGGCCTCATCTTTTTAAGTGGGAGAACTTGCACAATTGGTGGCTGACTAAATACTTTTTTCCCCCACTGTACATATGCATAATATTGCAGGTCATATAGGAAAGAGGAGAATTTGCAAAGCATGACTACATATATTTGCATTCAACCTTTTGGGCAAGTTGGGTGGCTTTCCCAGTACTGAGTTGTATTGTTGTCACTGTATGTACATTACTGCTGGTACTAGTGGTACTACTGTTTGTACCTATTTAATGCCATTAGTTACTTGGGAGATTCCTTCCAACAAAATGGCCGCACTCACTGTATAGACAGAAAGTGTATAGCCTAAACTCTGCCCTCTCCTCCTAAACTTCCTGCCTCATGTGCACTAGCACACTGCCATAGAGAGGAATACATAGATTTTCTAATTTGTTTTTCATGCTTTGAGATTATGATATAAGAAAAAGAAGAGCAAGAAAAATCGGGAGATGATGTGAGGTGTCATGTAGGGATTTTTTTTTTTTTTTATTTGTTAACTTTTTTAATGGCAGAATGACATGACCAAAAATAAAAAATAAAACTTTTCAAAAACAGCTTCAAGAAAAGCTTCAAAATCTGCCTAAAAAACGTATCAGGTTTTTCTTCTTACTCTTACACCTCATGCACACTTGCGCCTGGTATCCGACCATCGCGAATCCGCCTTATGATCACATAAACTGATTGGAAATGGTTTATTTAAAAACCCATTTATTTCAATGGGTTTTTAAAACAATCCGCGTGTGTGCGTTTCAAGCTGTGTATCCGCTCTTTTGAAGAGAGACCAAAGTCGGACTTGCATTATAAAAAATAAGGATACACGATGGACCGTCTCAAAACAGTCTTTTTTAACATTGAGGTCTATGGAAGGCTGACACAAATGGATTGTAATCTGTTTGTGTTCGTTTTTTTCAATGAATGCGTTGTTTTCTTAAACAGTTTTGCGACAGATGGATACCAGGCGCAAGTGTGAACGAAACCTTAGAAGTCTGCTAACTGGCTTTTGCTTTGAACTAGGGTTATGTGCTCACGCAGCAGCACGCCTCAGGCATGTGGAAAGATGATTGGGCATTAGATACCCTACAGTGACATTGAGAAGGTGTAGCCTGGGGTGAAAAAAAAACACTGGGGGATATTCACCCACTCCCCTGTGTATCAGCCCAAGCTTTATTGTGTGTACCCCAGTGCCCTCTGTGAAAAGTGGAATATTCCCATATTTTTTTTTATATGGATAAATCCATGCAAAAATTTCAAAAATACCCTGAACATGTTAAAAATATGTTTTACATTGGATAAAATTTTTCTTTAATTGGCAGAATGACCTGAGCACTTGATGGAGCCATCTTTTCCATAGCTTTGGTTAGCCATGTTTCCCGCAGAAAGAAATGAGCATGAAAAAGACATCACGATTAGGCGGCATTGTAATTATCTGGAAGAGAAAATACTCCAGCAGACAAAAATATTTGAAGTCCGAGCATTAGAAATGTAATACTTTTCCAACGCTCGGAATAGCTTCTGATGTTCGTATTGTTAAGGCATTGTAGTGCCGCTCTTCAAACACATTCCACAGCTATTTGGAAAAATGTCGAAGTCTGGTTTTGTCTGAAGGGCTGCTAAAGCATTTAATATAAGGGCGTTCATTTTTAGATAGAAAAACCTGTCACTTTGATGGTTGTACAGTGAGTTCACATATTAAATTCTCTTTAGCAGCTTAGTCCCTCCATCGTGGTCATCTGGTTTCTCATTGTTTCATGTATGGGTCTTTTGATATAATATGTATTACCGGGATAAACTGTTATGTGCGTTTTAGTAAGGCACTTAATCAAAATGAGAGACTCGTATGGAAAATCTGCACAAACAGGTCTAAGGTCATATCAAATGGCAGAGGCAATATTGTAAGTCATTTCTTAATGTTGGTACAGTCATATGAAAAAGTTTGGGCACCCCTATTAATCTTAATCATTTTTAGTTCTAAATATTTGGGTGTTTGCATCAGCCATTTTAATTTGATATATCTAATAACTGATGGACACAGTAATATTTCAGGATTGAAATGAGGTTTATTGTACTAACAGAAAATGTGCAATATGCATTAAACCAAAATTTGACCGGTGCAAAAGTATGGGCACCTCAACAGAAAAGTGACATGAATATTTAGTAGATCCTCCTTTTGCAAAAATAACAGCCTCTAGTCGCTTCCTGTAGCTTTTAATCAGTTCCTGGATCCTGGATGAAGGTATTTTTGACCATTCCTCTTTACAAAACAATTCCAGTTCAGTTAAGTTTGATGGTCGCCGAGCATGGACAGCCCGCTTCAAATTATCCCACAGATGTTCAATGATATTCAGGTCTGGGGACTGGGATGGCCATTCCAGAACATTGTAATTGTTCCTCTGCATGAATGCCTGAGTAGATTTGGAGCTGTGTTTTGGATCATTGTCTTGCTGAAATATCCATCCCCGGCGTAACTTCAAATTCGTCACGATTCTTGTACATTATTCTCAAGAATCTGCTGATACTGAGTTGAATCCATGCGACCCTCAACTTTAACAAGATTCCCGGTGCCGGCATTGGCCACACAGCCCCAAAGCATGATGGAACCTCCACCAAATTTTACAGTGGGTAGCAAGTGTTTTTCTTGGAATGCTGTGTTTTTTGGACGCCATGCATAACGCCTTTTTGTATGACCAAACAACTCAATCTTTGTTTCATCAGTCCACAGGACCTTCTTCCAAAATGAAGCTGGCTTGTCCAAATGTGCTTTTGCATACCTCAGGCAACTCTGTTTGTGGCGTGCTTTCAGAAATGGCTTCTTTCGCATCACTCTCCCATACAGCTTCTCCTTGTGCAAAGTGTGCTGTATTGTTGACCGATGCACAGTGACACCATCTGCAGCAAGATGATGCTGCAGCTCTTTGGAGGTGGTCTGTGGATTGTCCTTGACTGTTCTCACCATTCTTCTTCTCTGCCTTTCTGATATTTTTCTTGGCCTGCCACTTCTGGGCTTAACAAAAACTGTCCCTGTGGTCTTCCATTTCCTTACTATGTTCCTCACAGTGGAAACTGACAGGTTAAATCTCTGAGACAACTTTTTGTATCCTTCCCCTGAACAACTATGTTGAACAATCTTTGTTTTCAGATCATTTGAGAGTTGTTTTGAGGAGCCCATGATGCCACTCTTCAGAGGAGATTCAAATAGGAGAAAAACTTGCAATTGGCCACCTTAAATACCTTTTCTCATGATTGGATACACGTGGCTATGAAGTTCAAAGCTCAGTGAGGTTACAAAAACAATTTTGTGCTTCAGTAAGTCAGTAAAAAGTAGTTAGGAGTATTCAAATCAATAAAATGATAAGGGTACCCAAATTTTTGCACCGGTCAAATTTTGGTTTAATGCATATTGCACATTTTCTGTTAGTACAATAAACCTCATTTCAATCCTGAAATATTACTGTGTCCATCAGTTATTAGATATATCAAATTGAAATGGCTGTTGCAAACACCCAAATATTTAGAACTAAAAATGATTAAGATTAATAGGGGTGCCCAAACTTTTTCATATGACTGTATATTGTGTGTGGCTTAAGGTTATGGATGGAAAAATGTGTTTTTGGTGATCTGCAAAAGTCAGGGTGCAGTGCTCAAAAAAAAAAAAAATCAGGTGTTCTGAGGGTTAATCGTGAGATATGCATTGAAGGGGTTTTCAAGACTTATCAGTCTTGGAGAGAGGAGACCCAGTCCCAGTTGGTTGATCCTACTGGGTGGCAAGTACCTGTACAGGGTAAACTGCAGTGTCCCATAAGGTAATGGTGAATTGGCCAAAGAGCCTTGCAAAGGTTATGAGATGGAAAGCAAACATTAGGCCTTTCTGTTCTAGATGGAAAAATAGCCACATAATAAGGGGCCCAGTTTCATCTTTGGTATGGGGCACACTCTTTTCTATGCATACCTCTAGTTATTCTTTGAATAAAGTTACCTAGATGTCATAACTCCTTTTGCTTACTTTAGGCTTATGATATGAGAATTATATTTTTCAACTTAATATTTAATGGGAAATATTGGAATAGGGTCTTACTTTATTGTTTATGCTATTGAGGGAGATCCAATTGAAATGATTATTTATTTATTTCTCTTACTTGTATAGCTCCAACGTATCCCACAGATATTGTCAGTCCCATATAGGGCTCACAATCTACATTCCCTATCAGTATATCAGTATGTGGGAGGAAACCAACGAAAACACGGAGAGAACATGCAAACTCCTTGCAGATGTTGTCCTTGGTCAGATTTGAGCCTAGGACTCGAGCGCTGCAAGGCAACCGTGTAAACCACAATGTACTGATACATGAAGGGACAGCACAAATAACTTTCTAATGATGTTTTTACTCCTAGGCCAGTGACAGAGACAAGAGAACATCCTCTACGTCTAGAGGAGGGAACGTTTCACTAGCATCATAGACAGAGATTCTTTACTATAAGAACAGCAAGGCTATGGAACTCACTGTCACAGGATGTGGTGATGGTGGACTCATTGTTCAAGTTCACGAAGGGCCTGGACGACTTTCTTGAAAGGAAAACATATTACGAGTTATGGGTTTTAGATATTTGGCGAAGAAGACAAGTTGATCCAGGGTTTTATACCGATTGCCAGACTTGGAGTCTGAAAAGAATTTTTTTGCCCTGACATGGGGAAATTGGCATCAGCCTCATGGGATTTTTTTTGCCTTCTTCTGGATCAACATTGTAGGGTTATAGGTTGGACTTGATGGACCTGTGTCTTCATCCAACTTTATCTACTATGTTACTAGTCAATGCTAAGTTTTTTCTAAAAAAAATAGTTGGCTGTACAACCCCTTTAACATTATTTCCCATAAATGTATCATCCATTGTCTATAGCTCTTCTTTTATCATCTGCAAAGATCACTAACTGCACCTTCACTCTGATGGTAGAGATGAGTTCCTTACATATACATTCTCATAGCTACTATGCCTGCTACCTTGGTAGTTTCACCCATGATAGTTGGGTAATGGGATTACGGGGTGGTAGACCCTCTTTATAGAAGTGAAGTAATAATTCAAAAGCTGTATTACACTTTTTGTTTGTCCGGTTGTTACATATTTCTTATGGTTTGGAAACATTGAGTAAGAAATAGAAAACAACGTACAAAGTTATTAACAGACTCCAATAAGAAGGAAAGGCGAGTATAGCTCTGTTACTCCCAATGAACTCTCATAAGTTCGATTTTTCTGCTTTGGAAGTACAGTTGGTTTTTCAGACCAAAGGCCCTTCTTTATTGTCATTTCGAATAGACCAAAGGGAAAGAACATTATGACTGTGTTCTAAAGAGAAGCACTTTTTCTGGACCAGACTGTGCTTATGGCTGTGACTTGTTCTGGATCAATCATTGCACAAGCTCAAAGCTAATAATAAATGTAATAAGTCAAAGCCCAAGTTAAAATAACTTTCCAAACCTGTGCTCCAAAGCAGCATGGGTTTGGTGCGCTCTCGCTGTAAGGTTTCATGGGTGTGTGATGTTTGCAATTTGATTGGAACCCAAAAGACTGAAGCCTTTAATATGTCTCACTTTTTAAAGCTTGTAGCAGACATGCCATACGTTTTCCTCTATGTTACTCAAGCAAGGCTGGAAAAATAACCTAGCTTTATTTTTTAAGGACATAATCTATATAGCATAATGTAATATAGCACATTTGATAGACAAGTCACTGATAAACAGCCTTACACCTTTGCATGCATAGTAAGTAGGTAAATTAGATCTCCTCTCCTCTTATGCTAGCAAATCATGAGATTTCTTTCTACTAGGGCAAGGGTTATTTGCATCCTTTTTTTCCCATAGAGGATTCCCTGTGCGTAAGTTACCATACACCTTACACTCTTCAATAATAACCAGTAGCCCTCTAGTACATACTGTATATAGTAAGGCCATCGTAGTTACTAAGCAGGGATTACATACGAAAAGGATGTTTGCTATGGAACTAAAGATGGACGAACCTCAGAAGATTTGTTTCTTCCTGTACTTGGACGAAGCAAACCCCTGGTTCAGTTTGGTCCAAATTTGTTCCAATGAACCGGAAGGGAAATTATTATATTTTGGGATGTCTTCAGAGTGTAATGGATAGAGGCCCAGGTGAGGTGACAAAAATAAAAAGAAAACTTATACCTTTCGTTACCTATTTTGGGCCTCCTCGCGACGTCATGACATTTGGTTTGCCCTTGTCACCCAAATCACAGGCCTCAGCGTTGACCCCAGACTCATGACATCACAGAAGAGCACCAGACGCCGCAAGAAGGAAGACACAGAGTGCCAGTGCCAAAAGAGATAACGGAAGGTGAGTATAAATGTTTTTTATTTATTTTTGCCACCTCCCCTGGGCCTCTGGCAGTTATACTTTGGGGCCTGTAGAGACCCCATAGTGTAATAATTTACTGGCGATGGCCATTTTAGTTATTCTGATACGAAACCAAACAATTTGGAATATTTGGGTCGATTCCGATTTATTGCAAACCGATTTGCCCCTCTCTGTATGGAACCTATGGAACTGGGAAAGGGGGTGGAGTAGACCTTGGAAGGGCCAGCAGAGGTTGGCTTCATTCCTCTTAACCATTTTTGACATAAACCAGAACAGGTCTTCTCTGTTATACTGACAGAATAAAAATAAAAGCCACAGACTAGGGAACAACCCTGAGGGTCAAACCACACGTTTCTCCCCAAATCATTTGAAAGACTGAGATAAGAGATGTCAAAAGAGTAATTTCTGATAAGTTGGAATTGGGCATGGAACCATGCTTTTTTAGTTCTTTTGCTGTGGGCCCCATCTCCTGTATTTTTGGATACCTCCTATAGATCTTTGTTATTCCCTTAGACATACAGTCATATGAAAAAGTTTGGGCACCCCTATTAATCTTAATCATTTTTAGTTCTAAATATTTGTGTGTTTGCAACAGCTATTTCAATTTGATATATCTAATAACTGATGGACACAGTAATATTTCAGGATTAAAATGAGGTTTATTGTACTAACAGAAAATGTGCAATATGCATTAAACCAAAATTTGACTGGTGCAAAAATTTGGGTACCCTTATCATTTTATTGATTTGAATACTCCTAACTACTTTTTACTGACTTACTGAAGCACAAAATTGGTTTTGTAACCTCACTGAGCTTTGAACTTCATAGCCAGGTGTATCCAATCATGAGAAAAGGTATTTAAGGTGGCCAATTGCAAGTTGTTCTCCTATTTGAATCTCCTCTGAAGAGTGGCATCATGGGCTCCTCAAAACAACTCTCAAATGATCTGAAAACAAAGATTGTTCAACATAGTTGTTCAGGGGAAGGATACAAAAAGTTGTCTCAGAGATTTAACCTGTCAGTTTCCACTGTGACGAACATAGTAAGGAAATGGAAGACCACAGGGACAGTTCTTGTTAAGCCCAGAAGTGGCAGGCCAAGAAAAATATCAGAAAGGCAGAGAAGAAGAATGGTGAGAACAGTCAAGGACAATCCACAGACCACCTCCAAAGAGCTGCAGCATCATCTTGCTGCAGATGGTGTCACTGTGCATCGGTCAACAATACAGCACACTTTGCACAAGGAGAAGCTGTATGGGAGAGTGATGCGAAAGAAGCCGTTTCTGAAAGCACGATACAAACAGAGTCGCCTGAGGTATGCAAAAGCACATTTGGACAAGCCAGCTTCATTTTGGAAGAAGGTCCTGTGGACTGATGAAACAAAGATTGAGTTGTTTGGTCATACAAAAAGGCGTCAAAAAAACACAGCATTCCAAGAAAAACACTTGCTACCCACTGTAAAATTTGGTGGAGGTTCCATCATGCTTTGGGGCTGTGTGGCCAATGCCGGCACCGGGAATCTTGTTAAAGTTGAGGGTCGCATGGATTCAACTCAGTATCAGCAGATTCTTGAGAATAATGTACAAGAATCCGTGACGAATTTGAAGTTACGCCGGGGATGGATATTTCAGCAAGACAATGATCCAAAACACAGCTCCAAATCTACTCAGGCATTCATGCAGAGGAACAATTACAATGTTCTGGAATGGCCATCCCAGTCCCCAGACCTGAATATCATTGAACATCTGTGGGATAATTTGAAGCGGGCTGTCCATGCTCGGCGACCATCAAACTTAACTGAACTGGAATTGTTTTGTAAAGAGGAATGGTCAAAAATACCTTCATCCAGGATCCAGGAACTGATTAAAAGCTACAGGAAGCGACTAGAGGCTGTTATTTTTGCAAAAGGAGGATCTACTAAATATTAATGTCACTTTTCTGTTGAGGTGCCCATACTTTTGCACCGGTCAAATATTGGTTTAATGCATATTGCACATTTTCTGTTAGTACAATAAACCTCATTTCAATCCTGAAATATTACTGTGTCCATCAGTTATTAGATATATCAAATTGAAATGGCTGTTGTAAACACCCAAATATTTAGAACTAAAAATGATTAAGATTAATAGGGGTGCCCAAACTTTTTCATATGACTGTATCTATATATACCTATGTTAATATTCGACCCCCCCCCTTATATTAATATGTTTTAATGTGTTAACTACTTATTTATTTCTAGACAATAAATCTTGCCCCAAAGCAAAAGTTAGAATTGCCCCTCCATGACCGCGGCATCCAAGGGGTTAAAACCCGCGATCAGAGCTGTGCTCCGACAAGGGGTTATGGAGCAGGGTGTTAGCTGTCAGTTACAGCTAACAACCGCTCCCGATGCCGTGGGCGGTCGCGAAGGGTTTAAAGGGCTGTGACATCACAGGGCTGGCTGCTGATTGGCTGCATGCATGGCAGTGTAGGTGATCCTGCGTTCCCAGAGTTCCTTGCCCCATGTCCTAACGTGCAGCAGCCATTTTATGAAAAAATGCGATTCGTTACCACGAAGCGTGAGGAAATCTGGATTGGATGCGAATCGAATATTTCCTGAAATTCGGATCGACTTCCACTTCGTCGGCTTCGATTCGCTCATCTCTACTTATATGATAAAATTCCAGCCTTCATCTACTCTCACGAGCTTATTGAAGATGGGTTAATACAGCTTCTTTTGTGTTCAATAAAAAGCAACCAATAATGTACAATTTTGTGGTAAAGGCAGAAAAAAAATGAGATCCAGCATCAAACAAATTGTACCTTTAGGGATTTTTACTCCCTCACCCCTATTGATATATTTCCATGCATAAATTTGCACTTTTCTTTTCCATTCCTCTAATAGTTAATCATGTAATAACCTTATATATACTGCTGTACTTGCCCTGTGTATATCAAACATATCAAAGAAGTCCCTGGAGCTCCATTAAATAGAATGAATTGCGTAATTTTCGCTAAACATGTTATTTGGCCAAGATCTAGGTCTATAATTGTGATTGGAAGTGCAAAACTCCCGACTCACAAGACATAATGTTTGGGTTCTTGTACACATTGCCGGCTCCTTCTCATGAAATAAAGGACAATTAAGTGCTGGTTTCCATGTTCGCTGTCATGAGACAGTTCTGCTCTGTCAGCCAGAAGGACACATAAAAATTATATCAGCTTTTTAAGTTAATTAGATGTTTTTCCAATTAAGAACAGGTGCATCTCATTAACTGGTGAGGCCTCCAGACTGTGGCATCTCTGTGACATGAAAGGTTGTAGTATTCCCGACTGGAACGGCTAAAGCAAATACTGTTCATTTTCTGTACAGTGTTTGACCAACAGTTAATCCTTCTACCCCCCCATACACTGAACACTCAGCTTAGCCAAGGGTACATGTGTTGTCAATGGGCAGAGGAGTGTAAGCTTCTGCCAGACACTACTAGAAGTGGCTTGTATTAGAGATGGGCGAACCTCTGAAGAGTTGTTTAATCTCGGGTTCAGATGAGTCGATCCTTTGGTTCATTTCGATCCCAACTTCAAATAGAACTGGAAGTGAAATTATGGAAAGACCCAAGAGTATAATAGGTGGAGGTCCAGGGGAGATGTAAAAAAATTAAAAAAAAAACTTCCCTTACCTCTTCTTATGTCATAACACTCAGCGCGCTCCTTGTGACCACTGAAAGACAGCACCCAGTAGGCCGAGCGAGTGCACTGAACTGTCAGGCGTGTCTCTTCAGCTGCTGCTTCTTTAAGGTTGCCGTGACAACTTAGGGAAGCTTTTCGGTTGTATACTTTCATGCCTTAACCTAACAGCAGATGAAGAGGCATTTATAAGATCCCTCCTTTTTGATACAGGTGCCGACTAATTTTGTTGCTCACTAGTTTGGCTCTGACAGTCTGTATATACCTGCTTGATATCTGATTGACTTGCTCCTTGGGTTTCTCTTTTGCCTCTTGATTCTATTGTGACGTCCCTGGCTGGCTAGTTGACTAGTTTCTCGGATATGGCTTTTGTCTCCCATCTCAGCTTACTATGTGCTCTCCTGATTTTTGACCCAGCTGGTACGACTTCTCTTCCCAGAGCCAGCAAAGTCCATCTCTCCTTGCGGCGAGATCTTGTGAAGGCGTCTGGGGTCGGTCTTGACTCGCAGAGGTGTGCTAGTTGTAGATAGCTGTCTCTACTGATCGCAGTTATCAACCAATTTATTGCTGTTGTTTTTATTGTGGCCTTGCATCTAACCATAACATGAACGCTGCGAGGAGGCCAAGAAGAAGTGAGGGAGAGTGAGTATACATGTTTGTTATTTTTTTACACCTTCCTGTGGCCTCCAACTATTATACTCTGGGGTATAATAATTTCACCTCCGGTTCTTGGGTGACAAACCCCAATAGTTTAATGTTTGGACAAACACTTTTGGAAAAGTCTGTTCGAATCTGGTTTGATCTGAGCCGGCTCACTCATTTCTAGCTTGTGCTAGGTGTTAGAATTCATCATTTGTGACCTGTCGGGGGAACAGTCAGGAGATCCCATTACACATAATGTAGTCAGATAGCCCTGAATTGGCATTGGCAGCTTTGACTGACTTTTTACTCATATGTATGGGGACTTGAAGGACTTATGCTCATGTTCTTGTGGTGGCTGTATATAGCCTCCAAGTTGTTTGGAGACCTAATAGGAGCTGATTTTTCAAGACGCACATATCCGCTCTGGTCTTGATAATCCCTGTCCTGCCAAAGTTGTGTCTAATTTATGATTATGACAAGGTGCCGGCATAGATTTCTGGCATCATTGATACCCGGAAACTGACATAAATGATGATAAATATGACGAGGCCAATGTCCCTGCTGACACCATGTCAGGCCCCCTTTGTGGAATTGGGTGTACAGGGTGCAGTTCTGTTTTCAGTTTTCTGTTGCACAAGCCATGATAAATAAACCCCATTGACTTCCTCAGAATGGGACCTCTTGTATACCTTCAACTTCATATGGATGCACATGTAAGTGGTCACGGCACTCCACACGGACACACAGAATTGGAATAAAATGGCCATTTGCATGTGGCCTTATCCATAGGAGATAAATGTCCGATTGCTGGTGTTTCACAATAGTGGCGGACCCGAATCCCGAGTCCCTTGTTTGAATGGAGCATTGGTTACATATGCATGATAGTGCTCCATTAAAATTTTTGGGGTTGACCGAGATAGCCTAGTACAGTGTCTAGGGGAATATACAATCCCTACTGGAGGCACACCAAATACCTCCATAGGTCTCCACTATGCCAGCCTTAATGTAGTCTCATGTGTAGTCTCTTTTCTGACCAAGTTTCATGAAATACTAGATTACTAGAATACTAGTTCATGATCCTTAGCGCATATGTTATTCTGATGACATATTGTATATTGGGTTCTATCACCTTGGATGCCATGTTTCTAAAATGTATTAAGTGTTGAGGTAAGTTTTCACCCCCCCCTCCTAATTCTTCCCAAGGAGGCATCATTATATAGTTCTGATGTAAATGAATCCCGGGTTGTGGTCACCTGTGTTCCAGCATATAAAAGACCTAAACTCCAGTTACAGGTTGCCTGAGGACATGTTTGAAGCTGCTTTTGTGAAGTGTTTTTGTTTTTATTAATGGCGATCGTTGCATTCCTTTATAACATACATCATGTTGCTAGAATTATAGAAGGAATGTTCGCCTAATTGGGGGCCAGTGTAAATTGCAGTACAAAGATAGACATGTACAGGCTTGTACAAGTTAACGGTACAAATGCTTCTTTTAATGTATTTATATTAATCCTATTCAGGGTTCGTACTATTTGCCACAATTCCAAAAATTCTGGTGCATTAAATAGCAAAAAGCTAAAGTACTCATCACGGAATATAAATGATACCGCGTTTCTAGAATATACTTATACCGATGTAGCAGAGCTGAACTAAAGGGGTTGTCGAAATAAAATGTAATCATTAGATCATTTTTAAAAAATGTGCAACTTTTTGTGTTGTTCTAAGTCTCTGCTTGTAGTCAGTGTATGGACATATTGGAGCAGATTAAAAAGTGGAAACATTTTTGTGAAATGAAAATTGGGCTCTTGCACTCACATCACTTTTATGGAAGGTGGTGTGATGTGGGAGTTGCGCTAGATCTGTTATCATTTACACCAGTTTGGTGGCATTAATGATCCCTGAAATCTATGGGACAGCGCTGCAGTACCCACACTTGCCGCTAAAATTAGTATGGCGAGTGAGCCACGCTGTCTCGGTACCGGTGATCTTCGGGGGTCCTGGGTGTCGCAGGATCTCCGATCCTAGGGATAGGTCATCAAAATCAATGTTAGAAATCAGATAACTCCTTCAAGCAAGAAGGACCAGAGCAATGGATGTCCCGATGCAGTTGATAATGATGGCGTATCATTGGGATAAGTGATGAATATGAAATCTGTGGATGTCCAACAGCTGGCATTCCTACTGATCAGCTGTGCAGTGGTCATGCCCTGATATTACAGCTGAGTTCCTACTAATATATAAGTCTTGAATAAACCCTTTAAACAATGATAAAAGGGGTTCTCCAGGGAGAGTTTTAATACTTACATCCCATGGGTTCTATTGCGGATGAACCACGGTTTTCTGGGCTAGTTCCGGACCCAGGTCACATGATCAGAACAAACTCCCGAACCTCAAGTTGATTCTGTGTTCACTACGAATTACGTGTATCATGGAGGCTGGCGGGATACATCATTGTAATACTAAATCTAGCCCCCCATAATAAGCTACCTTTAAACATAGAAGAAAAGAGAGGAGGCTTATGCTAGGCTCACACCTGCGCTCGGGTTTCTCTTATTTGGGTCTGCTTGAGTACCCGAAAAACGGAAACCTAATCTGCTTAAAAAGTGGTTACCTGCGGAAACCGCGGAACCCATAGACTATAAAGGGGTCCACCAGATTTCCGCCCAAAAAATGTGGACAGAAAAGTCCTGCTTGCAGGACTTTTCTCTTCACATTTTTCAAGTGGAATGGGGGACGGAATCCACGAACGGGCAATGAGCACAGGTGTGAATCCAGCCTGAGCGACTCAGGGGCTGGGAGCTGGTTCCGATTCCATGACCCAGGTTGGAACCATCCTGAAAATCATAGTTCATCCACAATAGAACCTGGGGTAGTAAGTATGGAAACCTTCCCTGGAGAACCCCTCTAAGCTTTGCATTCATAAAATAAGAAAAGCCGTGTATTATTTTTCTCGTCTGCTATGCACTTATTCAGCACACACTGGGACTATGGAGGAGCTGTACCTGCAGATCCATGGTATTTGGGCATAGTGATTGATTCAATTGTACCACATATGCCAGGAAATCCACTCTTACAATATTTCGATAAATCGTGTTGTGATGAACTAAACATATAACATAACAGACTGTAAAATGACCAACTCAGCTCGGCTACTACAGCTGTAGTCCTACAGCAGAAATATTACAACATCCACTGAGAGAACCGACTTATATATTCAGTCAGCTCTGCTACATACGTACATAGTACGCACCTCAACCTCTTCACAACTGTATATCAATAAAGTCTCCACTAGGTGGCAGATAAAATGTACTAAGTCTCTGTGACAGGTACAACACTGTATGTTGCTCACCAGACATTTATGAAATGCACCAAAATCCTACATTATCATTGTCACCTGCTACCGACTTTACTTTACGATTGCAACAATTTGTGTTTATGGTTTTATGTGAAATTACATCATTTCATGGATTTAGAATTAAAATGAATGTGTCTTAGGCTCTGTTGTCCTAGTGTTTTTACACAACATTCATGGTGTATACAGCAGGAAAGCTTTCAGTGCAGATTCTGAATGTATCTATAGGGCTTCTTCCGCCCTAAAGAGTGTAATTTTGGCATAAACTGGGTAGTAGGTGCTGTATAGTTGCTGAAAAGCGTAGTCTGATGCACGGACATTGCACATCCTAGTGTATTTCCGTCTTTGATCCGTGTACCCATTTTTTTTGCATCCGTATATAAAAAAACGGATATTGTCTTTTCTTATTTTTTGGCTTCACCTAGCAAGGAATATGTGAAAAATGGATGAAACATGGACAGCACTGTCCATGTTCAATCCTTAATTCTTCAAGGCCCCATAGATTTGCATGGCCAAGGAAAGAGAGAAAAAAAAAGTGCACTGCACAATTTTTTTCTCAGTGTCTCTCAGTTTGTGAAAAAAGAAGTGTGAATGGCTTCATTATTATGGGTCTTAAGTTTTGCTAAAAAAAACTGTAGCAAAATCTGCAATTATATATTTTATACAATATGTGGCCTCAGTCTTAAAGGCGTTGTCCGGGAAATAAAGGACTGGGGCAGGAGGCCGGGGAAGACAAAATATAATAAAAAAAACCCCTATACTCAACTGTCCCCGGCACGCCAGTGTTCCCCGGCATTGTCCTGTCCATCAGAGCCCGGGGGCTTGTTCATGCAGAAGTCCTCGCCATCGGTGACCTATGTGAGTGACAGCTCCTTTCCTGTGACCACTAAGGCCACTGATTGGCCTCGGTAGTCACACGTGGCAAGGACTTCTGCAGGAATAAGTCCCTCAGCACCACTGGACTGAACAGCAGTGGTGGACACCGGAGGGTGGGTAACAGGTGAGTATGTTTTTTTATGTTTTACCTTTCCTGGCCTCCTTTACCCAATTCTGTATTTCCTGGTCAACCCCTTTAAGGACATTTAAAATGGATTTTCCAGATCAGAAAAACTCGTCTCTGTTCTTCCAAACAGCACCACATAAGCTTACACTAGGTTCACACTATTGTTTGGGTTTCTGTTCTTTGGGTCCGCTGGGTTTCCGCCCAAAATCGGAAGAGAGAAAAGCAAAATGGGGGATGGAATCCCCGAACGCTAGTGTGAACCTAGCACAAGAGTGGTATTGTAGATTATTCCCATGCACTTTAGTGGAGCTGAGCTGCCATACTAGACACAAACATACCAGTATCCCAACATTGTACAATAAAGGTGAAACTAAACACATACCACAATTAACCAATTGCAATTAAAGGGGCTGTGCTATAGGATATGGAATAAAATGTCTGATCGTGGGGATGTGACTGCGGGAACCCCAGTGATCAGAAGGACAGGGGGCTGAAAGTTCTCTTGAATGCTGCATGTCAATGAGTGGAGGTGTGCATGCATGACCAGCGCTCCATCCACTTCTATGGAACTGCCAGAGATCGCTGTCCTGCCAACTCCATAGAAGTAAATGGAGTGCTGGCTATGCAAGTGCACCATTGCTCCAATGACATGGAGCTTCAAGGGCAAATTTTGGACCCCAGTTATCCTGAATGCTGGGGATTATGCTATTGGACCCCCACTGATCAAACCCTCCAGTGGATAGGAATTAGGTATCATCAAGTGCAGATAGATAATCCACCATGTCCTACCATGAGTTTAAACAGTGTAACCTGGTAATAGGTAAACCAAGACCTCGAGAAGGTGAGGCCACTGAAGACGCACAAAGGTATCCTAGCAGAAAGGTGAAAAAAAGTGAGAAGACAGGAGAGAGAAACAGAGAAAGAAATATAAAAAAGGGGGAGGGTAAAGGATATAGGGGTCTAGGTCAGGGGTTTATCCCTGGAGTGTACCATTAGAGAATATCAGAAGGCCAATTTGTGCTCTAGGGGTAAGTTCCAGATTAATAAATAGAGAATTCCACCACTAGAAGAAGGCTGTTAACCTCAATCCTTTATTTCTTCGGGGAAACTCCGACCTCTTACTCATAGCTGTGGTCTCTTACTCATAAGTAACCTTAGAGTGAGGGTCATAAAAAAAACCCACAGTGGTTCCAGACTTTTTTGAAGTCAGTGGTGGTGTTCAGGACACTGGTCAAATGTTCATTCATCATACGGTTGTCTACTCTAATTTTCACCGTGATGAATGGCAGGATGAGTGACTTCCAAGCTGGTGCTATAGTTTGCTTCGCTGCCACAGTATGTGAGTAAAGGGTTTGAACTGGAGATAGATTTGGGGGTTTAAAATACAACAATCCTATCCCTGAATCCTATACCACCAGTATATCGGAAAAAAACAGAAAAGACAGCGCCAAGTGCTAATAGCGTAATATTGTAAGGCAAAGTATACGCAGATGATGCAAGAAGATAAAGTACGTGCTCACCTTTCAAGGTTGTGATATAAGCTTACAACCACTTTTTGCACATATAGGGATAATTCCTAGAGATGACACAGACCCCAGTAAGCAGCAGCTAGCCTCAGGAACGTAGTAAACTCCTATACATGTCAGGATCATCAAATGTGAGGAAAAGATGAGGTAGAGGGAGCGCTGGTCCAAAGTAAAATTCTTTATTCCTTTAGGGTAAACACACGACGCGTTTCAGGAAACAAGCCTTTTTTCAAGTGTGTACACCCTTGTACACCCTGATGGCTATCAGTTACTGTCCGTTATCCATAGACTTCAATGTTAAAAAAATAACGGACACTTGCTGTCCTTCAAGAATCCGTTTTCCAAACGGATAAAAAATTCCTGCATGTAGGATTTTTTGTCCGTGGAAAAAAATGGACTTCTGACAAATTGGGTGTAAACAAACACTAATGGACACAATATAAAAACCTATTGAAATGAATGGCAATTTTAATGGATTTCTGACGGTTCAGCTAGTGTCCGATGCTAAAATCTTGCAACGGACAATAGCAACGGACACTACTGACAGTCACCAACGGTAGTGTGAACGCCCCCTAATTCTCTGATTTGTCCTATTATACACATTGCATTGCTTTATCTGTTTGCCTTAGAATTCTGATTATAATCCATAGGACTGAGACAACATTTCAGTAGCAATCCGCCAAGTTCATGAAGTTCAATAAGTTACCTTATTTCTGACACCTTTGTACAGCCGATCTGGTGTACTTTAAAATCATAAAAATATGAAATACTCCAAAGACAAAGACAATAAACTTTACAATCCAAAGTGTTTGTTAGTGTAAGTCTATGCATAGTCATAGTCATAAATTCTTCATCTGGCTTGTTCATCAGAGGTGCCTTAGGTCTGCTGTTACTTGCATAGAAGATATTGTTCAACAGTCAAATATTTGTTAGGTCAGTAGTGTTGAAAATAACCATTTGGTAACAAATAAAAGAAGTTCTGGAAGAAAACCTGCTGCAGTCTGCAAGAAAGCTGCAAATTGGGAGATTCATTTTCAAAAAAGAAAAGGGCCGTATCTGCCATGAAGCATCATGAGTATCTCACCTCAGACAGCAGATCACGGAGTCCCTGGGGAGGCGACGCCTGCAAGCTGATCAGGTGCAGTGTTGCACTACTGTATGCCCCCAAGCCACAGCCCGCACATCTCACCCCATTGCCCCCACTGTGTTAGGGGTGCCTTTGGGCTTCACTCTCCCCTATGCTCTGAACTATATAATTATAGTGTACTTACAGAGTACTAATGTGGTGGCTGGGGCCTACTCTAGCACACAGCCTGTGTGCATCTTCTATTCTCCTCCTGGGTCCCAGTGGTACCATAAAGTAGGAGTCGGGTGCTGGGAGGAAAATAGAAGATGCACACAGTCTGTATGCCAGAGCAGGCCTGGGGCAACACATTACTTCTCTGTAAGTACTTATAATTATACAGTTATAATAACAAGGCATATAAAACGGTATGTGGGGGAAGGGGGGACTATTTCCAGGCAGCACTACAGTAATAGTGCCCTAATAGGGCCCCTAACAGGTAATAGCATTACTTACGTGGGAGGGTGCTATTAGTACACATAAGTAATGCTAATCACTATGGGGGGGGACTATTACTGTAATAGTGCCCCCAATTAATACCCCATAGTGATTAGCATTACTTACAGTGGGGGAAAAAAGTATTTAGTCAGCCACCAATTGTGCAAGTTCTCCCACTTAAAAAGATGAGGCCGGCCTGTAATTGTCATCATAGGTAGACCTCAACTATGAGAGACAAAATGAGAAAACAAATCCAGAAAATCACATTGTCTGATTTTTAAAGAATTTATTTGCAAATTATGGTGGAAAATAAGTATTTGGTCAATAACAAAAGTTCATCTCAATACTTTGTTATATATATCCTTTGTTGGCAATGACAGAGGTCTGTCAGTGATGTTTTGGGGCTGTAGCTGGGCAACACGGATTTTCAACTTCCTCCAAAGGTTTTCTATGGGGTTGAGATCTGGAGACTGGCTAGGCCACTCCAGGACTTTGAAATGTTTCTTACGAAGCCACTCCTTCGTTGCCCTGGTAGAGTTCTTTTTGATCATTGTCATGCTGAAAGACCCAGCCGCGTTTCATCTTCAATGTCCTTGCTGATGGAAGGAGGTTTGCACTGAAACTCAGCATTCACTCTCCTCCAAACACGACAAGTTGTGTTTCTACCAAACAGTTCTACTTTGGTTTCATCTGACCATATGACATTCTCCCAATATTCTTCTGGAACATCCAAATGCTCTCTAGCAAACTTCAGACAGGCTCGGATATGTACTGGCTTAAGCAGGGGGACATGTCTGGCACTGCAGGATCTGAGTCCCTGGCGGCGTAGTGTGTTACTGATGGTAGCCTTTGTTACGTTAGTCCCAGCTTTCTGCAGGTCATTCACTAGGTCCCCCCGTGTGGTTCTGGGATTTTTGCTCACCGTTCTTGAGATCATTTTAACCCCGTGGGGTGAGATCTTGCGTGGAGCCCATGATCGAGGGAGATTATCAGTGGTCTTGTATGTCTTCCATTTTCTAATTATTGCTCCCACAGTTGATTTCTTCACACCAAGCTGCTTGCCTATTGCAGATTCAGTCTTCCCAGCCTGGTGCAGGTCTACAATTTTGTTTCTGGTGTCCTTCCACAGCTCTTTGGTCTTCACCATAGTGGAGTTTGGAGTGTGACTGTTTGAGGTTGTGGACAGGTGTCTTTTATACTGATAACAATGTCAAACAGGAGCCATTACTACAGGTAATGAGTGGAGGACAGAGGAGCCTCTTAAAGAAGAAGTTACAGGTCTGTGAGAACCAGAAATCTTGCTTGTTTGTAGGTGACCAAATACTTATTTCCAACCATAATTTGCAAATAAATTCTTTAAAA
This sequence comes from Leptodactylus fallax, assembly GCA_947044405.1. Lineage (NCBI taxonomy): Eukaryota > Metazoa > Chordata > Amphibia > Anura > Leptodactylidae > Leptodactylus > Leptodactylus fallax. The sequence continues at coordinate 1,679,422 of CAMRHE010000272.1, forward strand.
ATCAGACAATGTGATTTTCTGGATTTGTTTTCTCATTTTGTCTCTCATAGTTGAGGTCTACCTATGATGTCAATTACAGGCCGGCCTCATCTTTTTAAGTGGGAGAACTTGCACAATTGGTGGCTATTACCTGGTATTAGGGCACTGTTATAGCAATAGTGCCCCTGCAGGTAATAGCCCGCACCCCACATAAGTAATACTGTTAGTTATGTAGGGGGAGGACTATTACCTGTGGGAGACACTATTACTTGTGGGGGAACAATTAGGACCCGGTCACATGGTAGAAAATGAATAGGGATTAAGGAAGACTTCTGCCTCCGATTCCTCTCCATTTTCTGGCTCCTTTCACGTGCTGATTAAGGTTAGATAATTGGGACTAGTCAGTGTAGTTCTGTGGCTGATCAGCTGACGAATCCATGGGAAGATCATGGACACCATTTTAATTTTAATCTCAGGCAGCAGATAATGTAGAATAAGTCCTGAATAAGAACAAATATTAAACACGTTAATAGGTTAAATTAAACAATTTTATTGTCCAGGAAGGACCAAACCAAGCCCAGACCCTAAACAAAATCGAGAATCTTCAGCATATTGGTCACTACTAGGCAGGGATTGGCTGTCCTGTACAGAGACAAGAATAGGATCAAGATAAAAATTGTTCCAAGTCCTTACCAAATAGAAGTCTTCCATGCAGACGTCAAGCACTATCTACTGTACCTGTATATGTGACATTTTACACAGATACGACTAGCTGTAATCTTATGTCAGAATTGCACAGTTGAGGGTGTTTGTAATGCACAGATGATAAGATATTCTTGATATGAGAGTGAAGATGATACATAGATTTGTTATATTAGCATTTCTCTCATCCTTTATATCCACCTTCTTAAAGCACTTACCATTTCAGACCTAAATTACATATCTACAGGATTCCTCACCCCTGTCTGGCCTGGTCAGACAGCCACAGGTCACTGCACCCAGGCAGGGTGTGAATAGAGAGGCGGCATCCTTACTTGTCTCTTTGTGTAATTTACATTGAAATGAAAGAAGAGCATTCCCCACCTGGTTGTGGTGGCATGGGGGACGGGGACCCCGCTTCTAGAGATAAGTGCGGATCCCAGGTGTGGATAGGTCATTGATATGAAAATTTGGGGTCTACAACCCCCTTTGAGGACTGCAATTTTTTAGTGAAACCAATACCATATTAAGATGTGTTAACAAAAGCCTTGGCAGGATGCAGTGCACAACATATTGACATGTAGACACAATATTGTCTTTAAAAGCCGGTCATCTTATGACACATACAGTATATCTGGAAGTTTTCACTCAAGAGGAAAGGTGAGGTAGGATATATTTGCATATAGTATTTGCGTCACAGGCCTCTTTTATAGTGCATGTGTTCTTAAAGATTGTTTATTTTTATGATACTGTATATTGACATATTATTTTTATTATATGTTTACTGTAGGTTTACATAAAATTCTATTTTTTGCACTTAGCACTTGATAGCTAACAAATTATGCTTCTCTAAACACTAACTTGCAAGTTGGCCCTAGGGTTATGATGTATTGTATTTTATAGTTATAGAGTGAACTCAATGTACTTAGATTTTACCATCCTCTAAACTTAAATATCTAGTGGTACACAGTTATGTAAGTGGGAAAATAACTTAGATAACTAAAGTTTAGAGGGTAGTCAATCACAATATCTTTATCACAGTGGCTATATCTGATTTTTCAATCCCTACCTTCTAGTAGCTAGTTTCTTTCCCTGCATCGCCACCACAGGGGGAATTAGGCATTGCACAGTTCCCATTCAGATCAGTGGGTTGTTGGTGTAATGCAGGACAGGACAGGTCCTTCAGCTTGAGAGACACTTTTTGTAATTGCTCTTTACTCTGGCCAAGAGAAGAGTGTCCTGAACAGAACTATTAATGGTATCGTAATTTGGTATGTAAAAATTAAAGATGGGCGAACCTTGTGAGATTTGTTTATCGAATAATAGAGAGGCCCAAACCAGAAGTGGTATTGTTATACTCTGGGGTCTCTTTAATGAGCAGAGGCCCAGGGGAGGTTCAGAAACATAAGAGGCTCTTATACTCACTTCCCTTCATCTGGGAATCCCTTTAACACAAGCATCATGACTTTGGCGTGCCCCATATCGTTGGCACACCCAAGGGCATTTGACTCCACTCAGGAGGACAGAATAATGCAGAAGAGGACCCTAAGGAAGCGCCAGACACTGCAAGGATTCCCAGGAGAGGTGAGGGAAGGTGAGTAAAAGTGTTTTGTTTCTGCATGCCCCTGGGCCTCCAATTATTATTCTTTGGGGCCTGAGAGTATCTTAAAGGGGTTGTCCAGGCAAAAATGGACAACCCTTTTAACGTTTAAATAAGCTGGGGGCAGTGAAAAAAAAAAAGTATACTCACCTGTCCCTGTTGCTCCGGTGTCCTCTTGCGCTTCCCGGTTCATCTGCTCCAGCGGGTTTCTTCCGGAGTTGTGCTGAAGCTGCTGATTGGCCTCAGCGGTCACGTGACCGCTGATTCCAATCAGCGAAGGGCCTGAATGTCACTACCTGTGACATCACTGGTCCTCTTCCTGAGGCCTGCTGAGGCCGCTGATTGGCCTCAGTGGTCACATGACTGCTGAGGCCAATCAGCAGCTTCAGCACAACTCCGGAAGAGACTCGGGAGATGCCGCCGGAGCAGATGAACTGGGAGGCGCGGGAGGACACCAGAGCAACAGGGACAGGTGAGTATACTTTTTTAAAAAATGTTTCACTGCCCCTAGCTTATTTAAACGTTAAAAGGGTTGTCCATTTTTTCATGGACAACCCCTTTAAAGTATAATAGTAGTTTGAGGGTGACAAACTCCCAAAGTACCAGATTCTAGATGAACCTGAAACTTTTGGAAAATTGAAACAAATCTGGTTCGTTCTGAATTGCTTCGCTCATCTCTAGCAAAAATTGGCTTTTTGGATTTAACAGCACCTTTAAAGAGAAGTCAGAGTAGCATTCAAGGGCTTCAAAGCTAAGAGAGTACTAAGTCCAGTTCTATATAGGACAACAACTTGGGTCCTATAAAAGAAGGCACCATTAAACTTCACTAAAATTCTATTCCTCGAACCATATACATTCTTACGGGAACTGGGAGTTGGCCCCATTGGAAAAATAGTAATTTCTTAAACTTTCATTGACACGATAATGAGTGAGACAGAGACGTGACCCAATTGACCTTCTTCTTAGTGTCAAGAGCTTTAATAAGAAATAAATCCTCTCTTTTTTTGCTGAGTGCCAGTATTTTCCCTTCCAATTTTTATCCATTTATCCAACATCCAAACATATTTCCATTGTGAAATCATCTAATTTCCATATCCTCTTCCAGTTTTAAGTTCACATAAAACTCGTAATGTAAACAGCGGGGCAGTATTTCATTTTTACTTGGCTGGATGTAAGCGCCGGCTATTAACGCTTAAATAATTGTTTTTTGTTAATTTGATCATTCTTACATTTTCAAACAAATGGTCAATTCCAATAATTTTACCAAGTAAAGTGAGAGAGATGCCTAAGGTATGAAATTAAATAGTTTTTATTGGAAATAAAAAGTCAAGAGATGTCAACCTCGTAACATTTTCTATATCTAAGACGTATAAATATTACTAAATACTATAAACTATTCCACTCCTTTGATATTCTAAGCTGTCATCAAAATGCTATAAATTTGCCACATTTTTGCTGCTCAGGGTTTATGGTTTATGGATGGTTGAACAAATGTATCCTTCCTTACTAGAGATGAGCGAATAGGTTCGTTATGGGTTTGTTTGGATTTTCAAAAAACTTTGGATTTGGGCTGAACCAAAAATTTTTTTTGGGCTCATTTGATAGAAATTGAGGAAAGTTGATTATTATACGCTGGGGTCTCCTCAAGCCAGGAGATCTGCATAACAATCTAAAAGAATACCCACATTTCTTGAGCTCCGTATCGGCATCCTTTGACGTTTCAATCTTCTTTCCTTGGTCTCCTCAATGTCCTTCAGCTGTATTCCGGATCATCGTGTCTCAGCGGTCGTGTAGAGGAGTCAACTTCTTGGCACTTTGAAAATACTATATACTCACCTGTCTGTTCGGATGCGGATCCAGCAGAGATTTTTCATTCGGATCTGCAGTCTCTGTTTACTGTTTGTCTGCGCTTTTTTGCTTTTGGAGAATAGATTTAGAGGAACTGGTTTGGTCTGGATGTTGTATTGGTTTTGTAGAGCCCAGAGGTGCTAGTAAATTGGAATTCCCCAAGAAGTGACCCCATTTTGTACGTACAATTTTAAGGTCTTTGCAAACATGACTAGAGATGAGCGAATTTCTCAAAAGTTCGATTCGGCAGTTCGATTTGAAGTTCCAAAAAAATTTGCTTCGATCCGAATTACTTTGCAACGAATAAACAGCTATTTCCGGGCTGCAGAGAGCCGGGGTAGGCGGCAAAATGGCGGAAGTCCTTGGATGCCGCATTCATGTCTCTCTCTCTCTCTCTCTCTCTCTCTCCAGCACGGACAACTTTTATTCATGTGGAAGGATCTGCTAACAATCAAAGACACGCCTACCCAATCACATCACTAGAGAATATCTTGTGACCGTCTGATGTCACAAAGGTCCTTACTAAATATTCGTTACCACGAAGCATCAGGAAATCCGGAATCGTGGCGAATCGAAGATTTCCTGAAATTCGGATCGAATTCCACTTCTGCAGAATCGATTCGCTCATCTCTAAACATGACCTATATCTGCGCTCCAAAAGCCACATAGAGTTCCTTCACATCTGTGCCCTGCTGTGTGCTCAAACTGCAGTTTATGCCCACATGTGTGACACTGTTGTACTCAGGATAATGTACTTAATGTCATATGTGGTATAAACTGGTGTTTGGGCACAGCCGGGCACAGAAGTGAAGGAGTGCTATTTGGTTTTTGGATGCCATGCCACTTTTGCAGAGCTCTTGAATTACCAGTAAAGTGGAATCTGCAAACGCATGACCCCATTTTGGAAACTACACCCCTCAAGGGATGTATCAAGTGGTGTATCGAGCATTTTAACCCTTGAGTGTTAAATTTAGTTTCCAAAAATGAATGCACTTTTGTGAAAAGTAAAAATTGCATTTTTTCCAGAGATGGCAGTATAAAGCTGAAACCTAGATGTCACACTCATGTTTGACCACAGCATCTAAAGGGTTAACAACCGTGATCGGAGTTCAGCTCTGACTGGGTGTGCTGGAGCAGGAAAATAGCAGCTAACTCCCGCTCAGACACTGCAATAGTACGGCGGATTGCATTAAGACCTAGACAACAGCACTGTACTATTATGGGGGTCGTCAATAATGGGTTAAACAAAGCATCAGATTGGCTGACACGCTCCTGTGGGGTCCAAAGGTGAGGGAGACCAGGTAAGTGTTTATAGTATTTATTATTTTAAGCTTAGCTATGAAAAAATATAAGAACTGGAACACCCCTGTAACCAATTCCGGTTAAAGGGTGGTCCACTTTTAACCCCGCAAGAACATACTTGTATGTATGGGAAATGTATGAGCTGCTGGGTTCTAGAGCCAGATCAGTTCTGCAGGGTATCAGTCCCAGATATAGGTGAAATCAGCAGAAAAAAAATGAAATGAAAAATTATTGTGATCTCGTGGACTCGGAAGCAGAGCCTATGTGATCACTGCGGAGCCCAGCTGTAACAGACAGCCAAGCTCCCACTGCAACAGCCGGGATGGTGATAACACCGATTCCGGTTGTTTAACCTTATGATGCCATGGTCAATCGTGACTGCAGCATCTTTGGGATTTGTCCGTGTAAATAACACCCCCATGCCCCCTCCGCGCACGCAGTGCGTTCGCAAGGTGCCAATGGGTTGCTACAGCAATTGGGGGCTTAACAATGCCCCCTGTGGCTGCCATTATAGGCTTTCTATTAGGACCTGCTAGAGGAATGTCCTAATAGAATGCCTGTTACAATTGAATAACAGGCACAATACAGTGATATACACATGTATTGTAGTGTATTGGACAGGTCGAACCCCCTAGGGGTAAAGTATCCGAGGGGGTCTTGTAAAAATAAAATAGTTAAAAAAAAAAAATTAAAAAAAAAAAGACACACAGGAACCCCATTAAGGCCTGGGTCCCCATTTTGTGAAAATGCAACGTTTAGGCTGTGGCGGAAATGTTGCGGTAAAAAACGTTGTATTTTACAGTACCTGCAAAGTGGATGGGATTCTGGCTAATCCCATCCACACATTGCAGAAAAAAAAATCTGCAGCAGAAATGCTGCAATTTCAAAACCGCCCGCGTTTTTGAAAGATACAACATGTCAATTATACCTACAGAAACACTGGCGTTTTCCGTATAGGTATAATATGGGAAGAAAGTCTGCAGAGGAAATCCGCAATGCGTTTCCACCACGGTCTTTTCAGCAGTGTTTTTTTTGTAGCGATTCACTGTGTGGGACCTTAGGCTAAAATGTTATTGCATGTTTTTAAAATAAAAATGAAAATACCTTACACATGTTTGCTATCCCCAAGTCCCTAACAACCTGACATATAATATTTTTACACTATTTCACTGGCATGATGAAAAAAAAATAATACCAAAATCACCATTTTTGTTTATCCTGCTATCAAAAAAGCGGTATACAAAGCGATCAAAAAGTTGCTTGAATCCCAAAATGATACCTATGAAAATTTTGCAAAAAATAAACCATCACACAGCTTCATTGATGGAAAAATAAAAACATTTCAGAATATGGCATGCCAAAAACAAATGTTTTTCTTAAAGTTTTTGCAAGTAGTAAGACATTGTACTGAATTTCCCCATTGTGGGACTATTAAAGGACTATTATTATTATTATTAAAAAACCTGTACATATTTGGTATCGCCATAATTGTAATGACCCGCAGAATAAATTAAGTATGTTATTTATACCATATGATGAACATCACACAATTTATAGTGCAAAAATGAATGGCAGAATTGATGTATTTTCCCATTTTCTACCAGAAAAAGTTAAAAAAAATGTTGATCACTAAATTATTTGCTTTGCAAAAATTGTGCTGTTTAAAAAAAAAACTAAACAACTAAAAAAACAACTAATCTGGCAAATAATAACATAAATATAAAAAAAAGTTTCAGCTTGTGGAATATGACTATGAAAAAAATAAAAAAATAATGCTTTGCCAAAATATTCCTTAATTCCTTAAGGGTTAAAAAAAGAAAAACATGAACAATGGGAGAAGCAGACATGTTTTTCCTCCGTTTTTGTTTAACAAAACTAACATGAAACAATAAAAAACAACACAAAAATAGAGCCCTATTTATCAACAAAAAAGACACAAAAATTAGAATAATGAGAACCAAAAAAATTGTTATAGTACTCAAAATGGAAGTTATAACCAAATCCGAAAATGTGTCTAGTCCTGAACCTGGGATAATAGGCCTGTCCTGTAGTGGGTAAAGTGATTAGCAAAATGTCGTGTTAAAATTCATGTTAAACTTGGCTATATCTGTATATACGGATGAAGCAGAGTTAACCCGAACACCTGCAAATGGTTAAACTGCTGCAGCCTGATATGTTATCACAGCAAAACCAAAAAAGTTGTTCCAATCATTTTTCATTGTTTTTTGTTATCTTATGTGATTCTGTGATGTTTAACCAATTGCAGAAGTTCAGGTTCACTCTGCTACCTCTGTTATATATATATATATATATATATATATATATATATACAGTATATATAAATATGTTCTAGAGAATTGTTATATATCGAATAGCTATGCAGTTCCAAAGCCTTGTTTCTCTTGGATTTTATATGCACTGTCCATACAAAGCTTAGGATTGTCTTTCCCTTTTTATTATATTATATTATTTTATTATATTATATTATTATTATATAGTACCTTTATTCTTTTATATACTTTTAACCATTGTGTTGAGTTGTATTCATAGGAGCAGGATATACCATTACACACGCATGCTTATGCTATATATAGCTGTTTACAAAGCATTGTGTGTACGGGGATATTGACTAAGTATAAGCATAAAAATAACAAAGCAATGGACAGAAAAAACCTTTTCTTGGTTTTGTATCTGATTACAATTAGGCTTATTTTCACGTTAGAACATTCTGATTACGGTTTTACATACCTATTCATCATCGTGTTGTGTTATTTTACGATAGCAACAGTGGGATAAGCAGAGAACATTATGGTATATGCTTGTAATTATAGCATGAATGATAGGGTGAACTGAACCATCAAGTTTACATTAACTGTTGACCCCAAGGTTATTTACTCATTGGATGTAATCATAATCAAAATGACATTTGGAATAGTCACTGATTTAGTAATACAGCTGATCTAAATCTGCTGAATCTGAAAGCCCCGGCAACATTTCCGACTTATTTATTTTTAGATTATTTTCTACATGGGTGTTATTGTAAGTTATGTGTTTGTCAGTGATGTATTGTGATTGGTCTGTTGTAATTGGCATTATATATATAGGGGTTGCCCAATCAGTCTATAGAGGGTCTCAGAAAATGTTTGTAATGCTGGCCAAATCCAGTGCAATATTTCAGTTTGCTACAACACATGGACCACAATTGGGACAATGTAGTACAAGCTATTGAAGGGATTGTCCAAAGATTGACACTTATCACCAATCAAGATCGACACAAAGATCAAACCGATCACTAAACTGGTTTCACTTTGGGCTACACCTGATAGTGTTGTCTAACCGATCTCCTGGTATTCATCCTTTAGCTCCCTTAAGGGGACCTGAACTTTGCTGCAGGGGACACCCAAGTAGCTTCCTCTAGGAATAGTGTCAGTGTTAGTGACAACTGACCCATCTAGGTCAAGAGATGGTGATGCACAGCACCAAAGGCGCTTTGGTGCTGTGCATCAGCATCTCTTGACCCAGATAGGTCAGCTGTCACTAACACTGAGACTACTCCTAGAGGTAGATACATGGTCAGGGGACAGCCCGAGGACAGGAAAAGCAGAGTTTGATTGTCACATTTATCTAGCCAGAATATTTCAAAAAGATAATAACCACTGGTACTGCCTTCTAAAATTCCTGGTGGATAAATTCTGCCACCATATGATATCTTTAGCTATGCAAGCGATTATACCTTTAACTGACCTCTGAGTCCTAATAGGGACCGAGGTGCTCTGCTTATACAATACTTGTAAGTGTTCACTCACCAGCCACTTCATAAATTTTATTCAGTGGTGCAGGCAGTAAAATGACACTGCCGGTCACACTTGCATAGAGTCATTTTGCGCAGACAAGCTTAAACTGGTTATCCAGGCAGAGGTCAGAGCTGGAGGCACAGGCTCGGGTGCAAGAAGCAGATACAAGGTCAGGAAACCTGAACTTTTGCTCAGGTGACTTCAAGTGGGATAAATTGACTAAGCTGACTGCAAGATTTAGCGTTTCTTAAAGGGCACTAACACCCTTCAGTTAAGGACTGGAATATAGCGCCTATAACCTGGGAGAGCAGTGCAGCAGGCATAGAGAGGATGCTGGCGCTATGGCCAGATACCACTAGAGCAAGAGTCTGACCCCTGGGAGTCCCACCACTGGGACCCCTACTGATCACAAACTGGAGCTCTTGTATGCCTCCTTTGGATGGAGCTGTACTTGTCTAGTCCTGCCAGTCCCATAGATTATGAATGGAATGCGGGTGCGCAAGAGTGACCACTGCTTCATTCAAGTGGGGGATGCAGGACCTGTGTTCTTGTGATCAGTGATACTGATCCTTGATACTAGAATTTGTTCTTTTGTAATATTTTTTTTTTGTCATTTACAAATTTAGAAATGATTTGTTAGCTAGAAATATTCTAATCATTTCTGCCAATTCTACACTCCATAAAATATCTTGTAATCTCACATAAAGAACATTATTCAAAGAAGTGGCCATATGATCACATACTCTAGAATATAATATTTGGACTGAAAAATTCCTGGTACCTAATTTTGTCCTCCCACTACTCAGCGTTGACCCATATCTGCCTTTGGCAATGCCCACACATACCGGCTGCTTTATATAGTGTTGGAGATCTCTTGATAGTGTATGAATGTAATAAACGCTATCTAAGAATCATCATTGCACAATTCTTTGGTTGCACAATCTTACAGTAGTTTTATATGATCGCAATGTATACAAGTGCTTTAACTCACATTCAAAATTTCATTTTTTGAGCTTTATTTAAGTTGCCTTATACATGAAGTTATAGATTTAGAGCACCACCTGGGATGCTGGAAAAGGGTTTGCAATAGGGCTGGGCGATGAATCAAAAAATAACTGAACATTAACCAGGGTAACCGATGTGATTTCGGTCACGTTGGTTATTTCGGTTCAATTATTGTAATATTTTCAGTTTCGTACAGACTAAACCAAAACTGCTATTATTATACTGTTGGGTCTCTTCAGATTCCAGAGTATAATAAGCGGGGGGCCAGGGGAGGTGAGGAAACATAAAAAATAGTGTTACCTGATCTCTCCTGCAATCCAGAGTGACTCCCTGCTGTCTTCTGCACTTCTAGCTGCTGTCACTTGACACTGGAGCCCGATCAGCGGCACCTGACATCAGCCAGAAGCGCCACAGACAGCAGGGAAACCCTACACTTATTATATTCTGGGGTCTGAAGAGACCCCACAGTATAATAATAGCAGTTTTGGTTCGGTCTGGACGAACTCTGCGAAACTAATCTTGCGGGGTTTACCCAGTACTTAATCATACTGTAAAGGGGGCCTGGTTTAAAAGGGGTATGGAAAAAATCATCATTAATCGTAATCGAGGTAAAATGCCCGATTAATTATGATTTCAATGTAGGGCATAATCGCCCAGCCCTAGATTGCAGTAACGATGCAGTTATTTTTAAAGGAACTTGGCAGGGAGGTTATTCCAAAAATCTTGTAGAACTAAGCCCATATCTTCTGTGGATGTAGGCTTGCTCCAATCCTTCTGTCTCTTCATGTAATCCCAGACAGACTGGATAGTGTGTGGGGGCCATATCATCACTTCCAGGACAACTCTTCCAAAGGGCAATGGTCACACCAAATATTGATGGGATTAGATTTCTCTTTTGTTCTTTCACTTCATTTTATTAGTTGACAAAAATAAACTATTAACCCTTCTGATTCTGAAAGCATTCTTACTGCAGTAGCATTTTTTCCATACCTAAAACTTTTGCACATCACTGTACGTGCTATCAAAATTGCGAACACTGATAACAAGGCTGCTGACTTTGACTTTTAGGTAAGCAGCTTTGTGCTCACAGCTCTGAGGACTAAGATTCTGAGCTTCTTATATTATTATCATTCAGTAGGTATCCCTGCTCCCTCCTTAGCTCTGGTCTCCGAGTATTAGAAGTACCCACATTGGCGCCAGGTCCGGGGTCTCCTGGAAGGGGTCCTGGGTGTTAGCCTTCCCCTGTCCTCTAGGACTTACCTTCTCACCCCCCCCCCCCCCCCTAATATTTTGTGCAGGCCCGCTCTCCAGCTCCTGTTGCTCCTCCTTACTTCCGCTAGATGTCTGATTGCTAAACACTGGCAGCAACCAACCCCCCCGGCCCTGCAGGAGTTATATGCTAGGATTAAAGATGCGCGCTCCCTGGAGTACCTGACGGCCCTTCTTAATAATGAGGAGGAGAGGTTCTGCCTGATCTGGAAATCATGGGATGAGTTTTAGGCGGTCCGGCCTCTCTGACCCGGCTTCTGTGTGGCCCCTTACTTCCTGGATGTCCTTCTATCACCCTTCTGTCCTCCTGTCTTGTCTGCCCCTGTTTGTTGTCGGATTCCTTGGCCTTTTTGGGGCCATTTCTGGCCACTTTGTTTTAAAGCTTTGTAATTTATTGAGAATGCTGAGTAATCCCCGTCTGTCCTATGTTTCAGTTGCCTTCAGTTCTCTTATGTCTCTCGTATATTGTTATTCTCTCTGTATGACAAAAACTTTTAAAATAAACAGTTGAAGAAAAAAAAAAGAAGTACCCACATTATGAAATGCAATATGCAAGGCTATAAAATACCATAAAACTCGAAGAATTTTAATCGTAGCCTAAGAAAGGAATGCCAGTCGACATTAATGAGCCAAAACAGAAGTATGCTTGTGCATGTTGTACACATTTTTGAATGATTGCATCCTATACCCGATAAAACGTTGCACAATTATATACAAATTCCCAAAATAGCTCCAAGCTTCCATCTGTATATATTTCCTGAAGCCGTGTATTCACTCCGAGGCTTGAAAATTCCATTGATGCCATAATTGTTAGGAAACATCTGAGTTACTGTGTACCAACACTATTATTGCCATCTACAAGCTTTGGCGCTTTCACAATTTGTGTCTGTTTTGTTGGACTGCAGACAGATTTGTGTGAAAAATCTATGCTTTTAGTAATGCTTTAAGTCAACTTGAGACATGGACTATGGAAGTATTTTTAATGTTTTCTTTAGAAGTATGCAGTAAGTCAAAAGTCAGTGATTTAAGAACAAATGTTAAGCCAGATTCTCTGTTTAGATTTGACACAGATTTCTCGGAAGACAAGACCCCCCAGAGTGGTTCACATTGTGCATTGGATATTTACTTTAAATTGTGAGCTCTCGCTTCCCATTTCCATCATTTAGTTTTTTTCCCCTTGAATGTAATCTACCCTGACATTACGAGGTGGTCTCAACCCAACAAACCTTTTTCCATGGATAACTTAGAGGGGGGTCCCAAAATCCTCAATAAACCAGAGTGGAGAACAGCTAGCATGCAATGGCTCTAACTTTGGAAGACATGGTCCACCTGCACTGAATGGCCACTTTTGTAAAGACCCTTTCCTATTCATGATTGAATATTCCCAGATTGGACATTAGTCACAAAACATAAAATCAAGTGAACAAGTTTTCCATTGATCAGTTTCAGTGTGAATTCACATTAGAAATGTGGGGAATTTAAGTGATCTGAACAAGGCATGTCTTGTATGGTTATGTTGGCAAATATGGTTATGCTGGTGGGAAACCCTTTTTAAGGCATTCAATTGTTTTCCAGATTTCCATTTTTTTAAACATTAAATGTGTAGAACGCTATACTTTTTTCTGCAAAAAAACCCTCAAAAAGCTGATGAAAGAGACATATTACTGTACCCTTGTATCTGTCAGTCTGGCAATAGTAATGTCCGTAAGGGTAGCAGCACACGACCATGTTTCACCCGTGTAACTCTGTCCGTGTGTTAGCCAGATTTACCAGCTTGAACTACGTGCTGGGAGCGGGACTACTAGCAGTATAGTCATCTATGATACTAGGAGTCCCTGCCTCCCAGTGATATACTGTCCCATACTGTAATATGTCGCTGGGAGGCAGGGACTCCTAGCATCATAGATAACTATACTGCTAGGAGTCCCGCTCCCAGCACGCAGTTCAAGCCGGTAAATCTGGCTAACACAAGGACAGAGTTTCACGGGTGAAACACAGTCATGTGCTGCTACCCTTATTCTGATCCTCTGAAGGATCAGAACAATGGACACCACAACAGCATAATGAAGATAACCTAAAATAGGTTCATCACTTCCCTACACCAAACTGGAGTAAAAAAAAAGTCGCATATTTTTGTGCAAACATTTGGCAAAAAATTGTCATTATTTATCATTTACCCCACACTCACCACTCCCGTATTCACATGCGACCAATAAGCTGCATATTGTGTACAATGAAATATCAGCAGGGAAACCTCCAGCAACAAAAGCCAAAATTTAGAGAGTGATTGCTGCACATCTATTGCAGGTTTCTCCCACCTTTGCTAAGAGTTTAATCTATGGTGAAAACTTGCAATATAAACTGACTTGCCATAGGTTAATTTATGTTGCAGCATCTGGATGCCATGTTATAAAATCTCATCCACTGTAATGCACCGCTGCTTTCCTATATACAATTCTGCAATGGAAAAACTGCAGTGTTCACACTTAGGCTGGATTCACACTGTGCTTGCATCCAGTTCGGGGATTTCATTCTCCATTCCGCAAGCAGGACCTTTCTCTTCGTATTTTTCAGGCGGAAACTCGGCGGACCAGATTATAATCTATATTCTATGGGGTTCTGCAGGTAACTGCTTTTTAAGCGGATTTAAGCGGATTGGGTTTCCAACCCCGAGTGCAGATGTGAACCTAGCATAAGTGTGAACATAATCGTACAGTTACAATACTATTATCAAAGCTCTTGTAACACGTCAAGCACCTGTGCCATCTATTACATGACCCTTACGGACATCTCCTAGAAATAAACTATAACAGAATGCAGAAATCTTGAAAATGAAGAGGAATTGATACAGAAAATATTCAGAAAACTGTATAACTTTTCATCATAGACAATATTATTATTGATGTTTTTTGCCAACAGCAATTGCCCTGTATAATGGGATACAGTCAAAAAAAGATGCGGATGTGACGGAGTAATAATGGTCCAGATAGGTGGTTGCATTAAGTAAGGCATTTTCTGTGATAGGTTCTTGTGTATTTTATACATTTTTTTCTCATATTTTTATGTTTATGTATTGAATTATTTTCGGTGCATTTTTTACTGTTTTCATTATTTATTATTATCATAATACCACATTAATATCATGATACAGTATATCAATAAAGGGAGGGTCTACTAGACCTTTCTAGAGCCTCTTGATGGAAACAATATAAGGCTTGGTTCTCACTTGCGCCTGGTGTCCGTCCACCGTGAATCCGACCTTAATAATCCCACCTAAACAAACCATTTGCAAACCTTTCCCAATCCTTTTTCCTGATATTTAGGTCGGATTCACGGCGCACGGACACCAAGCGAAAGTGTGAACCAACCCTGATTGGGCAAGTAAAAATACAATTTTTCGTACCAAATGGCAGATGTTAGAGACTGTCTAAAAAACCCCTATAGATGCTAGTTTGTCAATGGTTGCCATCAATTTCAAAAAGAAACTTAGTCAATTAGAAAAATAATGTCTATGGTTCCGTTTCTTTAAAGATAAGAGTGAGCCGGGAAGAAATGCTACCCCTGCCAGCTGTCAATGAGTTAAGCATTACTTCAACACACATGGATCATAAGATAAATACTATCTAATATAACATATAATATATTACTGGATTGCCCTACTCTACATGCAGGGCACATCCGTTTTTATGAGCCCTTTCCCAAAGTATGTATTTATTGATATCAATTAAGTAAACATTCACATTCTTTGTGAAAATTGCCGGATCGCTTCACTTTCCGAAATGAATGGAATTCCAAGAATAATCTATTTGTAGCATTCAGACAATATCCACGAAGTTGTGAAATAGCGGCCTCTAAATCATCTCCAAAATAAAATAGTTTTGAAAGGCCATACATAATATTAGCATTACTGGAATATTCAGCATTTTTCTCCCTCTGACCAATTTTTCCATTAGTCCAGCCGCAATCTACATCTATATCTTATGTATCATGTAGATTATCGGTCGGTCAGTCATCCCACTTCTGAGGTCATTACCACACATATGTGAGTGCTTCTTCATCTGGTGATGCCCGTCAGAGAAGTCCACAAATTATTTCCACCTTACATCACCAATGTATATTTCGCTCACATCCATTATATCAGGAAAGCACGTAATTCCACCGGAGACAACAAAACCGTATTGTCAGGACGACTCTGGATTATTTTCCCGAATACTTTATTGCTTATCCCATGTGTTCTAAATGTAATGCTCTATTAATCGCTAATTTTTCACGTACATTCCAACCTAATTTTCTCATTATTTCTCATAGAGAAATTATCAGGGGCTACATGCAGGAATAGCTATGAATAGAGTCCTCAGTAGAGGTTCATTGGACGGTCACAATAATTACCATCACATACTGGCTGGCCGCCTAGTGTTAAAAAAAAGAAAAAGAACGACAATCGATGCAAACATAACACCACAAAAAGATATCATACAGGATTATCCAGATCGAACGTTTATTAAAAACATGATTCATTTCTGTATACATCATTGCTATTACCAGTTATAGGGGCAGCATTCGATTTTTTCCGTCTCCAGTTTTGGCAGATTTCAAGTAAAATCAGGCACTTTACTTAAAGAGGTGCATAGGTCGATTAATGGAACCCATATTCTAACATTCCTCAGGAATCGTCAGTCATCATATTCTACTGGAGAGGCTACAAAGAGTCAAAACTAATTGAAATGCAGCGATCTGTAAACCAGGTTGGTGGGGTCTTCAAAGAATATGTTTACGTCAAATAGGAAAGGATCATTATGAGGTATGGGTGTCCTTCTTTGACTCCATACTGGTCAAAGACCAAATAGTCCAACCCAGAGACATCAGCTTTCCTTCAACTGGGTTTATTCCCTTAGTCTTGAATTTTCAGGCCACAGCAGAGAAGCATATTAGTGCCAGTCCTTGCAGGGAACACAGTGGGCACAGATGGGCGAACCTCTCAAGTTTTATTTTGTGTTTGGGTTCGGCAGCTCATCACACCCCAGAGTATAACAGATGGAGGGCCAGGGGAGGTGTAAAAAAAAAAAAAAAAAAAACAGGACTCAGAGCTCAACCTGGACCGATGACATCACAGAAGAGCACAGGACACTGCAAAGAGGCCCAAGAGAGGTAATGGAAGTTGAGTATGATTGTTTTATTTATTTTTGTCATCTTCCCTGGGCCTCCACCTATTATACTCTGTGGTCTGAAGAGACCCCAGTGTATAATGTGGCAGCCATTTTAGTTCCCCCGAGACGAATCTCCATTTGTTCGGTTTTGTAAAAAAAACTAACAATTTAGAATATTCAGGAGAACCCTGGCTCATTACTAGTCGATTTGTCCATCTCTCATTCTGCTAGCTGACTCCTAGTTATACCCTTAGTGCAACTGTAACCAGCACCAGACACGGACAATACGTTACTCATTACCCCAGCCAGAACAGGGCAATCGCCTTCCTGCTACGCCAGTACTTCTAGAAGTTAGGCTAAAGAGGCACACCAACACTCACAGGTCACAGCTTTACTGGACATTTAAGGTAGACTTTGATTATAGCAGCTCTGACAGCAGTACACAGTAGTTACATGGCAGCTTCACCATACTTTATATGAGGGGTGTTCAATAACTTAGCTACCTCAGAGTGACCTGTTGAAGGATTCTCAGTGGAAATGTTTCATAAAGAGAAGGCCATGATTTGGGAAGATCGTCGGGAGAAAGTCGGTGTTATAGCTTATGAATTAGGCATTTCATTTTCACAGGTTCCAGTATTATTCACGATGTTTTGACGAAGTCAAAGGTCAGTTCTCAGTGGGTGCCACGAATGTTGACGCCTCAGATTGTTACAGGTGGTGAAATATGGGTCCCCTACCATGATCCTGAGACCAAACAAGAGCCCATCTAATGGAAGAACAAGGGGTCACTAACTCCAAAGAAATTTCATATGCAGGAGATATCTGGAAAGGTCATGACAACAATTTTTTGGGATACAGAAGGTGTTTTATTAGTAAAACTCATGCCACACAAGACAACAATTACTGGAGACACCTAGGCTTCAACAATGAAGCCATTACTTGAAGCAATCAAAGAGAAATGCCGCGGGAAGTTGTCCAAAGGTGTGTTGCTGCTTCACGACAATGTGCTAGCTTACAAGTCTTGCAAATCACAAGCTGTTGTCAGGGAATGCTTCATGGAGCTTAACCATCCACACTATTGTCCAGACCTGGCTCCTAGTGATTATTTTCTCTTTTCTAACCTCCAAAAATTTCTGCTCGGGCAACGATTTCATAATAATAAAGCAGTCAAAGCACAGTAACTGGGTTCCTTCAGTTTCCTTCTATTCTGAGGGCATCCAATCACTGGAGGTAAAGTAGAATAAGTGTTTTGAAGTCAAAGAGGATTACATTGTAAAGTAGAAAGTTCAATTTTCTCAGAAAATTTTGTTTTCATATTCTGGTAGATAATTTATTCAACACCCCTCGTAGAACTCAGGCAATGGACTTTTCATACAGCATTGGAGTCAAAGTCATAATGAAGCACATAGCATATTTCTATTTGTACAAGGGTTATGTTCAGCTCACCTGGACCCTGCTATTGCAAACTATTGCAGTAAAAATGTTACCATAAAACATCACTCTGGTTAGCAGAGTCTAAGGCTAACATAAATTTTCACCAGAACATTGTACAAGGACTTGGCTGCTAAGGACCCAGGTTGTGTCTGCGTAGTAAGATATCAGACAATGGGTGAAGACTTGCAGCAAACCAGTGGCCAATGGCAGATAAAAAGAGTAGTAAACTAACAGAGGTCTAAGCCAGTAGAGTTCAATTCCAAATGTTTAGGTTTTTAATGAAACCGAACAAATGGCAATTCACTTTGGACAAACAAAAATGGCTGTGCTGCAAGAAAATGGCCACAGCCATATGCTTGACCAGGGAATACAGAGCATACACATGTGATGTTGTAGCAACATCTGACAGCCTCTTAGCCAATTGACAGTGGTAAGTAGACCTTACAGTGCTGATGTCATATGGAGTATAAAAATCTTATGCATTAGTTCTAAGCCTTTTGTTGCTGTAAATGGTGGACATCCAAATAGATCTGTGATCCATCTCACTGCATCATAGGCCATAGGCTTAGTTAGCACAGTTCAGAAAAAGCAATAGGAATTCCAGCAATGGCTAAAGGACTAGGTGAACTTAGAGAATCAAACAATTACACAGGACAGAATTCAATAGAGGTAAGATAAGTTCATAGACATAGTGACTAGGTGAATCTGTGCTTCCTTTTCTGCTTACACAGATAACCCTTTCATTGCCAATAATCTAATTTTGTCGGACACTTGTGCAATAGAGCAATTTAATCTCTATACACATTGTTTAAACATACTTTTTTACTGACAATCCTGTTAGTGAAAGATGTTTTGTTAAGGACTGTTTTGGGCAACAGTTAACATTTTTTCATTAAATACAAAAGTGCTGATTTTGCCTGTGCAAATCTTAAAAAAAAAAACAACTCCGTTGTATATAAGCATTTTTTTGTTGTTCACCCAATATATAGTCAAGCCTGCACTAATCTTAAAATCTTTTTTTGTAATTTCATGTTTTTTTCTGCTCTGGTGACTGATCATACACAGTGTGATGGAGAGTTGTTATTAATCAGAACAAAATATCAGTTGCTTAAGCGTTTCTTTGTATGCGCAAGTGTGTATTTATATACATGCAGTAATGCAGCCTCTGCTAATCTAAAAAAAAGAATTTCTGTTAAGTGATTTTTTTGGTGTGTTCACTCAGTTTTCGCTAATCTTAAAAAAATTTGGTAATTTCAGAGCTTTTTTTTGTTCTGGTGACTGACTATACACAGTGTGAAGGAGCGTTGTTGTTAATCTGAAAAAAAAAAATTAATTTCTTAAGCATTTCTATGTATATGCAAGTGCACATATATACTTACACACAGTAGTGCAGCTTCCACTAATCTAAAAAAAGTCTCCATCATTTCAGCATATTTTTTGGTGTGTTGACCCAACATACATTCTAGGCTACGCTAATTTAAAAAAAAAAAGTTTGTAATTTCATGGGTTTCTTTTATCTGCTCTGGTGACTGATCATACATATCATATACAACATCATACCACACACAGTTTGACAAAGTTATCAATCAGAACAAAATATTTATTGCTCAAGCATTTCTCTGTATGTGCAAATTTGCATATATATATATATATATATATATATATATATATATCTATATATATATACATACAACAGTTCTAGTGATCTAGTCTAATAATCACTGATCAGGAGGTGACCCTTTTAGTGCTTTACAATTTTTATTGGAATATGTTTTTGTTAAAAAAAAAATACACAATGTCAGAATTGAGGGGCAGGGGACAGGCAAAAGGAGGAGAAGAAGGATACACTTGTGCAAGTACTACTACAAACAATAAGAATGTGGATGGCAACAGCAACACTACCTCTGGTCTTGACAGCCCCACCAGCACCCACAGTGTTGTTGAGTGAGGGTTCTGTGTGTTCCTCCTCAACAGCAAGTTTACCATGCTGTCTTTCTGTACTGTCAACCATGTCGTCTCCTTTATCTTCACTGACACAGATCCCATTCTCTAGTAGTCATGTGGCATCTGCTGAGATATTTCTCATAGCCCAAGACTTCCTCTTCTTCCTCCTCTTGATGAGTTGGATGAGAACTGCCATTGTTTTTTTTTTTTTGTTTTTTTTGATGTAGAGGAGGCAAAGGTGGAAGTCATGAGTGTTGGTGGAGGTAGTAGTGGCAGGGGTTGTGCTACTGGTGGTAGTGCTGGTAGGGGCACTAGGGGGAAATCTGTTAGGAATTGTAATGGGAATGCAGTAATCCAAATGTCATGATGAATCACAAAAAAGTGAGATAGGTGATATGGAATCCGATGATGATTCTATTACAGATAAGACCTGGCAACCGGTTCAGGGTGACAGAGTGACACAAGAAGAGGGTGGCAGCTGCAATAGTTATACCCAACGTGCAGCACTAACATCAAAAAGACCTGCTGGGGTAGATCTAAGGCAATCTCAGGATGTGGTGTCACTGGCAGACATGTTTCTGGTTTTGGCAGCAGCAGCTATGTGTGGTCATCTTCTGTTTGGGAATTTTTTTGTACATTACCAAATGACAAATTGGTATAACAATTTGGCAAGGTGCAAGATCTAAACCAAAAAACAAATTCATGCTCACACATGAGTAAAAGTCCAATCATATAATTTATTAAGGAATTAATAAACACAACAACATATAAACACATGGGGGAATCCAAGAAAAGACCAAATGAAAAATAAACATATACAAAAGCAGGAAAATCAGGAAATCACATAGTGGAAGTACATGGAAGATCCAAAAAATCACAATATAAAATATATATATATATATATATATATATATGTCTCTTGAAAAATAGGGTATTAAAGATCTTTGTGTAAAAAATACACCTAAGAACTATAAGGAAATGAACCATAAATCATGATATAATATATAAAATATGTGCTAAGGAAACCACGTATAGCATAAGTAAAATGTCCTGAAAAAAACACCTAAGTAACAAACACCTCCACATGGGGGAATCCAAGAAAAGACCAAATGAAAAACAAACATATACAAAAGCAGGAAAATCAGGAAATCACATAGTGGAAGTACATGGAAAATCCAAAAAAGCACAATATAAAATATATATACAGTACAGACCAAAAGTTTGGACACACCTTCTCATTCCAAGAGTTTTCTGTATTTTCATGACTATAAAAATTGTAGATTCCACACTGAAGGCATCAAAACTATCAATTAACACGTGTGGAATTATATACTTAACAAAAAAGTGTGAAACAACTGAAAATATGTCTTATATTCTAGGTTCTTCAAAGTAGCCACCTTTTGCTTTGATTACTGCTTTGCACACTCTTGGCATTCTCTTGATGAGCTTCAAGAGGTAGTCACCTGAAATGGTCTTCCAACAGTCTTGAAGGAGTTCCCAGAGATGCTTAGCACTTGTTGGCCCTTTTGCCTTCACTCTGCGGTCCAGCTCACCCCAAACCATCTCGATTCAGGTCTGGTGACTGTGGAGGCCAGGTCATCTGGCGTAGCACCCCATCACTCTCCTTCTTGGTCAAATAGCCCTTACACAGTCTGGAGGTGTGTTTGGGGTCATTGTCCTGTTGAAAAATAAATGATGGTCCAACTAAACGCAAATCGGATGGAATAGCATGCTGCTGCAAGATGCTGTGGTAACCATGCTGGTTCAGTATTCCTTCAATTTTGAATAAATCCCCAACAGTGTCACCAGCAAAGCACCCCTACACCATCACACCTCCTCCTCCATGCTTCACGGTGGGAACCAGGCATGTAGAGTCCATTCGTTCACCTTTTCTGCGTTGCACAAAGACACAGTGGTTGGAACCAAAGATCTCAAATTTGGACTCATCAGACCAAAGCACAGATTTCCACAGGTCTAATGTCCATTCCTTGTGTTCTTTAGGCCAAACAAGTCTCTTCTGCTTGTTGCCTGTCCTTTGCAGTGGTTTCCTAGCAGCTATTTTACCATGAAGGCCTGCTGCACACAGTCTCCTCTTAACAGTTGTTGTAGAGATGTGTCTGCTGCTAGAACTCTGTGTGGCATTGACCTGGTCTCTAATCTGAGCTGCTGTTAACCTGCGATTTCTGAGGCTGGTGACTCGGATGAACTTATCCTCCGCAGCAGAGGTGACTCTTGGTCTTCCTTTCCTGCAGCGGTCCTCATGAGAGCCAGTTTCTTTGTAGTGCTTGATGATTTTGGCCACTGCACTTGGGGACACTTTCAAAGTTTTTCCAATTTTTCGGACTGACTGACCTTCATTTCTTAAAGTAATGATGGCCACTTGTTTTTCTTTACTTAGCTGCTTTTTTCTTGCCACAATACAAATTCTAACACTCCATTCAGTAGGACTATCAGCTGTGTATCCACCTGACTTCTGAACAACACAACTGATGGTCCCAACCCCATTTATAAGGCAAGAAATCCCACTTATTAAACCTGACAGGGCACACCTGTGAAGTGAAAACCATTTCAGGTGACTACCTCTTGAAGCTCATCAAGAGAATGCCAAGAGTGTGCAAAGCAGTAATCAAAGCAAAAGGTGGCTACTTTGAAGAACCTAGAATATAAGACATATTTTCAGTTGTTTCACACTTTTTTGTTAAGTATATAATTCCACACGTGTTAATTGATAGTTTTGATGCCTTCAGTGTGAATCTACAATTTTTATAGTCATGGAAATACAGAAAACTCTTGGAATAAGAAGGTGTGTCCAAACTTTTGGTCTGTACTGTATATATATATATATATATATATATATATATATAGATAGATAGATATGTCTCTTGATAAATAGAGTGTTAAAGATCTTTGCGTAAAAAATACACCTAAGAACTATAAGGAAATGAACCATGAATCATGATATAATATATAAAATATGTGCTAAGGAAACCACGTATAGCATAAGTAAAAAGTCCTGAAAAAACCCACCTAAGTAACAAACACCTCGACGCGCGTTTCGCCACAGGCTTCGTCCAGAGGAAGGTGCAAGATCTACAAACAGATAATTAGCCAAGATCTACATACAGATAATTAGGTCTCTCCATACTCACATGAAATGGCGTCACCGGTATATTTGGCAAAGATGAATTAGCAGTAGCACCAAGTGAGCAAGAATGTTCTATTCCTTCTTACCTTGATCATCTTTGTAGACAGGCTACATCCATTCCACATCTAGCACATGGTGGGCATCACATTATCATTCATTATTATCATGTCCATTTGCTTATCATCCTCCTCCTCATGGAGCTGGTCTGCAGGTTTAACTCTAATCTGGCCAAGTTACTGGCGGTGCAGTGGCTGCCGTGCCACTTAGTGTGTTTCGCCAACTAATGGCAGCGCATAGTCTCAATGGTGGATACTTAGATAACATTATTTCTCAAGGAAAGTTGTTCCTGCTTTATAACCATGTGGGCCTCTCCTTGTAAATGTCCATGTGGGGAAAGGTGCACACCACACTCAATATGTGGAACATCATTTATGGGCAGGGGACAATATATTAGCAGTCATGGCCCACTGGGTCGATGTTTTGAGCGTCAGAAGCCACAGTCTAGTAACACAGCATGGTCCGGTGCTTTCTAGTGCTGACATCACCTCACAGTTGCAGGACAGGCACAGTTTCCACACTAGGTGGGACCCATCCGCTCTTCCACTTCCTACACACTGGGTCATTTCCCACCCCCAACTTCACCAGGGCAAGCCATTGGTTCCACATATCCACCCCAGTTTCATGGTTGTTAGGTGAAGTGTACATTCAGTGGCACTTTTACACATGATGGAGCTTCAGTTTGAGCAGCAGTATATGATTACTGAATGCAGCAAACCACAGACAAAATGATCACTTTTGGAAGATAGTTCAGCTTTTTCAGCTGGCAAGCTAGGCAGTAGGTACACTGATTGTGTCCCCCAAATATTTCTTAAAATTACGTCAATTGTCATTCAGTTACTCGGTACACTAGTTGGTGCGGCACCCATAGGAGCAGCAAACTACAGATACAATGATGACTTTTGGAAGATGGTCCAGCTTTTTCAGCTGCCAGCCAGGCCAAGTCATAGTGATAGCGTGCCACAAATTTTTCTGGAAATTTTGTCAATTATCATACTGCCAACACAATGTTGATGTGGAATTTCCCTCCATACAATGATAACCGTCAGGATCATCCAGGTTCTTTTTTGCCTCCAAAATTTTGTTCTTAGGGTCATAGAATCCTTTCCATTTCAGAAGATATTCTAGCTTTTTTTTCAGCTGCCAGGCCAGGCACGTCTCCCTTTATCATCATATTCCATTTACTGTATTGCTGCTGATGCTGGCCGCTACTCCTAAACAGCTACCACCACTGCCACCACTCAAGGAGACATATCCTGTGGCCTGGTCCATCATGTTATGCCCTGCTGCACTGCCAAATATGTTGCCACAACTACCACCATTGCCACCACTCAAGCAGACATGTCCTGCGACCTAGTCCATCATAGTATGCCCTGCTGCACTGCCACACATGTTCCCACAGCTTCCCAGTGCCTACACCCCTGCCAACACTCAGGCAGGCATGTCCTGCATCCAGGTCCATCATATTAGTCCCTGCAGCACTGCCACACACGTTGCCACAGCTACCACCACTTCTACCACACTCAGCCAAACATGTCCTGCAGCCTGGTCCACCATCACATTCAACTATAGCACACTGTTGGTGCCACAGTGGTGGCATTACAAAAAAAAATCGATTTCACATCTACTCCCATCACAGGATAATTTTTGGTGGCTTTTTTTGAAGAGCCAATTCTCCATCACTTTTCAACATGGCTCAAAGCCACAAATTTGTATCCCAAATAACAATAAGCCTGTAGCACTTATAAGCCATCAAAATTGACTATTTTACAAAACCATTGCTTTTTGCAATATAACCACCACATATGTCTAAAAAAACACACAGCTTACCCCCAAAAAAGGGTAAGTTTTGGAGCATTTTAAATGTTAAAATGTGTAAAAGCAAGTGTCAGTGCAGTGTATGGTTAAACTCTTCTGCTTACCATTCCTTTTTCCGTATACATACATGTCACTTTCACTTTGACATAACTTTGGGTGTGTTTGCCTTAGAGAGCTAGAAATTGGACAGATAGGTTAATAGGAGCTCTAAGAGTGCTCTACACTATGTTTTATAGAAAGGTTCCTAGGAGCCCTCACAGTGTTCTACACTATGTTTTATAGATAGGTTCCTAGGAGCCCTGACAGTATTCTACACTGTGTTTTATAGATTGGTTCCTAGGAGCCTTGACAGTATTCTACACTATGTTTTATAGATAGATTCCTAGGAGTCCTGACAGTGTTCTACACTATGTTTTATAGATAGGTTCCTAGGAGCCCTGACAGTGTTATACACTATGTTTTATAGATAGGTTCCTAGGAGCCCTGACAGTGTTATACACTATGTTTTATAGATAGGTTCCTAAGAGCCCTGACAGTGTTATACACTATGTTTTATAGATAGGTTCCTAAGAGCCCTGACAGTGTTATACACTATGTCTTATAGATACAGTGGGGGAAAAAAGTATTTAGTCAGCCACCAATTGTGCAAGTTCTCCCACTTAAAAAGATGAAGCCGGCCTGTAATTGACATCATAGGTAGACCTCAACTATGAGAGACAAAATGAGAAAGCAAATCCAGAAATTCACATTGTCCCATTTTTAAAGAATTTATTTGCAAATTATGGTGGAAAATAAGTATTTGGTCAATAACCAAAGTTCATCTCAATACTTTGTTATATATCCTTTGTTGGCAATGACAGAGGTCAAACGTTTTCTGTAAGTCTTCACAAGTTTGGCACATATTGTTGCTGGTATGTTGAACAATTCCTCCATGCAGATCTCCTCTAGAGAAGTGATGTTTTGGGGCTGTCGCTGGGCAACACAGACTTTCAACTCCCTCCAAAGGTTTTCCATGGGGCTGAGATCTGGAGACTGGCTAGGCCACTTCAGGACCTTGAAATGCTTCTTACGAAGCCACTCCTTCGTTGCCCTGGTGGTCTTCTTGGGATCATTGTCATGCTGAAAGACCCAGCCATGTTTCATCTTCAATGCCCTTGTTGATGGAAGGAGGTTTGCACTCAAAATCTCATGATACATGGCCCTATTCATTCTTTCATGTACATGGATCAGTCGTCCTGGTCCCTTTGCAGAGACACAGCCCCAAAGCATGATGTTGCCACCCCCATGCTTCACAGTAGGTATGGTGTTCTTTGGATGCAACTCAGCATTCACTCTCCTCCAAACACGACGAGTTGTGTTTCTACCAAACAGTTCTACTTTGGTTTCATCTGACCATATAACATTCTCCCAGTACTCTTATGGAACATCCAAATTCTCTCTAGCAAACAGACATGCCTGGATATGTACTGGCTTAAGCAGGGGGACACGTCTGGCACTGCAGGATCTGAGTCCCTGGCGGCGTAGTGTGTTACTGACAGTAGCCTTTGTTACGTTAGTCCCAGCTTTCTGAAGGTCATTCACTAGGTCCCCCCATGTGGTTCTGGGATTTTTGCTCACCGTTCTTGTGATCATTTTGACCCCACGGGGTGAGATCTTGCGTGGAGCCCCTGATCGAGGGAGATTATCAGTGGTCTTGTATGTCTTCCATTTTCTAATTATTGCTCCCACAGTTGATTTCTTCAAAACAAGCTGCTTGCCTATTGCAGATTCAGTCTTCCCAGCCTGATGCAGGTCTACAATTTTGTTTCTGGTGTCCTTCCACAGCTCTTTGGTCTTCACCATAGTGGAGTTTGGAGTGTGACTGTTTGAGGTTGTGGACAGGTGTCTTTTATACTGATAACAATGTCAAACAGGAGCCATTACTACAGGTAATGAGTGGAGGACAGAGGAGCCTCTTAAAGAAGAAGTTACAGGTCTGTGAGAGCAAGAAATCTTGCTTGTTTGTAGGTGACCAAATATTTATTTTCCACCATAATTTGCAAATAAATTCTAAAAAATCAGACAATGTGATTTTCTAGATATGTTTTCTCATTTTGTCTCTCATAGTTGAGGTCTACCTATGATGTCAATTACAGGCCTCTCTTATCTTTTTAAGTGGGAGAACCTTAACAATTGGTGACTGACTAAATACTTTTTTTCCCCACTGTATGTTCCTAGGAGTCCTGAGAGTGCTCTACACTATGTTGTATAGATAGATTCCTAGGAGCCCTGACAGTGTTCTACACTATGTTTTATAGATAGGTTCCTAGTAGTCCTGACAGTGTTCTACACTATGTTTTATAGATAGGCTCCTAGGAGCCCTGCAAGTATTCTACACTATGTTTTATAAGATAGGTTCCTAGGAGCCCCGACAGTGTTCTACACTATGTTTTATAGATAGGCTCCTAGGAGTCCTGACAGTGTTTTACACTGTGTTTTATAGATAGGCTCCTAGGAGCCCTGGCAGTTTTCTACACTATGTTTTATAGATAGGTTTCTAGGAGCCCTGACAATGTTCTACACTATGTTTTATAGATAGGTTCCTAGGAGCCCTGACAGTTTTCTACACTATGTTTTATGGATAGGTTCCTAGGAGCCCTTACAGTATTTGAAATCAGATTACCATCAGCTGTTCACTCAGGCATGAAAAAGTAATTTTGCAGGGAACTGTTGTGTGAATGTAGCCTTACTCAGATAGCCAAATCACCAAATAAATCAGAGGCAATGATTCAGTGTCAGAGTCAGGTTTAAAAACCCTGTCTCAGCCCTTGATTGGATTCTGTTCTAGAGACCTGATTGGATTTATATCCCAAACCTCTGACTAGTGGCACTGACCCAGCCGGAGTATGGCTATTAGGCATAGCAACCTTAAACAGATGGCAGAGTGATAAATGCACATGTTGTTCACAATCTCCCCCAGCAGTACTGCCCCTAAAAGTGTGGCAGCTGCACGAAAAGTTAGATTCCTAAACTTCACCCTAGCCTAAAATGGCTCTTCATAAGGGACAGTAATTAAATGACAACATAAAGGGAGCTGGAAAAAAAACTTTACTTTTATGCTGGATATCCACTTCAGAAAGCTTTCTGAAAAATAACTATACTTCGTGGCCCACCTCAATACACATGCATACAGAACAAAGCCTTCTTTCCCCCTCCCACATTACTTGGGTAATCCCACTGAAATCAACAGGTTTGGCTGACATTACTGTGCATGTCCTCATTTAGTGTGACTTTAATTGTCTGTATATTTGTCATATGGTTGTTATGTAAACTTAAATAAATGATAGTATATCATGGAGCGATCTATACAATATAGCAGTCACGTTTTATCGCAGGTAATCTGCAAAGACAATGATATCATATATACTGTATGTATCTTATTTCAGTTTTCTCAGCAATATAAACCATTGCTATTTTTATAGCAGACAAAGTGTACATATTAAACTATCTGACCCCCCGTATTACTGCCTAAACTAAGGATGTTTATGTATAGTAAAGAAAAATCTAGAGTATGCACAATAAAATACTTCCATAATATCAACATTCACTTTAGTTTATACATTTATTTGTTATACGTTTTGAGTGTCTGCATACAGAATATTTCTGCAAGTGGAATCTACAAGAAGCTTCATATTAATGGTCCGAGGTGCGAACCATATCCTGTACACCTGTGGCAATGACGCATGTAAAACAATGATAACACTTGTATTATATGTGAGGAGTGTATTTAGTTAATAATGAAAATTCAGCGACATTTTTGTCTGTGGTTTGTGCCTGGTATTGCAGCTCAGCCTCATTCAGGTGATTTGGGTTGCAATACCTAATAAAACCTATAGACAAGAGTGGCACTGTTTCAGGACAAAGGGAAATACATTTTTTCTTACCCTAGACAACCATTTTAGGCTATGTTCACATCTCTGTTGGAGTCTTGTTAGAAATCCTAGATGAAAAAGTCCTAGAAGCCCGACATTTTCATCTGGCAGTGTCTGTAAAAAAATATCAGACACCCGATCTTTTTCCATTCTTTTTGTCCTACAATGGACCAGAATAACGGAGATCTGTAAGCACTGTGGGGGTCAGAGGGTAAGAGGGTCAAAGTGCGAGAACATCATTCTTTTTTGGCAATGGGATATGTCTTTGACCCTCTTTGACATTTACCCTCCAGCACTGACAGACCAGAGCCAATTGGGACCACTAGAAAAAATTATTCTAAGGCTGAGGTCCCACATTGTGGAAATGCAGTTTTTTTTGTTGAAGATTTTGCTGCGGTTTTTGAGCCAAAGGCAGGAATAGATTGAGCAGAGGGTAGAAGTATAAGTTCTTCTTTTATATTTTGCATTCCTTTTGCAGACATTCTTGGCTTTGGGTCAAAATAATGCAGAAAAATCTGCGACAAAAAAAGCTGCCTTTCCGCAACGTGAAGCCTCAGCCTAAGAGTCCATCCTTGTTCTATCCAAACCAGTTACACTTCCACTTTTTATTGCATCTTAAACTGTGTTGCTACCAATAAACACACAGCAAAAATAATCAATAGTAAGGTTTTTTGTGAGGTCATCTCATAACAAATAGATTTTAATGGTAAGTGATTGGCTCCAAGTTGGGTTTTCTTCCGCTCGAAGACTTGTCGGTACTTTGTTGGGCCAACCATAAATATGGCCAAAACATGCCTAATCCTTGTTTGTTCTAAACCTCTTGCTTGGGTCAAAAAATATGATTACTTCATAGAAAGGGGGACTTGGGTTTATCTACAATTTGTCCAACTAAAGTAAAAATCAGGCCATAGGGTGGAAATAGTATGAATTCAAAGAAAAGCCCTTACCTGTTATGACCCTGCTATTGACCATCCCTGATGACATCTGTTGAAAACATTCCATTTGTGGTCAGCAGCCAATGACTGTCCACAGTGGTGACCAGTCCCCAAGGTACACGAGCGAGGGTGATCAATGTGAAGGTACCATGAATTTAACCAGCATATTTTGCCTTATCTATAACCTGTGTTAAAACATATAATTCATCTTTGGGTATCAACAATTTTGAAATGTTTTTCTTGTCATGTTACGATTAAAACATAAAAATTAACACAGATATATTGGATACGGTTATGTATCACTGGTTTAGTGTGAAATGAACCCACTTAGTTGAGGAACTTACTTGGAAAGGTTTCATATTTTCAGACTTAACAGTGTAATGTTTATTCAGAGTAATCACCCAAAATAATCTCTTGTATTCATAATGGCATTTTATTTTGCAAAAACACAATGATATTCCATTATGTAAAAACATGGCATTGTATTGTAATAGTCACTGTGTATAAAACTACGAGGCGAAAACACATCTTCACTAATGATCATCAAAATGAGTCACTAACAAGCTGTAATACAGAGCTGCCTGTGTCTGGCGGAGCTGGCAGGGTCCGCTGGAATTCCCTTACTCTTGTCACCTAAACAATTCACACAGAAGCGCATGGCCTCCATTCTGGTGCATAAGATTATAGCCAATTTCTCTAATAGGCTTTTTGCTTCGAGAAGTATTTAATGAAGTTGGGAATTTAAAGGGGAAATCTGCAGAGCAGTGCAAAATGGAGGTAGGGATACTCTTGTTTGTCCTTGAAAGGCAATAATTATTTGAAAAATTGTATGTTTTTATGGTCTGCATGTATTTAAAATAAAGTATACCTTTTAGGCTGGCTTCATACAGATGGATCAATTCACGAAATATGGACCAGATGTTGGATATATTTCCTGAATACTAAACCAGGACCTGGACTCCAAGCATCATAGTGGTCTAGGAGCCCCAGTCTGTTAACCGTACTATTGTCTCATACTGTAGTCATGTTTTTCGTACAGGGCAGTACTCTTGCAGAGAGGCAGAGACTTATAATTTCAAAGATCACTATAATGCTTGGAGGTCAGGTCCTGGCTCAGTATCCATTCCAGGAAATATGTCCAACATCTCTTTTACATGGACCAATTTGGCCAATATGAATGCAGGCTATGAGTAAGGACATATGCTCAGGTTTTTGAAAACCATGACATCATGAAGCTTGGCTTGTCTCATGTGACTGCTGAAGCCCAATCAATGGCCTCAGTGGTGACTCCAGGAGTCACCCAGGAGGCAGAAAGAGAACCTGCAAGGAAGCCCAGAAGAGGGGAGGGAAGGTGAGTATAACTGTTAATATTTTACACCTCCCCTGGGCCTCCATCTATAATACAATGGGGACGGAAGATACCCCAGAGTGTAATAATTTCTCTTTCGGTTTCTGAGTGAAAATCTCCCAAAGTTTCGGCTTCGGTCGAGCCTGATTTGATCTGAACTGCTTCACTCATTGAGAACTTTCCCCTTTTTGGTAGACAGAATCTGGGTGGACTGGACTGCATCTTCAACTATTGTATTCAGTAATATCAACTGTGTCCCAAAAGAATGGCTCCTTAGGCATCGGTTTTGTTGAAAAAAAGTGGAATTTTTCTTTAATCAAAAATTGCAAAGGTTCCAATGTGTTATATTTGCTTCCAATAAAAATGATAAAACCAAACAATATAAAAGGAAGGAAACAAAGAGAAGAAAATACACGCTATCAAATCTAGTGTTGGCCTATAAGCTATTTCATGAATTGTAATTTCAGCTTTTATCGCAAATTCTTCACAGAAAAGCTCATCATACAGATATAGCAGTGCCAAAGATGATGTAACAAATCTAGGTTAATTCTTAACACTGCTTGGAGCCACCCGTTAATGTAAATAAATTGCCAGGTGGTGCCTACTGTGAATGCAGGATCCACATGGTCCATGTGAACCTGTTAATAAACCCAGTTATATAGCTAGTGCAAGGACTCAGTAGCTTTAGGAGTCTCTGCACTAGCTTTATTTTCTAGCACACATGACCTTCCGAGATGTGCCACAATCAAAGTACTGTGACCCATCTAGAGGGATCCTGTGTCCCACAGCAGAATCTACTGTACTAGTCAATTATCTATATTTTCTATTTCCAGTAGAAACTCTAGGTCATTGAGGTATAGTTACTATTCAGGTGCCAAAAAAGAAAAAAAGACAGCTTTAGGTAAATTTTTATTTATTCATGCTGCTAACTTTTGTTGTTTTTGTTTTTCATTAGATTCAAGGACTACATCAGTGATTGCCTTTTTTTTTTTTTTTTTATAAAATGGTCAAATAGTCTTGTGAGGGGGAGTTTTTATTTCAATAAATAGTTTTTTGTATCAGGATGTTTTATTTTATTATGTTACTGCCTTACTAATGAAGCTGTCTGACAATGTTCCTTTACTAAAGCAGATGTAAGGGAATCACTAGAGGAGCGATTCCCCAGTAGCTGCTGGAGAACTCTGGGGGGGAGGGGCACAACAAGACAGTGGACCCTAAGCTGAATCCCCCCCACTGTCCCTGGCTAACTTGCCCGATCTGTCCTAGGTGACAGCCAGCAACCAGTCGACAGTCCCTCCTTATAATAAGTGATAACACAGAAAGCAGACAAGAAGCACAACAACAAAGGGAGGTCAGCTAGCCAAGGGGTTGGTAACAAACGAGCAATGCAGTACAAAATCACAATCCAAGAGAAGTCAAAGGTAAGCCAGTGGTCAGAAAATCAGAAGAGCCGGTAACAAGGAACAAGGAGTATAGCCAGTAAGCGAAATGCAATAGCAGGCGCCAATGGGAAAGTGAGCAAACAATAAATAGGGAGAAAGAACCCACCCCAGGCTTGATAGGAGGATAGGCTGTCAATCATAAAGGTAGGACTAAAGTTAACTCTTAGTGGAGCAGGGGGAAAGCAAGGAGAAGGAGAAGGGCGTGGTGGAAAATCAATTAAGGAGGTGAGGGAATAGGACAGTGTTCAGACAATACAAGAAAAACCTAAAGGAAGGAATCACAACCGGGCACGCCTCCTGCGCTGCAGCATGCGCCCGGAGGATGGTGCTAAAGCCTGAACAGTCAAGGATGTTACAGTACCCCCCCCCCCTTTTACGAGGGGCCTCTGGACCCTCGCCAGATGGACCAGGTTTTGAAGGGTTCTGGCGATGAAAGAGATTAATCAAACGTGGTGCATGTAGGTCCCTACCAGAAACCCACGTTCGCTCTTCCGGGCCATAACCCTTCCAGTGCAAGAGGTACTGAACATCATTCTGCACCCGACGGGAATCCAGAATTTTTTCTACTTCTTATTCTAGCTCCCCTTGGACCACCACCGACGCAGGTGGACTGGAAAGAAGTAAGGACAGGGGAGATATACTTCTTCAAAAGCAACTTGTGGAAGACGTTGTGGATACGAAAAGAACTTGGAAGTTGTAATTTAAAAGATACTGGGTTTACGAGTTCAGAAATGACATAGGGCCCAATGTAACGTGGTGCAAATTTCCCCGAAGGAACTCTAAGACGCAGATTCCTAGTGGACAGCCAGACTCGATCTCCCACTTTGTATTCAGGGCCAGGTAAGCGTCTTTTATTTGCCTGCCGTTTTTGTTATTCTTGGGCTTTAACCAGGCTCAGACGAGCGTGGGCCCAGACTGTGCACAGTCGCTAATAAGTCTGTTCGGCGGTGGGATTAACAGACTCGGTGCTACGGAGAGAGGAGTACCTGGGGTTAAAACCATAGTTGCAATAAAACGGAGACATTTTAGTGGTGACGTTAACCCTGTTGTTTATTGCAACCTCTGCTAGAGGAAGAAAGGTTCTCCATTTTTCTTGAGCATCAGACACAAAACACCTTAAGTACTGTTCCAAAGTTTGGTTGAATCTCTCTGTCTGGCCATTGGTCTCAGGGTGGAATGCGGAAGAGAAAGACAGAGAGACCCCCAGACGACCACAAAATTCCTTCCAGAATCTAGAGACAAATTGTACACCCCGATCAGATACAATATTTTCCGGTACACCATGCAAGCGGAGTATGTGATTAATAAAGAGCGAGGCTAGACGTGGCACACTTAGAATTTTCTTTAGGGGTACAAAATGACACATTTTGGAGAATCTATCCACAACAACCCAAATCACAGTCTTTCCTTGGGAACAAGGCAAATCAGTAATAAAGTCCATTGACAAATGGGACCATGGTCTCTTAGGTATAGGAAGGGGATGAAGAAGGCCCTCGGGTAATTTTCATCTTAGCACATGTCTCACAGGCAGCAACAAATTCACATACGTCTCAAGACCAGGAAGGCCACCAGTAAGAGCGGGAGAGAAGGTATTTAGTCCCAGCGAAGCCGGGATGTCCCGTTAAGGTAGAACAATGAATTTCCTCCAAAACACGAAGACGAAGATTTGGAGGTACAAATAGTTTCCCAGTGGGAGTATTACTGGGAGCAAGATCTTGTGAATTAACCACTAAAGTAGCAAGATCAGGAGTAATAATGGCAAGAACCACTCCGGGAGACAAGATTTTATCTGGGACATCCTTAGGGGCATCGCTGGGACCAAAACTGCGAGATAGGGCATCAGCCCGTACATTTTTAGAGCCTGGACGATAAGTCACCACAAAATTAAAACGTGTGAAGAATAGCGCCCAGCGGGCCTGCCTAGGAGACAGTCGCTTAGCGTTATCCAGAAATAGTAGGTTCTTATGATCAGTGAATACTGTGATCTGGTGTTTGGCCCCCTCGAGGAAATGTCTCCACTCCTCGAATGCCCATTTAATGGCTAGGAGTTCTCGAATTACCAATGTCATAGTTGCGCTGCGTAGGAGAGAATTTCCTCGAGAAGAAGGCCACAGGTTGCAAACACGTAAAATTTTCAGAGCCCTGAGACAACACGGCACCAACCCCCACTTCAGAGGCATCAACCTCAATAATAAATGGGCGATTATAGTCTGGTGGTACTAATACAGGAGCCTCAACAAAACATTTCTTGAGATGTACAAAAGCCTGTTCCGATTCCGGAGTCCATTTGGTCACATCGGCACCTTTCTTTGTGAGATCCGTCAATGCTTCACTATAGAAGAGAAATTCTTAATAAATTTTCGATAATAGTTGGAGAAACCCAAGAAACGTTGCAGGGCTTTAAGGTTGGAGGGGCGTTCCCAGTTATTAATAGCCATGACTTTTAGTGGATCCATACAAAAAGAATCGGGAGTAATAACGTAACTGAGGAAGGTGACCC
This sequence comes from Leptodactylus fallax, assembly GCA_947044405.1. Classification (NCBI taxonomy): domain Eukaryota; kingdom Metazoa; phylum Chordata; class Amphibia; order Anura; family Leptodactylidae; genus Leptodactylus; species Leptodactylus fallax. The sequence goes on from CAMRHE010000272.1 coordinate 1,714,599, forward strand.
TTTGGACTCCGAACAGGTATTTGGACAGTTTGGCAAAGAGAGAGTTTTATCGCAACAGTAGCAAAACATTCCTAAAATGCTCAATATGTGTGGCCCAATCAGGAGAGAACACTAGAATATCATCCAGGTAGACAACCACATAACGACCGAGCAAGTCTCTAAAGATATCGTTAACAAAATGTTGAAATACTGCGGGTGCATTACACAACCCGCAAGGCATTACCAAATACTCAAAGTGACCTTCCGGGGTGTTAAACGCAGTTTTCCATTCATCTCCTTCTCTAATCCGGATCAGATTGTATGCCCCACAGAGGTCAATTTTAGAAAACCAGCGGGCACCCACAATCTGATTGAAAAGATCAGGGATCAGAGGAAGAGGGTACTGATTTTTAACCGTAATTTTATTTAATTCTCGGTAGTCAATGCATGGTCGCAGTCCGCCATCTTTCCTTTTAACAAAAAAGAACCCAGCCGCCATGGGAGACTGAGATGGACGGATGTGACCTTTAAGAAGACTATCCTGAGTGTAATCCAGTATAGCCCTCACGTTCTGGAGCAGAAAGATTGAAGATCCTTCCCTTAGGGTATTTGGAGTTGGGAAGGAGTTCAATCGCACAATCGTAGGGTCTATGCAGCGGTAAAACTTCAGCAGCTTTAGCATCAAAACCATCATGAAAATCAGATAGAAATTCAGGAAGAAGCGTCTCCTCACTGAGACAATCGGAGGTATGCATAGCAATACAATGGGAGGAGCACTGATTCCCCCATTTCAATAACTCTTTTTTGGGCCAATCAAAGGTAGGGTTATGGAGGTCTAGCCAGGGAAGCCCTAAAATAATATCAGATGAGAGATCCTCCATAACAAAAAAACTCATGAGCTCAGTATGTATTGAGCCCACTTGCAAAGAGAGTAAGGGGGGTTTTAAATGGATTTTACCCCTGGCCAGTGGAGTAAAATCCGCCCCAGTAACCAACAGAGGAGTATCTAATGATACAAGTTCAATACGTAAAGCAGAAACAAACAAAAATTGAACAAAGTTAGTGGCAGCCCCAGAATCTACTAGGGCCTGCCCAGAAACAGATCTGCCCCCAAAGGACAGAGACACAGGTAACATCAATTTGTGAGATTTTTTGAAACATACCTGACTGCCTGAGTGGTTCTTCCGAATACCACTCAGGCCCTGGAATTTTCCGCTGGTGTACGTGGTTTGATGGAACAGTCTCGGATGAGATGACCCGGTTTGCCGCAATACAGGCAGAGATGATTCCGGAGACGATATTCTCGTCTAGCCTTGGTATCCAGTGCTCCCAACTCATAGGCTCATCTCCAGGTGTGACAGAAGGAGAAACAGATTTTTTAACAGAAAGAGAGGGATAGACAGAAGACTTAGTGGGACCAATACCCACCCTCTTTTTACGTCTGTCCTGGAGTCTAATGTCAATGCGGACGGCTAAGGTCATGGCCTTTTCTAAGGTAGGGGGATCAGGGTGACCTACCCAGACATACTTCACTGAATCATTCAGGCCCTGTTTAAAAAGAGCTTTCAAAGCGGAGTCGCACCAACCTGCTGTTATACTCAACTTCCGAAACTCAGAGCAATAAGTTTTAGCGGACAGTTCACCTTGCCGGAGGGTAAGAAGTTGGGACTCGGCAAGTCCAATTTGATCAGGCTCAGCATAAAGGGCCCCCAAAGACTTAAAACATTTTTCCAGATCTGTCCACTCCTCTGCCTCAGGGGGGGAGTTTAAGGGCCCAAGTCTGTGGATTCCCCTGTAAGAGAGAAATGACCACCCCCACCATCTGAGACTGCAACGCATGAGGGTTGACCCGAAAATACAACAGACATGATTCCCTGAATGTCTCAAATTTACCTTGGTCCCCTGAAAACCTATCTGGGAGTAACATTTTAACCCTGGGAAGGGAAATGACAGTAAGTGGTGTAGCAGCGGCCTCAGCTTGATTCTAGGTAAGAGTGTGTACCTGATTGGTCAGCTCAGACACCAAACCTGCCAAACCCTCCATTCGAGTCACAAGGTCCTGAATAGAAGCCATGCCAGTAATGAGTAGAAGGGTTAAAGTTTTTGTTTTATGGCCTGCTATTCTGTAAGGGAATCACTAGAGGAGCGATTCCCCAGTAGCTGCTGGAGAACTTAGGGGGGAGGGGCACAACAAGACAGTGGACCCTAAGCTGAATCCCCCCACTGTCCCTGGCTAACTTGCCTGATCTGTCCTAGGTGACAGCCAGCAACCAGTCGACAGTCCCTCTTTATAATAAGTGATAACACAGAATGCAGACAAGACGCACAACAACAAAGGGAGGTCAGCTAGCCAAGGGGTCGGTAACAAACAAGCAATGCAGTACAAAATCACAATCCAAGAGAAGTCAAAGGTAAGCCAGTGGTCAGAAAATCAGAAGAGCAGATAACAAGGAACAAGGAGTATAGCCAGTAAGCGAAATGCAATAGCAGGCGCCAATGGGAAAGTGAGCAAACAATAAATAGGGAGAAAGAACCCACCCCAGGCTTGATAGGAGGATAGGCTGTCAATCACAAAGGTAGGACTAAAGTTAACTCTTAGTGGAGCAGGGGGAAAGCAAGGTGAAGGAGAAGGGCATGGTGGAAAAGCAATTAAGGAGGTGAGGGAATAGGACAGTGTTCAGACAATACAAGAAAAACCTAAAGGAAGGAATCACAACCGGGCACGCCTCCTGCGCTGCAGCATGCGCCCGGAGGATGGTGCCAAAGCCTGAACAAGCAAGGATGTTACAGCAGAAGCTTAGTGTTAGCTAATAAAAAGGCTGGCACTAAACCTACATTATTACCCTGGTACCTACCACTACTAGGGGTACCTGGAAGAGCCAGGTACTGGTCAGTAGACAAGGGAGATAAGTTGCCTAGAGGTGTCTGACAGTGGTTTACTTCCTGCACCCCACTGAGAGCACATGTATACTCTACTGTACTGGGTGTGCATTTGTATGACGGGGTAGGAGGAATAGCCATCAGTTGTCCAAACTGTATGGCCAACAGCTATTTTTACTGCATGAACACTTTACAGCTCTGATACTTAGGACTTTGTTTACATTTGATTACAGTATGAACACTTCATGATGGCTAGGCCTGTGTGTGTGTGCTCCATTTAGATACATTTATGAGAATACACAGTCATTTTATGATGTTATATATCTACCATTGTTTCTTTTTTCTCTCTAAACAATTTTCATCTATTTGGCTTCACCGGTAGGTTCTAGATAAAACTGATTATAAATGCTGCTTTCACTGATAAAATATTTCTTACTGTCCAGAGAAGAATTCTGCTCATAACTTTAATCATCTTCATCATTTGGAACAAAAAAACATCAGATAAAGATTAAATATGGAGCTTGAGGGTTGGCAGGCGCAATCCAGAGATAAGAAGTTTATGGCAACGAAATGAAATGCCACATTCTTCAGTCCGAGTAAATTTCCAGCTTTCTACATGAATAGTTACTTGTGTTTATCGATGTATTTTATGTAATTAGATAACACTTCTTGGGGTGATTGTTCTTTGTTGGAGAGATGAGAAGCTTTTTACGCAGATTGTGCAATGGACGTTAACCCATAACTAATATTTACATAAGGTTTAATGGCTCGAACTGTAAATTCAGAAACAAAGCTGAACAAGTCCTGCTGTCAACTAGTCCAGGTGGAAGATTAAAACAGACATAAAGCACGTCTGACAGACCTTTCCTATTGTTGTAAATATACTGTAGGCAGCTCTGGTTTCAGGCAGCGCTCTACTATACATTGCATTAGCAGCTGTAACTATATTCATGCTACCCCAGATGTGGGCCCAGCAGCAGGGTGCCCAGAATTCAAGAACAAATCCCCTTAGTGGTGGTGTCACTACAGGGGGGAAGAATTTGTATTTATAGTTGGTTTCTAGTACCTGAGGGTCCAACAACTCTCCGCAACATAAGATGAAAGCAGTAGTGTAAATGGCCATATGGACATTTGTAATCTATCTATGGACCTAAGTACCAGATAAAGCAGCTGGTATGGGCCAGGGAAACAGATATAGTGCTTGTATGGGGCATCACAGTCTCCACTCACATAAGCTGTTAGTGAAGACTGTAGGTCATGAAAACAGGGTATTTCTTTTTGCATTATTTCTTTGCTGTGACATAATGGCATTATCCCTGTTTTGTGAATTCATTTTTGACTACATGGTGACTTCATTACATTTTTCTTTCCTGTACTGTGATGTCACAGTGTTCAAGGTTACCATTAATTGTGTGTGTCATGATTGTGATACAATATATTTGTTAATTATTGTATAATACTTGTTATTGTACTGTATAATCTCTGAGTGGATTATCCCTATATTGTTACATCACTGTGCACATTATCCCTGTACTGTGACATCACTATGCAAATTATCACACTACAAGGATCTGCAGTATTTAATTATCTATCTATCTATCTATCTATCTATCTATCTATCTATCTATCTCATATCTATCTATCTATTTCATATCTATCTATCTGTCATCTATCTATCTATAGTTGTGCTAAAAAGTTTACATACCCCGGCAGATTTTTTTTGGTTTTTTTGGCCTTTTTTCAGAGAATATGAATGATAACACAAAAACTTTTTCTCCACTAATGGTTAGTGGTTGGTTGAAGCCATTTATTGTCAAACTTCTGTGTTTTCTCTTTTCAAATCATAATGACAACCAAAAACATCCAAAATGACCCAGTTCAAAAGTTCACATACCCTGGTGATTTTGGCCTGATAACAAGCCCAGAAGTTGACACAAAGGGGTTTGAATGGCTACTAAAGGTAACATCCTCATCTGTGACCTGTTTGCTTGTAATCAGTGTGTGTGCATAAAAGCTGAGTGAGTTTCTGGGATCCAGACAGACTGTTGCATCTCTCCTCCAGCCACTGACGTTTCTGGATTGTGAGTCATGGGGAAAGCAAAAGAATTTGTCCATGGATCTATGGGAAAAGGTAGTTGAACTGTATAAAACAGGAAAGGGATACAAAAAGATATCCAAGGAATTGATAATGCCAGTCAGCAGTGTTCAAACTGTGATTAACAAATGGAAACTCAGGGGCTCTGTAAAAACCAAACCATGGTCAGGTAGACCAACCAAAATTTCGGCCACAACTGCCCGGAAAATTGTTCGGGATGCAAAGAAAAAGCCACACATAACATCAGCTGAAATACAGTACAGGACTCTCTGAAAACTATTGGTGTGGCTGTTTCAAGATGCACAATAAGGAGGCACTTGAAGAAAAATGGACTGCATGGTTGAGTTGCCAGAAGAAAGCCATTACTGCACAATTGCCACAAAGAATCTCGCCTTCAACCAACCACTAACCATGAGTGGAAAAAGTTTTTGTGTTATCATTCATATTCTCTGAAAAAGGCTGAAAAAAAACAAAAAATCTGCCGGGTTATGTAAACTTTTTAGCACAACTGTATCTATCTATCTATCTATCTATCTATCTATCTATCTATCTATCTATCTATCTATCTATCACCTATCTATCTATCTATTATCTATCTATCTATCTATCTATCTATCTATCTAACTATGTTTCTATCTATCTATCAATCATTTATTGTCTACAAAGAACTTTTCTGTCTACAGTTTTTGAGCTGCTCTCTATTTTATTCCCCCCAACATATATTTTAGATTCCTGTTTTAGAAATCTGCTTTGCCATCCAGCAGTACTTTCCATGTTCTCCTATCACTGTCAGTATATATAGTTTGCGATGATGCCAGATCCTATGGATATACCATCCTGTTTATGTCTATGAAAGGAAACTCTAATTAAAGGTAGTGTTTCATCAGAAATGGGCCTGAAGTTTGAATCCATTTTTTTTTATTAAAATATTTTTTAAGGATTTTTGGTGATTTTTTTTGGAATTGGGTAATTTTCACTAAATATATTGAGAGATCTCACTTGTCAGCAGCCATCTTAATATAATTTCAAGCAGGACTAAATAGCAGATAACACCTATATATAGATAACACAGAATCCACTATTCACAATAGGTGATGGCCACAGCTCATCTCCCTCACCTTGAATAGTGATCCCTGCACAGGTCACCGAGCATGCCCATGACATACTTCTGTAAAAGTTAATGAGTGAGACTTCAGCTTCCTATATCCATGTGACTGTTGTAAAGCATATCTCTCAATGCTGTTAAGGCAGCCTTCCTACCATAGACCACAATTAATCTATTCCTTATCCCAAATCATTAAGAATATTAGATATGCTTAACCCTTAACCCCTTCCCGCTGGAGGAATTTTTCAATTTTCATTTTTGACTCCCCCCCCCCTTCCAAACCCCATAACTTTTTCATTTTTCCGTTCTCAGAGCCATATGAGGGATTAATGTTTTCAGGACAAATTTTTCTTCATGATGCTAAAATTAATTTATTATTCCGTACAATGTACTGGGAAGCTTGAAAAAAATTAAGAATTACCATTATTATTATTCAGAAGGGGTATCTGATGGGTATGTGTTTCACAGTATTTAAGTACTTTTATATGTGTTCTAGGGAAAGGGAGGTGATTTGAATTTTTTATATTTTTTATTTTTTTATAATTTTTTTTACTTTTTCTAAATGTTTTAATGCATTGCAAAATATTGGCATTTGTATGACAGGTTACATAAAACAGCTTGCCATACAAATGAATGGCAGACAAGCCTGGGAGCCTTCAATAGGCTCCTGGCTGTCATGCCAATGGAACGCTGGCCCCGGATCTCTCTCCAGGTGCTGGCAAACCCCGGCAAAATGGCGCCTCGGTCAAAGCTGATCATGGGCATTAACACCGGGTGTCTGCTGTATAATACAGCAGAGACCTGGCGGCTATGGCAGCTGCCCAGCTCTGAGCGGCCCCCATATTTAAATACCCGACATCCGCCGCACTATTACGGCGGATGTCGGGAAGGGGTTAAAGGGAATGTGTCACCAAAAAAATTACCTACTGTTTAAATCAAGTTTTAATGTAAAACATATTTTTAAGACTGTTTGATATCTTTTGTTACATGTTTCATGTTACTATCTTTATTTTAAAAAGTACTGTATCCTGCAATCTTCACTTTGGCCATTAAGCCTAATAATAGACACTTGCCATTTCTGTAGGGGTTTTCTTTGCCTCAGTCACCTAATTTACATCACAAACAAGACAGATAGGATTACAATAGAAAATCACAAACTCTCATTTCTTTAGATAACAACACATACCATCCATCACTCCAACCACTACTAGTTTATCTACTCCCCTTCATTGCAAAAACTCTCCCATAGACCTCACTAAGTTGGTTCCAGACTTTTGCTGCATATCATGACTATGCTGTAAAGCATACCACTAAATGCAGTTAAAGTGTTGGCTGTTTTCTTATTCCCAGGAAGTGACATCATGTCTGTTGGTCACATAGCAATGCCACAGCTCCATCCCATTAAAATGAATAGGACTGAGCTGCAGCATGGCCATGTGACCAATGGATGCTACTTCCTGAGTAGAAGAAGGCAGCCATGTTTTCAAAGTCCTGCACAACACCTTTAACAGAGCAGAGATGACGCTCAAGCAAGATGGCAGCCCCCATAACCATGTACAGAAAATAGAATAAAAAAAATCTACAATCAGTAAATAAAAACAGATGAGAATAAAAATGATAAATTTACTATATGGTATTAATAAATAAATACAAACAAATATACATTCCTTTTAAATCATTTTTGGCCTCCATCATATCATTATTACTATCACTAGCTCCATAGATACTGGTTTTACCTGATATACCACTCTGAGACCACCAGGAATTTTACAGGGATATATGATCCCCTGAAACCCACTACTAAACAATTTTTCAATTTGTGATGTCATACCTATAGAAAGTTATTATAATCAGGGGACATTTTATCCTCTCTATTGTACCTGTGTGCTTAGAACCCTACATTCAAAAATTCTGCTTTTCCCTGGTACTGAGATGACCCCTTTTGTGGATGGTTTCACTCTACATTTTGGCCAATGCCGACTGTTACTTTTGCCAGCTATTTTAAATAATCAATTTTAGTAAGTTTTGTTACACTTTATTATATTACTCAGCATTACGCACTTTGCAAAATTTAATTTGGTGTTAGGTTTTATGCTACTGAAAGGAAAAAATCTTGGTAGGCATCAATAAACATTGAAACAAAGGAGAAAGAAAATTGACTTTGACAAGTATTATTAAAGATAAATTTAATATTTAAAAAAAAAAAAAGAAGAAAACAGCAGTTTGAAGTTTGTGGATTGAACCTCAACCACAGGGATGTCAGCGCCAGGACCGCTCTAAAAAGTGTGTAGTTAATGGAAAAATATCACAAAAATCAAATGGCATGTTTGTTTTTCTGGAAAATTGCATAAGACCCGCAAGATCTTTTTGTTAGTTACTTTCTTCTGGGAAGTCTTTCATAATCTCGTATTGTATGAAAGGTATTAGCATATTGAGTGTAAGAGGTTGTTAAAACTTTACTGATCATAGAGGAAAGCAATAACAATAAGCATTAGGACCAGCCGAATTTTAGTGGTTAGGTTAAGATGAATTCTTGTTGATAGATTTGGTTTTGGCTAAGAGTGTGCATTAGGCTATGAGTTCCATCAAGGGCGCTGCAGAATATGTCAGCTCTACAAATAATGAATACTGCCAAATATTTTTGTCATAATGTGTCCAGATTTGCAATTATTTTATGGCATTTCTCTACATATCAAAGTATCTATAAGAATGGGACCGTATGGCAGAAGAAAATATTCAGTTGCCAATTGCCTATTCCACAAATAGAATTATACTATGATTTTACAGGAATTTACTGTGATTTTCTGACTCTGTGAAGCTAAAATCTAAACTCAGATTGAGGCACCTGCCATAGGGTCCATATAAATTTGACAACTATCAAACCCCCAAATACAATGCTGCCCACATGATCCCCATAACAGTGATATTGAAAATTACCTTGACAAGTCCTCTTAGTAGCAAACCAGAAGTAAAGACATATATACAGGTCACAGAAATCTTAGGTGACTTCATATTTATTTTTTATTAGAGGTACATTATTTCTTTTAAGTCATGGTACATTATTTCTTTTAAGTCATGCCTCATCTGCTGTAGAAACTCTTTTTGAAAGGTATGGAGTCTATGTGTCCACCATTAATCGATATGAGCCAAGCATTGCTGCTTTCTTCTTCTCAGGAAGTGACATCACGTCTGTTGGTCACATGTCCCATTCATTTGAAAGGAACTGAGCAGTAGCATTCCTGAGGAAGAAAGCAGCCAGGTTTTCTATTCCTGGATATTCCCTTAGGGTAAGTTCATAAAGATTTTTTTGCTGGCGGATCACTGAGGTGGAATCCGCCTCAAAATCCGTCTCAAAAAAAGCCTCCCAGCTCTCCCATTTTTCAGCTAGAGGGAATAAAAGTGTCATTACCTATTTTCAATTAAATGAATGGGGGATGAAAAAAAAAAACCAAAAAACGCTAGTGTTTCTTTTGTGCCTCCCATTCATTTCAATGGGCTTTGCGAGGCCTCGTTTTTTCCTAGATAAAGAAAAAAAAATCTGCTACTGACTCCCATTGAAATGAATGAGAGAGCTGGGAGGGATTTTTTGAGGCGGATTTTGCACCAAATTTGTTTAAAAATTAATTTAAAATTTATTTAAAAGATATCTTATTAAATTTGATGCATTTTGGTTGATACGAAAGACATAAATTAAATATGTATCTGCTGCAGGTGTAAAATTGCAAAATTTTTTTTACTATTTTCTAACTTTAGAATTAATAAATGCATTTCACCCATTTCTTGGCAATTTTTGAACCTGGAGAGAGCGTAGAAAAATTCAATTGTTGTTGTAAATAAGGCACAAGCCATCAATGTGTGACAAGAGATGGGTTAACCTCGTGAGATTCGTTCGGATAAATATTTTTATACTCTGGGTTCTCTTCAAGTTGAAGCCCAAGGTAGGTGTGGTAAAGTAAGAAAGATCTATACTCACCTTTACTCACCTCTCCTGGGCTCCCCTTGTGCCGTCCAGTGGCCCCTGGTTGTCCTTTTCTGGTCTCTTGCAGCTCCCTGGCTGGCCAGGGGACTCAATGCTTTGCATCACGACATCAACGCACCCCACAAGACTTCAAATGCCTAAACACAAGTCTCAGGCGGTCCCCTGGAGTGTGTGATGTCAGCCAGGAGGCTAGAAGAGGATGCGTAGAAACCACTGGATGCTGTGAGAGAACCCAGAAGAGATGAGGCAACGAGCATAGGCATTAATTATTTTACCACACGTTTTCTGGGCCTCCACTTATTATACTCTGGCATCTGAAGAGACCACAAGTATAATATTGATTCATGGTTGATGAACTCTAAAATTTTTGGGTCGAGCCTGAAACTATTGGAGAATTGGTCAAATCCAGTTCAATCTGAACAGGTGACTCATCTCTGTGTGACTTTTTTTGGTGCATGGTAGTTAGTTGATAGATTCCCCTCAAAGTACATATTTATAGACTTGTCAATGGAACATTTTGATTAAACTCTACTATATATAAAGTAGTATTAGTAAAGTAAAATTAGTAGTAGTAAAGTAGAACATTTCAAAACCAACAGCAACAACCACAAGTCTTGACCAAGCAGATAGTTAAAAAAAAATTACATTTTACCTAATACATTTTTTCATGATTTTAGAATTTGATATAAAGTAAGTCTAATAATCGGCGCTTTAAGAAAATAACCAAGTAATTAGGGCTAGTGTAGGACCATTGAAGCATGAAGTGGAACCGCATCATTCTGTTCATCATTTCACTAATCCATACAATTATCATTATTATAAGTAAGATTATGGAACATAATTGTACAATTAATATTGGCGAGATTGCCCTGAGCTCTTCATTATAATTACATTTCAGGTCTCCAATCAGGCTTTCCAGTGATTGTTGTATAGTCAGAACTAAAAGATCTTAGAAGGTGAAATAACATCACAAATTCAAGAATACCCAATTACATACATGTTTAGAAATCTGTCCAACCTGAAAATGTGGTATTTCTCACAAAGAGTAAAACTTTCCTGCAATATGACATACATTGGATGGTCAGTAATTCCTGTACTATGCAATGTATGTACATTATGGTGATTTTACAGATACAGCAACTGCACTAACACGATTAACAGCGGTACAGGATCTGAGAAGTCGCTGATCCCTATAAGCAAAGAGATTGAGACTGATCGTGGTGTAGACATAAGGAGGGGTTTCTCTTTGTTCTGCTCCCATCAGCCATGGCATCGCGATCATCAGGAAGGAGGTCTTATTACTGACAGCCCTGGATCTAGCAAAGAACCCTAGGGCTGTTCAGTATTTGTGTATGTTAAAGCATACATATTTAATTCTATGCCATATAAAATTACATATATTATTATATTACATATAGTTTTAGAAGAATTGGAAAAGCTACCTAAGGAGACTAAATTGATATTGAAATGAAAGTAGCAATTTTAAGAAATAATTATTGGGGCGACATGAAAAAAAAATACAATCAAAATGATTAAAAACATATTTTTTAAGTAAAAGTTATTAACCCCTTCCCAACATTTGCTGTATTATTACGGCAGATGCCGGGTCTTTAAAGATGGCGGCCTCTCTGCTGCAGAGTGGTCACCATAGCTACAGCAGAGACCTGGCGCTAATGCCCGCCATCTGAGTTCACTCTGATCGCGGGCATTGCAGGCCAGGACCCCCCCCCTCAATAAAAAAAAATGACATCCATTACAGGCCAGATCTCGCACAGCAAAATTGCAGGAGTCAACCTATTCCTCTGACAGCTGGGAGCCTAGGCTTTAAAAAATCAGACAATGTGATTTTCTGGATGTGTTTTCTCATTTTGTCTCTCATAGTTGAGGTCTACCTATGATGTCAATTACAGGCTGACTAAATACTTTTTTTCCCCACTGTATATAATACTCAAGATACTGTATATAATAATCAGGACAGTGCATATAATATTCAAGACACTGTATATAATAATCAGGACAGTATATATAATAATCAGAGCACTATATATAATAATCAGGACATTATATATAATACTCAGGACACGGTATAGAATAATCAGGACAGTATACAATATATAATAATCACAACACTGTATATAATACTCAGGACACTGTAAATAATAATTAGGACAATGTATATAATAATCAGGACACTGTATATATTATAATACTAATGTCACCTTTTATGTCTCTACTCCGTACTAATGCCTCCATTCAGTAATACTGCTCCTTTTGGGCTCCCACTCAGTAATGATGCCTCCTCATTAACAAGGATAACAGCTTCTTAGAAATGCTATTACCCACTTTTATTGAATATACAAATTCCCCATGTAGTCATTGAGGCGGGGCTGCAGCATCACACAGTAATGACATCACAGCTTTAATCACGCCCATCATTGTATGGTTGACATGGTCAATTCAGAGGCACAGTATCCAAAATCTCACACTAGTACACCTGACTTCACTGTGTGTAGCTGGGAAGCGGGAAGGACTGCCCATGGGCAAGAATTTGGACGTTGAACCTTCTCTACCATGTCACAATGGGTGTGGTTAAAGCTCTAACTAGAGATGGGAGCATATATTCATAACAAATTGTATTTGCTATGAATTGATTCTAAAAATTGGCAGCCATCTTTGCACTCCAACGCTCCAGCATCATCAGGATGACATTGATGTGTTGATCCTGGAGCTTTGGAGCACAATGATGTGCATCAACCCTCACGACACCAAAGACCTCAGCAGAGACATGGGGGCAGAGTGACATCATCAAGACGGTGGAAAGATTAGGGGCTAGTCAGCGAGTGAAAGACGCCGTGGAAAACTGAAGGGCCAGAAAAAGAAGATGAATCTCTAGTCAGAGGTCCCCACCCTTATCTGTACCAAGGACCACTTTCATGTAGGCTAATTTCCCTGTGGCAGTGTGTGTGGGGGGGGGGGTACCGGTAGCAGGACAAGGTTGGGGAGATTGGGCGGCTCATAAAAAAAACACAATAAAGTGTATATTTAACCCCTTAAAGGGTTGTCCAGGATAACTATAAAACCCTAAACTAATCTAAACACCCTCCTACTTTCTAAATTACATAATTAATCAAAAATGTATATTTACCCACATGAACGCCCCAGGGACATTTTGTGATTATCCCCATTTCCGGAAACGGATCGTCACTTCTACTCCCCCCTTCCACCCTATCATACATACCTATCTTCTTCCTGTCTAGGCTTCCTTCTGCGGGGAACGGCTCCTCCTCCTTCCTTGACGTCAGCACGCGCATGCGCAACAGATCCAGAGTCCTTTTTTGACTGCGTTGCACAGCACTGTGCTGAAGCCGACACTACATCTTTATTGCACAAGCTGGGAGCCTGCGCAATAGAGATGTATTGAAGGCTATGGCACAGTGCTGTGCAACGCAGTCAAAAAAGAGGAGGAGCTGTTCCCTGCAGAAGGAAGACAGGAAGAAGACAGGTAAAGTATAATAGGATACGGGGGGTGGGCTGAGTGAGTTGGGAAGGGATAGCAGTGGGAGAAATAGCTAGGGAGACAGGGAGGGGGTGTTAGAGTGGGAAGGCTGGAGGAGTGAGAAGGAGATAGTGAGAGCCTACAACTACCAGAATGCATTGCATCAGCTAAGGCAGCAGGAAGCTACACTATGTAAACAAATGCAGAAGATGCTAGGCGCTCCCAGAGAAACCCAGAAATCACTCAAAACACTGGTAAAGGTATTTGGGTGCAATTATTAACCCATTAATAGCACTAACAGACCTTTTTTAAAAAGTCATTTTTGCCCAGAAAACCCCTTTAACCACTTCTGGACCGCCCACAGAGTATATACATACAGAAGTGGTTGTCTCATCCTGCAAGGACGTACCGGTATACACAGCTATGGGAACTGCCATGATGTGGCTTCCCTCTGACCCGGCAGTCGCATGATCTGCCGGGATCAGAGGATGTTAGAGCTGTTGGGTCTTACAGGACCTAGATCAGCTCTGTAGTTATGGGCAGGAGGCTGTAACTAATTGTATCTACCACAGTTACAGGGGAAATCAGCCCCCCAGCAAAAAACAAAACAAAACAGTGATCTGATGTCCCTAAAGGTCTATTATGACCTTATGGGGACACAATGTAAAAACATAAATTACATGAACATAAAACTAAAAAAAAAAAGTAAAATCATTTAAAATAAATAAATAAATAAATAAATAAATATGCCAATTACATGCCCTTATTACAGGTTATAATAATAATAATAATAATAATAATAATAATAGTCCTTTAATAGTCCCACAATGGGGAAATTCAGTGTGTTACAGCAGCAAAGATAAGATAAGATAAGCAGATACAAATACAAATACAACATGTACAGGAATGTTCCAAGGTGAGAGGCATTACATTAATAGCAGACAGACAGATAGGACGTAGCGGGGGGGGGGGGGGGATTTAACAGGCAGAGAGATATTTCAGTTCTCTTTGTGTAATGATCTCCGCTTAGGTCGGTGTTGGTTGTACAGCCTAACCGCGGTGGGGAAGAAAGACTTCCGATAGCGCTCCTTCTCACACCTAGGGTGGAGCAGTCGGTCACTGACAGTACTGCCCAGCGCAATCACAGTCTCATGCATGGGATGGGAGTTATTCTCCCGCATGGAGCTCACCACGGACAGTATCCTTCTGTCACCCACCACCTGCACTGGGTCCAGTGGGCTCCCCAGGACAGAGCTGGCCCTTCTAATCAGCTTGTCAAGTTTATTTCTGTCCCTGGTTGATATACTGCTCCCCCAGCAGGCCACTCCAAAGAAGATGGCTGATGCCACTACAGAGTTGAAGAAAGTCCTAATAAGTTCCCCCCGGATTCCAAAGGCTCTCAGCTTCCTAAGCAGGTAGAGCCTGCTGTGGCCCTTCCTGTACAGGGCCTCCATATGATCTGCCCAGTCCAGCTTATTGTTAAGGAGCAGACCCAGGTACTTATAGGTGTTCACAATCTCGATGCCCGTCCCCAGGATGTCCACTGGTTTTGGAGGGCATCTGCCTTTACGGAAGTCCACCACCATCTCCTTGGTCTTCCCCGCGTTAATCTTCAGGTGGTTCTGGTGGCACCAGTCCACAAAAAAACGGTTCAGTTCTCTGTACTCCCTGTCATCATCGTCTGTGATGAGGCCTACTATTGCAGAGTCGTCAGAATACTTCTGTAGGTAGCAGCTGGATGAGTTGCACCTAAAATCAGCAGTGTACAGTGTGAAGAGGAAAGGGGCGAGAACCGTACCCTGAGGTGCCGCCATATTACAGATCACGGTACCTGACACACAGTCTTGGGCTCTCACGTATTGAGGTCGATTTGTGAGGTAGTCTAGGATCCAGTTGGAGAGGTGGTGGTCCACTCCAGCAAGGCCCAGCTTGTCTCTCAGTAACCTGGGCTGGTCCCCATAAGTCTTAATTAGCCTTGCACTGATGTCATCTGGCCCTGCGGCTTTCCTCGCCTTGATCTTTTTCATCTCCTTCCTCACCTGGGCCCGTGTGACGGTCAGACTGTGGTCAGATAAAGACAGATTTCTGGATTTACTGGTCTGTTGGGAAGTAGCCACATGGGGTGAATGGGGTGAAGTCATTGTGGTGAGGGGAGCTGAAGGACATGCTGGGGTGGGAGGAGCTGGTGTGTGATCAAATCTGTTGAAGAATAGGTTTAGTTCATTAAGCCAGTTAACATCTGCCTCAATCTGGCAGACCAACTGTTTATGACCCGAAATTGACTTAAGCCCCTCCCAGACCCCCCTTATGTCTTTTCTTTCCATTTGCTTTTCCATTTTTTCTTTATAACTGGCTTTTCCTTGCCTGATTTGATGTCTCAGCTCCTTTTGTACTTCCCTCAACCCCTCCTTATCTCCTGTCCTGAATGCCATCTTTTTCTCCTTAAGTAGTGTTTTTATATCAGAGTTAATCCATGGTTTGTTATTGGAGAAGCACCTCACCACTTTTGTGGGTACTGTGTTGTCCACACAAAAATTAATGTAGTCCGTTATGCAGTGTGTGAGTCCTTCTATATCTTCTCCATACGAATCCTGCAAAACTTCCCATGCGGTTGTGTCAAAACAATCCCTCAGAGCCTCATCACTCTCCTCGGACCATATCCTCACTGTGCGGGTGACAGCTGGTTCTCTACGTACAAGTGGCTTGTACACAGGTCGGAGATGTACTAGGTTGTGATCCGATCTTCCCAGGGGCGGTAGGGCTGATGAGTTATATGCCTCCCTCGCGTTGGCAAAGAACAAGTCCAGTGTTTTGTTGTCTCTTGTGTGGCAGGTTACATACTGTGTGAAACTGGGAAGTGTGGATGATGGAGAGGCGTGGTTGAAATCGCCAGACACAAGAAGGAGGGCCTGGGGGTGCTGAGACTGTAACTGGCTCAGCGTGGCTTGTAGGACCTCGCAGGCAGTGTCAGATTTCGCAGAGGGGGGACATATGCAGCTATCACGATGACATGTGATAGTTCCCTTGGTAGATAGAAAGGTCTCATGCTCACAGCTAATAGTTCAATGTCCTTATAGCAAGTTTGCTCCTTAATCACAATGTGCCTAGGATTGCACCATCTATTATTCACAAACATTGCCAGCCCCCCCTCCTTTCCTCTTACCGCTCTCCCTTGTCCTGTCTGCCCGAAGGAGTTTAAAACCATCCAAGGAGACGAGAGAGTCAGGAGTAACTTCAGTGAGCCAAGTCTCTGTAAGTAGCATCATGCTGCACGCCCGAAACTCCTGATTATGCCTGGTGAGCGCTGTTAGTTCATCCATCTTGTTTGCAAGAGATCTCACATTGCCCATAATGATGGAGGGAACAGCTGGTCGGTAACGCCTCTTTTTAATCCTCTGAAGAGTTCCTGCTCTGCAGCCCCTCCCCCCGCTTTTTCTTTCTCCAGAGTTCTTGGGGGATGGGTGGGCAAATGGTATGCAGCCCTGTTGTTGTAACTCTAAGCTGCAGTAATTTCTCTCTTGTGTAGACAAAAGAAATGCCTGCAGACATAAGAGTCTCCATTTCAGCAGGACAAAAAGACAGATAAAAACAAAAAAAAAAGTATCACAAAGGTCCAATTCCAAGTCTTTGTTTCTTCATTTCTTCATAGTGTAAAGTCCATTAAAGTAGAGAGATAAAAAACAGACAGAGAAAGAACAAATAAGAGAGAGAGAGTCTCAGAGCTGCCTACCAGGCAGCCACTTCAGTGGCGCCATCTTGCCCCACCCACAACGATATAATACAAAATAAAAATTACCGAAACGGAGAGGATAAACGATTTTAAAAAGTTTTTCAGTGCTATTAAATTAAAAAAAAAAAAATGAAAAGTGAAAAACAGATACGTCTTCCCTCCTCTTTTGTTTATATTTTTCCCGGATATAAAAAAAAAAAAAAGAAAAAACATGCAAAAATAAAAACATAAAAATAAATCCTTGTGTCACCGAAAAAAAAATGACAAAAATGTTATAGCCCTCAAAACCGTACATTCAAAAAACCCAAAAATGTGTCTGGTAATGAACCAGAAACTGGCCTGGTACTGAAGTGGTTAAGGACACAGCCTAAA
Source organism: Leptodactylus fallax (assembly GCA_947044405.1). Lineage (NCBI taxonomy): Eukaryota > Metazoa > Chordata > Amphibia > Anura > Leptodactylidae > Leptodactylus > Leptodactylus fallax. Next base: position 1,732,235 of record CAMRHE010000272.1, read on the forward strand.
AGTGCCTTTTGGACACAGCCTCATTTTTCAAAACTGTCATGGGTCACTTTATAAGGCAATAACTTTAAGACTTTCTAACTTACACAAGTGATTTTGAGATGGCTTTTGGTAAACATTTGGTAAACAATGGTAAACATTGATCGATATTTTTGTATTTATTTATAAAAAAAATAGGACATTTGATAAAAATTCAGAAAAAAAAAATCACAATTTTCAAAATGTGAAATGCTCTTCTTTTCAGACAAATAATCATACCACCCAAATACATTAATAAATATTATCTACCATATCTCTGCTTTATATTGGTATCTTTTAATCATCCTTTAATTTATTTTGGACGTTAGAAGGCTTACAAGTGTAACAAGTCTTACAAGTGTAAAATTCACAAAGGGTTAAAGGAGAAAATGCATCTCACAGTTTGTTATGCAATTTCTCCCGAGCACAGAAATACCCCACATGTGGGTGTAAACTGATGTTTGGGCACAGAGTAGCGTACGGAAGGGAAGGAGCAACACTTGGCATTTGAAAACAGATTTTGCATGAATAGTTTTTGGGTGCCATGTCTTATTTGCACAGCTCAGCGTCATCGCTGGGCAGTAAGGAACGCCCCCTCTGACAGTACAGGGCTATAGACGAGTACAGGGAGAGGGGACGTTCCTTACCACCCAGTGATGACGCTCAGCTGTGAGGAACGCCCCCCCAGTACATGTCTATGAACAAGAACTGTCGGGGAGGGCGTTCCTCACAGCGCAGCTAGACTGTCAGGAACGCCTTTCTGACAGTGAACTGTGAAACTTACACCGCCGATATCTCCAGCCTCGGGGCACATACCGGGAAAGTCGGCAGTGCGCTGAATTCAGCACGCTGTCGGCTTTCTAGCGGTCTGTAAAACCGCAAGTGCCTGAGGACATGAAAGGTCCTCTTTAAAATAAAAAGCTATAGACAATATCCCAAATGAAAGTTATAACATGACCAAGTACTAAATATTTTTTTTTGACAGATTCTCTCTTCAGTACAAGTATCCTGTGTCCGATTTGATGCTAGCAAAGCTTATGCTTTTTTAGGAGTGTGGACAAGATGAGAGAGTAAAGGCTATGAAGGACACTGTGAAAGTCTCTCAAATAGTTCTCTATCAATTGATTACATGATGTGATACTTGGGTTTTAAGGATGATACCTGAAGAGGTTTGGTCTGGTCTGAACTTGTTCGAATAGAACTGGACATGAAATTATTATACTCTAGGGTCTCTTCAGCTTGGCGTGCCCATGTCACCACTGAAGCCCAATCACAGGGTGACCCCAGGTGTGTGACATCACAGAATAGTGCCAGACACCAGCTCTGACACTCTTCTGAGACATCATGCACACGGAGGTGGAAAACAGATCATCGAAGGTCTGAATAAAAAAGATAAGGGAAGGTGAGAGTAAATGTTTTTTTTTTTGTTTTTTTTTTACACCTCCCTTGGGCCTCCACCTATTATACTCTTGGGTCTGAAGAGACTGCAGAGTATAATAATTTACCGGAAATCATGTTGTGGCAGACATTTCAGTTCACCCGAGACAAATCCCAAATTGTTCTGTTTTGGTAAAAAAAGAATTTAGAATATTGGGGACGAATTCAGCTCGTTGCAAGACAATTTGCCCAACACTACTAGGTTTATAATGTTAAAAGGAAAACTGGAGCTGTCCAAATCCTGATAAATATTATTACAAGTCGATATTTGACTCTGTTTCTTAAAATATTGGGTAGAAAATTGAAATCTGATATGTTTAGGGCCCACATAATCTATAATAGATTATTTGTAAATTCACAAATGTAAGGGCACGGACATTTTGGTTTCAATGTTGCCCTGATTTAACAACCCCTTCTCAACAATTAGCTACCCTGTTATCAGCTTGTCACCATAGATCTGGCAGTTAACCCTACACTGCTGGAGGGGGTCATGCATTTGTACTTAATGTAAATTGTGGCATGTTATTACAGGCTAAACCAGTGGCACTCAGCTAATTTTAGTAAACATTCACTGATGGGGTCCACCATCAGGAGAAGGCCCGAGTTGAACAGTAGCAGAACATGTCTAGTATGTACCATATTTTTCAGACGATAAGATACATCTTACTATAGGTCGCACCCATAGGATTAGAAAAATTAGGAAAAAATAGTTCATATTAATTTAGCCTTCCTTGGTGGTCAAATGGTATAGGGAGGTCAATGTCACTAACTAGTGAAGGGACATTAATGTGGTATTATACAGTATGGGGAGGTCCTAACATGGCATTATACTGTGTGTGGGGAGGTACTTATGCGACATTATACTGTGTGGGAAGGCCCTAATGTGGCATTATGTTATGCGGGTGGCACCAATGTGGCATTATACTGTGGAGGGCACTGCACTTATGTGGCATTATAATGTTAAGGGAAGCACTAATATGGTATTATACTGTAAGGGGAGGCTAACATGGCATTATACTGTGTGGGGAGTATTAAGGATAATTAAACTGTGGAACATTAGTGACCTGGCACAGTATAATGCCCCATTAGTTGCCTCCACATGTTATAATTGCCTCCTTAAAGTATAATGCTCCCTAGTGCCGCCCCCAGTATAATTCTTCATTACTCGCCCCCACCCTCCTACACAGTATAATGTTCTTATGGTCTGAACCCCCACTAGCAACGGTCGGGGAGAAACACTCATATCCTGACCACTGTCCCCTAAGCCCTGATACCTTACCATAGGGGCAGTAGAGATGATTACTGATCCCTGCTGCCATTAGGATAAGGTATCAGGGCTTAGGCGACAGCAGTCGGGAGATGAGTGCTTCTCCTGACCATTCTCATAATGATGTGACCAGGAGTCAGGAGATCCAGATAGCTGGCGACTGTGGTCTAGGTTTGATCCACTACTTGAGTATCCCTGCACTAAACCATCAATGTTTGACCTCATAATTTATGGTTCTGTCAGAGTCTTCCAGGTCAGGAGCTGCCTTAACTAGTCTATAGTATATGACATCCATATTACATCAAAGTTGTAAGGGAATTGCCAGTTGAGCAATTCCCAAGTGCTGCTGCAGAAACCTGAGAGGAAGGAAATGACAGAGACAGTGTGTCCTAAACTCACCCAGCCCCTGTCCCTGCCTATTTGCCACACTGTCCTAATAACAGGAGCAATTGGGCGGCAAAACTTCCTACAAATAAGTGTCACACAGAACAGGACAAGACAAAACAACACAGAAGCAGAGTCAGCAAGCCAAGGGGTCGGTAACAGTCGAGAAACGCAGTACAGAATCAAAATCCAAGAGAGTAGTCAAGGGAAGCCAAAGGTCAGAGGTAAGTAATACAATACAATAGCAAGGAACAGCTTAGCAAGGACAAGGTCACAGGACAGAGTCTCAATTGCCTGCAACCATGAGTGAGCTGATGACCTGTTTATAGCAAGTCCAGGACCTGCCCCTGACTTGATTGGTAGACAGGCCCAGACTCCCAAGGTCGGATAGACTTTGCTGAATTTTCGGGTCCGAGATATCACCACCAGAAACCGTAAGAGAAATAAACACTCTACTAACTGAAATCAAAGCCAGAACCCACTAGTAACTTCCTCGGTAGATCTAAAACAGGAGAATACATGTCCAGGCAAATGGTCAATACTATGAAATTTAGTCAGAGGCAGAATCAGGAGACAAAATGGATATTCAATACAAAGCCAAGGTTCAGTTCTGAGCGGTAACATCAAAGACAGAATCAGCAGACAAACGAATGACCAGAAACAAGTCAAGCGTCTGAAGAAAGCAATCTAGTACACACAATCTGGGTTCAGAGCTCAATTGGACTATTAAATTAGCAGGCACCTGATTCAGGAGGAAAGAGTGGCCACCATAGCTACTGGGTCTCTGCTGTATTCTACAGTGGAGATCCAAAACTAATGTCCACAATCAGAGTCAGGATCCCCACAAAGTGAAAAAATGGCCCCTTTATTGTTACAGGATAGCTTCCTGTGGAGAGATAGCAGGAGCCATCCTGTTTCCTTAACAGCCTGGAGTCTTATGAAGGCTATGAGGCTTGTCATTGTATTATAGCTATTTAGGCTGGTCTATGGATATGGTTATGTAGCAAATGTCACATAGACTGCAATTGTAAGGGAATTGTCAGTTGAGAAATTCCCCAGTTCTGCTCCTGAAACCTGGGAGGAAGGGAATGACAGAGACAGTGAGTCCGAAACTCAACCCACCCCCTGTCCGTGCCTACTTGCCTCACTGCCCTAGTTGACAGAGGACAACTGGGCGCCAGTCCCTTCTTATGATAAGTGTGACACAGAACAGGACAAGACAAAACAACACAGAAGAGGAGTCAGCAAACCGAGGTCAAACCAGAGAGACAATCAGTACCAAATCGCAATCCAAAAGAGTAGTAACAAGGGAAGCCAAAGGTCAGAAGTCAGTAAGTACAATACAATAAAGAGCAAGTAGAACGCTTAGCAAGGGCAGAGTCAATAGCCAACAACCAAGTGTGGGCTGATGGGCTGTAAATAGAAAGTCCAGAACCCATCCCAGGATTGATTGGCAGATAGGCTGTCAATCACAAGGCAAGGCTAAGATTAACTATTAGAGGAGCAGAAGGAAACAAAGGTGTAAGAGATGGGTGTGGTGGGAAATCAATTACAGAGGTGAGGGAATAGGACAGTGTTCAGACAGGGTACACAAGAACCTAAAGGAAGGAATCATAGCCGGACACGCCTATTGCACCGTAGCATGTGGCCAGAGGATGGCGCATGCGCAGACGTTACAGCAATAGGGGGGCTAATAAAATAGTTTAAAAAAAAATGTGTAAAGTTAGTAAAAATATAAAAAAAATCAATAAAAAACTAGCAATTCAAATCACCCCCTTTCCCTAGATTTGAAATAAAAATAAATAAACAAAAACAAATATAGATAAATTATACATCCACATGTCTGAAAATCTAAAGCACCAAATTGCAGTTTTTTCGCCAATTTGCTTTTCATGAAAATAGCCTATGTGGTATTATTAAAAAGTACATCTGGCCCTGCATAAAAAGACGCCATATGCATCCCCATTTACAGAAATATAAAAAAGTTATGGATGTCAGAATATGGGAACCCTGTAAAAGAAAATTTTTTTTGCAAAGTATTAGATTTTTTGAACAGGTTAAAACGTAAAAAAAAAAAACTATATAAATTTCGTATACCTGGAATTGCACTGACCCATAGAATACAGATGACATGTCATTTTGGCTGCACAGTGAATGCCGTAAAAACAAAACCCGCAAGAAAGTCGCACAAACACAGTTTTTCTACAATTCCACCCCATTCTGAATTTTTTCCAGCTTCCCAGTACATCGTATGGAATATTAAATGGTACCAATACAAAGTAAAATTTGTCCCGCAAACATTAAGCCCTCATATGGCTCTGTGAGCAGAAAAATAACAAAGTTAAGAGGTTTGGAGTCAAAAACGAAAATCAAAAAATGCCTGTGGCGGGAAGGAATAGCAGCTGAATTGTGATTCCTGACACAGTTTACATTTCACCATGGTGAACCACGGTTTGTGAAATTCACTTTTTAACCTTGGACAGCAAAGTTTCCTCACTAGGACAGCAGTGGAGATGTTCAGGGTGCTGTGACATGGGACTGCCATAACTGCCATTCACTAACCCAAAGAGATGAAGGTGCTCTACCACAACCTAGCTTCCTTGACTGAGGATAGCTACAGACTAAATTAAACAGGCCCAAACTTCCTGGCTCAAGGCTGGGGTAACCTACCAACAGCTAAATTTTGGTAGATAAGCTAGATAAATAGTGTATTACATTGTAAAATATATTATGCATCAGAAAAACTGTACTATTTAGCAGCATGGGTGGGTTTGGCTATAACACAATTGAATGGGATCCCAGAGATCAAAACTGCATTCTGGAGTTTTTTTTTTTTTTTAAACACGGCCACTACCTATTGGATTATTCCAACAAGTAGCAGCCACTATTTTACTCCCCCATCCCAGCTAATGTCAAAGCCCACCCTGCTTCTGCCTCCAGGGGGCGCTGCTTACTACATATGGAATCTCATCAATGTACAGACATAGTTTTCTGTTCCCGTGCAGCCCAAAGCATAAGTGGCCCTGTACAGAAGTGGGGATGGATGAGGGAATATCAGTGTTACCTGTTGGAATAATCCAAAAGGTAACCGCCTAATGTGAGACCATAAAAGGGAGCAATGTCCCATGTAGGGGCCTTAAAAGTGGAGAATGTACCATGTGGGGCCATAAAAGGGGATGATGTATTATAAAGGGGCCATAAAAGAAGGCAATGTATCATGTAGGGACTGTAAAAGTGGAACATGTACTCTATGAGGGCCATAATAGGGGGCAATATTCGGTGTGGGGGGTCATGAAATGGGGCATTATACTATGTGGGGCCAGTGTACCATGTAGGGACCAGTAATGGGTGCAATTTACTGTATGAGAACCATAAAAGAAAGCAATTTACTGTGTGGGGCCATAAAAGGGAGCAATATACTGTGTATGGGCCAGATAAGGGGGCCTAAAAATTTTGATTAGCAGGGCCCACAGACATAATTTTGCTTGGGGTCCTTGAAATGACAAGTCCGCCTCTGCTTCGCAGTAGTCCTTTTGGGAGACACTGCACATGCATATGCTATTCAGATAGGAAAAAAGTTTCCGACTCCATTGATAATATCATTTCCTTGTAGACACGGATCACTTGATAGGTCAAAGTCAGTGACTAAGATGTCTGGAGTAGACAGGTAAATTCATTTTATTTTGTATATTGTCTTGTGGGTGCATGTAAGTTCTGCGCCTCCTCTTCTGCGCACTACATTGTCTATGAATTATGCATCTGGTGATCAGCATTACAGCTGGTATAAATATAGAAAGTGCCGGCTTGGAAGTTGCTCCAAAGCTCAATTATTCCTGCAGTGTAGAAGTGCCTTTTCATGTTCCTCCTGAGCCCACTTCAGCCCGTCTTTAGAGCAGGACTTCCTCTTACAGCCTGGCTTTATTTTAAACATGCTGCACTTATCCCTCTTGTTGACTCAATTGATGTACTTAAAGCATTAATCCAATATGTTTGCTTCCTGTGTTCTAGCAGATATCTAGCTACAGATTGTACACATTTTGCAGATGACGTCAGCTTTGTGTGTTCTGCCGCTTCACTACACCCTGCAAACACCTCTTTTAATCAGGACTTTTCAATCACACTTATTTCTACAAGGTGCGTAAATATAAAGGGAGTGTGTCAGGTCCAAAACGCCTCCCAAAACCATAATAGTGCAATATAGGGGCTTTAGTAGGATTAGGCATATACCTCTGAAACAATGCAGAAATAGTCATCTTTTTATAGTATGCAAACCAGTCTACAAGTGCATCGGTGGTGGGGCCTGATTTGCTAGATTTGTGTACAAAGTCATTCACAGCTTAAGACCGTTTGCACACAATGTCATCTGTGTGCCGCACGTGCATCGGCCGTGCTTTCGTAGCTCCATTCATTCAATGAATAGGAGCCGCAGAAACACAGCTGCAAAACTGGACAGGAATAGGACCTGTCCTGAGTTTTGTGGCCTGGACTGTCGACCAGCACACAGGACCGTGTAATTCACATTCGTGTGCGTGGGTCAACAGAAATGAATGTGGCAGTGTACTATCCGGGAAAACCCTGATAGCACACTGTCCCACGCCACGGTCATCTGCAAGGGGCCTTAGGGGCATTATTGGGTGGCAATTCCACATGATACTCTTAAGAGCAAAGAATTCAACATGTATGTCTACTGTTGTAGCTTGGAGTAACACTAGAGTGTGATGAGAAGCATGGAGAAGATAAAAGTCCAGGTCTTAGCGCACATCTGTGGGTTGGTGCACAATACCTTGACAAGCAAAGAGTCTCCTGAAGTATTGAAAGACAGATTGGGAATAGGCCAAGTACCAAAGTCTGGAGGAGCTTGGAGACAAGGCCTAATCTGGATAAGAGAGTAACAGCAACTCAGTTCCCAGCAGGTATACAGTGGAGGCCAATGTGTGAAGGTTGCCCTGACATTACATACTACCTGAAGACAGTTTGTAAGCGGAAATATTGTTTGCTGTTCCCTTTGGTTAGCTTGTTTTATTTTCAATTCATATCAAAGTGCTAGTAAAGAATCTTGCAACTATACTTGTTTGTGGTCTTTGTGTCCCTCTTCTGCACGTTACAATATTAACAGGCATACAGAACAGTTCAGTCATGTTTAATGTGAGGTAATAATATTCGGTGGACCTTCCAGAGACACACGCTTGTCTGAAGTCTTTTTATTAAAGCTCCAATATTCTACCAGATCAAACTGTTACAGTGCAATGTGCAGTAAACTCTCCATTGTGGGGAACCCTCCAGAGTCTTCCACTTCCAGACCCAAGATTATTTCCATATAAGTTCCTCTATAGGTCATGGACGGCTACCTTCTACAATACATTTGGAATGCTTAACCAAATTGGAGATCAGTTAAAAAGGACCTTTCACCACCTACACCAATTCAAGTTCTTAGCATCTGTGAACAAGCGCTATTTCACTGATTTCAGCACAATTGGAATTTTCTCTCTAGCCCCCACCGTTCCTGAGCAACAAGCACAGTTAGCTTTGATGCCCAATGTGCTATCTAAGCTCTGTAATGTCAGAAGGGCGGTGTGAGGCAGGGGGCGTGATTCAGAGCTCCAATCAGAGGCAGCCAGTGCCAAAGCTCAGAATCACACCCCTTTTCTGCTCCTGACTGACACAGCCCTCCTGACAGTACAGAGCCTAAATGGTATATCAGGCACCAAAACTAACAACCATGACTGCTCAGGAACGGTGGGGGCTGTAGAAAAAATTTCAACTGTGCCATAATCAGTGGCGCAACATTAAATGATGTAAAGAGCTGGATATGTTGGAGGTAGTGAGAGGTCCTCTTTAAGTGTGGACACATCCATAGTTCTGGCACCAGTTCCAAAAGAAACAGCTGATCGGTAGGGGAACTTGGTGTCGGAAATCCAGCAGTCTGATATTGAAATCCTGTCATAAGAGATAAGCAAATTGATTTGGCACAAATCAAATTAGTTACAAATTTCACAAAAGTTTTGAATTTCGACACCTCAAAAAATGTTGGTATTTTACATTTTACAGATCAGAGGAAGACAGATCTATTACCTGGGGAGGTAGCCCTGCGGGCTTCCCCATAATGCCTTGCTGGCAGACCTCCCTCTGAATCATAACTACTATAAAACAGCCCAACCCAGAATTGCTGCTACTTTGTGGGGATACAGATAGTAGTGAGAGAGCATCAGACAATGGATTAGTATCAGTGAATTTGTTTCATGGTCAGGAGAAGAGAATAGACAGATTTATAATAAATTAATAGATTTACAAATCCTCTCAAATAACATTAACAATCTTGGTCACTGACATGACATCACTCTTTGTTTTGAAATCATCTATAAACTACCAACTGCTTGTTAAAAAATCCATTGCTTTTTCCAATACCGCCATGTGTGAACAAACACTGGCACTCCCAAAAAGGGATAATTTTTGGACCATTTTTTTTTATTTAAAAAGAATTCCTCATGCTTTCCGATCACAAAGGACAAATTAAATTTTTGCAGGACAAATTGTACTTTGTAATGGTACCATTAAATAATTTGTCAAGATGTACTGAGAAGCTATAAAAAATTCAGAATGGGGTGGAATTAGAGAAAAACTGTGTTTGCACAACTTTCTTACAGGTTTAATTTCTACAGCATTTAGAATACGGCTGGGGCTTATATTTTTATGAGTTTGTGGACTAGGCATTTTTGGAAGCAGGGATAATTGTGAAATGTGTATGTGTTTTACTATATTCATTTATTTTGTATATCTGTTCTAGAGAAAGGGGGGGTGATTTACACACACATATATATATATATATTTTGTTTTTTTATTTATTTATTTCCTCCCCAAGGGTCTTGGACCCCTGATCTCTGATCACTAATACACTTCACTGCAATACTAATGTAGTGGAAAATCCCTTTATTTCTTTTACAGGATATAATACAGCAGAGACCCAGTGGCTATGGTGGCTGCTCTTTCCTGACATATTTAAACACCCAACATCTGCATCAGTACAGGGGATGTCAAGAAGGGGTTAAACTGCTGTCACCACTTCTTACCATCCGGTTACTCATAGCCATATATATTGCTGTCACTTTGACATTACTAATGTTGTTTTTGATATTAAAAAGCTTGAAAGAGGTTAGATAGAGTTCTAGGAGAACTCAGTGTGTCAAACATAACTTTTTATTAAGACCAAATTTACTTGGACAGAATGAATTTTTGAAAATCCACTCATCTCTAGCCATCAATATTAACCCTTTTGAAGACATCTTCCGTACTATCAGGGCTGCAATACCTACGAACATATTACTCTCTGATTGTGAAGATGCCTTGGTTAAATGTAACTGTTCCTCGGCAGTGCGTGGGCACCACCATGTTCCTCAGAGCAAGATTTGGGGGTGGTGATCCATTGCTCCATTCAGATGGTGGTATAAGGGTCCTCCTTATGGGGATTGTGGGAGTCCAGGTGTTAGGAGTGCCTTGTATCATTGTATGAATGGAGCTACTGCTCCACGGGTGCTCTGCCATTTGATCTATTTCCATGTGACTGCTACACAGATCTACAGTGGGGAAAAAAAGTATTTAGTCAGCCACCAATTGTGCAAGTTCTCCCACTTAAAAAGGTGAGAGAGGGCTGTAATTGTCATCATAGGTAGACCTCAACTATGAGAGACAAAATGAGAAAACAAATCTAGAAAATCACATTGTCTGATTTTTTAAGAATTTATTTGCAAATTATGGTGGAAAATAAGTGTTTGGTCACCTACAAACAAGCAAGATTTCTGGCCCTCACAGACCTGTAACTTCTTCTTTAAGAGGCTCCTCTGTCCTCCACTCATTACCTGTAGTAATGGCTCCTGTTTGACATTGTTATCAGTATAAAAGACACCTGTCCACAACCTCAAACAGTCACACTCCAAACTCCACTATGGTGAAGACCAAAGAGCTGTGGAAGGACACCAGAAACAAAATTGTAGACCTGCACCAGGCTGGGAAGACTGAATCTGCAATAGGCAAGCAGCTTGGTGTGAAGGAATCAACTGTGGGAGCAATAATTAGAAAATGGAAGACCTACAAGACCACTGATAATCTCCCTCCATCAGGGGCTCCACGCAAGATCTCACCCGGTGGGGTCAAAATGATCACAAGAACTGTGAGCAAAAATCCCAGAACCACACGGGGGGACCCAGTGAATGACCTGCAGAAAGCTGGGACTAACGTAACAAAGGCTACCGTCAGTAACACACTACGCCGCCAGGGACTCAGATCCTGCAGTGCCAGACGTGTCCTCCTGCTTAAGCCAGTACATATCCGGGCCCGTCTGAAGTTTGCTAGAGAGCATTTGGATGTTCCAGAAGAGTATTGGGAGAATGTCATATGGTCAGATGAAACCAAAGTAGAACTGTTTGGTAGAAACACAACTCGCCGTGTTTGGAGGAGAGTGAATGCTGAGTTACACTACATCAAAAATATATAACTCACAGCCCCATAATGTTTTTTTGTATCAAATATACACCGATGCACGGAAAAGACCCTCTTTGCTATAGGCTATTGGTGAGACTCAAAAATACAATTTTCTTATCCAGCACTATGAAGACTTGTTAAAATTGTATAAAACTTAACTTTTAATAGTATATAAATAAATGACACTAACAAACATGTCCAAAGTCCCACAGAAACAAAAAAGAGGAGAAAAAAATTCCAAAGTGCAGAAAAACAAATGACAAAAAAACAAACATGAAACACTAATGACAAAAAAAATGTCTGGCTTACGTGTTTCAAGGCATTGGCCCCTTTCTCATAGCACTGAGTAAGGGGCCACTGAGTGCTATGAGTAAGGGGCCAATGCCTTGAAATGCGTAAGCCAGGCACTTTTTTGTCGTTAGTGTTTTATGTTTGTTTTTTTGTTATTTGTTTTTCTGGACTTTGGAATGTTTTCTCCTCTTTTTTGTTTCTGTGGAACTTCGGACATGTTTGTTCGTGTCATTTATTTATATACTATTAAAATTTAAGTTTTATGCAATTTTAACAAGTCTTCATAGTGCTGGATAAGAAAATTGTATTTTTGAATGCTGAGTTGCATCCAAAGAACACCATACCTACTGTGAAGCATGGGGGTGGCAACATCATGCTTTGGGGCTGTTTCTCTGCAAAGGGACCAGGACGACTGATCCGTGTACATGAAAGAATGAATGGGGCCATGTATCGTGAGATTTTGAGTGCAAACCTCCTTCCATCAGCAAGGGCATTGAAGATGAAACGTGGCTGGGTCTTTCAGCATGACAATGATCCCAAGCACACCGCCAGGGCAATGAAGGAGCGGCTTCGTAAGAAGCATTTCAAGGTCCTGGAGTGGCCTGGCCAGTCTCCAGATCTCAACCCCATAGAAAACCTTTGGAGGGAGTTGAAAGTCCGTGTGGCCCAGCGACAGCCCCAAAACATCACTGCTCTAGAGGAGATCTGCATGGAGGAATGGGCCAACATACTAGCAACAGTGTGTGCCAACCTTGTGAAGACTTACAGGAAACGTTTGACCTCTGTCATTCCCAACAAAGGATATATAACAAAGTATTGAGATGAACTTTTGTTATTGTCCAAATACTTATTTTCCACCATAATTTGCAAATAAATTCTTAAAAAATCAGACAATGTGATTTTCTGGATTTGTTTTCTCATTTTGTCTCTCATAGTTGAGGTCTACCTATGATATCAATTACAGGCCTCTCTCATCTTTTTAAGTGGGAGAATTTGCACAATTGGAGACTGACTAAATACTTTTTTTTTCCCTACTGTATATCAAACTTTCCAAAAGTTTTAGTTTTTCCTGAACCTGAATCTGAAGGGTTAATGCCCATGATCAGAGTGCACAACTATGCAGTCATCATGTTTAAAGATTTCATATCCACAGTATGTCGGGAAAAGGGTTAATATCCTTTTTTTATTGCTCCTATTTTATCTCATATTGCAATTTTAAAATCAGAACTCTAAAAAAAACCTTCTCTACATGTTGCAGGAGATCAGTCATGTCTCCCTCCTTCTCACTATCTTGTGTGTGACTGTAAGACAACTGGCTACGTCTATTTTGTGTGGGAGAATTCCAGGCCCCCTGTACACATTATAATGCTCCTTAGTGCCTCTATACACTGTATAATGCCCCTAAGTACCTGCCAATACAGCATGATGCCTCTTTAGTACCACCCACAGTATATGATGCCCCATTGTTGTCCCCACACAGTAAGCCCTACTAAGGCCCTCTCACAGTATGATGCCTCATTAGTGGCCCCACACAGTATAATGCTCCACTAATGCTCCCATACTGGATGATGCCCCATTAGTGACCTGCTATAGACCGATATGTATATATGTACAGTATCTCCTAGTTACTGTTACCATTCAATTCTAAATGTATTGTTCCTTTAAAATTTTAAAAGATTTCCTAATGAAAGACCTACATGCTTATTTAATGATAAGATGTAATAACAGCAGGAGATACTGTACTGTGCAAAGGTTTTAGGCAGGTGTGTAAAAAATGCTACAAGTTAAGGAAGCTTTCAGAAATAGAAGCATTAATAGTTTATATTTGTCAATTAACATAATGAAGTGAATGAAGGAAGGAGAAACTTAAATCCCATCAATATTTGGTATGACCTTTGCCCTTTGCCTTCCATCATTTCTTCTCGGTACTTGCAGACAGTTTTTGAAGGACCTCAGCAGGGAGGTTGTTCCCGCCATCTTGGAGAACTAAGCACAGATCTTCTGTGGATGTGGCTTGCGCCAATCCTTCTGTCTCCTCATGTCATCCCAGACAGACTGGATGATGTTGAGATGAAGACTCTGTGGGGACCATATCATCACTTACAGGACTCCTCCTCCAAAGGACAAAGGTCACACCAAATATTGATGGGATTTACATTTCTCTTCTCTTCATTCACTTCATTTTGTTAGTTAAAAAAAACAAAAACTTAACACTTCTGTTTTTGAAAGAATTCTTACTTTGCATTTTTTCCAAACTGCAATATAATTGTATATTCAGGTATATTTGCATTTAGGAATTTGGAAAACCTGACTGGCAAGCACTCAGGATCCGTAAGAACCCAGCTTTCCCAAAACCAGCTGAGTAGATTGAGATTTCATGCCTGTGCAGTGACAGATTTTAGCCTCAGAAAGTCACACAACCAAGTGTATAACCATAAGGCAAGGCACGTGATGTACCAGAAGGTAACACGATTTCAGTGCTTGTTAGCACCATACATTCCAGCTGTAAATTAGTCCCATTGTACCTGTATGGTAAGTGAAAGTGACTCGCATTTTCCACCCTGGAGCTCATGACATGAATTACTCTGAATCTGCCACTTTTTTTTCAATTACAGAAGGTCAGCACCCCAACCAGAGTTTTATTTTACTACCGATCACTGTCAAAGTTGAAAAACAAGATTCTTCTAGTGCGAGCAGACAGGAGCATAAAAGTCTGTTTTATTCTTTTTGTCTAGACGTCCCTTTCAGATGGCGGATACCTCGCTCATAAGCTTTTCATATGGATATATGGCACGCTACAGTCCTCTAATGGTTACAGGGAAACGGTTTTGTCATGTGAGAAAATAAATCTGCAAAAAAAATTCTCTAGGGGTGGGTTAAATTTGCTACTAGTATAGTCCTTGAAATACGGGTTGCAGACATGATGAGATATTGCACTGCGCTATATTACCCCAAATTAGGTCAGTCAGGTGGGAACAAGAACTTAGAGCTCGGTCCTTTAATGTGTCTGATCTTGGTCGGCATCGACTTTGAGAGTCCCGGCCAATTACTACACTTAGTAATTGTACACCAGTGCTCTGCTATGGGTTTTGGCCTCTACTAAAATGGAATATGGAAATCTTGGTCATTGTACCAGGACTCCCATACCACAATGTCAACGGGTTGCAGTTTACACCTGCCATTTTCTGTTACTCATTACCAAACCAGCCTTTAAACAAGGTTATAAGTAGCCTCCAGCTTTATGGAAAAATGACACATTGTAAGCATTAGAGAAGAAAGTTACTATATTTTTTTACTAATGTTTTAATGCTCTTAAGGATTTTCCCGACATAACTTGGATGTTATTTTATTTTCGTTTTTCTCCAGTAGTAGTACAGTAGGGTTTTTCTTGAACCCGAGCCAAATTGAACATTAAAACCAGGTGCTTGCACTGGCACAATTGACTATAACACCTGTGAATAGAGTTAAGATTACATCATGTGTTCTACCCAGATCCCACAAAAGGCTCTATACTTCATCTCAAGTAACATTATAATTTTCAGTTTGAGACTTCAGACAATGTAGCCCTGGCAAATACAAAAGTCTATAAAGCCAAAGACATCAAGACTAATACACTTCACAAGGCCGATGAGACGGTTTGATTTGAGAAAACTCACAGAATTAAACCGGTTTAATGAATTTATTACGGTAGGGTGAGCAGATTGCCGAATTGTGAAGGTCAGATATTTTTGTCGGAGTTGATTTTAAGATAGGGGAGAAAGAAATCCAAAGAAATCCTAAGAGGTGAATGTGCTTTCCTACATGCCAGCCACAGTAGCTTCTTGTAAAAGTTAGACATCTTAAATTATCTCAAGACCATTGGTGGTTCTAAAAAGAGCCATATCAAGATTAGAAGAGGTCCTTAGCATACATTACATTTTGTGACAGGGTGTGCACATTTTTCTGTTATGCCGCCTTAATATTAATTGCACATGGTGCCTAATAATACCAGCGAGAGGAATCTAATAATACTGTCCTATTTAATAATTTTATGCTATAAATACATAATGCTATACAGCACCTAAAAATCTACACAGTTGGTGCCACACCAAGACCTAAAAATGATTCAATATGTAGGAAACTCCAAGTGCACTGTGCCTAGTCTTGTGGACCCCCCTCCCTCAAAATTTTTCATCCACAGGATAAGCATTCGGTATCTGATTAGTGGGGTCCGACACCCCTATCCCATATTGATCAGAAGGTACTGTTATGTACGGGCCCAGAAGCAGCTGAAATAGGGGCAGACCTGCAACACCTAGGAGCACAGAAGTTGCTTCCTGTGCCTGGAGTCAGCTGCTTGGTGTGGGTTTCGAGGTTTGGAGCCCACTTATTAGATATTCATGACCTAGAGATCTAAAAATGTAAGAAACTCCAAGTGCACTGTGCCTAGTTTTGTGGGCCCCCAGCATTTTTCATCCACAGGATAGACATTCGGTATTTGATTAGTGGGGGTCCAACGCCCCTGTCCCATATTGATCAGAAGATGCTGTTGTGTACGGGGCCAGAAACAGCTGAAATAGGAGCAGACCTGCAACACCTAGGAGCACAGAAGTTGCTTCCAGTGCCTGGAGTCAGGTGCTCGGTGTAGGGTTCGGGGTTTGGACCCCACCTATCAGATATTCATGACCCTATATGCTTAGTGTGACTTTATATACTCATTATATACTTTAACACCATAAACATATACAGTATTTAGTCTATTTAGCCATCAGTTCTAATGCAGCTACTACAATATAATGACATCTCCACCTCCAAAATATTTCTTCCTTTCCAGAGGCGTCTTTCTAGAAGCCATTCCTTTGGTTGTATCAGTTGATGGACACGTCTGTGTACGTATTGCGTCCTGAAATGTTATGATTAATGAGTTTTACAGCCCATAATGCCTTTTAAGAATTCTCTTCTTATGCCAAGCCCAAATGTTTCCAGTTTCTCAGGCTCTATTATCTACCTTCCCCCTGTTTTTATTTTGCATGCTGATGATGGCGCACATACTTAAACAGTTTTGACAGTTTTCAGCTGCTGTTAAATTCCAGAAAATCCAAAACATTAAAAAACGATAGCATGATCGAAAGTATCTGGGCCCGGAGTCTTCATATTCTCTGACATAAGCACTGGTTCTATGGCCTATTCCCTGCACACATAGACGTAAGCCCTCCAACAATGCGCCTTTGTTCAGAGTGTGCACAGTGTAATGTGAGTGCCTGGAAAGCCATAATTATATTCACATTGAAAATTCCTATCAACGATTCAGATGGATGTGTAATGTAAGTTTTTGTACTCCATGATTTATTATTGAGCATTAATAATTCTTATTTTGTCACATTTAAATTTCTCTTTAATTTGTAGTCCAAGAAAAAAATGCAGATACCTTGCCAAGTTACCATCTCTTTTACAACACAGACATATACTTTTGCCTTGTGTGACCTGAGCTGAATACTTCACTGTTACAGTACTCATCATTGTTAAAAACTTTATAGATTTTTATTTTTTTCAGCTGAAATATAATACTGGAATTCAGTAAGAAGAAAATATAAGATGATTTTTTTTAACTGCATATACATTTTTCTTATGTATTTTCTATTGTGTTTTACATATATATATATAGATATATAGATAAAATTATTACTATTATTTTATTTTTTATTACAATTGCAATAATAAGGACAATAGTGATAATAATACTAATAATAATGTTACTATTAATGTCCATTCATTATTATTTATTTATTTAGCTTATTTATATAGCGCCATCATCTACCAATAGCGCCAATCTACATTTCCTATCAGTAAAGGAGAAAACCAACACAAATAATTTTATTTCATTTATTTTATTTTATTTTATTATTATTATTAGATATTTTGCTCTATTTTTTTATTTTACTATATATATATAATGTTATTAAAATAAGGCATCGTTATTAAAATAATAACGTATAAATTTTTATTCAGAATTTAATTTGAAGTATAATTATTATATTTTATGATGTCGTATTATATATTTTTTCTATATGTATTATGATATAATATTATTATAAACATTTGTATAAAAATAATAAGGCATCATTATTAATGTAATAATATATTATGTCATGCTACTATTATTACATGCTATGTATTATGAGTACAGCTATTTTCCTGAGTGCTGCTCTTTCTACTTTACGTGCTGTTCTTCTGCTTACATCTGTCAATCAAATGAAGTGTTAGATGGAATACTTTAAGCGTACTTCCTATCATAACCAACATTTAATAAATGAATAGTAAAGGTGACTATAAGAAGCTTTGTAATATATTTTATTTAAAAAAATCTGTTTCCTTCTCCACTTATCATGCTGAGTAATAAAGATATTTATGGAGAGGGTAGGAGGAAGGAGGAAACTGCCTGAAAAGATACACAAATAACTGCAGCTGCTAAGTTCTGCCATGCTGTGAGTCAGGCAGCTGTTTTGATACAACTATTTCTTCAAGGTAAGAGTCTACCACTGCACAGAATGAGGCAATAAATGAATTATCAGCCTCCTCTTCCTCCCCATTGGGATACTATACAGATAAACAGTCTAAGTGAAGATAAGGAGAAGGAGAGCAATCTAATAAGTGGAGAAGGAAACAGATTTCTTTAACAAAATATATTACAAAATTTCTTATATTCACCTGCAGTATTCATTTGTGAAAAGTTGCTTTATAATTGGAGGTATACTTTACTTAATTGTAGGTAAAAGAGTTATGTTTGCTTCCTTAGTGATCTAGAGTAATAAAGGAGTAAATGTTTGCTTATCTTGTGGTCAAGGGTAGGAAAGGGGTTAAAGGGGTTGTCCAGGATTGTAAAAATGAGATAAAATGCAGCGAATGAGATAAAATAAAATCACTATTGCTCACCTGATGGTTGCTTACCTGGTGGTCTGGGGTAGTGGAGAGGCTAATATTACTTTCCTTGGTGCCCTTGCTTTCCTGGGTTGTTTCCTACTGTCACTCCCTAACAAATAACTAAACTGGATGTTCCTCTTCTTCTTCCTCCTTAAATTGGTCATATTGATCATTGTCAGGCAGGGGCTGAGAGGACATTTTGGCTGTGTGCATGTACATTGCATGCAATTCTTAGAACATCTCCCCACAGCTGTTGTGTGAGGCATAAGACTGGGCCACCATGACAACTTTAACAGTCATCTTGCTGTTTAGCCTAAAGTAAATGTCTATCCTCGAACACCATTTTTGCTATCTAAAGCACTTCCAAGTGGTGGTCGCAGGCATCCAAAATGGTAGCAATTAATGTCATGGCAATACAGAAGTGATGCCAAGTATTGTGTCAACTCAGTCTGCATTATTAAAGGGGTTGTGCCATTACGGACACATCCCCTAACGGACAAACCTTTTAGGCTTCAAATAGACATTGACTGACAGACTCCTCAGATACTTGTCAATAATGTAACTAGATATCCATTGAAATTCACGAGTATTCCAACCATTAAACAAAAAAAAGATTAAGGCTACGGCCTAACGTTGCTTTTTTGTTGCAGATTATGTTGCATTTTTTGTTGCAGATTATATTGTGTTTTTTGATCCGAAGTCACAAGTGGCTTGACAAGGAATGGAAAATACAAAGTAAGCTCTTAGATGTTTCTACTACTGTCTTTGGTTCAAAAAAGCGCAGCAAAATCTACAACAAAAAAAACACTGCGTTTCCACAACATGGGGCCATAGACTTAATCTTTTTTTTTTGTGTAATGGTTGGAATACTTGTGAATTTCAATGGATATCTAGTTACATTATTGTCAAGTGGCTGAGGAGTCTGTCAGTCAATGTCTATTTGAAGAAATACAGTAGTCATGTTTAAGAAGGCATGTGCCATTCCAGGCCCTTATATGACATTTACATGTGTTATATTTCCATAAATGTTTATACATCTGTAAAATACCAATACAGCTACGAGTGGGTCAAAAAAGAAAAATGCAAGGCATGTGACAAAGATGGACCACATGAAATAACCCCTAAGTGGACGTCCACAAAATGTTGATTCTATGGAATATGTATTGTTTAGGTAAAGGGGATATATAGTGACTGGCAATGTATGTAAACAGTATCCATTCTGCTTGGAATCCTCCATTCTTGATGTGTTGGTAGTATTGTGTGTCTGGGTCAAATAAACTGTTTATACAAAGTCCAGGAATTCTCTTTCTTTAAGAAAGTCTGAAGAATATACTAATATACAGTCCATAGTAAGTTTGTGAATGAAAGAGCCGCCCCAGGTCTCTCCCCCCAGGATATTAGTAGGTCTCCATTGCTGATGGATCTGTATGGAATTCTAATGTCTCTAACTTTTGTCAGGTGAGGGGCAGGATGGTGAAGTTATGGGGATAAGAATATGGCAATGCCATAAAAAGGTTCTGATCTGCAGAATATTGGTAACCTGTCATTTTTATCACTCAGTAAAATCTGTAAAAACAAAACCCATAACAAAATGTGGCAACTGAGTTTATTTTTTCTTTTAATTACACCCCATTTAGAAATTTCAGGATTTCCCAGTACATCAAATGAAGTATAAAATGGAGCCAACAGAAACTACAGTTTGCCCTGCACATTACAAGCCCCCATATGGCTATTAGAAATGGGCGAACCGACTTATACCGAGCCTGGTTCGAATTGAATATTCCAAATTGTTCGTCTTGGCCACCCCATAGGAGGCCAGAAATTCTATTTTTAATAAATATGCCCCATATTTCTGTTGCCAGCCCTGAACACCTGTGCATGCATGTTGTCTGCTCTGATTTTAGTCTGAGTTCACATTATGCTTTTGCACCACAATCCTAGACCTGCCTGATCAGCTGTCACCAATACCAGGACCATCTCAGGAGTTAGCGATCTGGAAGACTCCCAACAGTGAAGTCTACACACAGAGGTTAAAGGATGAATACCAGTGAGTCTGCTTCAGAAATTTACTTCATTGCAACGCAAAAGACTGTCCCTTCATCAGGCTCCACATAACAAACAACATCACATTTTTTTACGCAGCCTTTTTCATTGTATTTTTTTTGCTGCATTTTCCTCTGCAATTATTCTTCCCTTATTAAATCTATAGGGAAAACGCTTGCATTTTGCAGCTAATATTGACAAGCTGCGTATTTCAAAAACACATGCATTTTTGAAAACGTACAGTAGCTTTTCTGCAGTGTTTTTTTTTTCACGAAATGTGTGGATGAGATTAACCAGAATCTCATTTACTTTGCCGGTTCTGTAAAACGCAACATGGGGACTTAGCCTATAGGTAAAAATGGAAGGCCCATTTAGTTAAGATTGTTTCCATATTGCAAAAATGTGATGTAGAAATGACATAGTATCATTGGATTGAGTGTGGAATAAAGTCAATGTACCACATCACTGCAGAATACTGTACATTTTCCATCATTTCTTGAAGATGTGTGACAAAGTTAATAGGTCAAGGACAATGCAGATTGAGTGCAGAAAAGGGATAGAAAGACAGGACTGCAGACAAGTGGGACTCTGGCCGGGGCCCCAGTCCTAATGAGCCACAGCTGTCTTGTTTCGCTTGACTAATAAAACCTCTGAAAATAAAGGCAGTGCTGAGTTTTGCCTGGAAGGTGATGTACCATGCTGGAAAGTTATAAAAACATATGAAGGCTGGAGACAACTCTGCTGAACACACAGGCTAAATAACTAAAAATACAGGCACAGATACTGTGGCGATGCACTATTTTTCTTGAAGAATGCCTCCAACTTGGCAGATATAGCCGGGACTCCGAGCACTTTCTGATACATACTTATCAACAGTCCTGTATTTTTCCTGCTGTGTTTGGGCATACAGTGTTCACCTCACCCATCTGACCCAAAGGGCAGCACAGATGCTTGGTGGTCTAAGGCTAAGGATTCACATAGTGAAAATGCTGCTGAATGTCCCTGCACTATTGGATTTTCCAACAAAAATCGCCTGACATCGGAAATTTTTTGCCTGCAGCTCAATTGCAGATTCTTTTGCAGTCCCCTTCTTGCTTTCAACCTCCTGTCAAAAAACGCAGCAACATCGGCAACAAAAAAAGCAGCTTTTCTTCAACATGGCATCTTAGCCTAAAGGTTGCAATTCATGGGTAATACCCTAAGTAATAACTGACATGTTGCAGATTTAGAAGTTGTTTTGCGCTGTAGAAGGTATTTGTTTCAGGTTTTAGGCTTGCAACTATTTTACAACAAAAAAGTGGCGTAATATAACGAAGAATCTCCCCCAGGTTTTCAGGAATCTGCATAGGAGTAATTTGCACCAAAATTATCAAACGTCACACAATATATTTGGTGCACTTATAATACTTCTATCCACAGATGTTATTCCACTACTTCTATACAAACCTTTCACGGTTGTGAAATTGTGACACTTTTGCACCTTTTTAAAAAGTCACGCAGCATCCCAGTGGACACTGCTTAAACAGTTTTATTTTATTATGCCCAGTGCCACTGTATATATAGTTTGTGTATATTCTTATGTTTTATACAGTATGTAGCTTTAATTGTATTGTTATGCAGCTTCCCTTATATTGTATGTCCTCCATGGACTTTTCCACTGTATTTGGCTACCCCTCTGAATTATAGGACTTTGTACAACCCTTGCAAATCACTGGCCCCCCTGTGAAGGGGTTGAAACTGTAAGTCACTAGTGACTGTTATAGAATTTAGCCCCCATAGCCATAGTGGGTGATGCAGAGACTCTATATTATTTGGAGTGGAGAAAGGCACCATACAACCATCTTGATAATGGGCATCCCTCATCCCATCGGGAAGCTGCATGAGTTATTGGTTACCACAGTAAAGTTATATCTTGGTGCAAATGTGCCACTATCTCCTGAGTTGTTCCTGCGCTTACCATCAGGGCCCTTCCGAACACCATCACATGGCTCAGTGTATGAGAGGACCCCTCTCCAACTGGAAGCGCCCCAGTGGAAAACTACCATCAGCATCAGCCCTCTCCACAGTGTCCTGGTCTGGGAGGGTGAGCTGCAGGAGTTGGTCGAGTGTCTTTGGCCTACCCGTGACATAACCACCACAACTACTACTACCATCTTCTTGTTATTTCCATTGGGTTATGATACTACAGTCGTAGTTGATAAATCTTGAGTACAGGCAGCTTCACAGGGTAACCATACCCACTTTCCCACCAACTTTTCAGAAGTGGAGTGAATGGTATAAAAAGTACAGAATGTCACAAAGTTTGGTCAAATGAGCTCAGAAAGTCTACTCAAAACTGAACTTTGAGAGTGCAGGGCTTGATAAATTCCTCCCAATGGCCATTGTTTTTCAATGCCAAATATATCGGCCATTGGTATTTCACATTGGGGTCACCGAATAGGGTACAGACTCACCATTCCACTCAAAGTTTGGGCCAGTGTTTGAAAAATAGAGAGACATACTCACCCAACTCTTCAGCAATTCCCATAATGTTTTACAGAGAAACAGCATACATACGTGATCACTGCTCCAGATAACCCCTTCTCACTGCATTTGTGCTGAATATGCAAATTAGGTGTCCTCCTTCTGGAGAAAAGCAAATTTGCATACTGTTTTCTCATGTAGCATTGCCTGTAAGTTAGTCTCCATAAACCAGGTGGATCTCTATTTAATAAGAATTAATACCTCTCAGTGGTGGAATGGCCCTTTAAAGAGGACCTGTCACCTGTCTAAAAAGCCCACTGTCATCTGATCGGCGCTGTCACCCTGAGCATTTTAGTGTTTTGTTTATCCAAATCTGTTCAACCATTCTAAAGATATAAGCCCTGTAAGTGTTGATACAAATTAGGGTCTATTAGTCAAGCCGGCGGTGACATTGTGGTTTCTGCGAGGGCAGGATCTTTATGTGCTGTATGTCATACAGTGTTACCTCCCACTTGACTGGTATACCTTAATTTGCATCAACACTAACAGGGCTTATATATTTGGAATGGCTGAACAGATTTAGATATACAAAAAACACCACAAAGTTCAGGGAGGCAGTGTCATTCTGTCATTGGGGTTTTCTGACCTGGTGACAGGTCCTCTTAAAATATGGCTGCACAGATGTATCAAATGAAAACCTAATAGGTGATTTATATATTTTAAGTAGAGTACATTAGTTTTAGGGAATAAAATATTGAATGTTCCTAAAATACTGAACAGACACCAAACTATAAAATATGGATCAGTGGGTGATGTTAGATTTTGGTTTGTAGTTAAACCCTGCAGAACGCAGAGCTGAATATTTTCCTAAGCAATTTTCAATTACACAGCTGCTGGTGCACAGAAGTCTGAGTTAAAATAAACTGAACAGGATGAGCATTTACCGTAATTGAAAGTACAAATATATATGTAAAATACCTGTAGGAATGTCACCTGGGGCTGTACTGCATTCAGTATGGGCGGTGGCTTTTTCGTCTCATGTTCTGTTGCCCTTTTGGTAAATTCTCAGAGCAAAGTTGGATCAACTGATTTGTTCCACATGACTCCGACCACAAAAACACCACCAAAGGTGTTGTAAACAACAAGTCTTTCAGGTCACTGGGAGGCGATGCCGTCTATGGGTCCATAGTTTTAGGACCTTCTTTGGATGTTTCTTTTCCATGGTCTGTTTGTTAGGAGTATTACACTTTACTGGAAACTTACATTTTTATACAGATTTTTATCCAAATGTTTAGTAATGTGAGTATATTAAAGCATTCATTTATTTGCTCCTTTTGGTCCTCCTTGACCAGGCCGCAGAACACCTCTAGTATCCAGGTGGGTACGTTTTTACATGGTTTTAATAGCAAGCATAGTCAACCATTACGGCAGCTCCCAATGGCATTCCCATAAAAATAACTCATTTTCTGTTATATAATGTCAAAAGGGAACTTTCACCAACTCCAACTCTTTATGTTCTTGAATAGTTGCTGCACCGCTGCTTCTAGCATAGTTGGAATTTTTTCTATAGCCACCAGCATTCCTGAGCAATCAATTTTGTTAGTTTCAGCACCCAATATGACAATTAGCCTCTCTACTGTCATGTGGGCAGGCCTTGGCTGGAACAGATATACAGGGACCACCCACCTGACAATAGAGAGCATAAATGTGCTAAAACTAACAGCACTGATTCCTCAGGAACAGAATCATTGGAGCAACACCTACCGAAGGATGCAAAGAACTGGAGTTGGTGGAGGCAAACATTACCTTCTCCTAGACCTCCTTTTCTCTGAATCTTCTCCTTTACTGGTAACCATTCTGAAGTCATTCTGTCTTCTATCTGACTATTCTGTGGCTAGCTTTGTTCAGATGAGGAATAAGACAATGAGAGATGAAATCCAGTACTCAGTATACGGTAGCTCACAGCATGATCCATTCACTTCTATGGGAGTTCCAAGAATAGACAAGCATGGCTGCAAGCTGGGAGTTGTAGTTGCAGTGGTAGCAATCGTATCCGTGCCCTACGCCATCATAACCATATCCAGCAGCAAGTTCAGATCATGAAAAGCTTATAATTTCTATGGTAAAACAGTCATGCCATGTTGCAGAGATCAAACACACAGTGAAATTATGACAGCGGGATAATGCCACAGTGAATTCACAGCATTGGGATAATGCCTACAGTGATATCACAGCGAAGGTCAAATGCACACAGTGATGTCACAGCACAGGGATAATGCACACAGTGATGTCACAGTACAAAGATAATATAGATAGTGATCTCACAGTACAAGAATAATGCACATAGTGATGTCACAGTACAGGGATAATGCACACAGTGATTTCACGGTACAGGGATAATAAACAGTGATGTCACAGTACAGGGATAATGCACACAGTGATGTCACAGTAGAGAGATAATGTACACAGTGATGTCACGGTACAGTGATAATAAACAGTAATATCACAATACAGGGATAATAAACACAGTAATATCACAGCACAGGGATAATAAACACAGTGATGTCACAGTACAAGGATAATGCATGTATGGATGACACAGCACAGGGATAATTGATGGTACACAATGATATAACGGCAAAGGGAGAATATACACAGTGATCTCACAGTACAGGAATAATGCACACAGTGATGTCACAGTACAGGGGTAATAATAAATGGTTCTGCATTTCTACAAGGGTATTCAGGGTGCCATTAGAAGGGCTTGTTGTAACTGTATATTGTCATAGAATTATTCCAGGCACTTTATTTGAAGAGTAGTAATGAGCGAACCCGAACCGCATAGTTCGGGTCAGTGCCAAACTTCGTGGGTTCAGGTACCTGAACCCAAACCTCAGCACTGAAGTTAAGGTTCAGCTCATCTCTAAAGCTGGTTGATTGACTGCTGAGCAGCTAATAAACCAGCTTTAAGCCCACAGACATCACAGACATGCCCAGTATGGGCATGGCTGTGATTGGCCAGGCAGGACATGTGACCCCTCTGTATAAGAGGCAGGGTCACAGGTCCTGTCACCATTCCAGCTAGTCAGCTAGGTAGGGAGAGGCTGCAGCTGGAGATAGGGACAGTCAGAGCCTTAGCTAAATTTCATAATTGTTCTTTTCAGAGCAGTGCAGTGAGGTAGGGAGAGGAGCCTGATACTGTGAGGGACAGTTAGCCTAGAAATAATAATAATGACAGTAAACTGCATGTGTACCCATACCGTCTCCTAGCGCAGTAACAATAACTGTGTGTACCCATACCGTCTCCTAGTGCAGCAACAATAACTGCGTGTACCCATACCGTCTCCTAGCGCAGTAACAATAACTGTGTGTACCCATACTGTCTCCTAGCACAGTAACAATAACTGCGTGTGTACCCATACTGTCTCCTAGCATAGTAACAATAACTGCATGTATACCCATACCGTCTCCTAGCACAGTAACAATAACTGTGTGTGTACCCATACTGTCTCCTAGCACAGTAACAATAACTGCGTGTGTACCCATACTGTCTCCTAGCACAGTAACAATAACTGCGTGTGTACCCATACCGTCTCCTAGCGCAGTAACAATAACTGTGTGTGTACCCATACCGTCTCCCAGTGCAGTAACAATAACTGCGTGTGTACCCATACCGTCTCCTAGCGCAGTAACAATAACTGCGTGTGTACCCATACCGTCTCCTAGCACAGTAACAATAACTGCGTGTGTACCCATACCCTCTCCTAGTGCAGTAACAATAACTGCGTGTGTACCCATACCGTCTCCTAGCACAGTAACAATAACTGCGTGTGTACCCATATCGTCTCCTAGCACAGTAACAATAACTGCGTGTGTACCCATACCGTCTCCTAGCGCAGTAACAATAACTGCGTGTGTACCCATACCGTCTCCTAGCACAGTAACAATAACTGCGTGTGTACCCATACCGTCTCCTAGTGCAGTAACAATAACTGCGTGTGTACCCATACCCTCTCCTAGTGCAGTAACAATAACTGCGTGTGTACCCATACCGTCTCCTAGTGCAGTAACAATAACTGCGTGTGTACCCATACCGTCTCCTAGCACAGTAACAATAACTGCGTGTGTACCCATACCCTCTCCTAGTGCAGTAACAATAACTGCGTGTGTACCCATACCGTCTCCTAGCACAGTAACAATAACTGCGTGTGTACCCATATCGTCTCCTAGCACAGTAACAATAACTGCGTGTGTACCCATACCGTCTCCTAGCGCAGTAACAATAACTGCGTGTGTACCCATACCGTCTCCTAGCACAGTAACAATAACTGCGTGTGTACCCATACCGTCTCCTAGTGCAGTAACAATAACTGCGTGTGTACCCATACCGTCTCCTAGCACAGTAACAATAACTGCGTGTGTACCCATACCCTCTCCTAGTGCAGTAACAATAACTGCGTGTGTACCCATACCGTCTCCTAGCACAGTAACAATAACTGCGTGTGTACCCATATCGTCTCCTAGCACAGTAACAATAACTGCGTGTGTACCCATACCGTCAGCGCAGTAACAATAACTGCGTGTGTACCCATATCGTCTCCTAGCACAGTAACAATAACTGCATGTGTACCCATACCGTCTCCTAGCGCAGTAACAATAACTGTGTGTACCCATACCGTCTCCTAGCGCAGTAACAATAACCGTGTGTGTACCCATACCGTCTCTTAGCACAGTAACAATAACTGCATGTGTACCCATACTGTCTCCTAGCATAGTAACAATAACTGCATGTATACACATACTGTTAGCTCAGTAACAATAACTGCATGTGTACCCATACCCTCTCCTAGTGCAGTAACAATAACTGTGTGTGTACCCATACCGTCTCCTAGCACAGTAACAATAACTGTGTGTACCCATACCGTCTCCTAGCACAGTAACAATAACTGTGTGTGTACCCATACCGTCTCCTAGCACAGTAACAATAACTGCGTGTGTACCCATACCGTCAGCGCAGTAACAATAACTGCGTGTGTACCCATACTGTTAGCTCAGTAACAATAACTGCATGTGTACCCATACCCTCTCCTAGTGCAGTAACAATAACTGCGTGTGTACCCATACCGTCTCCTAGCACAGTAACA
Organism: Leptodactylus fallax; assembly: GCA_947044405.1. Lineage (NCBI taxonomy): Eukaryota > Metazoa > Chordata > Amphibia > Anura > Leptodactylidae > Leptodactylus > Leptodactylus fallax. The sequence goes on from CAMRHE010000272.1 coordinate 1,760,654, forward strand.
ATAACTGCGTGTGTACCCATATCGTCTCCTAGCACAGTAACAATAACTTCGTGTGTACCCATACCGTCAGCGCAGTAACAATAACTGCGTGTGTACCCATACCGTCTCCTAGCGCAGTAACAATAACTGCGTGTATACCCATACCGTCAGCGCAGTAACAATAACTGCGTGTGTACTCATACCGTCTCTTAGCACAGTAACAATAACTGCATGTGTACCCATACTGTCTCCTAGCACAGTAACAATAACTGTGTGTGTACCCATACCGTCTCCTAGCACAGTAACAATAACTGTGTGTGTACCCATACCCTCTCCTAGTGCAGTAACAATAACTGAATGTGTACCCATACCGTTTCATAGCACAGTAACAATAACTGCGTGTGTACCCATACCGTCTCCTAGCACAATAACAATAACTGCATGTGTACCCATACTGTCTCCTAGCACAGTAACAATAACTGTGTGTGTACCCATACCATCTCCTAGTGCAGTAACAATAAGTGCGTGTGTACCCTTACCGTCTCCTAGCATAGTAACAATAACTGCGTGTATACCCATACCGTCAGTGCAGTAACAATAACTGCGTTTGTACCCATACCGTCTCCTAGCGCAGTAACAATAGCTGTGTGTGTACCCATACCGTCTCCTAGCGTAGTAACAATAACTGTGCTTGTATACGCATATTGTCTTCTAGCGCAGTGATAATAACTGCATGTGTACCCATACTGTCTCCTAGCGCAGTAACAATAACTGTGTGTGTACCCATACCGTCAGTGCAGTAACAATAACTGCGTGTGTACCCATATCGTCTCCTAGGACAGTAACAATAACTGCATGTGTACCCATACCGTCTCCTAGCGCAGTAACAATAACTGTGTGTGTACCCATACTGTCTCCTAGCGCAGTAACAATAACTGCGTGTATACCCATACCGTCAGCGCAGTAACAATAACTGCGTGTGTACCCATACCGTCTCCTAGCACAGTAACAATAACTGCCTGTGTACCCATACTGTCTCCTAGCACAGTAACAATAACTGTGTGTGTACCCATACCCTCTCCTAGTGCAGTAACAATAACTGCATGTGTACCCATACCGTCTCCTAGCACAGTAACAATAACTGCGTGTGTACCCATACCGTCTCCTAGCGCAGTAACAATAACTGCGTGTATACCCATACCGTCAGCGCAGTAACAATAACTGCGTGTGTACCCATACCGTCTCCTAGCACAGTAACAATAACTGCCTGTGTACCCATACTGTCTCCTAGCACAGTAACAATAACTGTGTGTGTACCCATACCCTCTCCTAGTGCAGTAACAATAACTGCATGTGTACCCATACCGTCTCCTAGCACAGTAACAATAACTGCGTGTGTACCCATACCGTCTCCTAGCACAATAACTGCATGTGTACCCATACTGTCTCCTAGCACAGTAACAATAACTGTGTGTGTACCCATACCATCTCCTAGTGCAGTAACAAAAACTGCGTGTGTACCCATACCGTCTCCTAGCACAGTAAAAATAACTGCGTGTATACCCATACCGTCAGTGCAGTAACAATAACTGCGTTTGTACCCATACCGTCTCCTAGCTCAGTAACAATAACTGTGTGTGTACCCATACCGTCTCCTAGCGTAGTAATAATAACTGTGCTTGTATACGCATATTGTCTTCTAGCGCAGTGAAAATAACTGCATGTGTACCCATACTGTCTCCTAGCGCAGTAACAATAACTGCGTGTGTACCTATACTGTCTTCTATTGCATACTTTGACTCACATGGTGAATGAGTATCTGTCGACATGTCTCCTGGTACTGAGCGATGGATCCTCCCCGTTCAATTTCTGGGTTGGTAAATTGGACACTTGGCCAGACCTTGTCCTATATGCCTTGGAGGTGCTGGCCTGCCCTGTGGTGTGTTCAGCACCGCTGGGGGTGTCAACACCAACAAGAGGATTCACCTATCCACAGCCAACATACTTAATGGACATAATGGACATACTTACGTTCATTAATATGAACCAGGCATGGATCCCACAGGATTTGGCTGTGCCAGCACCTGAGCAAGTGGTTAAAGTGTTGGCTACCCTGCTTCTTCCACTTACACCACCACATCCACCTCCTCCTCCCGCCCCTGGACCTCTACCACCTGTTTCAAAATTATTATTTTATTTGTTTTTAATTTTTTTTTATTTATTTTTTTCTTGATTTTATTTTGTATGTTATTATTTTAAGTACTTTCCCTGCTTCATTTTTTGCAGGGCACTTGACCTGTTATTATCCCCATTTTACAGCCATTTTTGGGTCACCAAGTTCGGGTCCCTATTGATTTCAATGGGGTTCGGTCAAGTTTGGGTACCTGAACCGAACTTTTGTGCAAGGTTCGGCCGAACTCGTCGAACCCGAACTTTGACGGGTTCGCTCAACACTATTGAAAAGTAAACAATGTGAAAATTCATTAAACAGGTTTTAGCCAACCAGATCCAGATGGCATAAATCAATTAGGAATTACAGCATAAAGACAACCAGGTCAGTGATACATTTCACCTTCTTCAGTGGGATAGTGACCAGATGTGGTTGTGTTAGTACATGTCAGAGGAAAGAAGACATGTACTAACTTGTTGTCTACATGCAGTACAGGGATAATGTACACAGTGATGTCACAGTACAGAAATAATAAATACTGTGATGTCACAGTACAAGAAGTATGTACACAGTGATGTCACAGTACAGAAATAATAAATACTGTGATGTCACAGTACAGGAATTATGTACACAGTGATGTCACAGTACAGAAACAATAAACACTGTGATGTCACAGTACAAGAATTATGCACACAGTGATGTCACATTACAGGGAGGGAGCACACTGTGATATCATAATACAGGAATAACCCAGATGTACTATATAGTGTTACAGCATAGCAAAAAACATATAATGATGTAACACACATGTAAAATAAATTCATGATGTCATAGCACAGTAATAGTTCAAAATACAATGCTGCAGAGAAGGGGTATTGCACACAGAAGGGACAACCATTGCTCTATACTAAAATTTACCACGGATCAGCATTTACTTTTCCATGTTTCATAGTGATCAATTAATGCATGGGCTCCCACATCCACTGCTATTTCTGCATCTGTCTCTATGGTAGTTAGAACTAAATTTTTAATTAAATTATTTTAATAATTTTTTTATTAGATAACACAGCAATTTATTTTAGACTCTCACTTTCTGTACATTTTTTTAAAAAAATGTACATTTTTTTTTTAAATATGTAATGATTTAGTTCTGTCTCTTCTATATTCTGCAAGGCCATGATTACAATCCATAGGCATCTTCGACATCTTACAAGACCCTTTGCTGTCAATACGCCTATGATTTTTATAATGACAGGTTCATACAAATTCCAAACCAAACAGATACGATTTCCTGAACCTTAGTTAAAACCTCATCTTGTTCCAGGCCTTCTCTTTTATTTCATATTCCCACTCATGCACTCCTAAAAATATTCTTCTCCCCACCCACAATTTTTGTTTGCGACATAGTTGTGGTTACCTGGCGCTCTAGGGTACAAAAACAAAATCTTAATTATCAGTGTTTTTATTTCATTTATATAAGTTGCATCCACACCACACAGAACTGAGGGCCATTGACTGATAAAAGGGCTTGAAGGTAACAGGCTCTATGTAAACTCATATTTGGGGTTGAAGCGAAAAACAGAGATCAGAGTTATCACTTAAGCATAATAAAAGGCAAACGAAGAAATGACCATGTCTAAACCTTAGAATAGTAAACCCTCAACTTCATAGCATGGCTTTCAGGTAGCCAGTATAGAACATAAACAAGAATTTCACAGAAAACCATTTTTTTTCTGTCTTAAATGATAAACTCACCATATTTGTGGACTAGTCTACTCTCTTAAAAGACCCTTTTCTAAAATATTAGGTAAATTTGTGCTGAAGAAAGCAAAAAATCCCATTTCAGTTATGTAAGGTCAAGTCATAATGGTCTTACATTCACTAAAGTACTGTACAATTTGAAACAAAAATTGTAATGACTTTTAAAGTGGACCTCAAACTTTACAAACAATTTTGCTTTCAATGTCCATATTTTTGGCAGATTAATTTCATAATATATATTTATAGGAGATGGAGCTCTATGTTTCTTATATACATCTTTAAAGTGTACCTAATCTTTTTGACTTTTATGATAAACTATGTATGTACATGTGGAGTAACATTATATCTGGCCATTATATGACCTGTATGCTGCACTTTTATAAGTTTTTCCTGTGCAGACTCATTTGCCCCTGATTAAATGCTGTGATGTCTCCTATAGACAGCAGATGGAGTTGCTACCTCTCCCCCTCCCCTCCCCTCCCCACCCATATACTTATTCAATATGTTGTCAGTCCATCTTGGGACACCAAGATAGATTCAGCAGAGTTTTTTAGAGTGATTGGACAGAAGGAAAAGAGCATGTTAAGTGGAGTAAGAGGCATTTTTCTCTAATAAAATATATACAGTGCTGAGCAATTGGTTTAGGCAGGCGTGGAAAAAATGCTGCAAGATAAGATTGGTTTCACAAATAGAATACCCACCATACTATTATGGCAGATGTCGGGTATTTAAATATGCTCAGGAACTGAGTGTCCACCGTAGTCGCCGGGTCTCTTCTAAATTATAGAGCAATGCCCACACTGATCGCAGGCCTTCAGGCTCTTGTCACCTTGGTCAAAGCCGATCGAGGCGCCATTTTCCCAAATGCGCATTGGCCCCGCCATTTTGGGAAGGATCACCGCTCTATGCAACCTGTAATAGAATGGGGAGGGGAGGATTGCTCTCTATACAGCCTGTAATAGAAGTGCCAGTAGTTTTCAATGCATTAGCATTGTAATGCTTAGCATTAGTGACCAGACCCCCTGGGGTTCAAGACCTCTAAAGGGTCCAGTAATTACAGTTAAAAAAAAAAAAACAAGTAAAAAAATATAAAAAAAAACTAAAAGAATTAAAAAACTCCCCTTTCCCTAGAAAAGTAAAAAAAAATACTGCAAATATATACACATTAGGCATCCCTGTCTCAAATAATACCTGGTCTACAAAATAGTATAACTAAAAAGTATATGTAATAATAATAATAAAGTTATGGGTGTAAGAATATGGCAACTCTGAAAAAAAACATTTTTTTTTTTTTTTTGCAAAGTTTTGTTTTTTTTAAGGGGATAAAAAGTAAATCAAACTATAGAAATTTAGTATCCCCGGAATACAGGTGTCATGTCATTTTAGCTGCAGAGTGAACGCCATAAAAACAAAGTCCGTAAGAAAGTCGCACATACTCAGTTTATATCCAATTCCACCGCATTCTGAATTTTTTTTTCTGATTCCCAGTACATCGACAGAATATTAAATTGTACCTTTATGAAGAACAATTTATCTCGCAAACATTAAACCCTGATATGGCTTTGCGAACTGAAAAATAAAAAAGTTATGAGTTTTGGAAGGCGGGGAGTCAAAAACAAAAATCGAAAAATACCTGAGGCAGAAAGAAGTTAACAAGAAGGGTGTAGTTTACTAGTTTTTGGGGGGGTAGCTTAGTTTAGGGAGGTTACTGTGGTAGTAAGTGATATATGGCTTATGATTATTATATAAGTCAGTTGTGCTTGTAAGGTGTTTGCCTAGAGTGATCGTGGTGTGTGAGGGATGTCCATACACTTCTTGCACTGATGCCCTCGGTAGGACCAACCCCTGAGTAGTCAGACATAAACTATTCAACCACTGTCTACTGTATATTGTTGGAGGATGTAACAAAAGGGTATAGTTTACTAGTAGTTTAGGGAATTACTCTTTAGTTTATTGAGGTTAGTACAGCGCTAAGAGGTACAGAGGCTTATGAGCATTACATAAATATATAAATATGAGTCATGTGTGAGTGATGTCCAAACACTTCTTTTACTGATGTCTTCTGCAGGGCCAACCCATGAGGAGTCAGAAATAAGCTATTTACCTGTAAACGCCCAATTTCGGAAACATCTGTAATGGAAACCATTACAAATTAATAGACAATAAGAATAAAAAGAACAAGTAACAACAGTGCATTAGGTTAAAATGATGTTACAATACAGTGTATCTGGAGCAACGAGGATGTGTTTGGAGCAATGAGGGGGTTGCCAAAAATAGTGACATCTTGGCAATGGAGGAAGCGATTCATAAGGGGAAAACACTTGATTCAGGTGACCCTAACCTATCTTTCTGCAGAGTTGGGTTGATACTGGTGCTGAGTACTGATGACAGACTCCCATAAATTATGGTGTATTTGCAAATTTTCCACAATTCTGTTGCAGTTGTCTCCTTTTTGGATCGTAAAAGAGGGATCCTTAAGTGATATCGTATATACTTAAAACACAACAACAAGCTAGTGCTCATTTTCACAAAGTAGATGCATGACCATGTCTAATGCGTGCAGAATAAAGAACAATGTATAGAGGACGTGAGACATTCTACACCGCTGTGTTTACAAGGACTGGACACTATGTTTTGCCTATGGCAAGCATTCCTGTTACATGACATAAATCAAATAGAAAATACACTGTAAACATAATGTTGGCTCAACAATGATATCATTATTGAAAGATGTAGAACAAATGGTGACGATGTGCTCCAAACATCACGCTCAGAAGCTTCCCTTCACTTGCAATAAGTTCACATGCAACTTAAGAGCAGTGAAGCAGAGGAGGGATAGGGAAATAATTGCCTCTTTCTTAGGCTTTTGGCCTCCGCCGAAAATAGAAGGGAAGAATTTCTGTGCTCTTTACTATTCTATTTAACAATCTAATTAAAAGTGTTGTGTAGCTATTTCCCATTATAAAAACAAAGACAGTGTAGACCAATTAGACAGCTGTAGTTTACATATCAAGATCACCCCGGGGCGAGCCTCTAATGAGCGACCCCAGAAGATAGGTCTTATCTATAAACAAGAACTAAACCAGTCCAAGTTCTAGTAACAGGTGGCAATAAATCAGATTCTTCGCTTTAACTTTTATGTTCGTCACTTTCAGCTCAGTAGGGATTTGCTTTAACATAAAACAGATAGCAGGCTATACGTTAGATTGGATGCTTTTGTTGTTTTTACTAAGTATGTCTTAAATTATCCAAGACAGCGAGTGCTCGGGGCTCTTCAAAGGGAAGGGCCTCTGTGCAGATTTTCTTTCCCACAAAACTCTTGTGGTTATTCACAAGTCTATTAATTAAAGTGTAAAACTAGTAAAGGAACTTCTCAACTGACTAATCAAGCATGCAACGACGTTGTGGAAACGGAGCCGCTTCATGTGTGCAAATAAAGGAATTCAACTTTTGACATTCAATGTTTCTTGATTTTTTTTTTTCTGCTTTATTTCCAGGATCTCACTAATCCAGGTCAGATCACAGCTGTTCCTGGGTGGTGGTTTTCTTTTATGGTGGGGGGCTATGGCTAATGATGACTTTTTTTTTTGTGCATGTTTTTTATGGAAGTGGAAAATGGTTACTTTTGTCAGTTGTGTTAAATGAGTTTTATGTATACAGTAACGCCATGTAACAGATGTATATGGGTAGGGGGCTTTCTATTAAAACATTCATTTATTTTAATTATCTGTGAACTCTGAAGTGCAAATGAAGATGGAATGTATGGATGGGGTAATGGTTGTGCCTAAACATCTGCCCATATTTTTTCCGCATATGAAAATGGCATACTGCTCTTCTGGATCAGTGGCATCCATACTTTCGGACAGGATACACTTTGAAGCTTAAGCCCCATGTAGCGAACCCCAGCTAGAAAACGCTGTGGAAAATACAGCGGCAGAAATGCATCTCGGTTTTTTCTGCAGCATTTTTTTATAGAAAGTCCGCAGTTTTCCTCTGTAGGCTTTCTGCCCCTATTATACCTATATGGAAAACGCCAGCGTTTATGTAGGTATAATTGACATGCTGCGATTTTTGAAATCGCAGCTTTTCCACTGTAGATTTTTTTCTGCAATGTGTGGATGGGGTAAGCCAGAATCCCATCCACTTTAGAGGTACTGTAAAATGCAGCATTTTTGCCATGGCATTTCTGCTTTGGCCTTCTACTACTACCATAGTTAAAGCACACCTGTATGGATAGAGTAAGTGTTGTGCCAGAGGCGGAACTACTGTCATAGCAGCCATAGCGGCTCCTTTAGGGCCCATGACTTTAGGGGGCCCAACCGACGCCCACCACTATTTTTTTTAATAGGGTGTTACCTGCTGGATTAATTCAGCAGGTACAGTGGGGATAAAAAGTATTTAGTCAGCCACCAATTGTGCAAGTTCTGCCACTTAAAAAGAGAGAGGCCTGTAATTGACATCATAAGTAGATCTCAACTATGAGAGACAAAATGAGAAAATGTCTGATTTTTTAAGAATTTATTTGCAAATTATGGTGGAAAATAAGTATTTGGTCACCTACAAACAAGCAAGATTTTTGGCTCTCACAGACCTGTAACTTCTTCTTTAAGAGGCTCCTCTGTCCTCCACTCATTACCTGTAGTAATGGCTCCTGTTTGACATTGTTATCAGTATAAAAGACACCTGTCCACAACCTCAAACAGTCACACTCCAAACTCCACTATGGTGAAGACCAAAGAGCTGTGGAAGGACACCAGAAACAAAATTGTAGACCTGCACCAGGCTGGGAAGACTGAATCTGCAATAGGCAAGCAGCTTGGTGTGAAGAAATCAACTGTGGCAGCAATAATTAGAAAATGGAAGACATACAAGACCACTGATAATCTCCCTCGATCAGGGGCTCCACGCAAGATCTCACCCCGTGGGGTCAAAATGATCACAAGAACGGTGAGCAAAAATCCCAGAACCACACGAGGGGACCTAGTGAATGACCTGCAGAAATCTGGGACTAACGTAACAAAGGCTACCGTCAGTAATACACTACGCCGCCAGGGACTCAGTTCCTGCAGTGCCAGACGTGTCCCCCTGCTTAAGCCAGTACATATCCGGGCCCGTCTGAAGTTTGCTAGAGAGCATTTGGATGTTCCAGAAGAGTATTGGGAGAATGTCATATGGTCAGATGAAACCAAAGTAGAACTGTTTGGTAGAAACACAACTCGTCGTGTTTGGAGGAGAGTGAATGCTGAGTTGCATCCAAAGAACACCATACCTACTGTGAAGCATGGGGGTGGCAACATCATGCTTTGGGGCTGTTTCTCTGCAAAGGGACCAGGACGACTGATCCGTGTACATGAAAGAAGCACACCGCCAGGGCAACGAAGGAGTGGCTTCGTAAAAAGCATTTCAAGGTCCTGGAGTGGCTTAGCCAGTCTCCAGATCTCAACCCCATAGAAAACCTTTGGAGGGAGTTGAAAGTCCGTGTTGCCCAGCGACAGCCCCAAAACATCACTGCTCTAGAGGAGATCTGCATGGAGGAATGGGCCAACATACCAGCAACAGTGTGTGCCAACCTTGTAAAGACTTACAGAAAACGTTTGACCTCCGTCATTGCCAACAAAGGATATATAACAAAGTATTGAGATGAACTTTTGTTATTGACCAAATACTTATTTTCCACCATAATTTGCAAATAAATTCTTTAAAAATCAGACAATGTGATTTTCTGGATTTGTTTTCTCATTTTGTCTCTCATAGTTGAGGTCTACCTATGATGTCAATTACAGGCCGGCCTCATCTTTTTAAGTGGGGGAACTTGCACAATGGGTGGCTGACTAAATACTTTTTTTCCCCACTGTAACTGCCACTATTTACTTACCGATCCCAGCTCCTTCCCACGGCCTCCTTGCTCCTCCACTTCCTCTTCAGCCTCCTGGGGGCCCTGTGTGCCATATATTAAAGCAAATCCCTACTGAGCTGAAAGTGATCAATATAAAAGTTAAAGCGAAGAATCCTAAAGCCTTATTCCCTATAAGCAATGGTTCTAGAGGAGAATGTGCAAGTAATAAAAAAACTTTTTTGTTTTCCTCAAGAAAGTTGTAGCTAGTCTCCCAGAGCTAGTTACTATATTTCTTTCTAGATCCACAGCTCCATTATATCTAATAAGGTTTTAGGTCTATTTCAAGACTTTTGGGTTTTATCTCTGCCTACCAGATAAGATAACTTTTTTATATTTTTGACATGTCACTGACATGTCTGTTCACATTATCTGCCTTATATTTTGCAGTTTTTAGCGGTTTTCTCCATGCATGCAGTATCTGGAGATTGTATCTCTATCTGAGCTGGCGAGTGGAGACTAGCTCCTATACATTTCCCACACTAGGTAGAGGAGAATATGCTCTATAGCGGCTAAAAATAGACATGATATTAATAATTTGACATTTTGACCCCCAAAAATGAACCTTTCAATAGGCATAAAAGTACCCTTACAATTAATGACAACAGTATACATATATACTGTACATATGCATATGTATACATATTATCCTATATCAATGTAAAGTATGGATTATACAAATTGTAAGTTTTCTCGGGAATTGCATAAAGTGTTCCATAGATACTATAGATATGCATTGCGGGTCCTTAATAGAGATGCTTGAACCTCGCCAAAGGACCAACGGATGCCACAAGGGAGCCCAGGAGAGGTGAGGCAAGGTATAAGTGCTTATTATGTTTCCGTACCTGTCTTGGGCCTGCATTTATTATACTCTGGGGTCTAAAGAGACCTCAGAGTACAGGGTGGGCCATAAGTATGGATACACCAGGGTGGGCCATAAGTATGGATACACCCAGATAAAATGAATCAAAAATGGCGGCTTTGCAGATGGCTGCCATGGGCGTCATCCATGTACTAATATGCCACAAACGGTAAGGTGATATCAGCAACCACTTCCATTTTATCTGGGTGTATCCATACTTATAGCCCACCCTGGTGTATCCATACTTATGGCCCACCCTATATAATAATGGTTTGTGCATGCAAACCCCAGAAGTTTCAGTTTTGAGCCAAACCCGAAACTTTTTTTAAAATTCACAACAAATTCAGTTTGTTCTGATCTGTTTTGCTCATCTCTAGTCCTTAGAGCAGGTGTATTGTAATATTAATATTATCTTTCTACATTTATGAGGAATAATTTATATTTACAATACAGAATAAAATATAAAATAAACTAAGAGAATATAATCTGAATCTATAGTCACTATTTGTCTGTCTATAGCATTTCTGCATGATTACTGCATGATCCTGACACATTCTTGGAGAAATTTTATAGAGACCACCAGGGTTAATCTGCCGATTATTTCCATCTTGGGATTGTGACTGGCTAGAGGCTAAAAGCCGATTCCAGCATCCAGAAATTTAAATAAAATATAACTTTGAATTCATGTAAAATTTAAAAAAAAGGTAACAATAGTTACATGAGAAGAGGATCCGTAACCAAGCCTACGCGTTTCAGGGCGTCTAGTCCCTTAGTCATGGCTATTCTGCTCCAACGAAGTCTGGAGAGTGTTCTCTGCATCCTATGATACATTTTCTATGGAACTAATTGGCATATTGATACGGTGAGCCGAAGATTTACCTTTCTTTCATTCACACTGGCTAGAGGTGACAGGACCTTATCTAAGGGGTCGAGAAATACAATCTTTATTCCTATTGCAGACATAGCATAGCTGGGAGGGCTCTGCTCCATCAAGTTGTCTTACAATTACAATTACAATTGTAGCTTGTGATTTCAATCGAAATATAGCTGGTATTGATGTACTTTTGGCTCTGGAACCAAGTTCTGAGACATCCTGGTGCACAATATTATAGGTAGAGCCCAACAGGGGGAAGCTGCATGGTAAATAAAAACAAAAACTTAGTTTTGGCTAGAATTACCCCCAGTCAAACCACCAAAGTTTTACTGGTGTACATAAAGGAAAATTTGCTTGGCCGTGAAGGTCTGTCCCTTCCTGTCCATGCTCATACTCAATATTCCTAGTTCATTACTAAATTACCAGCTTAAAGAGAACATTGAAAATTCAGTAATTCAGTTCGCTAACTACAAAGCCTTAGAGGCACAATTTTTACTTTAAAAAAAAAAAAAAAAAAAAAAAACACTTGGGCACCCAAATAAAATCTGCTATATACTATAGTTAGCTTTAAACTTTTTATGCTTACCCAGTACTGGGCTTCATTTATCACATGATATAGGCACAATGACATGTCCGTAATGATATCTCACGGTGGCCAACAGTGATTGACTACTGCGGTCAAAATGTCATATCCTAACCATCACAAGTGAGGTAAATTTAGAGGACCCTGAATTATTCCACACGCCTAACCCTCTAAACTGTACATGAAGTGTGAAAGAAATACTACAGTATGCATTGCACTGAGGGCTACTTGAAATCTATCCTGTTTGTAACAATATTAACTAGGTAGAACTTTAATTTTTTTTCTTTACACTAGTGTGATATAATATATAGCAACAAAGTAGATAAGGTTGAATGAAAACAAGTCCAACCTATAACCCTACAGTGTTGATCCCGAAGCAAACCCCCCCCATGAGGCTGTTGACAGTTGCACCATATCAGCATAGAGCAGGGCTTTGTATTTAGGACAGCTTCACATGGGGTATGGACCAAACACTGAGCTCCAAGCAGGGTCAAACCTTCCATAAGGCGACCTGATGTGACAGTCTCAAGTGGCGCCTCCTGGCTTAAACTGAGGGACAGCTTTTTTTTTTGATTGTCCGCTACCTATTGATTTATTCCAACAGGTAGCGGCCAATATTTTACTCACCGATCCCAGCTCCTGTACAGTCCAGCCTCCGCTTAGTCCTCTAGAGGGCACTGCAGTGTTCTTCGGTATCCAACCTATAACTCTACAGTGTTGATCCAGAGGAAGGAAAAAAAAAAACATGAAGATGGTGACAACTGAACCATGTCAGGGAAAAAATTCCTACGTCCTTGTCCTCACCAAAACTGTCATTGATTTCAGGATATTGCAGTTAAAGGGCCTGCTCCACGATGACCATTTATTATAATTAAAGGGTATGTAATAAATGTTGATGGTTGGTGGCTCCCACCAATAAGACCACCATTGATCATTAGGTCCTCAGCCTCCTGTATGACTACATCTCATCTTACCTTATCTGTTATTCACCCAGAACAGAAGTGCCCGGGGTTTATTTCTAATGTTCTGAATGCCTGCTGGTACCAGAAGCTACTGCACTGGATGGCGCAGGAAGCAGCTCTGCTCCTATTAAAGTAAGGAGTACTGCAGCTCTGCATCCATTATTGAATAGTAGAAGAGCTGCTTTTGACACCTTCCACAGCTTCCAATGCTCGGAAGCACTGATCAGCTGATCAGTGTGGGGTACAGATGTCAGACCCCCACCTATCAAACACTGGAAAATCCCTTTAAGAAAAGTTGATGCCTGCACTGCAAGTCACCTAACTATAGTGATATTAAATAGTATCATGAAATTCTTTCATGTGATATAATGTGGTGCCATCTGGTGATACACTGTCAAAATGTTGCTGGCACCCTCTATATCTGTTGTCAAGACTTAGAGGCTAAGGAATTAATCAGAATTTTAATAAACTTCATTAAAAATGTCCAGTAATTATTAAATATAATATTTAATTACAACAAAATAAAAAAGAAAATAATAATATTAAAAATAATAATAGAAAAGCATTGGGTTAAGGGCCTATGCCCCGGGTCAGGACACAGCCTGCCTACTAGCCACTAGTCAGAAAGCTGAGATATAATAATAATAATAATAATAATAATAATAATAATAATAATAATAATAATGTATTGGGTTAAGCCACTGTCAGAAAGCTGAAATATTGTTATAATAACAACAATAATAATGATAATAATACAAATATTGGGTTAAGGATTAAAGGGGTATTCCCATGAACATAATCATATCTTTATTTGTAGATAAATAAAAGTTAAACATTTTTGCAAATATAAGTAGTTAAAAATTCTGCAGATTTTTAAAGATTTTCTCTAACCATCTTAGTGTTGACAGTCTGTTGTTTTGATCGGTTGCCAATGGATATGACCATGAATGCAGAAACTTTCTATGGTATGGGACTTGTCAGGAACCCAGCCATGATTTTCTTATTATACCTGGGTTATCAGGTAGGGACACTACATGTATTAGAAGATATCCCGGCCACAATAAGGAAATTATTTCTGATTTTCTGACCTTAGAAAGGTCCTGCATTCATGGTCGTATCCACTGGCAACCAGTCAAGACAAAAACTTGTGACCACAAGATATTTAGAGAAAATATTTAAAACTCTGCAAAATGTTTAATTACTTATATTTGCAAAAATGTTTAAATTTTAAAAATCTACAAATTTTAAAATGGTTACTTTCATGGGAATACCCCTTTAAGGCCCTATGTCCCGGGTCGGAACATGGCCTGCCTACTAGCCACTGTTAGAAAGCCAAGATATTCTAATAATAATAATAATAATAAAAGTATTTGTCTTAAGGCCCAATGTCCCATCACATGACATGGCTTGTCAAAAAGCTGAGATATTCTAATGTTAATAATAACAACAACAACGATAATAACAATAATGATGATGATAATAATAATAATAATAAAAAAGTATTGGGATAAGACCCTATATCCCATGTCAGGACATGGCCTGCTTGCATACCACTGTCAGAAATCTGAGATATTCTAATGATAATAATAACAATAATATTAACAATAATGATGATAATAATAATTCAAAAAAAATAAGCCTGCAAGCAACAAACAGCACAGGTATTACAAAATGGAAGTTGCTTACTCATAAAACATGAAGTGTAAGTCAGAAATGATGTAAATCACAGACAGAACATGCAGCTGTATGGCACTTATAAAATGTTGCCAAAAAACTCAGACAACTAGACCCGACTTGTACAATGATGCATTCATATATATCCTACAATTGCAATTATGGTGAATACTTCATTTTGGAAGCATTGTCTGTCTGTAGACATTACCGACGCTCATGAATAGTGTCACATTTAAAAGAAAATTATCCACTGTTCAGCCGAGATGGCAGCAGCGCTGTGCGAATGACTAAGACATCGCGCAACAGGAATATCAGAACTTCAGACAGTGGTGTATGTAAACACTCTAGAACAAGCGTGTCATTAGCGAGCCATTTGAAAGGCTGGAGATGTTCGCTTATCCAGGGCTATCGTATGGATGTACTTTACAGACACCAACAGATGTTTATGGCTGATTCACATAGATTATCTAGGAGGGGACACTACACTCACAGCTGTCAAGGGAAGAAGAAACTGCAAAGTCTTTACTGCTATTTTATTATGCTGCTCATTTTGCTTGATTTTCACGATAATTCGCATTTTCCTGTTATTAATAATATGCTTTATGTAGCCACACTGTGTCATGTTTTAGTAATATCTGTATCATACACTTTCAGTGCTATAATACATAATCATTTACATTACGTGTTGTAGGGATCCAAATTTTTGTTTCTAGACAAAATAACACACAAGTTAAAAATGCTGTCTAACCTCCATCTTCTACTACCAGTACACTAATAATAATGGCATATGCACCATAGAGAGCATAGAGAGTTGCTATGGTGGCTTTGAAGAGAAGGGACCCAGGTCTAGTTGGTTCAATCTACTTCACTACTGGGTGGCCAGATCCTTGGCAGGACTCCACTTCTCAAAGGAACTGCGATGATAGCAAACCAAGGGGTCAGAATTAGATATATCTCAGGATTCGCATCATTTCAGGTTTGAGTAACTCAGGTCCAACATTTGTTTCAGGATGGAGAAAAAAAAAATTGTTCAGTTTTTTACAAAACCAAAAAAAATGGAGATTTGTCTTGGGTAAATCCACCTTATACTCAAAACAAAAATAAAAAAATATTCATACTTACCTTCTCTTACTCTTACCTCTTTTGGGCCTCCTCGCGGCATCCGGCACTCTCCTGGTGATGTCATGCGCCCGGGGTCAAGGCAGAGGCCTGTGATTGATGCCAGATGCAACAAGGAGGCCCAAAAGAGGCAAGAGAAGGTGAGTATAAATGTTTTTTATTTTTTTCACCTCCCCTGGGCCTCCACCTTTTATACTTTGAGTTTAATACTTTACTGTAATGCATGTCACGGTGGCCATTTTCATTAAAAACTGAACAATTTGGGATATTCAGGTTGAACCCGGCTTGTGCCGAAGTGGTTTGTCCATCTCTACTCAGAACCAAGACCTCAATGCTAACATGATGGAGAAACAGAAAAGGTATACATTTTAGAATGCAGCAATGAAGAAACAAAAGGTTTGTGGGGTCCAAAAATTACCAAAAATTACTTTGGAGGGGTTAATATAAATTTTAAAAAATCCTCTTTTTGTTGTTTGTTCTCACAATAACATTTTTATTTTCCACTGTTTATATAGGGCCAACATATTCTGCAGCGCTCTGCAGAAATATCCAATCACTCCGTGAAAAATGCTGCAGAAAAAAAAACGATGCGTTTCCACCACTGTCTTTTCCGCAGGGTCTTTTGGCTGCGGCTCTCTACGTGGGGCCTAAGCCTTAAACTTAGCTAAATTTTGAATTATTTATAATTGAAGAAATGTTTAACCTTTAATTGTCTACAAATCTAAATATAGTTATGTTCGTGGGAAAACCCCTTTAGGCTGGGGCCTCACTTTGAAAAAACGCAGCGTTTTCACCGCAACCAAAAATGCTGCGTTTCACAGTTCCTACAAAGTGGATGAGATTCTGACTAATCCCATCCACATATTGCAGATAAAAATCCGCAGTGGAAAATCTGCGATTTTTGTTTCAATAGTTTTTATTAAATTTTTCAAATATATGACATTAGAAAATACTGTAACAATCAACAGAGCAAACATCGAAACTGCTAAAGTAAAACAGTCATCTAAATAATAGGGAGGACAAACACGGACACCACACACCACATAAGGAAAGGGCAAGAAAAAGGGGGGGAGCAGGTCAAATCGAAGATATCATAATCAGCCAGTACTATTTGGCAAAGTAGGACTTGCCGTTAAAAGGACTGAACCAGGTACTATTAATTCTAAGTATAGCAGAGGATCGGAGAGAAGAGCTGAAACCCACATTTCAAAAGTCCAGCAATAATAACACAAAAGCACAAACTAATTGGAAGAGTGAGTCTCATTGGTCAGCTGATTAACTCATCCCTTAAACAAATTAACTAATTAACAAACCAACTAGCTTACCAACTAACTAACCAAGGGAGAGCAGTGCGGGCTCACCAACCACCTGTCCCACACAATTTTATATTTAGGAAAGGAAAAATTCCCAAAAGCAATGACACGTTCGTATGAGTGGGTGGTATCAATAAGTGTCAAAAGGTCCTGCAATGATGGGGGCAAAGGTTGTTTCCATTTCAGAGCAATAACCAATTTAGCCATCACTAAAATGTTACACGCCAGTTTGCAATGTGGAGGAGGGAGCACGCCCATCTCTAAATTAAGCATTGCCAGCTGGGGGGTCCGGAGAATAGAGCACCCCAGAAGGCCGTCCAGAAGGTCGAAAACCTCCTGCCAGTATTTAGCAAGATGAGGACAAGCCCAAGGTGTGCAGCAGCATACCCACTCCTCCACATAGCCTCCAACAGAGAGAAGAAGAGCTAGGAAACATTCAATGAATCCGAGCTGGGGGAAAATACCACCTAAGAACCACCTTGTACGCCGTCTCCACATGAAAGCTACAGGCTACGGAAGTGCAAAATAGAGCAAAGGCTTTCTGCCACTCCTTAGGAGTCCAGGATTTTTCAAGATCTTTCTCCCAAAGACGGATAGGGTAAGTCTTTTGGAAGGAGGATCGAGGGTCAGAAAGAATAATAAATCGGTCTAAGACCTTTTCGAGTTGATCGAAGTAAGAAAAAGATAAAACCTAAAGATAAAATCGCGGCATGTCAATTATACCTACGGAAACGCTGGCATTTTCCGTATAGGTATAATAGGGGCAGAAAGTCCTCAGAGGAAAACTCTGTGAGATCGCAATTAAAAATGCTGCAGAAAAAAAATGTGATGTGTTTCTGCCGTGGTTTTTTTCAGAGCGTTTTATTTTTGCTGGGCTTCACTTACATGGGGCCTTAGGCTTAAAGGGATTGTCTCACTGTGACAGTTCCTGTCCATATATACATAGTCTTCGTGCAAAGATTGGTCGTGTAGATGCAAAGGGGCGTAGGGAGGAATAGCTGTCAGCTGAGCAAGCGTTTGCTCCAAGTTACTCTGCAGCAAATATTGCACATCAGGCCTATAGTTTGTTCTGCTTGTGTAATCCGCTACTGAACTTTCAAGTGTCTGGTGGCCGCCGCTTACCTCACACTCCTGCTCCATGCGGAAGCTATAATGGATTTATATGATAGACATTGACCTCGACTATCATTATGGAACATTTAGCATTGTGCGGCTCGTAGAGAGTCCCTCATCTCTCCTTAGTTAAACCAATGACTCGTCCTGTCTTAATCTGCTTTATGTAAGAAAACACTTCATAATGTCAATTGTCTTCAGGTCTAAATATTATCTAAATTACGACCTGGATAAAAGCACAGTTGGATTTAGTTTATTGCCTTAATGGAAATCTGCAATAGAACCTGACATTACTAATGTCCAGCAAAGCCTTAAAGTAATAACCAAGATCTTATCTCATTTATAATGCGGATTTAGGTAATATGTAACACTTGAAAATGTAATGGATCGAGCAAAGGAGAGGTCAAAAACATTCATTCTGACATTGAAAAATATTCAATTGGCCTGGAAAGACAGTGGCAGGTTCATACTATATAGCTACCACTGAATGTGTCATCTATATAAAAGGTACGTATTCATTCTGTGCTACAGTGCCTTGCAAAAGTATTCGGCCCCCTTGAACTTTTCAACCTTTTGCCACATTTCAGGCTTCAAACATAAGGATATAAAATTTTAATTTTTTGGTGAAGAATCAACAACAAGTGGGACACAATCATGAAGTGGAACAAAATTTATTGGTTATTGTCAACTTTTGTAAAAAATAAAAAAACTGAAAAGTGGGGCGTGCAATATTATTCGGCCCCTTTACTTTCAGTGCAGCAAACTCACTCCAGAAGTTCAGTGAGGATCTCTGAATGATCCAATGTTGTCCTAAATGACTGATGATGATAAATATAATCCACCTGTGTGTAATCAAGTCTCCGTACAAATGCACCTGCTCTGTGATAGTCTCAGGGTTCTGTTTAAAGCGCAGAGAGCATCATGAAGACCAAGGAACACACCAGGCAGGTCCGTGATACTGTTGTGGAGAAGTTTAAAGCCGGATTTGGATACAAAAAGATTTCCCAAACTTTAAACATCGCAAGGAGCACTGTGCAAGCGATCATATTGAAATGGAAGGAGTATCAGACCACTGCAAATCTACCAAGACCCGGCCGTCCCTCTAAACTTTCATCTCAAACAAGGAGAAGACTGATCAGAGATGCAGCCAAGAGGCCCATGATCACTCTGGATGAACTGCAGAGATCTACAGCTGAGGTGGGAGAGTCTGTCCATAGGACAACAATCAGTCGTACACTGCACAAATCTGGCCTTTATGGAAGAATGGCAAGAAGAAAGCCATTTCTCAAAGATATCCATAAAAAGTCTGGTTTAAAGTTTGCCACAAGCCACCTGAGAGACACACCAAACATGTGGAAGAAGGTGCTCTGGTTAGATGAAACCAAAATCGAACTTGTTGGCCACAATGCAAAACGATATGTTTGGCGTAAAAGCAACACAGCTCATCACCCTGAACACACCAGCCCCACTGTCAAACATGGTGGTGGCAGCATCATGGTTTGGGCCTGCTTTTCTTCAGCAGGGACAGGGAAGATGGTTAAAATTGATGGGAAGATGGATGGAGCCAAATACAGGACCATTCTGGAAGAAAACCTGTTGGAGTCTGCAAAAGACCTGAGACTGGGACGGAGATTTATCTTCCAACAAGACAATGATCCCAAACATAAAGCAAAATCTACAATGGAATGGTTCACAAATAAACATATCCAGGTGTTAGAATGGCCAAGTCAAAGTCCAGACCTGAATCCAATCGAGAATCTGTGGAAAGAGCTGAAAACTGCTGTTCACAAACGCTCTCCATCCAACCTCACTGAGCTCGAGCTGTTTTCCAAGGAAGAATGGGCAAGAATTTCAGTCTCTCGATGTGCAAAACTGATAGAGACATACCCCAAGCGACTTGCAGCTGTAATCGCAGCAAAAGGTGGCGCTACAAAGTATTAACTTAAGGGGGCCGAATAATATTGCACGCCCCACTTTTCAGTTTTTTATTTTTTACAAAAGTTTAAAATATCCAATAAATTTCATTCCACTTCAGGATTGTGTCCCACTTGTTGTTGATTCTTCACCAAAAAATTAAAATTTTATATCCTTATGTTTGAAGCCTGAAATGTGGCAAAAGGTTGAAAAGTTCAAGGAGGCCGAATACTTTCGCAAGGCACTGTATATAGCCCTAACATGTTCTGTAGCGCTGTCATCAATTACATCACACAATCCAAACTCATTGCAGGAAGTCTGCCAACAGAATATTATATAATATAAATGTCACAAATCGGTTTCATACAAGATATATACAACTCGCTTTATACCAATTTTGTTGGATGTCCGTACACCTTACTCACCACAACTTGATGTGACCCTAAAAAGGGGAACTCTGCTTCCACATTCCCTTCCAACTCACCTATCACTCTAGGCTATAGAGGAGTGAAGAAACCTTCTACAATCACATATCCACACAAATAGCTGCCACCTCCTGCCACTTTATGCCACCTACGGTGGGGAAAAAAAGTATTGTCAGCCACCAATTGTGCAAGTTCTCCGACTTAAAAAGATGAGGCCGGCCTGTAATTGTCATCATAGGTAGACCTCAACTATGAGAGACAAAATGAGAAAACAAATCCAGAAAAACACATTGTCTGATTTTTAAAGAATTTATCTGAAAATTATGGTGGAAAATAAGTATTTGGTCAATAACAAAAGTTCATCTCAATACTTTTTTATATATCCTTTGTTGGCAATGACGGAGGTCAAACGTTTTCTGTAAGTCTTCACAAAGTTGGCACACACTGTTGCTGGTATGTTGGCCCATTCCTCCATACAGATCTCCTCTAGAGCAGTGATGTTTTGGGGCTGTTGCTGGGTAACATGGACTTTCAACTCCCTCCAAAGGTTTTCTATGGGGTTGAGTTCTGGAGACTGGCTAGGCCACTCCAGGTCCTTGAAATGCTTCTTACAAAGCTGCTCCTTCGTTGCCCTGGCGGTGTGCTTGGGATCATTGTCATGCACGTTTCATCTTCAATGCCCTTGCTGATGGAAGGAGGTTTGCACTCAAAATCTCACGATACATGGCCCCATTCATTCTTTCATGTACACGGATCAGTCGTCCTGGTCCCTTTGCAGAGAAACAGGCCCAAAGAATGATGTTGCCACCCCCATGCTTCACAGTAGGTATTGTGTTCTTTGGATGCAACTCAGCATTCACTCTCCTCCAAACACGACGAGTTGTGTTTCTACCAAACAGTTCTACTTTGGTTTCATCTGACCATATGACATTCTCCCAATACTCTTCTGGAACATCCAAATGCTCTCTAGCAAACTTCAGACGGGCCCGGATATGTACTGGCTTAAGCAGGGGGACACGTCTGGTACTGCAGGATCTGAGTCCCTGGCGGCGTAGTGTGTTACTGACGGTAGCCTTTGTTACGTTAGTCCCAGCTTTCTGCAGGTCATTCACTGGGTTCCCCCGTGTGGTTCTGGGATTTTTGCTCACCGTTCTTGTGATCATTTTGACCCCACGGGGTGAGATCTTGCGTGGAGCCCTTGATCGAGGGAGATTATCAGTGGTCTTGTATGTCTTCCATTTTCTAATTATTGCCCCCACAGTTGATTTCTTCACACCAAGCTGCTTGCCTATTGCAGATTCAGTATTCCCAGCCTGGTGCAGGTCTACAATTTTGTTTCTGGTGTCCTTCCACAGCTCTTTGGTCTTCACCATAGTGGAGTTTGGAGTGTGACTGTTTGAGGTTGTGGACAGGTGTCTTTTATACTGATAACAATGTCAAACAGGAGCCATTACTACAGGTAATGAGTGGAGGACAGAGGAGCCTCTTAAAGAAGAAGTTACAGGTCCGTGAGAGCCAGAAATCTTGCTGTTTGTAGGTGACCAAATACTTATTTTCCAACATAATTTGCAAATAAATTCTTAAAAAATCAGACAATGTGATTTTCTAAATATGTTTTCTCATTTTATCTCTCATAGTTGAGGTTTACCTATGATGACAATTACAGGCCGGCCTCATCTTTTTAAGTTAGAGAACTTGCACAATTGGGGGCTGACTAAATACTTTTTTCCCCACTGTATATATCTAAACCGCTCCGAATAATAGCAAACAAAAGGGTAAGACTCCTAAGCAATATTTACTCTCTTTGGACTTGTGGGGGCATTTTAGAGCCAAAGACAACCTTATTAAATTTTAGATTTAATATGCACATAAAGTACAGTGCTTAACAAAAAAATATGTAATAACAAAAAGACATATACATGTAAATAAGGTAAAATAAAAAAGGAGTAACAAAGAACAGACTTTTTTCAAGCCTGGCAGGGAGCACTGCAGGAAGTAGTTAGGCAGATCCAAAGGTGACCTATATCTCCAATATCTGACCCTGAGCTCATGTACCTCATTGCTTTTTATGGACTCCTCACCCCAACCTACTTCCTGGAACCTACGACCAGTGACTGAGATGTTATAATTTTTCTGTGTTTGATATCATGCCTTCAGTCTTACCAGGAGACGTGACGTCTGGAGTTGCTAGCCACACACAAAGACTTGCTAGTTAGTGGCTGTCTGTATTGAATATACATTCTGCTCAACTGATCACCTGCACCCTGGGGAATGGGCTTGGAATTGCAATGCAAATTAGAATTACTGGACTCAGGAAACCCTCACTTCAGTGAGATTTACTCATACATTGATCCATCGCCCCACTATGACAATGAATGACAAAATCCAAAACATAACTAAATACAACTCATAACACAGTATGATAATACATATTTCACCACAATAGGGTGCCGGGATAGAGTGCGCTAGGTCCCAGCAGGAATAGTATCGTATAGAACATGATGGACAAGACAGAAGAAATGCATCTGTGTAGGTATACTTTAATTGTAGTGGCAGCAATAGTACAGTATAGAACATATTGGACTGGCAGTCGTAGTGGCACCCTTGGGACAGTGATAAATAGCCATTATCCATTTGTCAGCAATGGCAGGTTGATTCATTGGCATCAGGTGGAAACGTGTGAAAATGCTCATGGAGCTATGCCTGATTTATTTTTACAAATGTATTCTGTTCATACTGGTGAAGGACAATTTTATCAATTGTGTCCACTTGAATGAGTCAATGCCCCCTGTTGTAATAAATACCCTCTTTGACAGTAAAATGACTGTAGCATTACCTGGTTGGGCTGTGTTGCAGTAGCCGTGGCTCGTAACTGGCTGACTAGAAGGAGGATGACTGCAAGGCATTATGGGAAAGCCTTCCAGTTTGCTGTCTGAGGTCAAGTGACCCTTCTTCTTTGTTATCTTCTGATCTGTAAAATGACGGCTGACATTTTGAGCAATTTTCGCTGGATGAATCCCAAAAAGTTTGGATTTGCTGAGATCCCAAAAATTTGGGTAAATCATAACAAATTTGATTCAAGCCAAATCAATTCAACTATCTCTATGTCTGATGCAATACATGTAGAAAGTTAACAAAGTAAGCATAAGTAAACGGAAAGAGGGAATTTTACCTGTTTTAGGCACCGACCCACTTGGAACTCTCTTTAAAAAAATTTGTGCCAAGGAATTTTTCCTGAAAAGTCAAAAAATAAAAAAAAACTACGGATGAATGCTTGAAAATTCTTATAACGTCTTATGCTTGCTGGTTTCCAGCAGAACGTGTATCTCCCAGAATTAAAGGGTGTATGCAAAAAAGAATATTTGTCCTCTATCCATAAGATTAGAGATAAACAGCTGATCGGTGATGGTCTGACTGCTGAGACTCCCCAGTGATCCTGAGAACAAGGGTTCAGCCTGACTGTAGCCGCGCTGAATATAGGTGTGCCCCTTGTAGTATTGGATGTATCCACACTCCCATTAAATTCAGTGGGTGTGCCATAAATAGCCAAGTGCTATACTTTGTCTTTTTCTAGAGCTCCCACTGAATTGAATAGGATCATGGATGGATCCCGTCCAGTAAGGGACATGCCTACATACAGCCAGGCTGTTGTCAGGCTGAATTCACAATGGGTGGGGGATACCCTCACTCCTAGGTTCCATGGAGGTCCCAATGGATAGAGGATAAATATTCTCTATGGCATAACCCCTTTAATGGCTAAGGACATGTGAGTTACACTGGCAGACAATGCCTGTCTAATATTAGGTTGTTTTCTCATTTGTGTATGGAGCAATCTGCTCATTTTCTGTTTTATTTGCTCTTCCTTTATCTCCAAATTGCACAATGGAAATTAGTGGTATTTTCCTGGAATTATTCCAAGGGACATTTATGGCGTATGACATCCATGTCTTTTCATGCAAAGTTTTTTCCATTACTTATATTAACCAGGAATCCATTGTCAATACAACCTGGTGTCTATGAGGGGGATCTGTTGTATTGAAAATTCAGTCCAACCTCTTCATGCTCCTTATCAGTCTATGACTAGTATGATGAGGATGCCTGGATACCAACTTTTAACCAGCCAGACACTTATTTCTATGGCATTGTCTCTGGTATCTTCTCCATATATTCCTTTTAATTCCTTCCCCTATTATCCATAGGATAGACCTTTACCACTTTTCGTTTGGTCTACCAGAAGACTGAAGTCTCCATTGCCTTACAATGGAAATCTCATCATCTCTCTTGGTTCTCTGCCATCCATAGAGTAAATTCAATTTGTTTTATGAATACATTGCACGGGCAGTAACACAGGTTTATTTTTCGTATTTCCATAGGTTCAGATAGCCATTAATGGCTGCCAAGGAAAAATAAAGTATCCCAATAAAATATTCTTTGTGTGGTTAAATTTGTAGCTAGAAAACAGCTGGTATATACATAAAACTTCACTTTTGTAAGATTAATTTTATTTTCAAGGCATTACTACAAATGAGTCTAAAGAGATGATACCACCCAAAACTAAGAATTCATTGGATAGTCCTGATCCAGAGTTAATGCAGACGGTAAAAGAATTTGAGAAGTTTCACTAGTACTATTATTTCATTCATTACATACATAGATACATTATTGCGAAATACTAACAAAACTCTGGACAGGATGCAAAGCACATCACAACCACTAGGTGGTCAAATATAGATAAACATAGCATATACATCTCCTGACAGAGTATCACAAAATCTTTTTTTTTTTTTTTCAAAGATGGTCATCAAGTGTCACATGTGATATGCTGAGACAAGAAATAAAGTAAGAAAGAAAGGTATACCATAGGTTCTGTATGTCTCTAGTTGAAAATCTGTCACTGCATGCATATTCATTGATTCTTGTATCAATGAAATTGTCTATGGAGAGATAAACTATATTGCATTTGGCGTCCTCAGTAATGAGCTATATAGCACCATCTATTATCTGTTCTATACACTACCATTCAAAAGTTTGGGGTCACCCAGACAATTTTGTGTTTTCCATGAAAACTCACACTTTTATTTATCAAATGAGTTGCAAAATGAATAGAAAATATAGTCAAGACATTGACAAGGTTAGAAATAATGATTTTTATTTGAAATAATAATTTTCTCCTTCAAACTTTGCTTTCGTCAAAGAATGCTCCATTTGCAGCAATTCCAGCATTGCAGACCTTTGGCATTCTAGCTGTTAATTTGCTGAGGTAATCTGGAGAAATTTCCCCCATGCTTCCAGAAGCCCTTCCCACAAGTTGGATTGGCTTGATGGGCACTTTTTGCGTACCATACGGTCAAGCTGCTCCCACAACAGCTCAATGGGGTTGAGATCTGGTGACTGCGCTGGCCACTCCATTAAAGATAGAATACCAGCTGCCGGCTTCTTCCCTAAATAGTTCTTGCATAATTTGGAGGTGTGCTTTGGGTCATTGTCCTGTTGTAGGATGAAATTGGCTCCAATCAAGCGCTGTCCACAGGGTATGGCATGGCGTTGCAAAATGGAGTGATAGCCTTCCTTATTCAAAATCCCTTTTACATTTTACAAATCTCCCACTTTACCAGCACCAAAGCAACCCCAGACCATCACATTACCTCCACCATGCTTGACAGATGGCGTCAGGCACTCTTCCAGCATCTTTTCAGTTGTTCTGCGTCTCACAAATGTTTTTCTGTGTGATCCAAACACCTCAGACTTTGATTCGTCTGTCCATAACACTTTTTCCCAATCTTCCTCTGTCTAATGTCTGTGTTCTTTTACCCATATTAATCTTTTCCTTTTATTAGCCAGTCTCAGATATGGCTTTTTCTTGGCCACTCTGCCCTGAAGGCCAGCATCCCTGAGTCGCCTCTTCACTGTAGACGTTGACACTGGCGTTTTGCAGGTGCTATTTAATGAAGCTGCCAGTTGAGGACCTGTGAGGCGTCGATTTCTCAAACTAGAGACTCTAATGAACTTGTCTTGTTGCTCAGTTGCTCTTTCTACTCTGGTTAGAGCCTGTTTGTGCTGTCCTCTGAAGGGAGTAGTACACACTGTTGTAGGAAATCTTCAGTTTCTTGGCAATTTCTCGCATGGAATAGCCTTCATTTCTAAGAACAAGAATAGACTGTCGAATTTCTCATGAAAGTTCTCTTTTTCTGGTCATTTTGAGAGTTTAATCGAACCAACAAATGTAATGCTCCAGATTTTCAACTAGCTCAAAGGAAGGTCAGTTTTATAGCTTCTCTAACCAGCAAAACTGTTTTCAGCTGTGCTAACATACTTGCACAAGGGTTTTCAAGGGTTTTCTAAACATCCATTAGCCTTCTTACACAGTTAGCAAACACAATGTACCATTAGAACACTGGAGTGATGGTTGCTGGAAATGGGCCTCTATACACCTATGTATGTGGATATTGCATTAAAAACCAGACGTTTGCAGCTAGAATAGTCATTTACCACATTAACAATGTATAGAGTGTATTTCTGATCCATTTAATGTTATCTTCATTGAAAAAAACTGTGCTTTTCTTTCAAAAATAAGGAAATTTCTAAGTGACCCTAAACTTTTGAACGGTAGTGTATGTTTTGGTTGAGTTTATCTTTTACCATAAAAGTGAAAAAAGTGAATACACAGCAACAAGTTGGCTCCACACCCTGTATAGTGGCTGGTACCGGTACTGCAACTCATCTCCCAATGAAGTTTATGGGAGCTGAGTTGCAGTGACGACGCCTGGCTACTATACAAGGCATGAAGTCATGTTTTTGGCCCTGTGCTATGTATAGTACAGACATCAGAAACAGAACCATAAAGCTGATCCGTGCAGGGCTTCCTGTAAGCCCCACACCAATCCAATATTTATGGCCTATGCTGACAAACTCTGTTCCTTACACATTGGAATCTACTTAAATGTTCTTGCCCTGATCTGCCTCCTTTAACCCTAGCACTCATCCAAACAGCAAGAATTTTAGGTGTTAACTAGGATAGGATGTTTTTTATAGTGGGATAAGGGGGGCATTTTGTCATCTCAACCATGGGCTCCAACGTTTTTGGAAATCCTTCTTTGAAAAGCTTGTGAATGGAATATTGTGTACAGTGTACAGTGGGCACCTGTATATAAGAAAGATATATCTGAACAAGGGCGGGTGCAGAAGAAGGCGACCAAGGAAATTAATGGTATTGTTGGATTAGAGTACAGAGTAGAGTACAGATTATCAAACTTGGGGTTGTTCAGTTTGGAAAAACAATACCTAATAACAATGTGCAAATGTTGATCCAGGCATCTAGTTCAATTGCCTTATTTGGAGTTGAGAAGGACTTTTTTTTCTTTGATGGGGCAATTGGCATCCAACTCAAGGGGCTTTTTGCCTTTACCTGTATTAACTAGGTAGGAATATAGCTTGGACTTGATGGACTTGTGTCTTTATCCAATCTTATCGACTAAGTTTCTGTACCATAAAAGGTGAAATACAATAATATATAACTACAACACTATCCAATTGAAATTATTGGTGCATAGTTTACTTAAATTATGACTCTCCACAGCTGAGATCTAAAGGTTAGAAAAATCAGGAAGCAAGGCTGTGAAATAAGGGTTTCAAAAGAAACATTTCAATTCCTTAATACTACCATCAAGGGCTCTGGGTTGGGAAGGCCTTTGAAGTATGAAGTTGTTGAAACTAAATTACTGTTAAAGGAAAAATACTATAAATCAAGCTGTCCACTTAGGAAGCGATCATCTCGTACAGCCATGCTTCCTGGTACTGCGAGGTGAGTGATCGGATGATGTCAACACCATATAATGAACTCTAATTCTCAGGCTCTTTCATTCTCAGCTGACAACAGTTGCACATAAAAGTCCTGAGAACACATTCATAAAGGTATTTGATCTTATAGACTTACCTCGAACCGGACCTTTAATTGGGAAAAGATATGTCGGCCGGCAGTAAGGTTATAAAGTACAAAGTAAGATCTTATCTTTACAGATAATTCCCAGACAAGTTGAAATTTGTCCTACCTTGATGAATTTTTCTAGGATTTGCCACCTAATGACTGTGCCCGATTGGGCCATTATGACCAAGTATTCTTTTTTTCTTTTTTTGCATCTTGATAACCAGAACTTTTTTATTATTTTGAGTTTGGTTATATGCGCTTATTGCCTATAGTAAGTTGTACATGCCATTCTGTGGTATAAATGTATTTGTGTTTTATTAAAATAAACCTTTATCTTGGTGGAAATAAAAAAAATTACGTTATCAAATATTTCTACATTTTTTAGTATTTTTTTAGTATGTTTTTTCAATTAATTTTATTTACTGTAACAAAACGGAGCTGGGTTGTTTTTAACTTTTTTTCATTCATTTTTTAAATATTTTTTATTCCAGAGAAGGATTTTAATATACAATTTGTATTTTTTTTTTTAACAAAATGCAAACAAATCCTCCAGGGTGGAAAAAGGAAAACCTAGTGGTATGATCTGGGATTTACAGGGCATGTAGGGTCTACTGGCTTCTGTTCATCAAAAGGTGGCCTACAAAGGCAATCTCCTTTAGACTAAGGCCCCACGTAGTGAGCCACAGCAAAAAAGTGTTGTGGTTTTTCCTGCAACGCTTTTCACAGAAAGTCCGCAGAGGTTTCCTCTGCAGACTTTCTGCTTCCATTATACTATAGGGAAACTGCCGGCATTTCTGGAGGTATAATTGACATGCTGCGATTTCCAAAACCTCAACGGTTATACCATAAAAAAGGGCTAGATCAGGCATGTCAAACTCAGGGTACCCCGAGGGCCACATGAGTAACAAGAGGTTGTTGTGAGGGCCGCACACAGCAGCTAATGTCACCACAAGGGCCGCACAAATCCTACAGACGCCCATTAAATAAATATAAAGTAAATAAATACATATTGAAAATTCATAATAATAATATAATGAATAGGCCTATTCATTATATTATATTATTATATTATTATTTATATTATTATTTATATTATTATTATCAATTTTCAATATGTATTTACTTTATATTTATTTAATGGGCGTCTGTAGGATTTGTTCTTTTTGGTGTTCACCCCTGGTATTTGCCTCCAAGGGTGCACATGTATTTTAATTGCTTTTAATTTTTCCTTGTTTGCTGTGTTATTTAATAAAGAAATTTTGTGTGTGCTTTATATTGGATGCTGTTTCTCCTTTGTGTTCGATTGCATTTTTCATCCAATCAGCACCACTGTTTTTTGCATCACAATTATTTATAATCTGAGTGCTCACCCCTCTCTTTAGTTTTTAATGGTTACATACAGGAGGGCCACTCACTTGCTTGGACTTTGCCTGTGCGGCAGTGGGTCCCTTCTTCCTCAGCACGGTCACAGTATCCCAGTCACTGTCAGCCACGACTCTTCCTCCGCTCACAACAAAACTGACTTAGGTGATCAGCAGCCACGCGAGCCGCAGATGTACAAAACTCACGATCAGCACTTCCGGGTCGTCATTCATTGGCCCATATCCTTGCATATGACCTGCTTACGTGATCAGCAGCTGACCAAAGTACACACGTCATGGATTGACACGGAGCTAGTTGGTTGGCTGCTGATCACGTAAGCAGGTCATATGCAGGGAGATGGGCCAATGAATGAAGAGCCGGAAGTGCTGATCGTGAGTTTTGTACATCTGCAGCCCTCACAAAAGTCTCAAACTTTGTCTCTAAACTTTAGAGACAAAGTTTGAGACTTTTGTGCGGGCCGCAGATATGCCTGTAAAGGGCCGCATGTTTGACATGCCTGGGCTAGATGGTTAGCTAATGAAAACTAAAATTGAGCGCTATAGTTACTCTAACTATAAATTATAGGAACTGAATTTTTGGAGATAAGAGGTCGATCCGGAATTTATTCTGATTGCCAAATTTGGAGTTGGGAAAAATATTTTCCCCTAATATAGTGTAACTGGTGTCCACTTTAAAGGCGTTTTCGGCTTCCTCTAGATCAACACTGTAGGTTACAGGTTAAACTTGAAGAACCTACTTCTTAATTTAGCTATTTTAAGCATGTAAGATCAGATTTTATATCAGTATAAAAGGTGTTAAACAAGAGAGAATACCTAAAATCACATTTGAGTAAAGGCTACAATGAGTAAGGGCTCCTACAATGTCAACTAGCTAGATCCTTGGAAAAAAAAGGGAAAACTTGTCCAGAAGAGTAAGCTATTCTACTTGGAGGCAGAACCACACATTTTGCAGCACCTGATGTTTGAGGAGTCTGAGGCCTGGGGATTGCTGCATTCTATGATGAGGGTCCAGTAGTTAGGTGTTGTTGCAGACACATCTATACATGTCTTCCACATAGCTCATTTACACTACTTAAAATTTATACATGTCCTTCCTTACCTTTCCTCTTAGTTGGAAATGTTCAGATATGCACAAGATGACCAACTTTTCAAAACAATTTGATTATGCTATTCTCTGTCACAAGATGTGTGTCCTATATTTCTCTATGTGCGGTCAACTGGTGGTCATGTTGTAAGTTGCAACCTGTCATTGGTTTTACTAGCATGTCATAATTAGTGACAGGTGAACCTCGAGAGATTCGTTTCACAAACATTTGCAAGGTTTGTCTACAACTGTTGCTTCAAACCAAATTTGTTTGCTCTGAATTGGTATCTCTTTAGACCCCAGAATATAGTAAATAGAGGCCTGGGAAGGTGCATAAAAAATTAAAACCACTTGTACTCACTTCTTCGGGGGTTCTGCCATGTGCATGGCCGTCTTTCTCAGGTGTCTCCTACGTCTTTCAGCCTTCGATGTACAGCATCATGATGTTGACATCCACCATATGACCCAATCACAGGCCCCAGCTGTGACCCAGGGGTACTCATGGCCAAAAGATTCTGAGGACCAGACAGCATGGCGGAGCCCAGGAAAGGTGAGCATGAGTATTTTGTTATTTTTCCGCACTCTGGTTATTATACTCTGGGGTCTGAAGAGACCTTTCCTTTACTTCTCTGGTGTCGCATCACATGTGATTGGAAAATTCACACAATGTGCCTTATACGTTGCTCACAATTTTTCTCAGAGACATTTCTCATTAGGGACTTATAGGGTTATGTAATGGAACCGCAATAAAATAACAAAAAAACATGAAGTTATATAACATGTTAATAATCTAGGAAAAAGCACATAAAATAAAGACAACGCTTGTGACCTGCAGTTGGCTCTTGTGACTTTATGTGGTATAACTGAGCAGAACATGTCGTGTGTGCACTGTGTGCGAGCTTGTCAGCTTCATTACTGCTCTCTGCCCTGGATGCATCATTCAAGCATACAATTAAGTTTAGTAAGCTAGCTATTAACTACCTGACTGCTCAGATCTAAAAGGAAACATCTGCCTAATTTATGTGTAGTTTCCACTGCGCTGATAGAAATAGACTGTTACATTCCAGCAGTCAGCCCCAGAGCTTTTCTTGAGCGGAGGGTTACTGGTATCAAAGCTCATCACAGAGAAGGGAGCCTTTCATTAATCTAGTCTTGCAATTAAATAGCAGGAAATTGTGCACAGGTTTACTGAGCGGCTGACTTAAACAAGGTGCAGGGGGTGCAAGTGGTGCTGTATACAGATAATTAGACTCCTGACGAGCCAAGGAATACACACACTATATTAGATTACACTATATGCATGTCTATATCTTAGTATATCCAGTATCTAGTAGTGTCCAGGTTTTAGGTTCCTTAGGATATAAATGTCTGATCTGTGATGCCCCCACACCGACAAGCTGTAGGGGGCTGCTTTTGCCACCCATATTGTACACATTACAGGGCTAATTCTATTGGACCTGCAATGAATTTTGGGAAATATGCACATCTCTACCAATGATCCATTGGGAACTTCTATTGCTAATACCTAAAGGTATTTTTCTATTCCCAACCATTTGATTTTATTGGGTTACTTGAGCGATTGTAATGTTTTTAGAACTACCACCAATAATGACAAAAGTATTAAAGGCGTTGTCCAGTTTTCAGGATTTTATGACCTATCCTTAGGACAGGCCATAAATATCTGATTGCATGGGGGCTGACCCCCACACGATCTGCTCTATGGTGCTGCTTCTGGCACCCATACTATACAAAGTACAGGGTTAAAAGCAATGTCCTCTATAGTGGTCGGGAGCTGGTTCTGTAGCTCAGCCCCCATAAACAAGAGCTGAGGTGCAGTACCGATGCCTTGCCACTATACAGGGACTGGAGCTATCTGTTTCTGGCCCTGTATCGTGCATAATATGGAAGGGTACAGCTGATTGGTGCTAGGGCCGGCTGTCCTAAGAATAGAGTATAAAATCCTAAAACCTGGACAAGCCCTTTAATACTGTCAGTATTGGTGATAGTTCTAAAAACATTACAGGCACTCACAAGTTACCCCTTAACCACTTCCGTACTGCCCATAGACTATATACAGTACAGACCAAAAGTTTGGACACACCTTCTCATTCCAAGAGTTTTCTGTTTTTTCA
Source organism: Leptodactylus fallax (assembly GCA_947044405.1). Classification (NCBI taxonomy): domain Eukaryota; kingdom Metazoa; phylum Chordata; class Amphibia; order Anura; family Leptodactylidae; genus Leptodactylus; species Leptodactylus fallax. The sequence goes on from CAMRHE010000272.1 coordinate 1,793,818, forward strand.
TGAATATAAAAATTGTAGATTCACACTGAAGGCATCAAAACTATGAATTAACACATGTGGAATTATATACTTAACAAAAAAAGTGTGAAACAACTGAAAATATGTCTTATGTTCTAGGTTCTTCAAAGTAGCCACCTTTTGCTTTGATTACTGCTTTGCACACTCTTGGCATTCTCTTGATGAGCTTCAAGAGGTAGTCACCTGAAATGGTCTTCCAAAAGTCTTGAAGGAGTTCCCAAAGATGCTTAGCACTTGTTGGCCCTTTTGCCTTCACTCTGCTCACCCCAAACCATCTCGATTGGGTTCAGGTCTGGTGACTGTGGAGGCCAGGTCATCTGGCAAAGCACCCCATCACTCTCCTTCTTGGTCAAATAGCCCTTACACAGTCTGGAGGTGTGTTTGGGGTCATTGTCCTGTTGAAAAATAAACGATGGTCCAACTAAAAGCAAACCGGATGGAATAGCATGCTGCTGCAAGATGCTGTGGTAACCATGCTGGTTCAGTATTCCTTCAATTTTGAATAAATCCCCAACAGTGTCACCAGCAAAGCATCCCCACACCATCACACCTCCTCCTCCATGCTTCACGGTGGGAACCAGGCATGTAGAGTCCATTCGTTCACCTTTTCTGCATCGCACAAAGACACGGTGGTTGGAACCAAAGATCTCAAATTTGGACTCATCAGACCAAAGCACAGATTTCCACAGGTCTAATGTCCATTCCTTGTGTTCTTTAGCCCAAACAAGTCTCTTCTGCTTGTTGCCTGTCCTTAGCAGTGGTTTCCTAGCAGCTATTTTACCATGAAGGCCTGCTGCACAGTCTCCTCTTAACAGTTGTTATAGAGATGTGTCTGCTGCTAGAACTCTGTGTGGCATTGACCTGGTCTCTAATCTGAGCTGCTGTTAACCTGCGATTTCTGAGGCTGGTGACTCGGATGAACTTATCCTCCGCAGCAGAGGTGACTCTTGGTCTTCCTTTCCTGGGGCGTTCCTCATGTGAGCCAGTTTCTTTGTAGTGCTTGATGGTTTTGGCCACTGCACTTGGGGACACTTTCAAAGTTTGCGCAATTTTTCGGACTGACTGACCTTCATTTCTTAAAGTAATGATGGCCACTCGTTTTTCTTTACTTAGCTGCTTTTTTCTTGCCATAATACAAATTCTAACACTCCATTCAGTAGGACTATCAGCTGTGGATCCACCTGACTTCTGAACAACACAACTGATGGTCCCAACCCCATTTATAAGGCAAGAAATCCCACTTATTAAACCTGACAGGGCACACCTGTGAAGTGAAAACCATTTCAGGTGACTACCTCTTGAAGCTCATCAAGAGAATGCCAAGAGTGTGCAAAGCAGTAATCAAAGCAAAAGTTGGCTACTTTGAAGAACCTAGAATATAAGACATATTTTCAGTTGTTTCACACTTTTTTGTTAAGTATATAATTCCACATGTGTTAATTCATAGTTCTGATGCCTTCAGTATGAATCTACAATTTTTATTGTCATGAAAATACAGAAAACTCTTGGAATGAGAAGGTGTGTCCAAACTTTTGGTCTGTACTGTATGTGCAAGGGGTGGTTGTCTAGTTCTGCAAGGACTCAGTAGCTGCACAAAATCGTGCAGCTACTGAAACTAGGAGCCGGCTGTAACTTCAGCTCCCAGAGAGAAGACAGCGAAAGTTTATTACCTTCCCTGCCTTCCCGATTGATCGCTGTTTATATGTGATCTCTGTGACACGCGATCCACCGGGTGCAGCGTCTTCAAGAGCTGCTTGGTCCTACAGGACCCAGATCAGCTCTATAGTATTATTCAAGTAACATGCAGGAGGCTGTATTCCTCCTGCAACTGGGGCTAAATTTACCAGCCCCAGTTACAGGGGAAATCAGCCTCCTCAACAAAAGAAAAAAGTAATCAGATGTCCCCAAAGGTTTATTATGACCTTATGGGAACACAATGTAAATTAATAGAAAAGTAAAAAAAAAAAAGTAAATAAAATAATAAAAAAAATAAATAAAATAATACGCCAATAAAATGCCCTTATTACAGGTTATAGCCCCACCCCCAACTACACCATAAAAAATGAAAATTACTGTAATGGAGAGTAAAAACTATTTTATAAAGTTTTTTAGTAGTACTTTGCGTTATTAAATAAAAAAAAAAAAATGAAAAGTGAAAAGTGAAAAACAGACCCGTTTTCCCTCCTTTTTTGTTTATATTTTCCCAGACATGAAAAAAATTAAAACACATGCTGAAATAAAAACAACATAAAAATAAAGCCCTATGTGTCACCGAAAAAAGATGCACAAATTAGTTGAATAATGCAAATGATAATAATGTTACAGCCCTCAAAACCGCACAAAAAAACCCAAAAATGAGTCTGGTCTGGAAGGGGGGTAAATCATCTGGTATGGAAGTGGTTAAAAAACTTAATCTGGGCTGGGTTGTTAACAAATTTTTGTGAACATAAAAATACCTTTGTTTAGATATGGGAAGTGGGAGTGCCCAATGGATCATTGGTAGAGATGTGCATATTTGCCAAAATCTTTTCATGTCCAATTATATCAGCCATCAGATGAGTTCTGAATAAATTAGGCCTGAATAGAAAGTGCCCCGATTGCCCTAGAGCAGTGGTCCCCAAACTGTGGGTTGCGTGAAGACTGCTGGGGGGTCGCAAGTCATCAGTGGTAAATAGGCTGGGACGCCATTTTTTTTTTAATTGACAACTATCTGTTGTATTATTGCAATAGCTAGCAGCCCATAATTTTCTCACCTGTCCACGCTCCTGGCACTGCACTTACGTCACAACACTGAAGAATTACATTACATACATCATCCTGACATTCTTTAGAGTCTGATACAGCAAGCCCTGGAGGTGGCAGCGGAGCTGGCCAAGACAGGGGCGTGGATGGGTGAGTAAAATCACTCGCTACCTTTTGCAATAATACAATAGGTATTGACCTAATATATAAAAAAGGGGGATCATATGATGTGGGAGGGGGCAAAAAAAGGGGGTTATATACTGTGGGGGGGCAAAAAAGGAGGTCATATACTATGGGGGAAAGGGGGTCATATTCTGTGGAGCAGCCAAATAAAAGGGGTCATTTACTGTGTGGGAGCCACTGTGGAACATTATACTGTCTGGGGCTACTGTGGAGCATCATACTGTGTGAGGGCTACTGTGGAGCATTATACTGTGTGGGGGCTACAGTGGAGCATTATACTGTGTGGGAGCTACTGTGGAGCATTATACTGTGTGGGGGCTACAGTGGAGCATTATACTGTGTGGGGGCTACTGTGGAGCATATTATACTGTGTGGGGGCTACTGTGGAGCATTATACTGTGTGGGGGCTACTGTGGAGCATTATACTGTCTGGGGCTACTGTGGAGCATCATACTGTGTGGGGAGCACTGGGGAACATTACATATTCTGTGGGGGGGGGGGGGGTGAAGGACAGGACACTGTAAGATACATCATGGAGGAGTAAGGCACACATTTCTTGCCAGTATGGGATCCCAAAATTGCTGATGGCAGAATAGAATAAAAGAAGAATACAGTGCTAATAGGCAGAATAAAAGAAAGATTATAGTGGAATAAAAGGAAGAATATAGGCAAGGACATTTATTTTTCAAATGTGACTAAGTACGGTAGAGGGTGGTCCCTTGCGAAATTCTCATCCAAAAGTGGGTCCTACCTACAGAAAGTTTGGGAACAGTAGCCCTAGAGCAATGGTGATTCACAATTTGATGTAAGAATTGTATGCAATGGCTGCCTGTGTCTAACACACTGACACTGACTGACTCCTATCTCTCTCTACAATCTCTTTATCAATTACTTTATTGTACATATAAGTATTCTCTTCTCCTCACCATGAAACATACTGCCACTAATCCATTATCTGTCTGTATTCTGTGTGTTACTCTCTCCTGGTCTGACGTCCCCTCTCTCCTATCTGTATCCCCACAAAGCAGCAGCATTTCTTAGTTGGACTGTCTTATAGTGTCCTTGACTTACCCACTGAGTTGCCTGTGACTCACATCCAGGCATTATGGCGAGGCCTGCCACCCGAGACCTTGTGATCCTTCTTCTTTGTCTTCTTCTGATCTGTAATATGAATTGTGAGCTATTTATGCAGAAGAAATCACAAAAGTTTTGGAATCACTGATATCCAAAACTTTTGGGAAATTCATCACAAATTAAATTTGAATCTGATCTTTGGATCACATTTGTTTTTATTTTGCCACTTGCCCTTTCTAAGAAAGCTTGCATACAGTGGGGAAAAAAAGTATTTAGTCAGCCACCAATTGTGCAAGTTCTCCCACTTATAAAGATGAGGCCGGCCTGTAATTGTCATCATAGGTAGACCTCAACTATGAGAGACAAAATGAGAAAACAAATCCAGAAAATCACATTGTCTGATTTTTAAAGAATTTATTTGCAAATTATGGTGGAAAATAAGTATTTGGTCAATAACAAAAGTTCATCTCAATACTTTATTATATATATTTGTTGGCAATGACAGAGGTCAAACGTTTCCTGTAAGTCCTCACAAGGTTGGCACACACTGTTGCTGGTATGTTGGCCCATTCCTCCATGCAGATCTCCTCTAGAGCAGTGATGTTTTGGGGCTGTCGCTGGGCAACACGGACTTTCAACTCCCTCCAAAGCTTTTCTATGGGGCTGAGATCTGGAGACTGGCTAGGCCACTCCAGGACCTTGAAATGCTTCTTACGAAGCCGCTCCTTCATTGCCCTGGTGGTGTGCTTGGGATCATTGTCATGCTGAAAGACCCAGCCACGTTTCATCTTCAATGCCCTTGCTGATGGAAGGAGGTTTGCACTCAAAATCTCACGATACATGGCCCCATTCATTCATTCATGTACACGGATCAGTCGTCCTGGTCCCTTTGCAGAGAAACAGCCCCAAAGCATGATGTTGCCACCCCCATGCTTCACAGTAGGTATGGTGTTCTTTGGATGCAACTCAGCATTCACTCTCCTCCAAACACGACGAGTTGTGTTTCTACCAAACAGTTCTACTTTGGATTCATCTGACCATATGACATTCTCCCACTACTCTTCTGGAACATCCAAATGCTCTCTAGCAAACTTCAGACGGGCCCGGATATGTACTGGCTTAAGCAGGGGGACACGTCTGGCACTGCAGGATCTGAGTCCCTGGTGGAGTAGTGTGTTACTGATGGTAGCCTTTGTTACGTTAGTCCCAGCTTTCTGCAGGTCATTCACTAGGTCCCCCCGTGTGGTTGTAGGATTTTTGCTCACCGTTCTTGTGATTATTTTGACCCCACGGGGGTGAGATCTTGCGTGGAGCCCCTGATCGAGGGAGATTATCAGCGGTCTTGTATGTCTTCCATTTTCTAATTATTGCTCCCACAGGTGATTTCTTCACACCAAGCTGCTTGCCTATTGCAGATTCAGTCTTCCCAGCCCGGTGCAGGTCTACAATTTTGTTTCTGGTGTCCTTCCACAGCTCTTTGGTCTTCACCATAGTGGAGTTTGGAGTGTGACTGTTTGAGGTTGTGGACAGGTGTCTTTTATACTGATAACAATGTCAAACAGGAGCCATTACTACAGGTAATGAGTGGAGGACAGAGGAGCCTCTTAAAGAAGAAGTTACAGGTCTGTGAGAGCCAGAAATCTTGCTTGTTTGTAGGTGACCAAATACTTATTTTCCAACATAATTTGCAAATAAATTCTTAAAAAATCAGACAATGTGATTTTCTGGATTTGTTTTCTCATTTTGTCTCTCATAATTGAGGTCTACCTATGATGACAATTACAGGCCGGCCTCATCTTTTTAAGTGGGAGAACTTGCACAATTGGTGGCTGACTAAATACTTTTTTTCCCCACTGTATATAGACTTAGAAGCCACCTACCCTGCAGCCATGGCCCACTACACAGTAACTGTGCTATTGTTATAGTGAATTAGATTGCTGGGCTACACTATTTCCAGCGATTATGTTACTGGTTGCTACTTCTGCATACACATAACTACAATGGGCCATGATTTGTATCAAGCCTTTGCGTTGCCCCACATGCCATGCACTTGGATGACAGTAATTTTACAAACTTCTATGGGGATTATGAAATAGGCCTATTATTTTTGTTGGAACAGCACCACATCTGTCCTTAGGCAACGTCTGGTATTGCAGTATAGACCTCATTACTGGAATGGATAAGAGAAGCAACACTGGTCACAGAACATGGACTGAGATTTCTACACACTGTGGAAAAACTGCAGAAAATACAACATTTTCAAAACACGTGTTCATGAAAAATGTAACAACTTTACCTGAGAAAATATTGCGTTTTCCCCCTAGACTTATACAAAACGCAGTGAAAAAGCAGGGAGATACGCAGGCATTTTTAGATTGAGGCTCCATGTTGCGCAAACGCAGCTTTTTTTTTGTTGCAGATTTTGCTGCATTTTTTTGAGCCAAAGCCAGGAACGGACTGAGCAGAAGGGAGAAGTATAAGGAGCTTCCTAGATATTTCTCATTGTAGTTATTCTTGGTTTTGGCTATAAAAAAAAAAAAAAACACAGCAAAATCTGCAACATAAATAGCTGCATTTCTGCAATGTTGGGCCTCAGCCTTACTGGGGGTTTTTCTGCTCTGTTCCCACTGAATTTTTTTTTCTGTTGCATTTTTTTTTTTTTTAGTTGAGATTCACTACATGGGGACTTAGCTTTAGGCACTCTTTAGCATCACTGGACACTATTCAAAAGCGTCTAGAAAAAGTAATTTCATTTTTAGGGTAAAGCCCCACATTGCGGAAACGCAGCTTTTTTTGTTGCAGATTTTGTTGCGGTTTTTTGAGCCAAAGCCAGTAGTGGAATGAGCAGAAGGTAGAAGTATAAGAACTTCCTTTATAGTTCCCATTCCTTTTGTAGACATTCTTGGCTTTGGCACAAAAAAACACAACAAAAAAAGCTGCGTTTCCGAAACGTGGGGCCTCAGCCTTAAGGTGTTTCACTTTTTTCGCACAAAATTTACGTGTAAAATAAGCCAATCAAGAGGTGGCATAAGAAGCAGAAAAATAGCAAAATATCAAAATGCCTATATTTACAGTGATTTGGTTTGTGGCCTTTTAGTATACTCAAAGGTATGGATTTTTTAAGAATTTTTTCCATAATCTTTCTAATACAACTGCAAAAACAATTGGAAACAAACTTGAACAAAAAGACAAAATTCTAAAAGCAGTACTAAGGGTAAGGACACATGTTCAGGTTTTATTGATGCCGTTTTTGAAGCCAAAACCAGCAGTGGATTGAAAAAAAAGAAGAACCAATTGTCCTAAAAGTTCTCGCCCTTTATTATCTTGAAGTACATGTGGTTTTGGCTTAAAAAAACGGCATCAACAAAATTTGAACGTGTCTCCTTACCCTAAAACATAAAATAAAACTATAATCTATAAAATATCAAACTGCAGGTTTATTCATGCCACAGAAAGCCTGTAAAGATGCCTAAAAGTGGCATTAAAATTAACAGATATTAGTAAATGAGTCATTCCATATCAAGTGGACCAGGAGTCCCCACTTCACCATCTCAGATTTTGATGAAATTGGTACATAGTTTCTCTTTGATAAAAAACTAAGCTGTGCAAAATTTGAGTTCAAAAAACTAAAAATTGGAGGTTCTAGGGGACCTCAAGTAAAGGGTTGCAAAACGTCACCTGAGCAAAAATGACATATTGGGCCAACTTCTAGAAGCTGTAAACATGGAAGTTTTAGTAGTATAAGGGGGATATTTGGAGAAACTGCACAACTTTTAGGGCTTAATGAACTGGCAAAACCCCATGTTCCTAGTCCTCTTACTTTTTGCATGATTTAGGCTCAAAAAAACTGCAAAAATTAATTTACAGAGATGTTGAGGCTGCTGTAGTGTCAAAACTAGTTGGCCTTTCAGGTTGATTTTTGGTAGGTGTACTAAATACACGGCTCTAATGAGGCCTTCCAATTTGCAGTATGGACACCACATAGTATATACTATAATATTACAGGGGGTAACAGAATGTGACACCACATAGTATGTACTATAAAATTACAGGGGTAACAGAATGTGACACCACATAGTATATGCTATAAAATTACAGGGTAACAGAATTTGACACCACATAGTATATACTATAATATTACAGGGGTAACAGAATGTGATACCACATAGTATATACTATAATATTACAGGGGTAACAGAATGTGACACCACATAGTATATACTATAATATTACAGGAGTAACAGAATGTGACACCACATAGTATATACTATAATATTACAGGAGTAACAGAATGTGACACCACATAGTATATACTATAATATTACAGGAGTAACAGAATGTGACACCACATAGTATATACTATAATATTACAGGGGTAACAGAATGTGACACCACATAGTATATACTATAATATTAAAGGGGTAACAGAATGTGACACCACATAGTATATACTATAATATTACAGGGGGTAACAGAATGTGACACCACATAGTATATGCTATATTATTACAGGAGTAACAGAATATGACACCACATAGTATATACTATAATATTACAGGGGTAACAGAATATGACACCACATAGTATGTACTATAAAATTACAGGGGTAACAGAATGTGACACCACATAGTATATACTATAATATTACAGGGGTAACAGAATGTGACACCACATAGTATATACTATAATATTACAGGGGTAACAGAATGTGACACCACATAGTATGTACTATAAAATTACAGGGGTAACAGAATGTGACACCACATAGTATATACTATAATATTACAGGGGTAACAGAATGTGACACCACATAGTATATACTATAATATTACAGGGGTAACAGAATGTGACACCACATAGTATTTACTATAATATTACTGGGGTAACAGAATGTGATACCACATAGTATTTACTATAATATTACAGGGGTAACAGAATGTGACACCGCATAGTATATGCTATATTATTACAGGAGTAACAGAATATGACACCACATAGTATATACTATAATATTACAGGGGTAACAGAATGTAACACCACATAGTATATACTATAATATTACAGGGTTAACAGAATGTGACACCACATAGTATATACTATAATATTACAGGGGTTACAGAATGTGACACCACATAGTATATACTATAATATTACAGGTGTAACAGAATGTGACACCACATAGTATATACTATAATATTACAGGGGTAACAGAATGTGACACCACATAGTATATACTATAATATTACAGGGGTAACAGAATGTGATACCACATAGTATATTCTATAATATTACAGGGGTTACAGAATGTGACACCACATAGTATATACTATAATATTACAGGAGTAACAGAATGTGACACCACATAGTATATACTATAATATTACAGGGGTTACAGAATGTGACACCACATAGTATATACTATAATATTACAGGTGTAACAGAATGTGACACCACATAGTATATACTATAATATTACAGGGGTAACAGAATGTGACACCACATAGTATATACTATAATATTACAGGGGTAACAGAATGTGACACCACATAGTATATACTATAATATTACAGGGGTAACAGAATGTGACACCACATAGTATATACTATAATATTACAGGGGTTACAGAATGTGACACCACATAGTATATACTATAATATTACAGGTGTAACAGAATGTGACACCACATAGTATATACTATAATATTACAGGGGTAACAGAATGTGACACCACATAGTATATACTATAATATTACAGGGGTAACAGAATGTGACACCCCATAGTATATTCTATAATATTACAGGGGTAACAGAATGTGACACCACATAGTATATACTATAATATTACAGGGGTTACAGAATGTGACACCACATAGTATATACTATAATATTACAGGAGTAACAGAATGTGACACCACATAGTATATACTATAATATTACAGGGGTTACAGAATGTGACACCACATAGTATATACTATAATATTACAGGTGTAACAGAATGTGACACCACATAGTATATACTATAATATTACAGGGGTAACAGAATGTGACACCACATAGTATATACTATAATATTACAGGGGTAACAGAATGTGACACCACATAGTATATACTATAATATTACAGGGTTAACAGAATGTGACACCACATAGTATATACTATAATATTACAGGGGTTACAGAATGTGACACCACATAGTATATACTATAATATTACAGGTGTAACAGAATGTGACACCACATAGTATATACTATAATATTACAGGGGTAACAGAATGTGACACCACATAGTATATACTATAATATTACAGGGGTAACAGAATGTGACACCACATAGTATATTCTATAATATTACAGGGGTTACAGAATGTGACACCACATAGTATATACTATAATATTACAGGAGTAACAGAATGTGACACCACATAGTATATACTATAATATTACAGGGGTTACAGAATGTGACACCACATAGTATATACTATAATATTACAGGTGTAACAGAATGTGACACCACATAGTATATACTATAATATTACAGAGGTAACAGAATGTGACACCACATAGTATATACTATAATATTACAGGGGTAACAGAATGTGACACCACATAGTATATGCTATAAAATTACAGGGGAAACAGAATGTGACACCACATAGTATATACTATAAAATTACAGGGGTAACAGAATGTGATACCACATAGTATATGCTATAATATTACAGGGGTTACAGAATGTGACACCACATAGTATATTCTATAATATTACAGGGGTAACAGAATGTGACACCACATAGTATATGCTATAATATTACAGGGGTAACAGAATGTGACACCACATAGTATATACTATAATATTACAGGAGTAACAGAATGTGACACCACATAGTATATGCTATAAAATTACAGGGGTAACAGAATGTGACACCACATAGTATATACTATAATATTACAGGGGTAACAGAATGTGACACCACATAGTATATACTATAATATTACAGGGGTAACAGAATGTGATCTGAACATAACACTGAAAGCACTTGTAATCTCATGGTACAGTGTAATACATAGGAGTTTTGGAAGGGTTCAATAATAGCTCAGCCGTCAGACTTCTGAAAATAAAAAAAAGCTGTTAAATGTCAAAATCACCTTTTCTGTCTTTTGATCCCTTTGGCTGATGCTAGCGTACATACTGTACTTCTTATCATTATTCAACCTGAGCGATAACAGAGTTCAAACAAGTTAGATATTTTGCCGAGTTAAAAAAAAATGTTGTACATAAATGTTAGAGCATGAGCACAAATAATAAAGGAATAAAAGGAATATATATATATATATATATATATATATATATATATATATATATATAATGTCATATTTTTATTTATTTATTTATTTATGTTAAGCACATACAGTACATGCAACTCCATTAGGGAAATGGGGAATATTCTATGACACCTCCTCGCTTTGTCAATTGCATATTTACTATCTGAGATCCGGAGCGGAGTTGGTTCTTAACAGCTTGTTGTTGAAATTGCTGTTGAAGTGTCATTTGGATATTAAATTTACTGCAGTTTCCATCTGTTCTGTGTCTGTACTTTTATGAGAAAAAAAAATAGTACAAATGAAATAATAAAAATTTAAACTAGCAAGTTATCTACTTACATGAAATGCCAATAAAAATTAATACTCGGTATATATGTACAGTATATAATATATGCTGTTTGTTGTCTGATGTCCGTTGTTTATGTATAGCCAAAGGATTGGACCGATCTGCACCAGGTTTGGCACAACCAGATTAGTCAGGCATTTCAGAAGGTTTTACAATCTGGTTTTGGCTCTCTAGGAAACTATCGTTTTCGACATTAGAACTAATATCGCACCACTATAGCTGCCAGGGGATCTTACTGATTTCAGTGGTATCCTTGGAACAAACACTTGGACCAATACCCAGGAAATACTGGATACTTTCTCTAGTATATTAGTATATAATATATATATATATATATATATATATATATATATATATATACTAGCAGAAGGACCTGGCTTCACACGGGTACATTTCATTTTTTTGTTTGTATAGTGACCCCATAAGAATTGGCCAGTTTTGCACTTGACATCCAGTATGGCAGTCCAGTATAGGTATAGTCTATTTATGGCTGTGTTGCTATGGAAACCTGGTAAATGAAATGTGAACTTATATTGGCTGATGCACATCATATGACTGAATATTTAAGGACCTGCGAACTGCTATTGACTCATATTCATCGGTTGTTATGGACAACCTGGAGTAAAGCTGTGTGTATGTGACCTTGTGTAACAGTGTCATCCACAGCACCCTGCCCCTTTAAAGCTGACCCACAGCAGTGAAGAAAAATGGCTGGGTTATTATGGAAACATGGAGTGAAGCTGTGTGCATGTGGCTGACAATGCCTTGTCAGATTGGAGAAGGGCTTGGGTCTGCTGGGTTGTTTCAGCAGCTCGTTGTTGTCTGTGACATACCTTGTCAGATTGGAGACAGGCTTGGGTCTGATGAGAGTTTTCATTAGCTCGAGCAGCAGCCATGTGTTTTGCTGCAGGGGGCATGAATAGTTTAAAAATGTTTCAATTTATAAGAATGCTGAAATCCAGTATGGCAGTCCAGTCAGTGGCGTAAATACCGGGCTAGCTGCAGTAGCGGCTGCCACAGGGCCTGGGACATTACAGTTCCCGGCAGGCCCCTGATGTTTTTTTTTTTTAATAAGTTGTTACCTGCTGGTGTAACACCAGCAGGTAATGGGCCCTATTTACTTACCGATCCCCGCTCCGGTTCATGGCCGCCTGCGCTTCACCTTCTGCGGAGGCGACTGTGAGTAGGAGCGGGGATCGGAAAGTAAGGCCTGCGGACCGTGAACCCCACAAACACTGCTATCATTATACTCTGGGGTCTTTTCAGGAATTTAGGAATGCAGTTTGTGTAGGGGGGCGGTTGCCAGGGGGGGTCCCATGTCAAATGTTCGCCTTGGGGCCCAGCCATTCCTAGTTACGCCACTGAGTCCAGTATAGGTACAGTCTATTTATGGCTGTGTTGTTATGAAAACCTGGTAAATTAAATGTGAACTTATATTGGCTGATACACGTGATATGACTGAATATTTAAGGACCTGCGAACTGCTTTTGACTTATACAGGTCATAAATAGCTTGGTTGCTATGGAAACCTGTGTGCCTGAGGAGACTAAGCACGTGCGAGCTTCTATTGGCTGATAATGGACATGTGACCGTGTGTATGGCAGTTGGGATATGAGTGAAAGACTTGCAGGCTTGTATTAGCTAATGCTGGTCATTTTTTGGGAATACTGCATCTCAAAAACGGAACATCCTTTAGAGCTGAGACCCAGTCTAAAATATTCCCAGACACCTGCTGTACATGTGTGCCAAATTTGGTGAGGATCGGTCCAGTCGTTTGGTCGCGCATAAATAACAGACAGAAACTCATTTTTATATATATAAGATATATATATATTTGAATCTCCTCTGAAGAGTGGCATCATGGGCTCCTCAAAACAACTCTCAAATGATCTGAAAACAAAGATTGTTCAACATAGTTGTTCAGGGGAAGGATACAAAAAGTTGTCTCAGAGATTTAACCTGTCAGTTTCCACTGTGAGGAACATAGTAAGGAAATGGAAGACCACAGGGACAGTTCTTGTTAAGCCCAGAAGTGGCAGGCCAAGAAAAATATCAGAAAGGCAGAGAAGAAGAATGGTGAGAACAGTCAAGGACAATCCACAGACCACCTCCAAAGAGCTGCAGCATCATCTTGCTGCAGATGGTGTCACTGTGCATCGGTTAACAATGCAGCACACTTTGCACAAGGAGAAGCTGTATGGGAGAGTGATGCGAAAGAAGCCGTTTCTGAAAGCACTACACAAACAGAGTCGCCTGAGGTATGCAAAAGCACATTTGGACAAGCCAGCTTCATTTTGGAAGAAGGTCCTGTGGACTGATGAAACAAAGATTGAGTTGTTTGGTCATACAAAAAGGCGTTATGCATGGCGTCAAAAAAACACAGCATTCCAAGAAAAACACTTGCTACCCACTGTAAAATTTGGTGGAGGTTCCATCATGCTTTGGGGCTGTGTGGCCAATGCCAGCACTGGAATCTTGTTAAAGTTGAGGGTCGCATGGATTCAACTCAGTATCAGCAGATTCTTGAGAATAATGTACAAGAATCAGTGACGAATTTGAAGTTACGCCGGGGATGGATATTTCAGCAAGACAATGATCCAAAACACAGCTCCAAATCTACTCAGGCATTCATGCAGAGGAACAATGACAATGTTCTGGAATGGCCATCCCAGTCCCCAGACCTGAATATCATTGAACATCTGTGGGATAATTTGAAGCGGGCTGTCCATGCTCGGCGACCATCAAACTTAACTGAACTAGAATTGTTTTGTAAAGAGGAATGGTCAAAAATACCTTCATCCAGGATCCAGGAACTGATTAAAAGCTACAGGAAGTGACTAGAGGCTGTTATTTTTGCAAAAGGAGGATCTACTAAATATTAATGTCACTTTTCTGTTGAGGTGCCCATACTTTTGCACCGGTCAAATGTTGGTTTAATGCATATTGCACATTTTCTGTTAATACAATAAACCTCATTTCAATCCTGAAATATTACTGTGTCCATCAGTTATTAGATATATCAAATTGAAATGGCTGTTGCAAACACCCAAATATTTAGAACTAAAAATGATTAAGATTAATAGGGGTGCCCAAACTTTTTCATATGACTGTATACAGTACAGACCAAAAGTTTGGACACACCTTCTCATTCCAAGAGTTTTCTGTATTTTCCTGACTATAAAAATTGTAGATTCACACTGAAGGCATCAAAACTATGAATTAACACATGTGGAATTATATACTTAACAAAAAAGTGTGAAACAACTGAAAATATATCTTATATTCTAGGTTCTTCAAAGTAGCCACCTTTTGCTTTGATTACTGCTTTGCACACCCTTGGCATTCTCTTGATGAGCTTCAAGAGGTGTAGTCACCTGAAATGGTCTTCCAACAGTCTTGAAGGAGTTCCCAGAGATGCTTAGCAATTGTTGGCCCTTTTGCCTTCACTCTGCGGTCCAGCTCACCCCAAACCATCTCGATTGGGTTCAGGTCTGGTGACTGTGGAGGCCAGGTCATCTAGCGTAGCACCCCATCACTCTCCTTCTTGGTCAAATAGCCCTTACACAGTCTGGAGGTGTGTTTGGGGTCATTGTCCTGTTGAAAAATAAATGATGGTCCAACTAAACGCAAACCGGATGGAATAGCATGCCGCTGCAAGATGCTGTGGTAACCATGCTGGTTCAGTATTCCTTCAATTTTGAATAAATTCCCAACAGTGTCACCAGCAAAGCACCCCCACACCATCACACCTCCTCCTCCATGCTTCACGGTGGGAACCAGGCATGTAGAGTCCATTCGTTCACCTTTTCTGCGTCGCACAAAGACACGGTGGTTGGAACCAAAGATCTCAAATTTGGACTCATCAGACCAAAGCACAGATTTCCACAGGTCTAATATCCATTCCTTGTGTTCTTTAGCCCAAATAAGTCTCTTCTGCTTGTTGCCTGTCCTTAGCAGTGGTTTCCTAGCGGCTATTTTACCATGAAGGCCTGCTGCACAGTCTCCTCTTAACAGTTGTTGTAGAGATGTGTCTGCTGCTAGAACTCTGTATGGCATTGACATGGTCTCTAATCTGAGCTGCTGTTAACCTGCGATTTCTGAGGCTGGTGACTCGGATGAACTTATCCTCCGCAGCAGAGGTGACTCTTGGTCTTCCTTTCCTGGGGCGGTCCTCATGTGAGCCAGTTTCTTTGTAGCGCTTGATGGTTTTGGCCACTGTACTTGGGGACACTTTCAAAGTTTTCCCAATTTTTCGGACTGACTGACCTTCATTTCTTAAAGTAATGATGGCCACTCGTTTTTCTTTACTTAGCTGCTTTTTTCTTGCCATAATACAAATTCTAACACTCCATTCAGTAGGACTATCAGCTGTGTATCCACCTGACTTCTGAACAACACGACTGATGGTCCCAACCCCATTTATAAGGCAAGAAATCCCACTTATTAAACCTGACAGGGCACACCTGTGAAGTGAAAACCATTTCAGGTGACTACCTCTTGAAGCTCATCAAGAGAATGCCAAGAGTGTGCAAAGCAGTAATCCAAGCAAAAGGTGGCTACTTTGAAGAACCTAGAATATAAGACATATTTTCAGTTGTTTCACACTTTTTTGTTAAGTATATAATTCCACATGTGTTAATTCATAGTTTTGATGCCTTCAGTGTGAATCTACAATTTTTATAGTCATGAAAATACAGAAAACTCTTGGAATGAGAAGGTGTGTCCAAACTTTTGGTCTGTACTGTATATATACAGTATATATATATATATATATATATATATATATATATATATATAAAAGCACTACAGAAAAAACTCTTTTTTTTCACCCCTGCATCCCTCACCTGACTGTCTGTGACTCTCAAGGCTTCTTTCTTGTATACTGCCCTCATGTCCCTAGGACTATCCAGCTTCTCCTCAGCTCCTGATCAGACTCTATCTTGGCTTTTTCAATTTTCTCTCTTTTTTTATGCACTGCTATCAATTCCATGATGCCTTAGCACAGGACAGTATGTGCAGCTAGAGACTGTACCATATCTACCTGCTGTGGGCAGTAGTATAGTACTTCCCTCTATATTCTCCTAAATAATCTAAGAAACAGTGGTGCAGATTCACTTTTTAACATCACTTGTAACTAAAATGGACACGAGTGGGGCCATTCACTTCTGTGGCATAAATGACAACAGAAATTTAAACCAGCCATGAAATGGCATAGATTTCTGCCAAGGCTCACAGCCTGGTAGGATGCTTTTTCGAAGATGCTTTAGTCCAAAACCATAATGATTTAATGACCCTGAAGGGGCCAGATACGGATATGAATAAAAATATTAGGATGATGGCAACCTTAGCACGCTATTGGGACATTATATTAATGTATTCTCTTTTAAATCCTATGGCAGGATGCTTTTTAGTCACACTGAGATGGGAAAGGAGATGTGCCCCGGGGGAGATTTTTGGTCCTTCCATCTAGAATTCCGTTTCAGTCATTGTGGCCAACCATCAGTGCAGACTGTCTGTGTCAGTACAGAGATGGAGCCTGGGTTTTACCTCAAAGCTAGCATTACAAACCAATGGAGACTGGAGTAGCAGGACCTGTGTGGCCTGAGTACAACTCCTGCACTGGGGGAAAGCTGCTTTTTGCTTCCGTGGGACTGCAACTCCGACGTAGGTGAAGGTTGTGTTCTGTGAAGTGACTAAGACACTTATTTGTGTTCTGTGAAGCCACTGAGAAACTTTGGGCACTACTGCTATTAACTACTGCTGTACCTGTACAATTGCTGTTAAAGGGGTTTTCTGGGCAAAAAGTATTGATGACGTCCCATTCAAATTAATAGAAGCTGATCTGCAGTAACCTGGTCTGACCACTACACAAAGAACAGAGCTGTCTGCTTCCTGCTCTATTCTCAGCTGCTGAGAACTGATAATCGTCAGGGGTGTCAGACCCCTACAGATCTGGTATTTATGACCTATCCTTAGGATAGGCATGAATATTTTTAGCCCAGTAAAACCTTTTTAAAGAAACATGCCTCAAATCAAGTCAAAACAGTCAAAAAAAGTTATTGATATGTGCAGTAATTCTTCATTACTAAAAAAAATAAGCAGAATTAAGATCCAAGTTCACTTAAAAAAACTTTATCTATCTGGTCTTGCTGTACAATCTGCTCCAGACAGATGACATGGGAGGCAAAGTTAGGCCAGTTGGATTTGCCCAATAATTTGGTTCTCAAGAAGGAAGATTGCTCCCCTCTCCTTATTCAGGTCACATGCACTGATGTATACGTGTGTAGGGTGGTCAGGTGAGATAGTGGTCAGTCGAATGAGTCGTTTGGCCGAATAGTTATCTAAAGCGTTTGGGCTCAAGTAAGGTGTAATCTTGAGGGTTTATGTAAGAAACTGTAGCTATTATCTTTTCCATTAAAACCTTTATGTTCTCTTCTGCTTCACACATTGTGGTCTTCTTCACTTCTCACAATTTATGAGTAGTTACATAAGCCAATCATGTACCATCTGAGAATTATCTCAAAAAGAACAAGATCTCTCCAGTCATAACATAGACAACTGGTTACTGAGAGCGTTCTAATGATGAACATACTGTTCGCGGCTGCTGCCCAACCCTGCAGAGAGATACAGAAGGGCCTTGGAGAAAGTCCAGGCTATGAGGGAAAACAAATTCTGTGGTCGAAATGAATGTGCAAAATGAAAGGAAATTCAAAACTTCATTTCTCGACAGCTGTTGACAGATTCCACCAATTGCACATAAGATTCCCAAAATAAATGTTATTGTTTTAATTAGTATATACACAATGTTACCATCCACATTGCCTCTTACTAAATGTAGTAACAATCTTAAGGAGACCCGTCGGTCCGTGTTTGAAATACCACATTTCTATTTTTACATTGATTTAAAATGCTAAGTGGTTATTGCTTCAAGTACAGAATATATGTATCAGGCATTGTGTAATAATCTGACAACTTTATTGACTGGATACTCTTCAACTATACACCTTTATATCATATATCAATTGTAGTTGCGCTCCTAGTAGTTTATAACCTTATGTCTATTAAATAGATTTCAGGTGAGCTTGTGCTGATACATACTAGTGCATCGCAATAAATTAGAATATCATCAGAATTACCCTCCTTGGGGAGTGTGTCAATGACTGCCTTCTGGGCATCTGTCAAGTCAGCAGTCTTCCCCATGATTGTGTCGCCTACTGAACCAGACTAAGGGACCTTTTTAAACGCTTAGGAAGCCTTTGCAGGTGTTTTGGGTTAATTCTTCTAATTTTCTGAGATAATGACTTTTGATTTTCCTTGGCTGTAAGCCATAATCATCAACATTAACAGAAATAAACACTTGAAAAAGTTCACTCTGTTTGTAATGACTCCATATAATATATGTGTTTCACTTTTTCAATTGAATTACTAAAATAAAAATAACTTTTTGATGATATTCTAATTTATTGAGATGCACTAGTAGCAGCCAATCTGAAAAATCAACGCTGCAGACTGCTTATATAGTAATAGAAAATTATAATTGAAAATTAAAGGGGTTGTTCATGTGTGTTGAATATTGATGACATATCCACAAGGTAGGTTGATAGGATTTGACTGGTTGACCCAATTTGCTGATTCAGCTGTCGGAAGCTGTATACAGTGTACACTGCCGGAAGCAGCTCTGCTTCTTTTTAAGTGAATGGGAGCAGATCTGTGTTCCTTGATGCCAATGTTGCAGTGTATGGCTCAATAGCAGTAGTACAGTGGAATTGCAACTGTGCACCCATTCACTGAGCTGCAATATTTTTCCTTTCATAACCCTTTGTTTATTACATGGTTACTCTTTGTCTATGTACTATTCTTCATGATATGACATGTCTTAGTTTCATAGGTAGAAGCCTTTTTCCTTTTTTTGGGAAGGCTCAGGAAGAAATTCTTTAGCCATACCATGGTCTATATCCCCTTGTTATTCAGTAATTTTCTAGTACTTTTTAACTGATTTAATGTTTTGTCATTTTTGTGTAACATTGATAAAAAAAGGCTCGAATGCAAAAAAAAAAAATGAAAAAAATAAGAATGTGAGTTGGTAGGGTGTGACTCTGAAAATACAGCACACAGTGATGTCACAATACAGGGATAATAAACACAGAGATGTCACAGTACATGGATAATAAAAACAGTGATGTCACATTACATTGATAATGCACACAGTGATGTCTTAGTACAGGGATAATAAACACAGTGGTATCACAGTACATGGATAATACACACAGTGAAGCCATAGTAAAGGGATAATAAACACAGTGATGTCACTGTACAAGGATAATAAACACAGTGATGTCACAGTAAAGGGATAATGCACACATTGATGTCACAGTACAGGGATAATAAACACAGTGATGTCACATTACAGGGATAATGCACACAGTGATGTCTTAGTACAGGGATAATAAACACAGTGGTATCACAGTACATGGATAATACACACAGTGAAGCCATAGTAAAGGGATAATAAACACAGTGATGTCACTGTACAAGGATAATAAACACAGTGATGTCACAGTACAGGGATAATGCACACAGTGATGTCACTGTACAAGGATAATAAACACAGTGATATCACAGTACAGGGATAAAGTACACAGAGATGTCACAGTACAAGGATAATATACACATAATGCACACTTGAGAAAGGGTTCGAAACGCGTTGTGTGTTACACCTATTTGGAATAAAGATTCTTTCAAGTTGGACCAGTGCTTCACCGCCTCACTTCTTTTGCAAATTTCTGGAATATCCTGACGTGTACCTGATACTACGTTCCTGAGTTCGCCAGCCGCTTTGAGAGGTCCATCAGGCAACTCATCCCTTAAAGAGTGGTTGTGGACTTACCACAGCATAAAAAGGTGAGCAGCAAATTTCTAGCTATCTGTCATATTTATTCTTAACCATACTGTATTAAACTATTAGCGCTCCGCGCTGTCTGTTTTTTACTCTTTCGGTAATATACACATAATGTCACAGTACAGGGATAATGTACACAATGATGTCACAGTACAGGAATAATATGCACCATGATGTCATAGCACAGGAATAATTCACATATACAATGCGGTAGCATGACAAACACTGGGACATACCGTAGAGAGAGATTTATCATCTGCTAATGCTAAAAAACTGTTTTATATTATCCTCCAGAGGCACAAGGGATATCGAGACAGTTTAGAAAATACCAGTCTTGGTAATTCTCCCCCATAATGTTTTTACCTGCAGGTATAATGAATACTATACATATAACACAGTACTAGTGCAAAAGGTATTGCTGTAGAGAAGGGATAATGTGCACAGCTCGGATAACCATAAGGTTCCATAGTAAAATGTAAATTAGGGACGAGATAGTTACCAAGTGCACCTTTTCAGTAGAGATGGGCTCCTTAGCTGTTGGGCCACATAGCAGCTGCTGTCTCTTCTACCTGGTAGTTATGGCCATAACCTCAGTGAGGACACATGCTAGTATGTGAGAGCAGGAGAGTATAGCATGCTGCACTAGGAGTACGTAGCTAAGCATAGGTGAATTGTGTGAGTATTTATATGCCATAAATTCATGTAGCAATGGGCCCATACATAATTCTCTAAATGAACATTATTACTACATTTATTTACACCAGAGCTAGTACCAGCTGCTGTGAAACCACAACTCCCAGGATGGATTTTCACAAGAACTAGAGAGCCACAGGCTAAAGTTCACAAATTTACACAAGAGTTAAAGGGGTTATCCAGCATAATCTAAAACTTTAACGCTAAATTAAACTCCCTCCTCCCGTCTAACTTCTAATTTACTCCCTTTTTAAAAAAAAATGTATATTTACCCATATGCCTGCCCCAGGTACATTTTCTGATTTCCTGGTGACGTTCCGTTTTGCTGTTTCCGGAGACGGGAAGTCACCAGTACTCCTCTCCCCAATCACCCCACCGCCCCCGCCATTGCACATGCGTGCTTCTCTACTGACGAAAGTCATCTCCAGGATGAGAAGACAGGTAAGTATGATGGGGTCGGTGGGTGGGGAGGGGGTTGGGGTACTGAATTAGATAGCTATCTAGGTAGGCAGGGCTAGTAGTCAGTGGGCAAGCTAGGGAAACGGGGGGGGGTTGTGAGGGAGGAAGTGAGTGAACTGCAATGCATCATGGTAGTTGTAGGCTAAGACAGCAGGAAGTTAGCCATGTAAACAGAAAACATAGGATATCAGGAGCTCCCATAGAAAGGCAGAAATCACTCAAAACACTGCTAAAGGTATTTGGGTGCACTTATTAACCCATTGATAGCACTAACAGACCTTTTATAAAAATTATTTTTTTGTCCGGAAAACCCCTTTAATGCTTGTTAATACTTAAAAATGCCTCCCAAACCACTGATAGTGCCTTGTAGAGGCCTTTAGTAGGAGCAGATACATACCTTTGTGGCCACAAACTGAAGAAGCAATGCAGAGATAATCGTTGATTTGTTAAATTGTCTACAGACCTTAAAAGAAGTTGTGCTGTTATGGATTATTCTCCCCTATCCACAGGGCAGGGGATAAGTGCGCGATTACTAGGGGCCCAATCTCTGTGTCCCCCAGTAATCTGGAGTATGGCAGACCAAAGTCTCCCTAAGGCCTCCTTGTGAATGGAGCATCAGTGAGCGTACATGACTGGTGCTCCATTCACTTCTATGTGGGTGCGGGCACTGCTGGAGATTACAGCCCCTTACAAGTGAATGGAGCAGCGGTCACACAAGCACGCTGGTGCTACATTCACAAGAAAGCCTTAGTGGAACTTTCAGTCCCCCGTCTTCCTGATAACTGGAGAACTCGGTGATCGGCCCCTAGCGATCGGATACGTCCTCTGTCCTGTGGATAGAGGATAAGTGTCCATAACAGGACAACCCCTTTAAGCTAAAGCTGCCCCTTTAGCTGTGAATGACATTTTAAGAGTCTGCCTGTGTCATAACTGTCTATAGATACATCTGATAAATCGAGCCCGCCCCTGGTGCACTTACCAACTGATTTGCATATATTTCTTTGCATTGCTTCATTGGTTTGTGGCCACAAAGGTATGTTTCTACACTGCACTATTATTGGTTTGGGCGGCATATTGGACTTGTAGACTCCCTCTAAGATCGTCTGGTCTGATCTACCCTTCATCTGAACAATAAAAGAAAACATAGAAAAAACTTACACTAACTTTCATAAAGTAAGTTGTGACCCTGAAATAAGAGAGAGGAATCTTACATTTGGCCAATAAGGCGTTAAGTCCAATATAAACCCCTGAATATCTTTATTAGGTCATCCATATAATATTTACAAAACATTTTCAGCGTTCTTTTGTGTTTTTCAGCGAGGGATTTATTTTGGAGAATGAGAAGTATTTGAAGCATCAGAGAACTACGTCTGAATCGTACGAATGCGCAGATGTTCAGAGACAAAGCTTCACATCTTAATATACTCCTGGCGCTCCACGCGGTGACATTGTCTGATATGACTCAGAAGGTTCGTTCTGGATAACTATTTAGATTATTGGTGATGACTGCGATCCAAGACATGCTTGAGAAGGAATTTCAAGTACACATTTATTAAGACAAATGTGAAGCATTTTTGGAATACATCATGTTTTTCGGAACATATGTCATCCATGTTCACTGCGTGACAAATCTGTTGTGCTTTACGCTGTGTGGCATATCTGTTGTGATTTAGACCGTGTGACATACAGCACTATGCAAACGTTTGAGGCATGTGTGGAAAAAAACACTATAGCATAAGAATGTTTTCACAAATAGAAGTGTTAATACTTTACTTAATTAACAAAATGAAGTAAATAAACAAAAGAAAAAACTCAATCCCATCAATATTTGGTGTGACCTTTGCCCTTTGGAGGAGGACTCCTGGAAGTGATGATATAGCCCTGATCTCATCATCATCCAGTCTGTCTGGGATTACATGAAGAGACAGAAGGATTGGAGCAAGCCTACATCCACAGAAGATCTGGGCTTAGTTCTTCAAGATGGCGGAAACAACTTCCCTGCCACCTAATTTTGTTTATTGACAAAAATAAACTATTAACCCTTATATTTCTGAAAGCATTCTTACTTTGCAGCATTTCAGCTGCCTACAATGTTTGCATTCCGTCAGTGATTTTAATCGTCCAACACCCAACATTCCCATCCAATGGAGGTCTGGGCTTTCAGATGCGCAACAACTGAAATGTTATTACACATTACAAGAAAAGAAAACTTCTTACCATAAAGCAATTGAACTGCATTAATAAAAGGACATGTCTGGTTACACCTAAAATCAGCACCACATCGGTATAGGACAGGTTAGGACAGATGGGTCACTGCAATGGATTTGGCAACAAACCAGATCAAAAAACACTGCAGTCAATGTTCTTTGATCCAGTGAGACAATGCCTCAATGTAGTGAAACCACATTATATACACGTGAACGCACTCATAGAAGACAAGTGAGTCCAGAGACAGGGAAGTAGTAACTGTTCTGCTGCAGGAAAAACTAGGTGATAAACAAATGGCATCTTGGCACCTTTCTCCTTCGCCTACCTGCCATGGACCGCCAAAGGAAGTATCTTGCCTCTTCGCCTACTGATTGGTGGACTGCCAGAAGGAAGCATATTGCTTGTTCACCTATCAGCTATGGACCTCCAGAAGGAAATATTTTACTTCTTTACCTAAATTTTGCTCCTTCGTGTACCGACCATAGACCACTATAAGAAAGTGCCTTGCTCCTTCACTTACCAGCCAAGCATCCTACTCCTTTATCTACGTGCCATGGACTGACAAAAGGAAGTGGCTGTTCCTTTCATGTACTATTAAAAATATAAAAATTTACAGTGGTTGTCTAAATTCTTTCCATATCAAGAACTTATTACATATCACAACAACTCAATAAAAGGAGGATCAAGATATCTCACACAAAGACCATAGAAAAGGCTTGTAACATAAAGGGGCTGGCCAATTACCCATTTTACTAAAAGGTAAGATCAGTAGAAAAACAATGTGGTGAACAAGGGAGGAGTCCATTTTGATAATATGAAGTCATCGACCTCAGCTATCAGGTGGTTAGTATCAGATTCTGGCTATAGAGCTTTACTATATAAAAAAAATCCAGGAAAAACGATGTACAAAAAAACACTAAAAAATGCCAATAAAAATCACTTGCTACTTGGAGTTTAAAGCACAATAAAATAAGACTGGGTAACGGTGCTCCATGACTAAGGCCTTGTGGAAATGGCATTTTTGGCTGCTGCAGAACACTGTATGGAATAGCATGCACTAGACATAGAATTCCATACATATGTCTAGTATGTTCTTGAGGCTGTTGAAATGAGTTTCCAGAGTTTACTGTCAAAAGTTCTCATCTGTGAGGGTTTGGACAATAAGACCACTACAATAACTAGGAGTAAGGGGATGAAGCATGCCATGCCCTTTTGGTTTATTTGGCAGCTGTGAAGACACCGTAGACTATGGCTTGTCTGTGTTTCTCCAAAACGAAGCTGGTGGTGGCTAAACAGTCTCTTCATAGCCCCATTACACCATTAATGGAGTTGTCCAGTCATAATACTACCCACTGTCAGGGACACAACTACATGGGTGGTCAGGATGCCGAGGCAATGGTCTCACAGTGAATAAAAAGTGATAAACTTATACTATGGTGAGTTGACCCCCAGATCTCGTTTGGGACTACAAGTAATCCTGGCACACAAGCCTTACCATCCCACATACAATATATATTGGTGCTGCGATTTATTTGGTAACACACCTCCCCACTGCCTTTATATGATACAAATACCTCCTCAGATAACCTAACATTTACCACAGGACAAAGTACTTCTAACCTCCATACTCCCACTAAACTACAGGGTGAAGGACCTATACCATGTGATCATAATGTCATAGACGTCCTTCTTCCCGTGGAAACTGTTCAGATAATGGACAGCAGGCATGATCAGTGCAGTTTCTACTTTGAGAAGTGCTGCCCCAAATGCCCCTCCTTACTGCCTGCCGCCATTTTTCAAGGGCAGCTCTGAACATGAAAGTAGTGTTTGGCCACTACAGGAAAGCACACCGTTTTTTTTTCTCTGTATTAAATTTATTAATAAGGATTGATTTTTGCAAATTATGTTTTTTTTGTCTTCATTGCTTGTACATAACACTTCACTAGTGATCGAAACAAGGATAAAAATGTTAGAAAATGTAATTAAATGGGGTCACGAGAGTCACATCATTACATCCCACAAATAAATATTTTGGTTTATGAGAACTGTGACAATACACAGAAATTCCTCAATATTCCAAGAAATATGTTAAGAAAAGTGTACTGAGGCAAATTTGGAGGAAATCAGTTTTGCCAAATAGTGCATTAACAAGATATTTTAGTCAAGGTTTCCAGTTGCTTTCAATAGATGACGGGGGGGCTGGGACACGTTTTCTGCATTGCACTGTTTTCATTGTATTTTTATATATACTGTACATTTATCTTTTATGGTAAATTGTATTTTTTATCTGTATTTGAAGGAAATTCTTATTCCCCCAGTTCAATAATTTTTCTAAACACATAGACATACACACACATAGGGTTGTCGATGTAGGTTTCCAGAGTTGACTATAATGTCCATGCCATGTCCTCCATGACTCAAGTCATGAGCCGTCAGAAGTTTTTTCTTGTGTTAATTTATACTTCCATAAAGGTCAATAATATAAAATATCTGATACCTTGCAGAGGAATATCAGACGTTCTTCTCATTTGCGTGGGTTTGGACACCAAGACCATATTTTGATACACTTTTTTCAACCAAATATGGTGGTTCCAAAAAGAAGATAAAGTATAAAGGAAAAAATAATAATACATCTCTATTTTGTACCCAACTGCAAATGTTCTCGAGAAGACAAGACTCGGGTATGGAGTCTAAGGCCTTATCCACAAGAGAGAATATGGGCCAAAAATTTTGGACTGTACTTTGCTCAGATTTCCTAGCCTGAACCCAGTCAGTAGTTTTAGACCTAGTAATCTATGATGCTAGGAGACCCTGCCTCCCCACGGATTTACTATCCCATATTCTACATACACTAGAGTCACCTGGAGGCAGGGATGTCTAGTGTCAAAGATCATTTTGATGCTTAGAGTGTCAACTTGTTGACTGGAAATCTGGCAGATGTGCAGATCTGATTTTCTAGCTTGTATTCCCCTTGTTCAGGAGGCCTAAAAAATCCCCTGGAAGGGTTGTTGTAAAGCTTTTCCTATTAGGCCCACGTTGCGGAAAAGCAGCTTTTTTTGTTGCAGATTTTGCTATGTTTTTTTGAGCCAAACTCAGTAGTGAATGGGAAATATATAGGAAGTTCTTATACTTCTCTATTCTGGTCAACCCACTCCTGGCTTTGGCTCAAAAAACCCCAGCAAAATTTGCAACAAAAAAAGCAGCTTTTCCGCAATGTGGGGGCCTTGGTCTTAGTGTCCACAGATATGAATAGATCCCAACATCACATAGTTTCAATCAAAAAAGAGGTTTATTGCAAAATCTTTTACAACAAATGTAGCACTTTTATACTCTACTTTACATATTCTGTTGTATTCTTGTCTAGGTACTGATAGTCTACTTTAAAGGGGTTACCCAGTTTCTAACACCGGTACCGAGACAGCGCGGTTTGTGGTATTTACATGCATGCTCACTTGCCATACAAACTGTAGCGGTGAGTGTAGGTACTGCAGCGCAAACCCATTGAAATCTATGCAGCAGCACTGCACTGCGCTACAGTTTGTATGGCGAGTGAGCAGTGCGGCATGTAAACAATTTTGCAAACTGCACTCACTGCCATACAAACTGTAGCGCAGTACCATGCTGTCTCAGTACTGGTGACCTGTGGGAGTCTCGGGTGTCGGACCCCCACAGATCTAATATTTATGGCCTATCCTAAGGATAGACCATCAATGTTACAAACCAGATAACCCCTTTAAGTTAACTAGAAATGAAGGCTGCTATTGGTTAAAGAGGATCTAACTCCACCTCCACCGATTCCAGTCAATTATATCGTTCAATAGGCACCGCTTTACTGATTTCTACATTTGGAAATTTTTCTCTAGCCCAAACCATTCCTGAGCAATCGGTACCATTAATTTCAGCATCTAATAGGCTAACTAATTTCTCAACTGTCAGGTGGGAGGTCCAGGGCTGGAGCAAACCATTAGAGACCACCCACCTGACAGTACAGAGCCTAATTTTGCTGAAACTAACAGAAATGATTGTTTGGGAATGGTGGGGGCTAGAGAAAAAATTCCAGCTGCGCCGGAATCAGTGGAACGGCACTGAGTTGGAGTTGGGAGATGTGGTGACAGGTTCTCTTTAAAGTGCTATCTTCTCAGATTCACCATTATCATCTCTTTAGCCCAGTGGAGCTGATGCGTTATGGCTAGGGATGGATATATGTCTATGGATGGTCTTTGGAGTGAAATAAGAGCCTGCCAGTCTCTGCCGGTATCACTTTTCTCAAAGGAAACAAAGACTCAAACAGAAGAAAAGTCAGAATTGTCTACTGCCAACTTAAATGACAGCTGCCTGTTACATCTATCTGTGCCTTAACCATAGTAAAAAAGATCATTCAGATAAACCTTTTTTTAATCCAACCACTACCTTGTTGAATACCCAGAACCTTCTTTACCATGACTAAATTTACAATGTTATCTGCAAACAATTAAACATGATAAAGTAATGAGATTTAATATTTGATTCCATTATGTTTTTGATTATATTTTATTATCTTGTGTTGACGTTGGCATTTACGTCAGCCGTGCATAATCATTACGCATTTTTCTTTAATTGGAGATTAGCGTTCCCTCCATGTGTTGATATTGATGACAGTTATGAAACTTAATATTCTGTTAGAAAATATTGCTCAAAACCTAACAAGACTATAAAAAGTGTGTTTGTTCTATGTCCATATCAAATTCAATAAATGAATGGTAAAATATGATGAAAATCTGCAATAATTACCCCTCCCAACCAACATATGTAACTCATTTATTCCATCAGGAGTCACTGACGCGGATGGAGCCCTTTGGTGTAGAATTTGCAGGCCAAACTAATTATTATACTTTGTGCATAAAAGTTTATATTACCCAATATATTATATACTGAATTAACAGATACATTGTACAAGTTCAAGATGGGCCTGGATGTAAAAAGAACACTGGGATCTAGATTTTTGGGATGGAACATTGGCATGCCTCTCATTGGTTTTTGCCTTACTCTGGATGATCATGGTATTACAGTATATGTTGGACTTGATGGATGTGTCTTTGTTAAACCTTATCAACTATATCTAACAATGGTCCAAGCAGTGTCATAAATAGAAGATTAGGGGACCACATAGTGATGTTCAAAATGGAGCCCCTCATTATGGGGCTAAGTTATGTCACTAAGGAAAGAAGGATCTGATTAGAGATGGGCGAACATTGCAAGGTTCGAGGTTGATCCGCCAGTTTTATTTCAGATTCAGCTTGTCTAGAGCTCATATCATTACCCAGGAGGCCAGTAGATGACCGTGATTGAGCACCAGACACCTCGAGAGAGAAAGCCCAGGAAAACTGACAGTTACATAGTTACATAGTAGATGAGGTTGGATGAAGACATCAGTCCATCAAGTCCAACCTATAATCCTACAGTCCTCTACAGTGTTGATCCAGAGGAAGGCAAAAAATACCCATGAGGCTTATGGCAATTTCCCCATTTCATGAGAATAAATTCCTTCCCGACTCCAATCTGGCAATCAGTATAAAACCCTGGATCAACGTGCCCTTAAAATCTAGAACCCATAACCCGTAATGTTGCTCTGTTTGAGAAAGGGTAAGTATCAGTGGAGGGTAAGTATCAGCGTTTATTAATTTTCTGCGCCTCCGCTTATTATACTCTGGGGTCTAAAGAGACCCTGTCATATAAAAGTGTTTAGTGGGTGGGGAATCACAAAAATCTTTGGTTTCTTATAAACTGGTTTGCTCATCTCTAGACCTGATATTTGTTTCTCCCTAGACCTTGGGGCTGAAGGGGATGGAGGCAACAAAAGCTATGGCCCCATGGCAGCACCATGATTTTCTTGTATGCTACGTACACCTTCGGTTCTGAAACCTCCTGAGCTATACCATTGTCCACATTACATAAGTGACATCTGCTATGAATGAATGTCACAACTCTGTCCACTTAAAACACCAATGGGTTGGGACTATATCTGCATATACTTCCTCAGCTTTGCACTTCAACATTTCATGTCCATCTTTTGTGGTTCACATCTACCTTGTTACATCCAAGACAACCATCTTTTTAGACCATATTTTTATCTATTACTTGGATAAGTTCCCTTATTTAAGTACCTATATTAAATAAGTGATACAGTGCCCTACTAAACCACATCTGGTTCACACAAATTATGTGTCAACCAGATGTGAGTCCTGCCATTGTGTTTTATGGCATTATAGGCACTGCTGAGCACCAGAGACAGCTTACAGAGTT
The DNA here is from genome assembly GCA_947044405.1 of Leptodactylus fallax. Classification (NCBI taxonomy): domain Eukaryota; kingdom Metazoa; phylum Chordata; class Amphibia; order Anura; family Leptodactylidae; genus Leptodactylus; species Leptodactylus fallax. Next base: position 1,824,043 of record CAMRHE010000272.1, read on the forward strand.
GAGGATCATATGTTTCCCCAGATTGATCATTTAGAAAAGGAAAGGGATAGACCCACCTGGTGCTTTATAAAGAGAACCAGTGTTGTCTACGTCTGCTAGAGGATCCACTACCTACAGACGTCGCCAGTGGCATCTGCATGGATGGCTCTTTAGCTGAGTATCACCCCACAGCATATGGCACTATTTGCATATTATTAAGAGCTATGCATGTAAATTCCTCCTAATATCTGTGACTATCTTCTAGCATCCAATGGATTAAGTGTCCATATATTTATACAGATGTTGACTTTCTTTATTTCATGCTATGGTGCGAAGCACAAAATAGGGATATGGAGTTGAAGTCTGAAGTGGGACCAGTTTTGTAACAAGTTGGAGTTGGAAAAAAATGACTAACAAAATAAAATGCTTAACTATTTTAAATTATATTATACAATTATCAATATTATGTAATGAAATAGATGCAGAATTTATTGAATATTGACTTTCATAGGAATACCATCACTAGGAGTTTTATGGCATATGTCTGACCATGACCAAAAATCGGAGTTGGTGTTTAGGTCTACCAACTCCACCGTTCTGATAGTAAAAAGCTTTACTGAGAAATAAATTTTTGTTTGCATGGTAGAAAATGTCATTTTTAACAGCTACATCTGCCTGACTCAATAATACCACTATATAGTGACTAAATTTTAACCCAATAAATTATACTGCTATACCCATACAGTCACCAAATAAGACGTCCATAAAGTGACTCAATAAAACCACCATATTGTGACTTAATGTCATCACACCTTGAATTAGCACCACCATAGTCATACAGTACATTGACCACAAGATACCACCGTACAGTGTTTGAGTAGTACTGCAACACCATGAAAAAGTAATTCCACCATACAGTGTTTCCACTAAAAATTGCCACCATAAAACAAACAAAAATTACACCGTACAATGCCATTATCCATCATGCAATTATTATTATCATAATTTGCCTCTATGTCTCTAATGTAATGCAGAATTTTACTTCCAATTCATTTGCCTATCCCAATACTGTCATTTTTGAGACATGCTAAGATAGTGGATTGAATTACACTTGTCAGGTCCAGCGCTCACTAACTTGTATTTTTGTACTCTTAAAGTTCCATTGATCTCTAAAAGTCAGTAAATACCGTGAAGGGACAATTGCCAATGCCTTACTAGAGCAAGAAAAATCTTTCCTGGCTAAGATATTAGATATTACATTTCTGCTGGATCAATGCTCATCCTGTGCTCTATGTTTTGTTTCTGGAATGTGTGTGTATTATTTTTTGTCTCTACTTGATGTCCAACTATTTTTAATCACAATCTCCATGGGTAGCAAATTCCACATTTATACTGTCACACTCATAAAGAACCCATTCTCCTGGTAATAGTCTTATTATGGTAAGGGTCACTTGCACCATAATAGTTAATTTGTCTATAAATAGCAGCAATTAACTAAAAATATACATAACCTAGGTACTTAAAGGAGTATTCCAGGCTGTTGACATGGACGACCTATCCTTAAGATAGGTTATCGATATTAGATTGGTGGCGCCTGACTACACAGTGAATGTAGCTGGAAACAGATGGCTCAGTCCACTCTGTAGTGACTATGTAGGATTATTGCATATTGGCTCCCATTCAAGTGAAAGGTGCTGATCTGTGGTGACCCACCACAGTCACTACATAGTGGATGGAACTGTCTTCTTCTGGCTCCATCCCCTGTGTAGTTCTGGTGAATGCTGAGGAATGCCAAGTGTTGAACCCTCATCAATCTGATATTGATGGCCTATCCTAAGGTTAGATCATCAAAAACCTGGAAACACTGCAAGATAAGCAAAGTCAGGACCAGATGTATGATATGATAATGCATCAGAAAACTGAACTCAAGGGGCTGAGAACAGAAGGTAAAACCCTGCCTAGCACATCATGAGAGTTTGTTCTGACCCTGAAGAACAGATGTCTACACAAGGTCCCACCCCTTGAAAGTTCCTGCATGTGGCCATATTCTGATCATGTGCATATTTCATGTCATTGAAATATTTCTGTTAAAAGGTGGTGATTTGTGACCCTCACAGTTCATACATAGTGTGACATGAAACTGGCATGAATATTAAGTCCAAATTGCAGAGTTTGAAATTTTTGCATTAACTTATATTCCCATTCCTTTCTGTCCCTCCCCACCAAATTGCAAACAGATAACAGCAAGAATTACTGATCCCTCTATCACGCCCCACAAGTTTTCCAGATTGTTTATTTCTTGACCTGTTGTAAATAACTTCTCTACTTATATTGCATTTTGTTATTCTAAGATCCTTTGAAGACCCATGTCTTGTGTGTGTATAAAGAGTGTGTGAATTTTCAGTTTCTAGTATTACACCATGTCTGAAGAAGAGAGCTAGTACTCTCGAAAGCTTACTATCAAATATACTCAGTTAGCCTCTAAAAGGTATCGCCTGATTTCTTCACTCTTCCATTAGTAAATACCTGTATTCTACAATTAGATAATTCTTTTCTTTTATTGTGCTATTCCTCTGTTATTCCTACTAGAAATGTGTGAATAAATTGACAATTGGGTATTACCATTTCAGGGGTGTGGTGGTCAAGGGGAGTGTCTACAGTCATGGCCAAAAGTTTTGAGAATGATACAAATATTAATTTTTACAAAGTCTACTGCTTCAGTTTTTCTAATGGCAATTTGCATATACTCCAGAATGTTATAAAGAGTGATCAGCTTAACAGCAATTGCTTGCAAAGTCAATATTTGCCTAGAAAATGAACTTTATCCCCCAAAACACATTTCAACATCATTGCAGCCCTGCCTTAAAAGGACCACCTAACATCGTTTCAGTGATTGCTCCATTAACACAGGTGTGGGTGTTGATGAGGACAGGGCTGGAGATCAATCTGTCATGATTAAGTAAGAATGACACCACTGGACACTTTAAAAGGAGGCTGGTGCTTGCCATCATTGTTTCTCTTCTGTTAACCATGGTTATCACTAAAGAAACACGTGCAGTCTTCATTGCACTGCACAAAAATTGCCTAACTGGGAAGAGTATTGCAGCTAGAAAGATTGCACCTCAGTCAACAATCTATCGCATCATCAAGAACTTCAAGGAGAGAGGTTCCATTGGTGCCAAAAAGGCTCCAGGGCGCCCAAGAAAGACCAGCAAGCGGCAGGACCGTCTCTTAAAAGTGTTTCAGCTGCGGGATCGGGCTACCAGCAGTGCAGAGCTTGCTGAGGAATGGCAGCAGGCAGGTGTGAGTGCATCTGCACGCACTGTGAGGCGGAGACTCTTGGAGCAAGGCCTGGTCTCAAGGAGGGCAGCAAAGAAGCCACTTCTCTCCAGAAAAAACATCAGGGACAGACTGATATTCTGCAAAAGGTACAGGGAGTGGACTGCTGAGGACTGGGGTAAAGTCATTTTCTCTGATGAATCCCCTTTTCGATTGTTTGGAACATCTGGAAAACAGCTTATTCGGAGAAGAAGAGGTGAGCGCTACCACCAGTCTTGTCTCATGCCAACTGTAAAGCATCCTGAAACCATTCATGTGTGGGGTTGCTTCTCAGCCAAGGGAATCGGCTCTCACAGTCTTGCCTAAAAACACAGCCATGAATAAAGAATGGTACCAGAATGTCCTCCAAGAGCAACTTCTCCCAACCGTCCAAGAGCAGTTTGGCGCTCAACAATGCCTTTTCCAGCATGATGGAGCACCTTGCCATAAAGCAAAGGTGATAACTAAATGGCTCAGGGAACAAAACATAGAGATTTTGGGTCCATGGCCTGGAAACTCCCCAGATCTTAATCCCATTGAGAACTCGTGGTCAATCATCAAGAGACGGGTGGACAAACAAAAACCAACAAATTCAGACAAAATTAAAGCATTGATTCTGCAAGAATGGACTGCTATCAGTCAGGATTTGGTCCAGAAGTTGATTGAGAGCATGCCAGGGAGAATTGCAGAGGTCCTGAAGAAGAAGGGTCAACACTGCAAATATTGACTTGCTGCATTAACTCATTCTAACTGTCAATATAAGCTTCTGTTACTCATAATATGAATGCAATTCTATTTCTGTATGTGATAAAAACATCTGACAAACACACATAAAAACCAGAGGGCAGCAGATCATGTGAAAATATAATATTTGTGTCATTCTCAAAACTTTTGGCCATGACTGTATATATAGTCTGTTCCAGGGAAACACCCCTAACTGGTAACACCCAGTTGTCAATGTATTCATAAATTTCTAGAAGGAATAAACAGAGAAAAGGCACAACACATAGGGGGGAGTTTATTAAAACCTGCGTTCCTTACGTCAGTCTTAATTCATTCCCCGCCAGGCACACGCCTCCCTAGATTTACTAAGAGACTCCGGCTTCTTAGTAATTGTAGTTCATGTAGATGCGCCTGGTCACAGATATAAGCCAGCCAGGGGCTGGTATAGATACTGTATGTGATACAACTCACGCCAGTATTTACACGCAAGTAAAACAGACGTCCACAAATACCAACATCTCTTTAAGTAGAGGGGTAACTTGGCCCCCTCAGACCACAGGGCACGGAAGCAGGTGCTTCCTCTGCACCCCCTATAGCTACTCCCCATCTTTGAGGCCAAGTTCACACAATTGTATAAAATAAATTCCCAGAGTTGAATCCACAATGAATGGTCATTTTTCAGAATGTGTGTTCACTCCATATGTCCATGACAAAGATGGAGGAGGAAGCCATCATACACTATTGTCTCCAATGATCTTCAAATCAGCGTCCTCTACGATACGGACAAAAATTGTGCATGCTGTATTTTTTCCACACTGACTGTTGTGACTTTCAGTAGGCCGTAAATCTACAGATTATTCATTTTAACTAGACCAAATGAAGACTGCAATACCAGCTACATCCTGTGGATCGGAGTGGCGCTATTTATGGAAAACTCCTTTTTTTCTAATCCCAGACAACTCCTATTACATGTCCATATATTAAACTGATCCCAGCCTTTACGTCTTAGGATAGTCCAATAGTTCCAGATATCCCCATATTTGTATACCATGACCCTTATACATAAACGGCATGCTCCAGTATGCTTTTACATGCCACCAGCATGGCCAGCTCACACTATATAATATATACATATTACGACAAGCTTTTCTTTTCCAAACTGGTGCAAAATTCGGCTCTGTAATTCTAATCAAGTCTTTTACCAAGCACCGAGTGACTATAAATATTTACTAGGGGTGCAATGTGCTGCCAAACCCTCCTCACGTCTAGAAATGTTTAATAATCAGCCCCATATAATATTTTATATAATTTATCCTCGGCACATGCAGGACATGGATACCACGGCTTGATTTTAATAGGCAGAATTATCCATTGCATCTGTCTTGGGGATCCACTGGAGGAAAAGAACTGGCCGAAAATACCTCAAGGACAAATAAAGTCTTCTTAAAACCTCCCATTGATGGAGATGATGGTGATGTTTATATATGTAATTGATTATAGCTCGCCCGGCTCTGCCGCGTTCTGCAGCGTCTACGTGGTTGGTCTTTAGGAGGATGTTTAATTGGAGGTATTGTAAAGCAAACAGCTGGACTCTGTCTGTTAATAATGAATTCTCGAAGGTTAAATGCTTTAGCTGACCAAAATATGTGAAACAGAGCCCTTTTTCCATGATGTATGACTAAGTAAGCTTTCCCAAATGCTGCGCACAAGTTTACATACCAGACAATGTCATGTAGGTATTGTCTGTTTAGAAAACATGAATTACTCTCATATTTCTTTCTTTTCATGCAATTTAGCATCTTTAACCCCTTCGGATCAGGCCATTTTTGGCCGTCAGGACACTAAATTTTAGTATTTTTCATCTCTCTATTTTGGAACTAATAACTTTTCATTTTTGCATCAGTGCAGCAATAGGGGGTCTTGTATAGAAATGAGCGAATCAGTTCGGATCGAACCAGATTCTACCCGAATTTTACAAAAGTTTTGAGTCCGACCCGAAACCAAACTTTGGAGGTTCCTCAAGAGCGACCTGAAAGTGAACCCCAGAGCATAACAGGTGGACGCTCAGAAGAGGTGTTAAAAAATAATCCTCTTCGGGGCCTCTTCACAGCGTCTGGTGCCCTCTCTGGGTCCTCTTCAGGCCTCTTCCGCCCTCCTGGGTGACATCATCCATCGTCCCCACTGAGGTCCAATCACATAGGGCACATTGATGTCATGAAGAGGACCCAGAACCCCAGGATTCTTGTTGCTGGGGCTGAAAACTACTACAAGGAGGTCCTACACTTATACAGGGCCAAGATCAGGTTTGACCACTGAATCCCAGCCACTTGCCCTCTTCCCCTTTCAGTGCTTTTCTAACAAGACACAGTCCCCAGAGTCCCTGATCACCAAGTGTCTCTGACTGGCACCAGATACCCTGCCAGTTTCCACCGTACCAATGACAATACAGGAAAAGCACTTTCATTGTCCATTCACTGCTATGGGACTGCTGGGTCTGTAATCTCTGGCAGCACCCACAGCCCCATAAAAGTGAATGGAGTAGCAAGTGCACCGGTGCTACATTCACAGGGAGGCTTTGGGAGGACTTTCGGGGCCTATCCTCCTGATCCTGCCCAGGCCCCCATACATATCCCCTGTCCCTCCAATCAGATATTTATGGCCTATCCTAAGGATAGGCCAGAAAAAAAAAAATGCACACATTTTCAATCATTTGCAATAACTTTTGCACATACTCAGCATAACCAAGGTCATCGGCAACCATAAATAATTCTATTCCAAAATTACTACCAAATCCTTTCACTATAAACTGGTGGATGTGATAAGGTTCTTGAGTAAACCCTGTCCATTGGCCTGACCTGTGAGTGAGTACAAGCAACCCTAACAAATAGGCAATTTTTGCAACGTAAAGTTTATACCAACCAAAAATCCATCAGAAGAATCAACTTAGCTTGGCCAAGATAAGGTAAAATCTCATGGAAATGTTTTTGATGGTTTTATTCTTAGAACATATCTAACATTACAACAAACTTTGCATAAAACTGTATGTGGGAGAAAACACTTTATCTGGTCATTATATAACTTATATCCTATGTAGTTTGTAGTTTTCCCCTGTGCAGACTCTATCTCTAGTTTTCAGTTTTCCCACAGCTGGTGTGCAAAAGCTAGCCGCTATGATGTCTCTATGATTGCCCATCAATACCAGATGGGTAGGGGTCTGACTGCACCCCAGGGAGTATTTCATTGAATGGTCTCTTCATTAGCCATTCACCTTAATGAGACTGAGTTACAATAAGCTACAGTACTGTATACAGCGGCTACATATGGACGCCGCTGTAGCTGGTAAATGCAGAGCTGCAGTTACTTCAGATGATCACAAGCGTACCAAAAAAAAAAAGTGTAACTTTCCATGTACAGTCATGGCCAAAAGTTTTGAGAATGACACAAATATTCTATTTTCACATGATCTGCTGCCCTCTGGTTTTTATGTGTGTTTGTCAGATGTTTTTATCACATACAGAAATAGAATTGCATTCATATTATGAGTAACAGAAGCTTATATTGACAGTTAGAATGAGTTAATGCAGCAAGTCAATATTTGCAGTGTTGACCCTTCTTCTTCAGGACCTCTGCAATTCTCCCTGGCATGCTCTCAATCAACTTCTGGACCAAATCCTGACTGATAGCAGTCCATTCTTGCAGAATCAATGCTTTAATTTTGTCTGAATTTATTGGTTTTTGTTTGTCCACCCGTCTCTTGATGATTGACCACAAGTTCTCAATGGGATTAAGATCTGGGGAGTTTCCAGGCCATGGACCCAAAATCTCTATGTTTTGTTCCCTGAGCCATTTAGTTATCACCTTTGCTTTATGGCAAGGTGCTCCATCATGCTGGAAAAGGCATTGTTGAGCGCCAAACTGCTCTTGGACGGTTGGGAGAAGTTGCTCTTGGAGGACATTCTGGTACCATTCTTTATTCATGGCTGTGTTTTTAGGCAAGACTGTGAGAGAGCCGATTCCCTTGGCTGAGAAGCAACCCCACACATGAATGGTTTCAGGATGCTTTACAGTTGGCATGAGACAAGACTGGTGGTAGCGCTCACCTCTTCTTCTCCGAATAAGCTGTTTTCCAGATGTTCCAAACCTTCGAAAAGGGGATTCATCAGAGAAAATGACTTGACCCCAGTCCTCAGCAGTCCACTCCCTGTACCTTTTGCAGAATATCAGTCTGTCCCTGATGTTTTTTCTGGAGAGAAGTGGCTTCTTTGCTGCCCTCCTTGAGACCAGGCCTTGCTCCAAGAGTCTCCGCCTCACAGTGCGTGCAGATGCACTCACACCTGCCTGCTGCCATTCCTCAGCAAGCTCTGCACTGCTGGTAGCCCGATCCCGCAGCTGAAACACTTTTAAGAGACGGTCCTGCCGCTTGCTGGTCTTTCTTGGGCGCCCTGGAGCCTTTTTGGCACCAATGGAACCTCTCTCCTTGAAGTTCTTGATGATGCGATAGATTGTTGACTGAGGTGCAATCTTTCTAGCTGCAATACTCTTCCCAGTTAGGCCATTTTTGTGCAGTGCAATGATGACTGCACGTGTTTCTTTAGAGATAACCATGGTTAACAGAAGAGAAACAATGATGGCAAGCACCAGCCTCCTTTTAAAGTGTCCAGTGGTGTCATTCTTACTTAATCATGACAGATTGATCTCCAGCCCTGTCCTCATCAACACCCACACCTGTGTTAATGGAGCAATCACTGAAACGATGTTAGGTGGTCCTTTTAAGGCAGGGCTGCAATGATGTTGAAATGTGTTTTGGGGGATAAAGTTCATTTTGTAGGCAAATATTGACTTTGCAAGTAATTGCTTTTAAGCTGATCACTCTTTATAACATTCTGGAGTATATGCAAATTGCCATTAGAAAAACTGAAGCAGTAGACTTTGTAAAAATTAATATTTGTATCATTCTCAAAACTTTTGGCCATGACTGTAGTCTACCATCTTGGTTTCGGCTAGACTAGGAAGTGGGATCTTAGCAGGCTTGAATTAGCTCGCAGGGAAGTAAATGAATGGTGGGGCCCACCAATGTCATCACACTTGTTTTTAAAGCGCCATGACACCAGCATGCCCTATATGACTGCTGAGTTCTAATCACATACCTCAACAGTTCCCCATGGCCTGTGATGTCACCCAGGAGGACGAAAAATGCCCTGTACTTATAACCACATTATAAACACTGTAAGACAAAATAGCTTTTTTTTTGGCATTCACCTCCAAAAATTAAAGACAAGTGTTTTTGTATTGAATTGTTTAAATTGTCTATTTGCTTCCTAAATGCTAAATTAAACAGGTTTTTTTTTTTTCATTTTTTTTTCCATGTAACACATCAATAAGATCTCCACCAAAGCTGGGAATGAAGGATTGTGAACTTTGGCACTACTGAATACTTATCTGTATAGGGAACAGTAATGAAGATGATGCAACAATCCAGTTGTTTTCACCTGTATGGTGCAGAATAACATGGGCTATTGTTAAAAGGAATCTGTCACCAGTCAACTCAATATCAAACCATCCATAGTGCATTGTAGGGAGCATTATACAGAGCACCATCATACCTTTAGATAGTACAAGAGATACACTGTTTGCTTGGGAAAAAAAAATACGCAAATGAGACTCGAGTACCATGGGATGTGTAAAAGCCGCATGCTTTCAAACCTAAATGCAAAATCTTTGGATGCCCCGCCCTCCATCGTGCTTGAGCCTCATTTGCATATCTATAAAACAAGGTACGATGGTGCTCTGCATAATGTCCCCTACAATGTATTATGTCTGGTTTGATATTGCATTTCTTGGTGACAGACTCCCTTTAAAGAATAATGTAGAGGGTCTTGTGTATGGCTGCTTTAGTTGATGTGCCATATATAAACCACCTGCTATCTTCACTACTTTTCCCCCTTTGAATTGGTTCCCATGATGCCTCTTATCCTTCAGGAGCAAATTTTTAGGCATCTCAAAACACTGCACCTGTTCAGTTAAAGCCTTAAATCTAAGGACAGCAAGTGATAGTTCACTGACATAAAACTAAAGTACTTTAGTTCTAAAACTTTCCTAATCCACAATACAGAGTCTCCAGTGTATTCTGTATGATGCTTCTTCAGTCACACCATTCTCTGACTCACGCTTGTAAGAAAAATATCTATTACAAGCAGAAGGCAATGTCAAGAAGTTCCACATAGGATACACCAATACTCTGCACACAGTACTCACAGACCGCAAGGACAGACAGTGTCAGGGGACTTTAAGGCTGGAGTTAAATATTGGGGGAAATTCATTAAAGGGGTTGTCCAGGAATTACCGATTTCTGCCAGGAGGCCCGGGAAAGTGAAAAAACAAAAACAAAAAAAAAAAAACACATACTTACCTATCCTCGGCATGACGCTGTCCCCTGCTGCTGTCTGGTCCAGTGGTGCCCGGGAGCTTGTTAGAGCGGAAGTCCTCGCCGCATGTGACTGCTGAGGCCAATCAGTGTCCTCAGCCGTCTAAGGAAAGGACTCGAGACGTCACAGGTTTCGTCCTGGGTCCTTTCCTTAGGACGCTCAGGATGCTGATGAGTGTTTTTTTTTTTTTTTTTTTGTATTTTTTTAACCTTCCCTGGCGTCCTGACAGAAATCTGTAATTCCTGGACAACCCCTTTAATCCCCTATGCCACTTTTGTAATGTAAAAAAGTTGCAAATTTTTGGGTTTGGCATCATTTCTGGCGTGAACAATGCTTGCGATTTATGTCAAGGTCAAGCTGGCATAGATTTCAGTGTAGTCACAACAGCCACTGAAGGATGTGCCTGATATATATCGAGCCTGTGCCTCATCATAAATCAGACAAATCCTCCAATGGCGCAGGGATTGTCAAGACCGGAGTACAAAATGCTGGTCTTGATAAATCCCCCTGTGGAGTTTTTGTTGCACCTTTTGCTGCAGTTTTGAGCCGAAGCCAGGAGTAGCTTTAGCAAGAGGACGTAGAAGTCATTCCTTTATATTCACAATTCTTGTTCAATCCACTTCTGACTTTAGCTCAACAAATAAAAGCAAAATCTGCATCAAGAAAAGCAACAAAAGCTCGATCTATTTCTTCAAATTTAAGAAGTTTTATTGGACTATTATACTGATGAACTTAAAACTTGAAATTAATGTGAAATTTTATTATAGTTACTGCATTGTTAAAATGTTTGATTTGATATATATATATATATATATGTATAGTTAAATATTTAAATAATATAATAATAATAATATTATATATATATATATATATATATATATATATATATATATATAATTTTTTTATAAATAAATAGAACATTTAAATAGTAATATAAAATATTACTATTTTGGCATTAAATCTCAGAAATTTTCAATTTGTAGAGAAAAAAAATGAGTTGAAGAAAACATGAAATAAGATTTTGGTATTCATTAAATCATTAGATAAATCTCTGATATATTTTTCAACTTCTTCTGCACTAAGGTACAGTACACAAAAAAATATCCCAGTAGCTGCTACGAAGTACGGTATTGGCCAAGAGATTACTGCGAAAAGTAGTAAAGTGGATAGGATTTCACTTTTTCAAACTTGTTTAGTGATTGCCACCTAGTGGACAATGTTGGGATTACATCCTCTAAAAGGATGGATAGTTATAAATGTACAGTAAGTAGTGTAAGAGTAAGGCAAAATTCACACTACTGTTATAATATCTTAAGCAATTGTCAAACACAAGTGAAGAGAGTAACTAAGAGCTAAGTTTCATGTAGTCCACCATCCATGGAATTAATAAAGTACATAAATATTTTTGTAAATTAAAATATAGTGTTATTAATAATCAATAAGCAATTATTAGGAATTATTGGAGAGCTATTTAGCTGCCTCATTTTATAGGATACAAAGTCACATATTTTATAAAGATACAACAAAATACATTCCCTATAATGTGCGTGCTGTACTGCATTGTATACTGGGATGCATCTGTCCATGGAAGTAAATGACTGCAGTGGTCAAAATGCAGCAAAACCAGCACTTGTGAGCACAAAACCTCCATAAAGACAGCCCGAAATAAAAAGATAAATATCCCCTTCTCTCTCAAACATTCGACTAGCTCTCTTTAGTGTTCTCTATCTGATCTTGTGCGATCCTAGAATTTCCTTAAAGTGGTATTTCCATATAATAATGCTATGACTTATCACTAGGATATGCTGTAATGAGAGGGTGCACTCTCACCTGGCCTAGGAGCCTTAGGGGGTCCTCCTGTACACTGTTGCTCTTGTTCAAGTAAATGGGGATAAGCCATCCATATCAGGACACTTCTGGTCCATTCACAGCAGTAGTTTGTGGCACCCGCCACAATCAGCTGATCAGTCCAGGGACTGGATATTGAACCCCCTCTAATCAGATACTGATGGACTATCCTGTGGAGAGGTCATCACGCTGATGGAGCCAGAAAACCTCTTTAAGCCACGCTCCCAAGGCCATTTTAACACATTGGTGGGCGAAGTGCAAAGGTTTCATAAGTGGGCCTTCCCCCTCCAACACTACCACTTAGAAATACCGATACTGGCTGAATGGTGAAGCAGGGAGCTTCCCTGCTTTACCATTCTCTTCAACTCAGTTGAAGTTGCAACCGCCCAGACCCACTGCCCGGAACAGTGGACAGCAATTTCAGGACTGTCCCAAGGGGGCCCCCGCTACCATAGGGCCTATGGTTAGAGTGGCCCTGCTTGCTTCCATTGCCATGAAACAATGCATGCTACCCATGATGCTACGTCCCCTCTTTGAGCAAGACTGAAATATTTGATCAGTTCCTGATACAATTTTGTCGCCATGGTTTTCCTGTGGACCATGTTCCAAGTTTGTTTCTAGATGAGTCTGTCCATGTTATGGTTCCTGGTATTTGCAGTACTACATGACTTGTCGCTAGGCTCCTGCCTTGATCATTGACTTCTACATCTGGTTCCTGAACTACTCCCCTGTGACCCTAGGCTCTATTCTAGATCATGTTCCAGTTCTGCTTCTGTAACCATGTTCTTCTGCTGCCACCCTGTAACAGACCTGGCAGTCTTATGGGGCATCTATCACTAGCAGTCTTGTGTGGCATCTGTGACTAACATATTGTTATGGTGAATCTGGCTTACAATTTTAGCCATTTGCTGAGAAATTGCTGTGGGACTTAGGCTGCTAGAACATTGTTATGGGGGCCCTGCTCATTTACGTTCACCTGTAGCAGAAATGGTTGTACGACTGTCTGTCGAGAGAAATTTCCCAATCCTGGAACGTCGGAACCTCATCAGCAGAATGAAGGTTGTTAACCTCTCTTAGTCCCTTACAACGTATGTCTTGCCCATCCAGTAAGGATTTACTTATATGGATCCCCCTACACAATGGGTGAACAAGAGCAACAATGTATGGGGAATAAAGTGAGATTGGTGGGAGTCCCAAGGTGCTTTCTGCTGTTCATGTTCCTAGTTTTAGCTCTTGATCTGGTTCCATCTGGCGCTCCCTCCCTGCTGTGACATTCGGTCTTATTTATGTCCTGTTATCACTGCTGCGTCCAATTCTAGGGACTGTGACATGGGGATCCACCTGCAGCTACTTCTACATTTTCATACAGAGGTTAATGGTTAATACCAAGGGCATCCCTTAAATTCTGCTCCCCATTCTAGCCAACATCCAACTGGTTGGGGCCATAAGGACCTAAATGCGTGCAGGATTATTCCATTGTCTATGTAACTATTAACATAACAGCCTTATAAATGTAAGACAGAAATTAAACCTGTAAATACTATCCACTATACCCATTACCCTGTGCTAGTCACAAAGATCCCGCAAAAGTATTAAAGCCCATCAGTAAGGAACTAGTGGATTCATTGTGCAAGCTCTAAAAGGGCCTGGATGCCTTTTTTGAACAGAAAAATATTATAGCTTATGGTTTTAGACTTTTGGTAAAGACTATACATTAATTAGTTATACATTACCAATAATTTTATAATATAACTGAAAATAATCATTTTAGTTTGAAGCTGGAGTCAGAATGAGTAACTTTTTTCCGACCTCTGACTCCAACTCGGACTCCACAACTAAGACTCTGGCTGCACAGCCCTGAATATGAATAGAAAACACTTTGATAGTAGTATAATGTTGTACCGTGTTAGCCATTGAAAGTAGTGGAAGAGTGAAGAAATCAGGCGATACCTTTTAGAGGCTAACTGAGTATATTTATAAGTAAGCTTTCAGGAGTACTCGCTCCCTTCATCAGACATGGTGTGATACAAGAACTGAAAATTAACAGATTTTTATACACATGGTTTTCAAAGCATTTTAGAGTCCTTAAAAAAAATTGCAATCTAAGTAGAGAAGTTATTTACAACAGGTCAAAAAAAACAGTCTGGAAACTTGTGGTGCGTGACGGAGGGATCAGTAATTCTTGCTGTTATCTGTTTGCTATCAGGAGTTGATTTGTGTCCCTCACAGGTCACACATAGTGTGATTTGAAGCTGGCATGAATATTGAGTTCAGTTCATGGTTCAAACATAGTGTGACATGAAGCTGGCATGAATATTAAGTCCAAATTGCAGAGTTTGAAATTTTTGCATTAATTTGTACTCCATTTCTTTTCTTTTCTCCTGTGTCTTAAAATGTCCCATTAAAACCACAACCCGCAAATCTTCAATAGAGTGGTTTTCTCCGGAGAAATGTGCGGCCACTGGGAGATCGGTTCTGCTGTTATTAATGGTGGATCTGTGTGAGTTCATTCGTTGACTGAGTCTCTGCATGTTATCAGCAAAAATGCCTCTTTTTTCCACTTATTTGGCCTTTCTCCCCCTCTTTTGCCCCCCTTTAAGCTGCCACTCGCCCAAAAATCTCTGCTGAATCCCTCTTGGTCTTCCAAGGTGGACTGCCAGCTTATTAAAGTATCAAATTACATATGACGCCTATATAGAGGGGAGGAGGAGAAGAAGAAACACAGGCACACACATTCAGCTGCAGCTCATAGTAAGTTCTCTAGCTCGCACCTAGGGCTTTTACACATCAATACTGCTCAGTACTCTATACTAGAGTCCTACATGGTGCTGCTGAGTGAGTAAGAGAGAGAGTTAGCGAGCAGATACTTCTATTTTCTCCTTGTGCTGTCTATGTGAGATAGACAGTCTCCACCCACTAGCTCAGGGTAACGGAGAAGATTTCAGGATAGAGTCTGAAAAATACTATAAATGCAGGATACAAGTCCTATAATGGCTACATATACTGTTACTCTTCATGTACACACATAAGTCATTTGAAAATGTAGGTGCGTTGCAAAAAAAAAAAAAAAATCAGGAAAAGTAGAGGTGTTCCCGTCTGTAGATGATTTTTTAGAGGTAGGGTCTTTAACCCTTTCCCAAAATGCACCGTAATATTAAGGTGGATGTCAGGTATTTAAATATGGTGACCACTCAGGAGCTGATTAGCCGCCAGGTCTCTGCTGTATTATACCCGATAGCAATGCCTGGGGGCGGCGATCCATTGTCATGACAGCCAGGATCCTGTATGCAACCTGTAATAACATTGCATTAGCATTGCAGTGCATTGTATTAGTGATCAGACCTCCTGGGGTGCAAAAACCTTAGGGAGTCTAAAAATAACAGCAAAAAAAAAGGTAAAAAAATAAAAAGAATAAAACATTTTAATCACCCCCCCTTTCCCTAGAACACATATAAAAGTAAATAAATAAAGTAAAACACATAGACATTAGGCATCCCTGGGTCTGAAAACTCTTGGTCTGCAAACCAAAAACTCAAAAGAGCCAAACCATTGTTTTCTTGCTATCTTGCCTCCCATAAAAATTAAAAGCGATCAAAACACTAGACATTCCCCCAAATGATATAAATAAAACGTACATCTGGCCCCACCAGGATAAAAGACGCCTTACACCTGTACATAGAAATATAAAAAAAAATTACAGGTGTCAGAATGTGGCGACTCGAAGAATTTTTTCTTGCTAAGTTTTTTTTTTTTTTTTTTTTAGAGGTTAAAACATAAAAAAAAAACTATACATTTGGTATCACAGTAATTGAACTGATCCACAGAATTCAGGCGACATGTCATTTGGGCTGCACAGTAAATTCTGTAAAAACAAAGCCTGCAAAAAAGTCACGCAAACACAATTTTACTCCAATTCCACCCCATTCTGAATTTCTTTCCAGCTTCCTAGTACAGCGGAATATGGATTATGGAATATGGAATATTAAATAGTACCATTAGAAAGTGCAATTTGTCCCGCAAAAATTAAGCCCTCATATGGCTCTGTGAATGGAAAAACTAAAAAAAAAAGTTATGGCATTTAGAAGGCGGGGAGTAAAAAAGTAAAATTGAAAGATGCAGCAGGAAAGGGTTGAAATGGTAACTTGTTTATTAGCTAAATGTCCCATAACTAAAAGCCTGACCACTAAGGTACCACCACCATATCTGCACTACACATGCTTCTAAGACATGACAGTAAAAAATCCACATCTTGTAAGGCGCAAAGCAACAAGTCTAGGCAACAAGCAGTCCCATGTTAGGAGCCACCGACCAGTGCCCTTTAATTTCTCAGTCTATAATAGGATTACAGGAAGACAAATCCATTTATGTTTAACGAAAGCCCATATTCTAAGACTAATTTCCTAATAACTAAGGAAACTAATTACAGTAATTATTTTTACTCAACTGTCACAAGAGGAACCATATGTGTTCCCCCTTCAATTACAGGGAGAATTACCTTAAACTTCATTTTAAGTTATGGCCCAGCTGCAATGGCCTTTTAATCATGAAATACTGCGATTCCACCTGGTATGGACTAAATTACGTCTGATCTATGGGTCACTGATGAAAGGGCTATCATAGAGGTTCTGCTCGACTAAAGAGTCATCTAAGGGGGAGCTTTACCGAGAAAAATTAACTGAAATAACCATGATCTTATAAGACACAATTAACGGGCTTGATATTAAACGGCATCCGAGATGTAATCATAGGTCATTATTACAATTAAGTAATAGGTAATGCAATAACATGCTATGAATGTTATCAAAATGTACTGGAATTGTGGGCTATATCTAAATATATATGGAAAGGGGTCTTCGTAAAAAAAGTTCAAAGGGTAGAATGGGTTTATAAAACACAATTAGACATTATTCACCCAGCCTCTCCCCCCCTTCCCATTGCTGCCATTCAAAACAAGTCCCTGCTAGTCTCTAGTTCCTGATCCCGTCTCACACAGAAAATGTCTGCTCCATCAATAACTGGCTGACGAGGGTTCTCACAAATGCAAAAAAAAAAAAAAATTCACGTCTCCTTTGATCTTGTTTTGACTCAAAAACTGTTAGAAATATATAAATAAGTTTTTCACACATTTTTCCACCCCTTTTTCTTAAAAAGCCTGCCTCAATCTGTAAGGCAACTGGCTGCAGCAGGAGTTCTTCCCCATTGTTCAGCCTGCACCACCCTGCTCATCAACTTGACATAGCCCAACCCCAGCCGAAAAACAAAACTATGGAGTTGGTAGGCCAAACTACAATTCTGACTTCTCTGTTTTTCCACAGCTTACTCCGACTTCGGCTCTGACTCTTTCATAAATGGCTGACAGCCATGGTCAGACAGAAGTGGTAAAGATCCTCTAATTCAAGGGAAAAAAAAACTAGTGATTGATTCTTATGAAAGTAATTATGTAACATACTATGAATATAATTAATTAGACAAAATTAATAATTATATAATCTAATTAAAATAATTAATTAAAAGGGAGCAGGGAGCAGCTCTAAATATTATCATCATTTAAAGGTAACCTGTGACATGGAGTGTTATAAAGTGGAAGGAGCAGAACAGATTAATGTATAGTTTTGTGACAAAAGAATTAGCATAACCTGTAATTTATTCACGTATGTCTTTGCTCTTTTTATACTTAGAAACATTCATGTAGTCAAGGAGGCGGCCCTATCTGTTATACTTTTATACATAACCTTTTCCCACAAAACTATACATCAATCTGTACTGCTCCTCCTGCTCTATAACATGCAATCTGCAGATTACTATACATTTTCAATGTTACAAATTCTCTATAATTTTTAGAATTAATCCTATGATATATGCACACATTAGTGATAAAAATAAGCG
Source organism: Leptodactylus fallax (assembly GCA_947044405.1). NCBI lineage: Eukaryota > Metazoa > Chordata > Amphibia > Anura > Leptodactylidae > Leptodactylus > Leptodactylus fallax. The sequence goes on from CAMRHE010000272.1 coordinate 1,842,222, forward strand.
ATACAACACAAAATGAGACAGGCAAAGAAAATATAAAGATTCTGTAGGAATCCAAAAGAACACAAAATAGCGTCATGTTTCAAGAATGACTTCTATATCTTCCGCTTATGGCACCAATAGAGTATCATACAGCAACATAGAAACATGACCTTATAGAAAATGGCCACATGGGATCCCATGTGCCACAATGGTTTACAGAAAAATACTTCTTGGGCCCCCGCAATCCTTAGATTTTATAGGGGATACTGGAAATAGATCTTATAGTATAAGAGATGTCTTTTGCAATCATTCACCAAAAACAAAGGGGAAAAAAAAAAAAAAGAATGTAATCTATTGGAAACTTCTTGCTATGGATGAAGGCTTCAAATGCCATCAGTGCATGTATTGGTCCCATTTGAGATGAGGAAACGGGATTTTATGAAGGTCACGCCCCTTAAAAGGTCACTCCCACTTTTGACACAACTTGGCATTCGCAAATCACCCTGTGAGGTGCTCTCCCTGGTTGATGTCTCTGAGTTCGTCACCCACAAACCACTATTATGCTATGTGGTCTCTTCAGACCACAGAGTATAATAAATGGAGACCCAGGGGAGCTGGTACAAAATAACAAGCACCTACACTCACCTTGCCTTACCTGTCCTGGTTCCCTTCTGGCATCTGGCGGTCCATTGGCATCATGACACTTGCCAGGAAGCCAGAAGAGGATGCCGTGGGTCACTGGGAGGGAGCCAGGAGAGGTTAGGCAAGCTGAGTATAGGTGTTTGTTATGTTTCTGCACTTCTCCTGGGACTCTTACTCTGGGGTCTGAAGAGACCACATAGTATAATAAATGAACAAGTTTAGGCCAAAACAAAAAGGGAGGACCAAACCACAAATATTCATCACAACTAATCTCGGCAGGTTCGCCCATCTCTAGTCTCAATCTATGCTCTGTGCTAATTGTACCAGGGATGATATAGGATTGTAAGACCATGGATGATACAGGATTGTAAGACCATGGATGATATAGGATTGTAAGACCATGGATGATACAGGATTGTAAGACCATGGATGATACAGGATTGTAAGACCATAGATGATACAGGATTGTAAAACCATGGATGATATAGGATTGTAAGACCATGGATGATACAGGATTGTAAGACCATAGATGATACAGGATTGTAAAACCATGGAGGATACAGGATTGTAAGACCATGGATGATACAGGATTGTAAGAGCATGGATGATACAGGATTGTAAGACCATGGATGATATAGGATTGTAAGACCATGGATGATATAGGATTGTAAGACCATAGATGATACAGGATTGTAAAACCATGGATGATATAGGATTGTAAGACCATGGATGATATAGGATTGTAAGACCATAGATGATACAGGATTGTAAAACCATGGATGATATAGGATTGTAAGACCATGGATGATATAGGATTGTAAAACCATGGCGCATACAGGATTGTAAGAGCATGGATGATACAGGATTGTAAGACCATGGATGATACAGGATTGTAAAACCATGGATGATACAGGATTGTAAGAGCATGGATGATACAGGATTGTAAGACCATGGATGATACAGGATTGTAAAACCATGGATGATACAGGATTGTAAGAGCATGGATGATACAGGGTTGTAAGACCATGTATGATCATTGACATCAATCAAGAAAAAGGGGTTGTGTTAAACATGAAGATGTCAGACACTGCCAAGCAGAACATACACCCAGTGAACCATTTAGGGCTCATACATAGTGGCACATTTTCTAAATTATTCTGCGTCGCTGGGGACCAAAACATTTAGAAAAATATTTATTATGACCTACAGCACCCTGTGGTGGGACCATTTTGGAGGGTAAAAACTAGTTTCTTCAACTGTCCCATTTACCTGGGTGGGGCTAAAGATGTATGGACCCGATATTCATTTGCAGACAGTTTTGCCACATGCGAATTCTCCCTAACTCCCCACGTTGCAGAAAAGCTGCTTTTTTTGTTGCAGATTTTGCTGTGGTTTTTTGAGCCAAAGCCAGAAGTGGATTGACCAGAAGGAAAAGAATAAAAGCTTCCTTTATATTTCCCATTCCTTTAGTAGCCACTCCTGGGTTTGGCTTTTCCACAACGTGGGGCCTCAGCCTAAGAGTTTCTGTTCTACCTATGACAAGTGGTCAGACAGTAGGTCATGGAAAGGCTTCCTAGGGTTGCACTAGATGTCTGTTTTTTGGATATTGCATTATATAACATGCTGACTGAAAATAGATTTCAGTGTCGTAACCCTACGCCAAATCCTTGCTTGCGTTCAGTACAAAATATCCTAAGCCTCAGGAAACAGATGTTAAAGTTCCATATGTAGACTGGTCTTAATTTCCCACTTTCAGTACCTTGTATATGATTGTTAACACCAGTGGGCTTTGTGTAATAATAACATTTTATGGCCTCAAGGCTTTCACACATAACTTAAAAACTGGCATTGTCTCCATGTCATATTTTCACTCAAAAGCTCCAGCGTGATATGTAAAGCGAGGCTCGAAGAAAAATAAAACAAGGGATAAAGTGTTGAGAAAGTGTCACGACTGCCAAGGTCAAATGACATTGAGTGTTATTGCTGGCTCCAGCCGAGACATTTCTACCCACTGACAAATGTGATCCCAATGGAACGTAATAGGTCGGACAATCAAACCAATGACCAGAAATGCCGAAGGTATGAGAGATATTGGTACTGACTTGACTATCTGGATCTCATCTTGTTGCTCTTGGAGGTCTACATAGAACATGTCTAGCCTTGGTGAGACATGCTGGATGGTATGCAAGGATCACAGTAAATTAGTATCCTTTAATTGCCGTGCCTTAAGGCTCCAGCTTTACACTTCACGTACTGGACACAATGGGTGTAAGGACAAATTGGCCTCTTGTGACAAATGTTCCAACGCTTGGCAAACAATGTAGCTCCACCAAAAAGGTTACTTGGATGGAGCTGTGGGATAAGATTAAACTGTGCAAGAATTTTGTTTCATTCGCTAGCCAGAGGCGTAACATGTGACTCCTGGGACCCAGTGCAGAATTTATAACAGGCCCCTCCACCTACCATGTGCAATTTATAATGCTGGTGTCTCCATAGGTGGCAGAGGAGCTAGGGTGTGACTGCTAAAAAAGCAAAATTCTAGTCTGTCCAGCCAAGGATGTAACTGGCGTTGCAACTGGGCCATGGAGTCCAAAAAAGTCTGTGAGCTAAACAGTCTAGATTCTGGATATATACATTGTAGCAAACTACATAAAAGATGCAGCAGCTGCCACTCTGTTTAGCTCACAGAGCGTTGTCTAAGCTGGGTACAATTCTAACCACTGCTCAGGATTAGGGCCGGTTCACATCTGCATTCAGTTTCCGCTTTTCCATGCGTATAGGTTTCTGTTTGGGGGGTCCCCAAGTGGACTCCCCGAACGGAAACCGAACGCAGATGTGAACCAGCCCTTGCTACTTCTGAATGTAACCAAGAGTGTTCTCATTCACTGACTGCAAACTACTCCAGGAACAAGACCCATCAATGGGTTAGAAACTCCACACCCCTGTGAGAGGCGTTTTAAGGTGAAGATTGCAAAATGTTGTAAACTCCACCTCATTAGCATAGTGAGGAATAAAAACAAAGTATGACAGAAAGCTGTAGAACTTTCCATCTATACAGAGATGCATAAAGCCCGAAATCCATTTTAACCCCTTAACAAAGAATAATTTACATGTTTTGTATATCAGAAACAGGGAGTACAGTACAGTAGTGCCAACAGTAACGCCCCAGGAGTCTGGCAAATAGAGTTGGTGTTAGAGGGGGATGCGAACTGGGAAATTGCCCAGGGTCCCCATCACCAAAGGGGAACCCAGGGATCCGGAGCGCCAAGCTTTTGACCTGATGCTTCACTTTCAACTGCATCAGCATGCTCTGCCCATACTATTGAAATCTATGACAAAGCAGGGAGCAGTAAAGTCCCTGCTCTGCCATAGAAGACTAGTAGTGATGCACAGGCATCATGGCGCAGGCGGCACGGTGATGTCATTGCATTGCACCACCTGTGTCGGACTAGCATATGTAGACTCCGGCATCAGGGGATCAGGATAAGGTGAGTATGACAAACAAAGGGATACTATGGCACTTATATAAGATCAGTGACTTACTGCATAAGGTAGGGGCCGCTATAAGGCAGAACTATTAATAATAAGGCTGAGAAAACTATTATTTATAAGAGGGGGGTGATTTATAAGGAGGAACTATAATTATTATCATTAGTGTTATTATTATTATTATTTTTAAGACTGGGGGAACTATTCTGTAGAAGGGGGGTCTATTTATATGGCTAAACTATTATTAATAAGAGGCGTCAGTCTGTGCCACAAACTCTTTCGCATAGTTGGGAGTGATCAAAACTGGTTGTTTATACAACACAGATTTTAACTCCTGGAATGCCCCCTCAGCCTCTTCACTCCACTTGATCAAACAAGATTTTCCTCCCTTGGTAAGGTCGGTCATGGGAGCTGTAATAGAATCAAAATTGGGTATAAACCTCCGGTAGTAGCCCATAATTCCTAGGAAAGCCCTCACTTGTTTTTTAGTCAAGGGACGGGACCAACTCTGAATAGCCTCTACTTTATTGAGCTGGGGTTTTATTATCCCCCTTCCTATGGCGTACCCCAAATACCGGGCTTCTTCAAGGCCCAAAGCGCACTTCTTGGGGTTAGCAGTTAACCCGTCTGCCTGAAGGGAATCTAGTACAGCTTGGACTTTCGGCAAGTGACTTTCCCAATCAGGACTGAAAATGACAATATCGTCAAGGTAGGCCGAAGCGTACCTGCGATGGGGCTTAAGGATTTTATCCATCAACCGCTGGAAGGTTGAGGGAGCACCATGTAACCCAAAAGGCATCTGGGGTGGAAAACGCTGTTTTTTCTCTAGCACTCTCTGTGAGTGGTACCTGCCAGTACCCTTTTGTTAAATCGAGAGTAGAGAAATACCTGGCAGATCCCAGCCTTTCGATCAGTTCATCTTCTCATGGCATCGGGTAGGCGTCAAACTTGGACATTTAATTTAATTTACGAAAGTCATTGCAAAACCTGATTGTACCGTCAGGTTTGGGAATCAGGACAATTGGATTTGACCAGGCGCTGGTTATGGCCTGTCTACGAGCTTATTCGGTACGGCTTTATATTGACTCGTACCTGCGGCTTGGTGACAATGTCATGCTCTATCAGATCAGTATGCCCAGGTAACTCATAAAATACATCAGTATTTTTCTGTACAAATTCTTTTGTTTCCTGTGCTTGTACTCTAGATAGGGACACCGCTATTTGTATCTCAGGCAAGTTTTTACCAAGTGCGGCCCCTGCTTTAGCAGTAACCTCTCTAGGGGTACTTACGGCAGACAAGGACTCCCTGTCTTTCCAGGGTTTTAACAAATTCACATGATATATTTGCTCGGGTTTTCTCCTGCCCGGCTGGTAAACCTTGTAGTTTACATAACCTACTTTTTCAATTATTTCATATGGGCCTTGCCACTTGGCTAGAAATTTACTTTCCACTGTAGGCACAAGCCCTACTCCCGTAATTCGGTCTTGCATCTGGGTATTGTGCTCAATAACGCTACTGTACTGAGTTTGTTCCTGTTCCCAAGTTTCCTTAGCAATATCTAAGAGCCCCTGTGGGCTCTTATGGAGAAAAACCTGTGGAGGACTGAGGTACCCTCTCGGATTGCAAACATGAGATATAGCAGTAAACAATCCCAATCCTTGCCATCCAGATCACGGTGAACCAGGGTTACCAGGCTCCCAGAGTCCAGGAGAGAGAGTACAGCACGTTCTGTTACAGTCACCGTACACATCTGTGGTTCAGACACAGTTTCTGCAGAACAAGCAGGGTGAGCAAACAGGGATACCCGCTTGGAACTGCTGCTGTCCATGGGCTCCGTCGTCAGGGAACAGTGGGCAGCAACATGACCTAACCCATGGCACCGCCAGCAACGTGTACGGGATTGGTCCCCATTTTGAGTCTTGGAGCTATAGGTCACAGTCCCAGCTGCCTGTTCCCCTTGTGAGCGTCCTTCCATCCCAACCTTCCTCACACCCGTAACAGTTGGTATCATCTTACCAGTTCTTGGGGTGGCTGGTCTGGAAGCTGTCTGCAGGAGCCCCTCAGTGGCTCGATATCTCTCCACCAGCCATACTAGCTGGTCTGCAGTCGTAGGACCTGCTTGGCCAACCCAGCGTTGAATGTTAGGTGGGAGCGACTGGGTGTATTTGTCTAGGACCACTCTTTCCACCATCTGTGCAGGGGAGGCCTCTTCAGGTTGTAGCTACTTCTTTACCAGGTAGATAAGGTCATGCATTTGAGACCTGGGCAGAAGACTTTCAGAAAAAAATCCAGTGATGTACCCTTCCGGTTCGCATATTTGCCCCAAGATGGGCCATGATCTCACTTCTCAACGTGGGATAATCTCTGGCTGCTGTCTCACTCAGGTCATAATAGGCCTTCTGTGGTTCCCCAGTTAGAAAGGGCGCCAGGACATCGGCCTACTGTTCTTTTGGCAGCTTTTCTCATTCAGCAACCCGCTCAAACACATGAAGATACACCTCTATGTCGTCAGTGGACGTAATCTTCTATAGAGAATTTTGCACAGCCGCTCTAGCAGTGGTTCTCACCGATGGAGTCTCAGCAGAAGATTCTCTCACCGCCTTCTGAGCAACCAGGGCCTCACACAATACAGACAGCTGCTTCATTAACATGGCGGTCATCTCTTGCTGCCATTTTTCGGCCGCCTCCATGGCACGCTGTTGCCGTTTCTCAGCATCCAGCTGGGTCTGCCCATGTAATTTAAACAAGTCCTCCATGGTGGCAGCGTCCTTTTTTGGCTCTCCTACCTCCTTTACCCAGGACATAAGGTGGTGGAGGAAAACATGAAAAAATATGTGCCTGTCTCCTTAAGACCTATTTTAAACTGGGTCTGCCCGCATCCGAAGCACCAAATGTGGGAGGATTGGCTCAGTGGTAGCAGCAGCGGACCCAGATAGTCAGAAGGCATTATGGGAAAGGAGCTGGGAGCTCATGCGCCCTCTGTTGGATGTAACAGATCCTCAATTTGCTTTTGACCCACCGAGTCTTGAGACAGCAAAAGGGATTTTAGCCAAGCCAATTTCATTTATCTGCATACAGCACCGTTTCGGGATTGTTGTCCCTCATCAGTGCAGAGCAAAATGAACTGGCTGGCTTTGTGGGAGGCAATGAGTGGGTTATGGACAGAGTCAGAGACAGACACAAAAAAGTCAGGTACAAACAGGTTTTACCCTGTGCGTTTATTTTTTCCAAAACAGCAAAACAAAATAAGCCTTAACTTCAGGCAAAAAGATAACAGAAATCCTGCTCGTCTGAGCAACTAACTAAACAAAGAGGCCCTCACTATCTGTGTGGCTTGCTCCAGCCACGCAGTTAATACACAGGACAAAAAGTAAAGGCAACAGTTAACACAGGTCTCTCACCAGATAGAGTCTTAGGACAGAACCTCCTCCTCCTCTCTCCAGGAACTGCCCAGGACTGAGGTCTTGACAACCTTTTATGGGCCTTTTAATGAGGCCCAGCTCTCAGCTGTGCTTGAAGGCTCCTTCCTGCTGTAGGACAGGAAACGGTTAACAGAAAGGCCTTCTCCTAGCTGAGGTTTTGCTACAGACATCAGTGTTGTAACCTCACTTACCACACATAAGTGAGGAATCTGGGGGAGATATAGCGACCATCCAGAACTTTACCTGCCACCTCCTCTCAAAAAGCAGGGAATATTATTTATAATAACTAATAACATGGTCATTTATACTGTGGGGGTGTGTTCTGACTCAATAGCTTGGCTGCAAGTGTGAGGTTGTGAGAGTGTCCTGTAGTCTCTATGCTAACCAGCAATTTACACCAAGATATCTATCAGATAGTGTTCAACTCAACTGAGGAGGCGTAGATAAGATTCCAGATGCTTTAATCCAGGTAAATCTTGTAAAACCTCATACAGCAGTAGGTGAAAAATGATGAATTACCAGGAGCTGAGCAGACATGTTGCTTACAAAGAAGTGAAACTAAACTGAGGGGGAGAGAGGAGGAGCTACAGCATCACAGCTAAGGATACAGAGAGAGAAAAGGGACAAACTACAAAGACAAACAGTATCACAGATACATGTCAGTGAATTAAACCAAGTCCTGGGACATGACAGGGTGTAAAAAGGGCTTGTTATGACCCTTTTGGGGGCAGAAAGGGGGTATTGGGGGTATTATTAAATCAATTTATTAGGATAGAAGTATATGGGCTCTATTACCCCGCATTCACACATTTCATCTGTGAAACCCAGTCCGTGTGTTCGCTGGATTTACCGTCCTGAACAGTGTGCCAGGAGAGAGCACTTTTACTTTGTTGTCGATTACTATTGTCTTTGTGTCACTATGTAGTGGGAATGGAGATAGCCACGGTGTGGAGGAATTTTACTGAGACTTGTATATTGTGTATTATTGGTACTAGTGGTCTTTATATCATGTGTTTTGTTCAGTAAATGTCTGTATAGTGGTAATAATTCTCCCCGATATAGCCGTATTATATCATAACTCTCTCTCTCTCTCTCTCTGTCTCTCTCTCTCTCTCTCTATATATATTGTGACAATTGGGGGTAGTTTAGCATCAAAGGTAGGAGCTTCCTGGACTTCAGAGGTGTTTGTGGCGCTGGGTGCCAAATAAACTGCATATCAGGTAATGGCAATCCAATAGAAATGGCTTTATTCAGCTTGTAAGTGATAACAGGAACAAAAATAACAAAAACAGATTAGCCCACATAAAGGGCAATACCTCACTTCTTGAGCCCTGACTAACTTCTGGGGGCAAGAAGCTTTGCTGAGGTTTCTCCTCAGCAGTCTGGCTCACACTGAGCTTAACCAAGTCCGTTGTGGAATCCATTCCTCTTGGGACAGACCACCTGTCTGTCTCTAACTGGTCCACCATCCACCTGCTTCCTGCAGGTCACCAGTAGCTCTCTCCTGCTGTGTGCACTACCTCTGGAGTGAAGCCCCGGTATGGGTGTGGTCAAGGTCCTTTTCAACAGTGTTTTTGGGTCGCTCTCCAGCGCCCTCTAGGTTCACACCCTCACAATAATATCAAATCTTTTTTTTTTTTTTTGCTCCCCTGACCTTTTAAGACCCTACCCTGGAACTACAGCACTGTCTTCTGAATAGCTGGGGCCCAGCTTTTAATTTTGCCCAGGGCCACACTTTGTCTAAGACTGGCCCTGCTGGTAGTCACCCTATTGAATATAATAGAAGAGCACTGATGGCTTGCTACTGTAGTGTGGTAGGCTCCTTCCTGAGCCATTAAAGTCCCAGAAAGACCTGAGACTACTACCAGAGATAGGGTGGAGAAGTCTTCTGGCACCAGAAGAGCATATAGGAGAGATGGAGCTACAAAGCTCTCCATGAACCAAGTAGGTCACAGTGCTCAGAAAACATGTTCATCCAAAGTTCCACGCGCAAAGATACCAATCTCTTATATATATATAAAAATGAGTTTCTGTCTGTCTGTCTGGACCGATCCTCACCAAATTTGGCACAGAGGTACAACAGGTGTCTGGGAAGATTTTAGACTGGGTCTCAGCTCTCTAGGACGTACCGTTCCTGAGATGCAGTATTCCCAAAAATGACCAGCATTAGCCAATACAAGCCGGCAAGTCTTTCACTCATATTCCAACTGCCATACACATGGTCACATGTCCCTTATTAGCCAATAGAAGCTCGCAGGCGCTTAGTCGCCACAGGCACACAGCTTTACACCAGGGTTCCATAGCAACCAAGCTATTTATGACATGTATTAGTCAATAGCAGTTCGCAGGTCCTTAAATATTCAGTCATATCACATGTATCAGCCAATATAAGTTCACATTTAATTTACCAGGTTTCTATAACAACACATCCATAAATACACTGTACCTATACTGGACTGCCATACTGGATGTCAGCATTCTTATAAATTGAAACGTTTTTAAACTACTCATGCCTCCTAAAAGGAAAACTGCAGTTGGAGATAAGACTCCTGCAGCAAAACGCATGGCTGCTGCTCGAGCTAATGAAAACTCTCAGCAGACCCAAGCCCATCTCCAATCTGACAAGGTATGTCACAGACAACAGCGAGCTGCTGAAACTCCCCAGCAGACCCAAGCCCATTTCCATTGTCAGTCAATAGAAGCTCACCAGTGCTTAGTTTCCACATGCACACAGCTGCACTCCAGGTTTTCATAACAACCCAGCCATTTTTCTTCACTGCTGTAGGTCAGCTTTAAAGGGGCAGGGTGCTGTGGATGACACTGTTACACAAGGTCACATACACACAGCTTTACTACAGGCTTTCATTAACAACCGATCGCAGGTTTTTCACTGATATCCAAATTTAGATACACATGATCACAAGACGCTTATGGACCAATGGAAAATTGCAGGTTCTTCATTCTTGACATACACACAGCTTTACACTAGGTTTACATAGCAACCAAGCTATTTATGACCTGTATGAGTCAATAGCAGTTTGCAGGTCCTTAAATATTCAGTCATATGACGTGCATCAGCCAATTTAAGTTCACATTTCATTTATCAGGTTTCCATAACAATACAGCCATAAATAGACTATACCTATACTGGACTGCTATACTGGATGTCAAGTGCAAAACTGGCCAATTCTTATGGGGCCACTATACAAACAAAAAATGAAATATACCCGTGCGAAGCTGGGTCCTTCTACTAGTATTTGAAAACTAGATGGAAGAAAGTGCCTGTCAGTGGTATGGGCAGATTACCCATGAGCTCCGAGTAGGACAACATGGAGGATGCCTACTTGCTCAGATTTGGCAGGAACCATGGGCCACAGCTCCTGAGCAGATAGAGTATTGTGCTATGTCTGGGCAGAGTCACAGAGCTTCCCTCATTGCTGTGGCAGAGACTTACACTAGGTTCACCTGTCCATTGTTCGGGCATGTCAGGGGACCACTATAACAGTCCGAGAGGTGGACTGTTAAAACAGTGGTTACACATGGAGCTATAATGTGGTCTATAGGGGTATAATTGATTATACATTGGGTGTCATTTTTAAACTGAAACCAGCGGAGGGTTTTTGGCGAACACTGCAATGGGAATGTAGCCTTACAAAAGGACTGGATGAAAGGTGTGATTAGAAAATCTAGTTCTAAGTTAACCTTATTGTTGCTCTTTTGTGTGCATTACCATTGCCTTGTAGTAAAATAACTGTTTATAGCAAACTATTTTATCAGAAGATTCTTTCTGTCTATGTTACCTACAAAAAAGTTCCAAGGCTTCCTCACAAGATGACATAAGAAAGGAAACGGAGACTGCCTCCCCACAGGATTCCCAAAAAGACTGGGCGCAGAAAAACAGAAAATTAACTATTATATGTTCTGTTTATAATGACATTTTTATTGTTGAGTGAAACTTTCTAATAAAACATCATAAATTGCAGCTGAGTACCTCCAGTATCCATCATCACTAAACCTGAATGTCTGTACTGTATTGGAGCAAGAGGCCTAACACAGAACCCGGGCCTACCTTTGATATATCCCTACTAGGTCATATCAATGGAATAGCCTAATAGACTACCTGTCAGTTTATTACTGAAAGGCAAGAATACTTTGATACACCAAAGCAGTATTTCAGTGATAAGAAAATTGCATTGTGGGAGTAAAAAAAATAACTAAATAAAGGTTAATAAAGTTTATAGAAAAAATATTCATATAAAAAACATTTTTTTCATAAAGTTTAAAAGTATTTTAAGAAAGTGTTAAAAAAGTACACATAAATGTTATTGCTGTAATGGTAGTGACCCGTCTAAAGTTAACACTTTATATAAACTGTATGGCAAACAATGAAAAAGAAAAAAATGCAAGAAATAATGGCAGAGTAAAAAAAAAAAAAAAGATATTACTTTATACAGTATGTATCCAAAAATGATATCCCAAAAACTAGCTTTTCAATACCTCGTCTTTCCTTCTCTTATGAATGACTAACCAGTCTGGCCTAGCCAATGACAGCTGTAGGCTGATGTGGTCTGGGATGTTCCTCTTGGTTACTGAAACTGGGTCAATGACCTAATTTTTGTGACTGAGACTAACCACCAGGACCATGTACAAACCAGTCAAAGACAGCTGTCATTGGTTGGTTTAGATCATGTGGTCTAGGAGGTTCTCTCGGTCAATGGAACTAGGTAAGCTAGTTCAACAAACAAGAACAACCTTCTTGTCCAGGTCTAAAGCAGCCAGTGACAGCTGTAAGGTGGTCATAGCTGTCATTGGTTGGGTAAATCATGTGGTCTGGTAGGTTACACTTGGCCAAAGTTTAACATTACATGATGTAATATATCTCGTCACAGAAGACAAAAGTCATTGAACTCTATTAATAAAGTTGACTTAACGCTCTGTGCCACAGTGTAGTTAATGTGTTATTTGTAATGTTATACTTTGCTACATATGTAGGTCATTGACCTTGTTTCAATGACTAAGAGTAACCTCCCGGAGCACATGATGGTTAATTTGTCATTGGATTGTTTAGAATGGTTTTTCTTAGGCATGTTTTCATTTTTTAAACTTTTTTACTTTTGTTTTTAGACCCCCTAGGGGACTTGAACAGTAGGGGTCTGATCACAGTACAATATACTGCAATACAACTGCATTGCATTATATTGTAAAGTCCATTCACTTCTATTACAAGCTACTCCTTTCACTTCTATTCCAGTCTGCCAATGTAAGTAAATATACTGATGCATTCTCCCAGTTAAATGTGTTGTACAAGATTACAAAAATATGGCTGCTTCCTTGCAGAGACGGCATCACACCTGTTCATGGGTTGTGTCTGGTACTGCAGCTCAGCTCCATTGACGTAAATGTGGCTGAACTACACATTATCTATGGATTGGGGATATTTTTGGACGAAAGCCATTATATTTGTCTAATCCTTTATAACCCCTTTGAAGGGGTTTTCTGGGACTTATATATTGATGGCCTATCCTTAGGATAGGTCATTAATATGTGATTGGTGGGGTCCAACACCCATCAGTGGTGAAGAGACCGCAGCTTTTGCGTTGGCGTCTCTTCACTGAGTATCAGTACAGTGCTGTACATTGCATAGTGGCTGTGCTTTGGTATTGCAGCTAGGCCTCTTTCACTTGAATGGGACTAAGCTGCTGCTGTACCATGTGATTGATGATCATAACATTATCGGCATAGATAAGGGGCCGCAGGGCTGTGCTGTAACCTCTTCAAACAGCTGATCTGTGGGAGTCCCAGGTGTCAGAACCACACGATTTTATATTGATGATCTATATTAAGAATAGATCATTAATATGGAAGTCCCAGAAAACCCCTTCAAGACTCCATATACTCCTCATTGTTGTATATCTTTTCAATGTTTAACGCATTTTGGCCACAAGATGTCACTATGACTCTATAATGCAGGATAAATACACTATGGGCAGTGGTTTATGACATCATCTGCTTTATGGCTTTGGCCTCACAGTGAAAATGTATTTGTTCCTATTATTTAGTGTTCAAGGTATATGGTTTTATATGAATGTCATACAATATTGAGACATGTAATAAGATATTTAGGTGTAACAAGATAATATTTTGTTGTTATAGTGCTGGAGACATACAAATAAAGGGAAACGGTGAGATCCAAAATCTCCCAAACCAATAACAGTTCTGTGTAGTGCTGTGCCTCTGTGGCCACAAACTGATGAAGTAATGCAGATCAAATCATCTTTTTATGGATATGCAAATCAGCCTGCAAGTGCACTGGGGGCGGGGCCTGATTTACCAGATATGCCGAGGATCTATGGTGCACATTGTCAACATCATGATCTTAGCTAGATCAGTGAAAGATTGGAGGCATAATACACTTATTTGAGTGAACATGCTAGCAGGCTTTCTGGTCCGCAAGTGGGACTAAAATAAGAAGTAAAAAGTTTAAAAAGGAAGCAAAAACTTTTTACCTGTATAAAATTAATTTATTATGTCAAAATATAAAAAGAAAAAAAGTACGAGGCGCACCTGAAAAGTTTGTGGCCCAACCCGGAAGTAGTGACTGTGGGTCGAAATTTTGCAGTCAGTTCTCAACATAGTCTCCTTTGAGGGTCACACATGTGTGCCATCACTCTTGGAGTTTCATTATTCCACTGCGGTAGAACGTTTTGTCCTGCTCCTACAAAAAGTCCTTTACGGCGTCCATGACGGCTTCATCAGAAGGAAAACGACTTCCACCAAGGTGCCTTTTCATCTGTGGGAATAGGTGGTAGTCCGAGGGAGCCAAATCAGGGGAATAGGGTGGGTGCTGAAGCAGTTGGAAAGCACAGGAGTGAATTGTAGCCATTGCAACAACCGATTCACTACCTAACTACCTTAAAATGCTGTGCCTGAAACAAAAAAAATCTAAATAAATCCAGATTGCTCGTGAGACCTTTCAAATAACTAAATAACATATTGCATTGCAAAACAAGACCATGTGAAAAAGATTTCATGGGTGGGCTATGAAATTTTCAGATGCCATGTCCATACTGACCCAAACTCTCATGCTATTTAACCCTCTCAGTGAACAATGAAAAAAGAAAGTTTTTTGTGGTCACCCAAAACCCCAAAGTGGTACCAATGAAAACGTCAGCTCAGCATTGGCATCACTTATGTGGCATCACCAAAACCACATTGATCTGCAGAATAAAGATACCATGTCATTTATACTGCATGGTAAGTGCTGTATATACAATATGTAAAAAAGAAAAAAAAAAAGATGACAATTGTAGAATTCATGTGTTTCTTTTACATTCTGCTCTACCCAAAAATATTAAAAGCTAATCAATAAATTACATGTACTCCAAAATAGTGCCTTTGAAAAATACAACTTGTCCCACACAAAAAAAAAAAAAGCTGTGTCAAAGGGCAAATGAGAAAGTTAATATGTTATCTACCTGCAAACCCCACTAGGGGGGAGTTTAGGCACTTACTGGCTGTAAGTAGCATTGATTTCTAAAGATAACGTCATGCTGTGAGGTACTAAGCTCCATCTAGTGGTGACTTCAGGTAGCCAAATTGTTATCTGTGTTCTTGTTATTGTGAAAGTTGGGTATTTCATTTGGATATGTAGAGGCTCTATAAGTAATGTGTTAACCCTTCCCATAATGTTCCAGGTCTACGGAAGAAGAATACTAGGGCCTGTTGGAGCCAGAGCCATATGAGATGGTATGAAATGCTGTGGTTGTGGAGATACAGGGTAGTAGGCCCAGGGTCTTGTCATCAGGGACATTGAATGTTGACGGCTGAGGATTTATTTTTCTGCTGTCCAGTGTTAAACTGAATCCCCTGTGCTTGAGTGAGAACTTATTGGAATTTCCTGATGTGCCAACCAAGAGATGGCAATCCCGAGAGCTATAATGACCCTCGAGTTGTCACATTATGCAGGGTATTTGGAGCTCTGTTTCAAAAAAATAAAGTTTTAACCACTTTACCTATATAAAAAGAAATATCAGGAAATTTTCACGTTAATGCTAATGCAAGGGAAACAGAGTAGTGGCCCACTGCAATTCAGCTTCTGGCTTGCAGATGTTTGATTTGGGCGCCTGCACTAGTTTGATGATTCTGCACTTAGTATACCCCTCAGGGGGAGTTCACACTACCATTAGTAGTGTCCGTATTTAGCATCCGTCCGAAAATGTTAACAACGGACACTAACATTTCCGTTAAATATCCGTTAAAAATCCCATTGATTTCAATGGGATTTGATCTGTTGTCCATTAGAGTCCATTTTCACCAAATCCGTCAGAGGTCCATTATTTTGGCAGACATAATAAGGCAGGGTGCAGGACTTTTGGGTCCGTTCAAAATAATGGACTTATGACGAATGTTAAGTCTCTGTTATTTTTTAACATTAATATCTATGGCTAACAGACGGTAATGAAAGGTCGTCCATTATTACTATCCGTTTTTTTCTGCGAATTCTCAGAAAACAGAACAAAAATAAACAAAAAAACGGTATAAAAACAGACATTAAGGGACACTAACTGATATTAATGTGTCCAATGGATCAGTTATAAAAACAGACACATTAAGGGTCGGTTCACACACTAGCGTTCGGGGACTCTGTCCACCATTCCGCTTAAAATATGGGTGGAAATCGGGCAGAAACCCAGTAGACCACTTTATAGTCTATGGGATCCGCGGGTTTCCACAGGTAATTGCAGGTTTAGGTTTATTGGGTCCACGAGCAGACCCGATGAATGGAAACCCGAATGCTAGTGTGAACCTAGCGTAACATCAGTTAGTGTCCATTATGACAGGCGTCTGTTTTTTTTTTTTTTCATGGACCCTATCAGAAAGGACATCCAACGGTAGTGTGAACGCTCGTTTATACCTATGACAATGTGATCATATCAGAATTCATAGTAAAATCCCCTCTAGACTCTTTGCTGCATTATCTTCTACTTCTCCTATAAATCTGCCCCTCTTTGTGTACATGACTCTCTACGAGATCATAAGTTAGAATTTACTTTTCTGCGATTCCGACATTTATCTTATTTACAGTCCGCTGCTTTGTCCATTGAGAGTTTCAGAAAGTCGTTGATTTTTTTGTCTAGTGCTGAGTACACATTGTTATGTATCTTGTGTGGCTGTTTCATCATGATTTATATGCCTGAAATCTCGCTCATGACTTTGTAGCAGAAAGCCAAAACTACTAACGCTGTGCAATATATCTCCATACCTACACATAAGACTGCAGGACGTATAGATAGCATCAATAAAAGCACAAATGTAAACTCAGAGAAAATTGTCACCATTACAGGAAATACTGGCTTCAGCAAACACCAGGAGATAACCAGCGGAAATATATCGGCTCTGTGTTATTCCTTACACTGCAGATGTAAAATGGGCTAAAAGGAGAAGATGCAAATTCAGACCGTCAGTGCAGAAATGGACAGAATGACTTGCTTCAGATTGTGCTGAAGTCTCCAGAGCTGCCACCAGGGACCTGGGCAAATAGGGGGAGGAAAAGCAGCCATAGTTGCAAGGTTAAAAGAAAAAAAAAAAAGGAAGCCTCACTGCTGCCAGGAGCCACTAGGGGGCGTTCTATGCATAATAATTCATAGGTCATGTTCAGGCGTCAGTTCTAATAAATTTGTTGAGTTGTGGCTCTCACTCTGCATACTTTCACAAAAAGTGCCAAGCAAGGAACAGAATGATGTGGAATATCTTTACTGCAAGACAGGACTGTATACCCAAGATGCACCACAATTACACTCATCTACAAAACAGACATAGTCATGGGATGGTTTTGACTTACAAGTGACATAAGTCACTTTTCCGTTTCTTCAGATGCCCAAAAGTACAATGCAAACTGCAATATACCTATTATGGAACTGTCGCTTAAGCAATTCCAAAGGTGATGGAATTGCTGTTTAAAGGGGTTGTCCAGGCAAAAATGGACAAGTCTTTTAAAATTTAATAATCTTTAAAAGTTTTGCCTGGACAACCCCTTTAAGCAATTTCTTAATATGCAGCAGGTAGCTGGCAGGACTAAAAGACAGTGAGTAAAAAAAGTTACCTGTAACCCAACACCATTCTGTTTCGCTGAGTCAAAGTCTATTTTATGGTACTTACGCTAGGTTCACATCTACGTTCGGGTTTGCGTTCTTTGGGGTCGCTGTGGGTAACCGCTTAAAAAGCGGTTACCCGCAGAAACCCGTGGACCCCATAGATTATAATAGGGTCCACCGGGTTTTCGCCCGAAAAAAATGCGGAGAGAAAAGTGCTGCTTTCAGGACTTTTCTCTCCTCATTTTTCAAGCGGAATGGGGAACGTAATCCCCGAAACGAAATTCGGGTGCAGGTGTGAACCTAGCTCACTGCATGGCAAGATGAACTTGGCTGCTCAAAACCCATGTTGCATCCACTGAACAATGTGTCAGATATCGGGTGTACTTGCAGGCTAAAGACCAAACCCAAAAAACTATGGCAGGTAAAAAGAGTAATACACAAGTCAGGGTCATAACCAGGAGAGTATGGAAATATTCAACACAACAGCAGAGGAATACCAGAGTCCAAGCCACTGTCAAGTTCAGGAAGTTACAGATAAAGCAAAATCAGCAAGAGAGGGAATAACCAAGAAAGCAAGCCAAAATCAGTAAACCCGGGGAATCAGCAGAAAACAGGGTATGGTACTGAGAGTAAGTTCAGAGAACACAGAGCCAGAAAATTACAGCAATCCTAGGCACCTGAGTAAGGAAATTACAAGGTTAAAATAGCCTGCCTCAGTACCTGATTGGATGCTGAAGTACAGTCCTGATTGGCTCTGCATCTCAAACCTATGACTGACTGAACAGACCCAGCCAAAGTTTGACTGGTAGACATAGCAACCGTAATGTGCATTCACACAACATGAGCTTGAGTCTAGTGAAAGATCTGTGAAAACGGGCTGAGAAATACCAAGTTTTATTATGTAAAAGATTGGTCACTCGGAGCATTAAAATAATCACATCCATTATTTTCTATGGGGCTGTGTGCTGGTCGTTAAAAGGAAAAATGCCATCAAACTCTGCTGTGTGAATAAGCACTAAAGGCAGCAGCCGTGGGGTAAATGCAGATGCTGTAGAGAATCCCTCCCAGCAGCGCTGCACAGAAGAGAATGACAACTGGGTGTGGAAATAGGAGTGTAAGTGTTTAGGACAGTATGTGTTTAGTTATCATTTCCTTTACATCAGATGGATATCATTGGACTACTGTATTACTCCTGGTCAGTTCGCTCTTGGATAATATATGAGGGATGTTCTGATGCCAGGCCATTTTGGCACCCTTCCTGAGGTCATACACAGAGGACTGCCTATAGTTAATAGCTGGAGATA
The DNA here is from genome assembly GCA_947044405.1 of Leptodactylus fallax. NCBI lineage: Eukaryota > Metazoa > Chordata > Amphibia > Anura > Leptodactylidae > Leptodactylus > Leptodactylus fallax. The sequence continues at coordinate 1,861,153 of CAMRHE010000272.1, forward strand.
ATATTTCAGTAGTGAAGTGTTTTGCCATTATTGCATTTTATTTATTGCTATTATTATTATATATCATTGTCTTTGAGATTTTTAATCAAAATAGGTTATAAATAATTTTTATATATATCAATATACAAGATGGAGCTCAATGTTTCTTATACAGAGCTCTAAATCCCTTGCCTAGAAATGTATTAAAATGACAAAATTCTACCCCCTCGCGGCCACACTTTAGGAACTTGTTATACAATTTTTTTTTATAGTTGTTGAGATCAATGTATAAACAGTAGGCAGTAAGTTGTCCCTGTGGGGACTATAAGTATACGGCATTTTCTGATACAACACTATGGCTATATGAAGGAAATTTGGTACTATATTAAAAAAAAAAAAAAAAAAAAAAAAATGCTATTTTTGCATCCTTGTGTTCTGTCAGCCATAATGTTTCAGAAAGACTGCATAGCTACTTAACCCCATCCCGTTGGTGACATTTTTCGATTATCGTTTTTGACTTCCCACCTTCCAAACTTTTTTATTTTTCCTTTCTCAAGCCATATGAGGGCTTAATGTTTGCGGGACAAATTGTTCTTCATGATGCTACCATTTATTATTCTGTACAATGTACTAGGGAGCTGGAAAAAAAAATTCAGGATGGGGTGGATTTGAAGAAAAAGTGCATTTGTGCGACTTTCTTACGGGCGTCGTTTTTACAGCGTTCACTCTGCAGCCAAAATGACATGTCACCTGTATTCTATGTTTCGGTGCAATTGCGGCAGTACCAAATTTATATGGTTTATTTACATTTTAACCCCTTAACAAAAATCTAAATCTTTGTAAAAAAAATTTTTTTCTAAAAGTCGCCATATTCTGACACCTGTAACTTTTTTATATTTCCATGTAGGGCGTCTTTTTTTCTGGGGCCAGGTGTAGTTTTTAGTTATACCACTTTTTGTTCAAATTTTTATCAGAGGTGAAACGGTAGTTTGGCACTTTTGATTTTTTTTTTTCTCACTATGGCATTTACCGTACAGGAAAAATATTTTTATACGTTTGTAGGCTGGGCGTTTTTGGACACAGGAATACCTAATGTGTAAGTATTGCACAGTAATATTTTACTTTTATATGTATTCAAGGGAAAGGGGGGTGATTTGAACTTTTATTTTTTTTTTAATATTTTATTAGCCCCCCTAGGGGGCTTGAACCTGCAATAATTTGATTACAAGTTCCATAGACTGCAATACAACTGTATTGCAGTCTATGCAAGATTTGTTACATAGCTATTGAGGCTGGTCATAGACCAGCCTCAATAGCTATATTGCTGTGACAAGCCTGGGAGCCTTCAGAAGGCTCCTGGCTGTTGGAGGAATAGTTCGGCTCCTGCGATCTCACCGTGTGGGAGCCGGTCTACAATGTTAAAGGTACAAGGCTGGTGTGGACTGGCCCCGGAGTCTATTTTTTAGACCTGCAATGCCCACGATCAGAGTGAAGAGCGGAGATCCGATTGCTATGGCGGCCATGCTGCAGGAGAGCAGCCGCCATCTTGAAAGACCCAGCGTCTGCCATACTATTACATTACCTATTATTACTTAAAAACATATTTCAGGCTTTTATTAGAGATGGGTGAACCTCTCAATATTTGTGCTCAGGACCCTGATTTGGTCGAACAAGTTCGGATAGAACCGGAAGTGAAATTATTATATTCTGGGACCTCTTTAGACTCAGAGTGTGTTGTTTTCTTTTGGTGGAAATCCCCACCGCACGTGACTGCTGAGGCCAACGGAGGACACAGGACATCACTACCTGTGACGTCCCCGGGTCCCTTCCTTAGGCCGCTGATTGGTCTCAGTGGTCACGTGACCGCTGAGGGCAATCAGCAGCCTCAGTAGAAGGGACCGGGGATGTCGCAGCTGGCGAGGACTTCCAGCAAAAGAAGATAGCCCAGCAGCAGGACAAGACCGGAACACTGGGGACAGGTAAGTATGTTTTTTTTTTTTTTTTCCATCTCCCCACCCTAATTTTAAAAAAAAATAGCTTAGACAACCTGTTCAACTCTATTTCTGCCCTCCTAGCCTGTCTGACAAGCTCCTTTCAGTGTCCCCCCTCTCCTGCTGCTGATGAAATCTCACTGTACTCAATACAAGTTGTAGCCTATGTGTCAGCCTGTGTGCGGGATTGAGTTTAGCTCCTGAATATACTGGACTCATGAGCTCTCTCAGTCTCTAGCTGGGCTCATACAAACATTCATAATGGATTATACAGCCATTCTGACATGGATTTTTATGGATCTGGTGACAGTTCCAGGTATAGGACAATATTAGCAGAGTTTCCTTTTATGTATTGGTGGTAGGTATGTTACTGACAGCTCTGTCCTACTGCTGGTGGCCTAGATAAGGCAGAAGAGCAACACAACACACTATACACAGATAAGGCTCTGTATAGATTTCTGTTGTCATTCCCTGGTCTCTAGAGGAGAGTTATGTACAGGTTTCTACCTTCCAATACCAAAAGGAATGCAACTAACCAGGGATATAACTTTTGTCTCCAAAGTCCCCATAGCAGCCTCTTAATTTGCCTCAATAGTATGCACCCCCTTAATGGTGCAGGCGTGTAATTCTATGCCATAGTAATATTAGGATATACAGATAGGCACAGGTGCATGATGCTATATTTACACAGTGCATTTTATATTGTATTGGCATCTATATTGGTATTTATAAATGATCATGCAGAGAATACAAACATAAAAGGCTGCAAAAACACAAACGTGAGTACAGCTTTGACCTCGGCAGGCGGGCAGCATGGTCTCTGGCAGAGAAAAGGTCACACTCTGACTTCTGTAGAGTTGTATTGAACTACTGATGCTCTTTGTATGGTCTCTGGGCTCCTATGAATAGCCCTCTCTTCATCATATCCCACTTCAGAGGGTAGTGTTTTCAGCCTAGAACCGCAGGAAAGCAGAACATGGCTAAAATCCTAACATCAGGCAGACACAACGTGCTTGACTTCACTTGGAAAGGCTCAGTGCGCTAGAACATTCAGTGCTGTCCAGGTAGACCTTAAATGAGATTTATATTTGTGTTTGGCTGATAAATAATTCAGCTGTGGAAGGAGTGCAGGACACCGTTGTCATTAGCCTGTAATGTATAGTAGGGGATGCTTTGTTATGTTTGTACTGTACTTGCAGTAAACCATTTATGACTTGCTTACTACTGAAATAGCAAACTGCGGAGCCAATCAATTGCATAAAACCTACAGCAATAGAGAAGACCGGCACTTAACATAACAGAGTCCTTGGAAGTTTTACTCCTGAACATTTCTGCAGCTCCATTGTTTAAATAAATGGCCAGTATTATAGCGCTTTATAAATGTGCAGAACCACAGCCTCCACTCCTCAAATGCTGCTTTGTGTCATCTTATGAAGCCATTTATTGAGAGAATGTATTGTAATGTACTTTATGACGTTGGCGTTATCACCTAATTTTCAGCCAAGACCATAAACACATTACTTATTGGGGATCCCATTGCATTCAGTATATCCCTCAAAGGAGTAAACTTAAATTTACCTTTCTGGCCAAGCTATTACCTCCCGACTATGCAGAATTTCAGAGTGTCTGTGTGAGACTGCAGTACATCCTTCTTCTCCCACTTTCTAAAATAGCACATGAAGAAAACTGAATACATCATCTTTCCTCCACCTCACTCAACTACCCCCAATAGAATTATCTAAGACTCCACACTTTCTCAAGAGTCCGCTGCCGCGGGAGAACTTATCATTCAGTCTTGTCTTTGAAACCACATCCAAACCTTACCACCCCAAAACTATTTCTTGGATCTGCTCTTTCCTCAATGTTAAGTCAGCAAAAATTATAGTGCATATCCTCATCATCTCCTGCATAGACTACACCAAAATCTTCTCTTGGCCATCCAACACCCTTGAACTCCTATTCTAAGCCAACTCTGCTTCCTGGTTAACTTACCTCTTTCTTCATTACACCCCTGTATTTCCCCACTTCCAATACCTTTCTTACCAGTGCACACCATGGTCCTGCCTGTATCTATAGGATGGTGTGCAGTATGGTGCTTACTAGGCCACACCCATCATCACAGTCTTCAGTAGCCACCCTCCTCTCTATCAGAGCTCTTCCCTGGTGGAAGAAAGGAAACAAACAAACTGGAGACACAGGGACCTTCGTTGTCGGGTTCCTTGCTAGTTGACAGGAGTAGATACAGTGGAAGAGCAACACTTCTTGAAAGCAGTAATGAGTGGTTCCCTGGACCTCCTGGCAACAAACACTGGGCTTCCACTGGTGCAGGGGATGTGACACCTGTCTGCTAGGACCTACATCTTAAGCGGAATTTGGCTAGTTTCAGAAACTAGATAACCTGGCCACATATGCAGTCTTCCAAGCAGCAGCCGCTCCTCTATTGACAGCTGTCTGAGCTCCACTTACCCTTACAACACATGAATCTTTAAATAGCATGCCCTATCCAGCCATGGATAACCTGTACAGTCCCTGATGTCAGAGAATTGCACTGCAGGAAAGCAATACACAACTTCTACCACAATGAGTTCCACTTATCAAGGGCCATAGGGTGATCCAGCTACCAGAAACCTCCCAAAGCAATGACTGTGGGATGACCTGCACCAACCAAAGTGACAAGGAATAATCAGTACATCTCACAGCGTAAGTCTTACATCAACTCAGTACATTATGTAATATAACCTGAGTAACAATGGCTAGAGTATATCATGCCAGACGGAGCTGAGGTTTCGCCTCGGTCAAACAACACGCACAGTGTGAAGAGCGGCTGAATCCCTCCCCATGCCTATGTACACAACTGTTTGTGTAGAGTACAGCCAGCAATTTAAGGTGTGTATCTGCACCACCTTACACCATCAGTGGACCTCCACTCCGAATGACTTCAATTCAAAATATTATCTATGACATACAAGGCTGTCGACAACCTGTCACCTCCATACATTTCTAACATAAGCTCTCAATAACTTCTCACACATAATCACCGATCCTGCTCTTCTTTTCTGCTCTTCTCTTATCTACTCTTCATAAAGTCACCTCCAAGATTCCTGCTGTCTATCCCCCATACTCTGGAACCCATTACCCCAATACATAAGACTCTTCCTCACCTTTAAAACTTTTATAAGCAACCTGAAAATTCACTTCTGCAGAAAATTGTATTGGATTTTTGGCAGTGCAACATATGTAGCTATAGCCTACCCTATGTTTTCATATATATTAAGATTTCCAGCCCCAAATGCATTTTTCTTACTGCTGACCGATAGGTCATCAGTATGTGATCTGTGAGGGTCCAGCACTCGGACACTGAACACAGTGTGCAGGCTGCTCCTATTTAAGTCCACAAGTGTGAGCAGTGTTGGGTTCTCTTCTTGGATCACGTGATGTACACCATCCATATGGGCTGTAATGGTTTTGTGATCCATTTGAGTGCAACATGTGTGGCTACCAGAGCCAACATAGATATGCGTTTTCATCAGATATTACCTGAGGTGAATACCATCTCCACATGGGTTAAGCCAACTCCCCACCACAGTGATTTTCATGACCTGCACATAAAAAAGCACAAATGTCTTGTAAGGGGAAATCCTTCACGTACCATCTGTGAACCCAACAATACATACAGTGACTTACCACTGACTATACCAAACAATTGAGCTACTTTTTTAATTGAGGGAGCATGCAGTTCTTGACCATTTTTAAGCAGAATAAGGCTGGGTTCACATGGGTGCTGGTGTCTTTGGAGACTGTGTCGCAGAAACTGCTGAAAATTGTGGAGAATAAAGTCCTGAGGATATTGAGGTCAATGGGGCCCATGTGTAGCCATTGAAATAGCTGTCTGTCTCTCAGTCATTCGGGTGCCCTGGCAAAGCTATTGTGTGAACCTAGTGTAAGGAGTCTTTATTGTTATTTTTTGCAAATGTTAAACAGATTCTTGAAATATATAATTTATATCATGCTGTATGCTAGCAAACAGGCATTGTGATTGCTGATAGGAATAGTTTCCATCTTAATTTTCATTTAATTGTTATGGAATATAATAAATATTTAAGCTATAATACAATACATTACTGTATATAATGTCCTTAAAATTATGATTTTTTATAAATGCATTTCTTTATATAACTGACAGTAGCATACTACATAGTTGTATAATATAGACTTATTATATGTATAATACATATTGTAATATATAAATAATAGCAATGATAAAATAATAATATATTCAGAGTATATATTATATATTATAAAAAATATTTTATTTAATAGAAGGTCTTTCAACAATAGTGGCCAAATAAAGGAAAGTGCTGCAGGAACTTTAATACTAGCATATTTTCACTACAAAGTATTACTATGTAATAAATAATACAATAACCATAAAAATCTTAATAGGGGTGTAAGGGGGTTCTGAGGCTACAGTTATACCGAGATCTAGGACTATAAATGGCGTATGATCAGGATCCTGGTATGCATCTGTTGCTGGGACTCAGAAGCTATATACACCTCTATACCTCAACATCACAATATACATTTACTTTAATAAATTTTTATTACATTTATGTATGTATTGCATGTTTATATATGTATATTTATATAGGGTTTGATGGCGATGCTCTGTATCTGTGCTTCAGGTGATTCAGGACTTATGAAGAGTAAAGCCATGGCTTCTTGATTTAGAAACAGAAGAAACAGAAGATTTATCTCATAGCAGAAGTTATCAGTAAGTAACATTCATCATTCTACAATTCACACTTTACTCTCCAAATGTTAGACCTAAAATTACAATATTAATAGAATTAGTGGGGAAATACCATATGTTTGCCAATACACCTTTAGATCATTGAGCAATCATTCATATTCTGCACAAAATTCAATTAAACTGAATTTCCTTCCCAATTCCTCTATTTCATGCCAGGACACACAATGAAGCTGGCACATCAGAAGATTTTTTATTGTCTCTCAGGTATCTGTGTGTGCTAGGAGTTTTTAGGTCTTTCAATGTGATGAGACTGGCATAGCCACTGATGGATCACTGGAGGTTTGGGTCAGACTCTCTTCCCTTAGCCCTACCAACCTTATTCAGACTCCCACTGACCACCCCTAAATAGGCAGCCCTTACCCTATCTCCACTGGTGAAGCTGCATCTAGAACCAATATGTCATTGTAAGTATTTTTCACCGGTCTTGATGTCCCCTGTGCCAGCGGAGGGCGCTCTTAATTCATGAAAAGGTTGTGCCTCATCATAAATTAGGTGCTTCTTCCTGGTGCCCTTGCACAAATCTACAGCAGCCACAGATTCTGCCTACAATGACAACACTTTTCTGGCACAAACGTTGATGATTTTGGTGCGAGTGGTGGTCTTGCCCACACCTGACTGTCGAGGCCAGCGCAAAAACAGTGGTGATAAATAGTCACAAATCACCAAAAGTGATGTAAGGAATTTGATGAATCTCTCCCAAAGAGTTAAAATAAAACATGTTGTTTGCCTGGAACAACTTTTTCGATGGCCATACACATGGTTTCAATCGGGCCACTGCTCAATCTGTTGTGTATACAAGCAGCCCAACTCTCCCCGAGCAGCAGATGTAGGGAGAGAAAAAGTTGAATTCAACATGCCAGATTTATTATTTCTTAGGTAAGGCATGTCATTACCAAAGTTGTCTGGTAATTCCACAATCCTAATTCAGATCACATGCATGCTTGACTGAGCCAGGGGTGCCTCTGTATGAAGAGGAGGAATAGATGTCAGTGAAACCAACTGTCATTGACAGCCATCTACAGTGTACTGTATGGCCAGCTTTACAGGTAGGATGGGAGCTTAAAGTGCACCTTTCACCACCACCAAATTTAGAGTATTGAACCTATTTACATAAAAATGATAATTTCTGTAGAATGATATATATTTTTAAAGGATGGACATTCACTTTTAGCTAGAGAAATAAACCAGAAAATACAGAAAAATCAAGCCCCCTCTTCTCAGGCAAACTATCTGTCTCCACCTTCCCTCCCAGACAACACTATTGATGCAGTGGAGCTTCATTTGTACCACTGAGCAGTGATGCGGCCATAATCCATAGTGAGAAAACAGACGGTGGTGGAAGTGAAACCCATTCATCTTTCTCACTGAAACTTGTAATTTATCTGCCTTTTCTGTCCTGTTGTCTAATATTTCTACAGACGTTTCCTTCACCTTCTTCCAGATTTTGGAACTTATAAAACTATTAGATTCTTTTTTTTTGTTTCAATAATTTTTATTAAAGTTTTCTCAAATGTTTAACATCAGAAAATACTGAGACAGTCAACATAGAGACCACAAAAGTAATACAGTCCTCTAAATCGCAGGGGGTACAAACACAGACACAACATAACACATAGGGAAAGGGCAAAGGGGGAAGCAGATCAAATAGAAGGTACTGTAGCCAGCCGATGTCAGTTGGCAAAGTAGGACAAGCCTCTAAATAGGACTTGACATGGTAGTACGACTTCTACGTTTAGTACAGAGTCGAAAACATAAGCCCACACCTTAAAGGTCCAACAATAGTAGCACAAAAGCGCAAATCAACTGAAAGAGTAGTATTTACATACCAAGTAATGCATTAATATGTCAGTTGTAATGCCCAGTAGTAATGGCAGACACAGCCATAGGTGTGGATTGCACATCCCAGTATTATACATTGATCTATGCTTCGCAGCAAAATCTATAAAAATGAACACAAGGGTCCTTGTATACATTTTGATGAAGCTGTATGAGTCTACTAGCCACTTAATGGCAACCTTGTGTACTGAGTGCGGCACCACAACATATCACCTGTACAGGGGAATCGAGCCCTAGGACCCCTAGTGATCACAAGGATGAATAAGGATGTTTTCTATTAAAACATGGCAACAGCTGCACAAATGCACAGTCACTCCATTCTCTATGACACTGATGGAGATAGCTGAGTACACCTCTGGTTATCTTCATCAGTCCCATATACTTTGAATGAAGCTGCAGCATCTCCATGCAAGCACAGAAGGGGGGCACAGAATCCCCATTCTTGTGACTATTTGGAGTTCCAATGGTGAGACTCCCTGAAATTTGCTACTCATCACCAAGCCTGTGGAAATAGTATGTGTTGTTTGTGGAACAACCCCTTTAATTCTAGCCCTGTAGACTACACTAAAGGTAACCACCTTTTAAATATAATTAGGTCCCCATCTGGCCATACATTTCCAATAAATGGTCGATCATGTTTTGCATGGACTGGTCAACTAGAGAAAGTTCCAATCTAACATGATAACCCTCTGTTCTGCCTCATAGAGGGAGGTCCAGAGTAAGGATTACCCTCCCCCTATGTTGTCAGAGGAATACCACCTTAAAGGGAGTCTGTCACCAGAACCCAGCTTTTCAAACAAGCCCCATAGATAGATAGATTAGCATCACTTGAATCAAATGGTCTTTCCCCTTGTGAATCGGTGTCTCCGCTGCTGAGATATTGTCGTTTTTGGCGAAATGCACATGAACTCTTTGGAGCAATTAGGGCATTGTCATGGCTTCAAAGAGCCAAGGGGAACACACTGTTTAATTCCTATGATCCTAACCTATCTATCTGTGGGGCTGTGTTAATATGCTAAATTCTGGTGACAGACTCCCCTCCACAACTATTTTTCAGATGACCTATTAGGACAGACTCATTTTAAGTCTTTTTTTCTTGCCCCTAAATTATTCCAGAAAAGTAGGATGGAATGTATTTTCTATCTGCTATCTTGTTTTATCAGTATATATAAGCAGGGCTATAAATCACGCTTTACTTTGTTGGGAGGATTATTAATCAAGATCACAATTCAGATTTATCAGAGGAAAAAGATTTTAATCATTAATTAAAAAAAAATCAGTTCTATTTATTTCTGGACTCGGCTGCAGCGTTCTCCATGTATACAGATTATTTTCTCCAATTTCTATCCTAATTGTGACAAATTGATCTAAGCACTGAACAGTATAGGTACACGACAGTGCGCTCAGTGTCAGGATGAGTTATCTGTCTTCACATATTCTGAGATCCATTCGCTCACAATGACCTTTATGTTCCATACATAAGGTACTTAGAAGTCTACATAACTAAATTATAAACTTTATATACTTTGTAACTCTTTGCATGAAAGAACAAATCCAGTAAGGACGTATAATAACACAAATGGTGCAGAAAAGTAAGTTAAAGGGGTTTTCCTCACAAAACAACTTATCTTGCAGATAAGTGGGGGTCTGAACTGTTGGACCAGGAGAATGGAGGACTTTTCTACCCTGTTCTGAGTGGAGCAGTGGTCAGGCAGCATGCACAACCCTCCATTCAGTTCAATGGAAGCACCGGAGATAGCCGAGCACTGTACTTCAGCTATGTCTGGCATTCCCTTTGAAGTGAATGGAGCGATGTGTGTGCTGCCTGACTACTGATTCATTTAGAACGGGGCAGTTGGACCCCCAGTTACCAAGCTAGTTATCCCCTATCCTATGAATAGAACCCCTTTAAATGAGAATGATCTTTTTGGGTACACTGTACATTTTAGGTTCATATCAATTCAGACTGTAACTCTCATCATACAGTGGCTTGCAAAAGTATTCATACCTCTTGAATTTTTTCACATTTTGTCACCTTACAACCACAAACTTAAATGTATTTTACTGAGATTTTAAGTGATCGACCAACACAAAGTAGCAGATAATTGTGAAGTGGAACGTAAATGATACATGGTTTCCATAATTTTAATCAAATAAAAATCAGAAAAGTGTGACGTGCAAAAGTATTCAGCCCCCTGTACTCTGATACCCCAAAATAAAATCCAGTACAAACAATTGCCTTCAGATGTCACTTAATTAGTTAATAGAGTCCAGCTGCGTGTAATTTAGTCTCACTATAAATACACCTGTTCTGTGAGGGCCTCAGTGGTTTGTTAGAGAACATTAGGGAATAAACAGCATCATAAAGACCAAGGAACTCACCAGACAGGTCAGAGATAAAGTTGTGGAGAAGTTTAAAGCAGGGTTAGGTTATAAAAACATATTCCAAGCTTTGAGCATCCCAAGGAGCACTGTTCAATCCATCATCCAAAAATGGAAAAAGTATTCTACAACTGCAAACCTACCAAGAAATGGCCGTTCACCTAAACTAACAGATCGAGCAAGGAGAACACTGGTCAGAGAAGCAGCTAAGAGATCCATGGTCATTCTGGAGGAGCTGCAGAAATCTACAGCTCAGGTGGGAGAATCTTTCTACAGGACAACTATAAGTCGTGCACTCCACAAATCTGGCCTTTATGGAAGAGTGGCAAGAAGAACCCATTGTTGAAAGAAAGACATAAGAAGTGCCGTTTGCAGTTTGCCGCACGCCATATAGGGAACAGAGCAAACATGTGATAGAAGGTGCTCTGGTCAGATGAGACCAAAGTTGAACTTTTTGGCCTAAATGCAAAGCTGGGTTGTTTTGGTATGTCCCGTCCTCTATGTTCTATGTTTTGTGTCAATATATATACTGTTTGCAGCTTTCCTGTGTTTCCCCCCCAGTGTTTCAAACCCTTTCCCTTGGTTCAGCCCTGGTCAATCAGGCCCCTCGGCGGGGTTGTAGGAGATCTAGATCTCCAGGGTGTCCATTGAGAACTCTTGTTCTCAAGTCTCAAGAAGTCTTGTGCCAGTCTTGTTAGTGAGGAGTTGGTTTCCTGCTTTGTGCAGAGGTACTCACACAGCACCTGGACTGGATCTCAATGGCTGCCTACACAGCCTCTAGGAGGATTATTATCTGCCCAGGCAGCGATGAGAAGGGAGTTTCAGCTGTCTGGACATTTGGACACTGTGCCAGGAGGAGCAGTGGAGGACACTGACAGGAGGAGTTCACTCAGGCCTAAGTGAAGGTAACTAGATCCCTGTCGGGACTCCCTGCACCACTATCCCCAGCATCCTTACCTGGGAGTGGCACGAGAGGAGGCGTAGTTGGAGAAGTCTGCCATAGAGCCTATATTACCCCTGGGCACCCTCCTATAACCAAGGCTGGGGGATTGGACATTGTGGTACTACTACCCCCATTAGGAAGCTGCTGTTGTTCCTGCTCCAGTTGCTGCAATAAAGCTGTTCCCTGTTCAACTGCAATCACTTGCTACCTGAGTCATGCCTGCCATAACATCAGGGCCCTTCCGAACACCATCACACCAGCTCAGAGATGAGAGGTCCCCTCTCCAACTGGAAGCGCCCCTGGGGAAAGAACTACTACCACCACCATCCAGGTAGTGCTGCAGGACCCCCCTCAGCAGTGTCCGGCCTAGAAGTGGGGCTGGGGTGTTTGGTTGAGTGTGCTCAGTCTAGCAGGTGGCACATCATCCACCACTACTACTCCCCTCCTCCGGTTCCCTCCATCTGGGTTGCGGCATGTTAGCCACAGATGCCCCTTACGTCAGCCTGCCATCCATGGACACATGCCCCTGTGTTGTAGTGTACCAGCCACAGTTGGTGTATTATTGAGACGTCTGCCATGTTACAGTTTTATTTATAGCTGTGAATATTGTGGGTGGAGGAGCCAGCTTCATAACACACAGGGGCAGATTTATTGGCATGCCTAAAAGAGAAACTGTCTTTGTTGCTCGTGGCAACCAATCACAGCGCAGCTTTCATTTTTCAAAGGCAAAATGCAAAATGAAAGAAGTGCTGTTATTGGTGGCTATAGGTAACTAAGGCAGATTTTCTCTTAGACATTATAATCAATCTCCCCCACAGACTGCAGGTATTATGTAGGGTGCTGCGATAGTGGTTATCTGTACTAGTAATATAATGGCTAGTCACATCTGGGACATTTATGGCAAATCTATAGGAACTGAGGTCACATAACCTCATATTGAAGAGATTGTTGCACTTGCACAGTTTTCTCCATAAAAACTATGAGTCACTGACATGGGCACCGTTACCGAAGTACACTATAGAGGGCACTGACATGGGCACCGTTACCGCAGTACACTATGGAGGGCACTGACATGGGCACAGTTACCGCAGTACACTATGGAGAGTAATGACATGGGCACCGTTACTGCAGTACACTATGGAGGGCATTGACATGGGCACCGTTACTGCAGTACACTATGGAGGGCATTGACATGGGCACCGTTACTGCAGTACACTATGGAGGGCATTGACATGGGCACTGTTACCACAGTACACTATGGAGGGCACTGACATGGGCACCGTTACCGCAGTACACTATGGAGGGCACTGACATGGGCACTGTTACCGCAGTACACTATGGAGGGCACTGACATGGGCACCGTTACCGCAGTACACTATGGAGGGCACTGACATGGGCACCGTTACCGCAGTACACTATGGAGGGCACTGATATGGGCACTGTTACCGCAGTACACTATGGAGGGCACTGACATGGGCACAGTTACTGCAGTACACTATGGAGGGCAATGACATGGGCACCGTTACTGCAGTACACTATGGAGGGCACTGACATGGGCAACGTTACCGCAGTACGCTATGGAGGGCACTGACATGGGCACAGTTACCGCAGTACACTATAGAGGGCAATGACATGGGCACAGTTACTGCAGTACACTATGTAGGGCACTGACATGGGCACCGTTACCACAGGGCACTGACAAGGGCACAGTTACCGCAGTACACTATGGAGGGCACTGACATGGGCACCGTTACCACATTACACTATGGAGGGCCCTGACATGGGCACCATTACCGCAGTACACTATGGAGGGCACTGACATGGGCACTGTTATCACAGTACACTATGGAAGGCACTAACATGGGCACCGTTACCGCAGTACACTATGGAGGACAATGACATGGGCACCGTTACTGCAGTACACTATGGAGGACAATGACATGGGCACCGTTACTGCAGTACACTATGGAGGGCACTAACATGAGCACCGTTACCGCAGTACACTATGGAAGGCACTAACATGGGCACCGTTACCGCAGTACACTATGGAGGACAATGACATGGGCACCGTTACTGCAGTACACTATGGAGGACAATGACATGGGTACCTTTACTGCAGTACACTATGGAGGGCACTAACATGGGCACCGTTACCGCAGTACACTATGGAGGGCACTAACATGAGCACCGTTACCGCAGTACACTATAGAGGGTACTGACATGAGCCCTGTTACCATAGTATAATGCCCCTAAAGTCACCCTAACATGATATGCCCCCACATTATAATGTTCCCCTCTAATTGCCCCCACAGCATCAAGCCCCTCTCCTGGTACACCCACAGTTTAATGTCCCCTTCCATCTGCCCCAGTTTAATGTCCCCCTCCAGATGCTATGAGTTTAATGTACCCCTCCAGCTTCCCCCAGTTTATTTTCCTTCTCTAGCTGCCCCCAGTTTGATGTCCTCTTCCAGCTGCCCCCAGTTTAATGTTCTCCTCCAGTGACCCCCACGGTTTAATGTCCCCCTCCAGCTGTCCCCAGTTTAATGTCCCCTCCAGCTACCCCCACAATCAGTTTAATGTCCTCCTACAGAAGCAGTCAGGGGCTGAATGGAGAAGGAGGGAGTAGACGGCTCCTGCTTCACCATTGTATTCAACTCATGTGTGTCCTCTGGAAAAGTACTAGTAGTAGAAAATCTAGCCAGAGATGTCGCCCCCTTCAGGGAGCAGGAGTGGTCACAAACGAGGCAAGAAGAAGAAGAGGGGTAGTGTAGATTATATAATAAGACCAAAAAAGCGTAACAATGAAAGAGGCAATGAAGACCAAAATGGCTCCAGTAAGAATCCACGGGAGCAAAATCTCAAATGAGATGTAAAGTCCTCAGAGATCTAGAAATGCCAGAGACCTGTATAGGCAAGGCCAAATATACACCAAGTGTACTGAAAGATCAGGAGAAAGGGGAAAACTAGAGAAGAAAGTTAAGTGGGATGTGCCACACCACCCAACACCATCGCACCTCTTGGACTGTCAGCTTCCACTTCCTTCAGGAACTCGGACAAGGGGCCTAAGGAAATGTTGTTCTGGCTTTGAATAAAAGCAAAAATACTAAAGTGGCTGTAAAAGCGATTTCCAAAAGAATGTTGGAGATCATACAGACAGAGAAGAGAGTAATGCTGCAAGCTTCCGGGAACCCATACATCTGCCAAATCTATGCTGCATTCCAGACTTATACACATGGCTGACTTGTTATGGAGTACCATCCTGGTGACAACCTGGAGGAAATGCTGGAGGATGGGGGACCTGTGGAGGTGAGGACAACAATTCTGTGTACAGCAGAAATGATCTGTGTCAACCAGCACCTGCACAACCTGGCGTTGATCCACAGTGACCTCAAGACAGATAACATTCTCATTGACCAATATGGCCACATACGTATCTGCGAGTCTGGGTTGGATGCAGAGAATATCTTTGGTGCCAAAACCATTTGTGGATTTGCTGGAACATGTTCCTATATGGCACCAGAAATGTTAAACTATGGCCCCTACAGCTTGACTGTTGACTGGTGGGCATTTGGTGTCATCCTCTTTTGCCTCCTAACATTTCCATTCTGGGAAACCCATTCTGATAAAAGTCAGAAACTTAACCAGACAGTTTTATGGGATGAGTCCACCTACCCCGAAGACCTTACTAAGGCAAAAGACATCCTGGAGAGGATCTTGTGTAAGGAACAACATAGACACATGGGATGATGTGTAGATGTGCGTCAGCACCTCTATATGGTGGAATTTATTAGGAGAAGGCTGAAAACAAGACCATTGACCCTCCTTTCCTGCCAAAGTTGAACCAGAACAATAATTCTTCCTCAAGTCAGACTTAGACTTGAGATTATTGCAAGCCTCAGAATGTGACAGCGATGACAAGGACTTACCTGACTTTTCATTTGAATGGCCCTTTTAGGTGGTCAGTACTGCCATCAGGGCGCTCTCCTACATCATCACTTATAGTGTGAGGACTGTGACCATTGTACCATCGCCACCTCCAGTCATCAGCTTCATCCTCCAACATTATCACCACTTTCTTCATTTTCACCATTGTCATCAAGGTACAGTGCTCTATAATGTATATCACTTTATACAGAGGCGTAGCTAGGGGTTCAGCACAGGGGGGGGCGAACATGTCCAAGTGGGCCCCCAACTTGGACATGTTTGTATACTGATACTATCAGTATACGGTGAGCGTATAGTGCTATATAGCAGCTCTACACAGGGCTCTGCAGACAATTTAAGTGAATACAGGACAGTAACATTTTGTGACTTACCGGTGACATCTCTGACTAATCCTTCACATTCCCCGTCTCTTTCATCCGAATGGCCATGACCACTTCTTCCAGTCTCTGTAAAGTTTGCAACACAGACATCTTTGGCTCCTCACTTTTCCAGGCACCTGACCCACATTATCCTCACCTACACAAAGCCCCCATCCTGCTGCTACCCCCAATTATAAAATATATAATATAACCCCCTATAATGAATAATACCCCCAAGTGCATCTTTAAATTAATAACTTCCCTGTGCACCCCCTTTAAATAGTGCCCCTTATAAATAATGTCCCAGGTATTTCCTAATTGAAAAGGGAAAAAAAAAAACATGGGAAAAAAAAATTATTGGGGTTCCAATACCCGGGACCCCCAGGATCAGCTGTTTGAATGAACCGTGGTACCTGTGTAGGCGCCGTGACCCCTTCTCTATTTACATAGTGTCATTCTTTTCATAGCGGCCATGTAATGTAACTACAGCCTCGTCCTATACACGTCTATGTGACAAGACTGGAATTACATCACACGGTCACTATAAACAGACAGCGTGTGATATAAACAGGCGCCATAGCCCCTTCATACAGCTGATCAGTGGGGAGTTACTTATCTCTTATTGATGTTTTATTCTGAGGATAGACCATCAATAAAAATGAGATGGAAAACACCTTAAGGCCAAGGCCCCACATGGCGTCCCGCAGCAAAAAACAGCTGTGGGAAAAAACGCGGCAGAGACGCATCGCGGTTTTTCCTGCAGCACTTTCCACAGAAAGTTCACAGAGGTTTCCTCTGCAGACTTTCTGCTTCAATTATATCTATAGGGAAACCGCCGGCATTTCAGTAGGTATAATTGACATGCTGCGATTTCCAAAACTGCAACTGTTTTGGAAATCGCAGCGTTTCTGCTGCGCATATTTTACTGCAAAGTGGGGATGGGATGGGGCCCCTTGTGGCGAAAATCCACAGAAAAAAACCGTGGCATTCTAGCAAATCCCATCCACACATTGCGGAAAAATATGTGCAGCAGACGCACTGCGATTTCCAAAAACGTTGCGGTTTTGAAAATCACAGCATGTCAATTATACCTACAGAAACTCTGGCGGTTTCCATATAGGTGTATTGAAAACAGAAAGTCCACAAAGGAAACCTCTGCGGACCTTCTGTGAAAAGTGCTGTGGGAAAAACCACAATGTTACTGCCATGGTTTTTCCTGCAGCCCGCTACGTGGGGCCTTAGTCTAGATAAAGCCCAAGTGCCACTTTCATTAAATTAAATTGACCCTCATATTATGCCCCTGATTCCCCCTGACATAAATAATGCACCCCTAATGACCCCTTATATCAATGACCACCCCCTTATGTTCATAATGCCTCCTAATATAAATGATGCCCCCTAATGGCTCCTTATATAACTAACCTCCCACTTGTATTAATAATACCCCCCAATAACCCTTATATAAAGGATCCCCCAATAACCCTTATATAAAGGATCCCCCAATAACCCTTATATAAAGGACCCCCCATCGTCATAATGCCCCCTAATGAATCCTCCCTTATAGTTATATTTCCCCCTCCTAACCACCCCTTATACTATTAATATACCCACAAAAAAAAAGTCACTCACCTACTTGCGATGATGATGAATGGAGCCGCCGGTGCTTCCTCCCTGTTCACGCACAGGACGTCTGTGTCTGAGTGCGGGCGGCGCGATATTGTGACGTCATCGCGCCGCCAGTGCTGAGAAGCGGACATCCGTCTGTGGTCTCGGCGTCTTGTTAACTGCAAGCCTGCATTGGCTTGCGGTTTACAAGACAGTTAAGCACCAGGAAGCCTTTTAACTAGATCGGTGTCTGCAGACACCGATCTAGTTAGAAATAAAGGATGTATTAATGGCGGCCCCGGGGTGGGCCCCCCGAAGATTCAGTGGGCCTGGGGCAGCCGCCCCCTCCCCCCCCCCCCCCAGCTATGCCTCTGACTGTAGGGTTCAGTTTTGGGATTCACTGTCACCTGACCTATCTGATACTGATGACCTCTCCTATGGAGAGGTCATCAGTATCAAATATCTTCAAAACTAAAGAACTCTTTTAAAAGTGCTGAAAAGGGACACTGTTAAGATCACACAAATACAGCCTATTAAACTTAGTACTGACCACTTTTGAAACTGCAGCTTGGCCTAGAAGGACCCTGATGTGGAGGACCTCCTGCAGAACGACCTGTTGCTACTTTCTGCAGTATCTGTTAGCACACAGAGCACAGGCAGGGACCAGGGGGCGGAGTTTCGGCGCGGTGGTTCCTCACTCGGTTAATATGTGTTCCTCAGCCAGGGAGTGAGGAACCAGTCTAGGATGTGTAGCGCTAAGCAGCAGATGTAGATAGAAATCTTTTGATACTGTTAGTGGGCCCCCACCTTCTCACTGGGCCCGGGGCCGTCGTCCCCTCTGCCCCCCCGCTAGCTACGCCTCTGACTTTATACTTTAGAAATGCTTGTTGAAATTTTTGCATATTTCTGTGTCTATTACTGGAGCAGTTGCCCATAGTAAACATTCAGATGTCAGCTTTATTTTATCAGGAGCAGTTTAGAAATTAAAGCATTAGTGTGTGCTGGTCTTATACATCAGGTTCAGAATTTATATTCTTGTACATTGGAGCAGTATTACAGTAGTTATATTCTTATACATAGGAGCAGTATTACAGTAGTTATATTTTTGTACATATGGGCATTACAAGAATATAACTTGTAAATCTGGGGCAATATTATATTAGTTATATTCTTGTATATAGTGGGCAGTATTACAGTAGTTATATTCGTGTAATTATCTGGCAGTATTACAGTAGTTATATTCGTGTAACTATCTGGCAGTATTACAGTAGTTATATTCGTGTAACTATCTGGCAGTATTACAGTAGTTATATTCTTGTTACTGTCGGGCAGTATTATAGTAGTTATACTCTTGTACATAGGAGGTAGAATTATAGTAGTTATATTCTTGTACATAGGAGCAATATTATAGTAATTATAATTTTGTACATTGGAGCAGTATTATAGTAATTATATTCTTATACATAGGAGCAGTATTATAGTAGTTATATTCTTGTACATAGGAGCAGTATTATAGTAGTTATATTCTTGTAAATGTGGGGCAATATTATAGTAGTTATATTCTTGTATATTGTGGGCAGTATTGTAGTAGTTATATTCGGGTAACTATCTGGCAGTATTACAGTAGTTACATTCTTGTACATAGGAGGTAGAATTATAGTAGTTATTTTCCTGTACATAGTGGACAGTATTATAGTAGTTATATTCTTGTAAATGTGGGGCAATGTTATAGTAGTTATATTCTTGTATATAGTGGGCAGTATTGTACGATAGTAGTTATATTCTTGTAACTGTCTGGCAGTATTATAGGAGTTATATTCTTGGAACTGTCGGGCAGTATTCTAGTAGTTATATTCTTTTAACTGTCTGGTAGTATTACAGTAGTTATATTCCTGTAACTGTGGGGCAATAATACAAAACTTGCTATTCCAAATTAAAATTTAAAAAAAATCCAAAAAAAAATTTTGTAAAATTTTCCCTCTTTTTTTTTTTGAGCGCATTATACAAGAAAAAAAAAAAAAGAGTGCCCCCTTTCCAAAAACTTCTTGTTGTTGTTAAAAAAAAATTTTTTGGGGTTCTTCTTAAAAACATAGATGAGGTTTCTGGAGCCTCTGTTTGCTTTACTTTATCTGAGGAAGAAGTATAATGGTTGTATTGGGTTTCATCTTCTGGATAGAATAATTGCACAGATTCTCAAATCCTGTCATGATATGATCTGATATATTTTTCTTCTTTCAGCGCCCCCACACCTTCCTCCGCCCGTCGGACACATTCACCATCCTGTGGCTTGTCATTCACGTCCATGCTGTCCAGATGGCCAGAACAATGAGAGCTGTGCAGTGAACCTCATCATACACCGGATTCCTTCTAGAACTGCTGAGGATTATAATAAATTCATCTAATTTATTTATTTAGCACTATATGTCTTATGTCATATGTCTTATTTCCAACTTCAGATGTGCTGAGCAGTCGTGTGGGTGCTATAGGGAGAGCATGCTGCTTATATTGGGTCCCATGATATATCTGGGATCAAGACTAACTGGCTCCCCTCACAAGTGTAGAGTCCTTATCCCACTATTAATCATTTGGAGTAGATCATTTAGTTCCTTCATTGCTCTTCCTGTCTGTAGACCAACATCTTAAGGTCTGTGTACTTCGGGCCATACGCATTAGTTAGACTTGACTGCTCAGGTATGTTGGATACTAAAGGGTGTCATAGTAATATATTTTTGTGTAATATAAGTTACAGATAGAGATGATCTGACCTACCTTGTGATCGAAGGTCTAACTACACACAGCAGCATTACTCGCTATCTCTGTGCTTAACGCCAGGAAGCCATTTTATTCAGTTAGGTGGCGAGTTGAGGGGGGATTTGCAGGTTTGGGATTCATTTTTAGAACAATATAACGGGCGTTCCCTTTGGATGGGGGAGGTGTTTAATGCAGTTGATTGGGATTTGTTTATGGACGTGGCTGGGAATGTGGGGTTTGGGGCATATTTTAAAGGAAGTTGGTGTGTGGGATCATGGCTGGAGGATTGGGTAGCGGATGGGCTGGTTAGAAATCTGGCGCTATTGGAATTATTCCCCTTTCTGGTGTCGGTGGTGGTGTGGGGGGAGTTTTTCAGTAACAACAAGATTTGTTTCCATTGTGACAATCTGGGGGTGGTTCAGGCAATTAATAGGTTGTCGGCATCATCCCCCAGCGGTGAGAGCTTAATTCGAGCCTTATGCGAGGGCGTGGGAGCAGTGGGAAGATTGGTTGGGCTTGTTAGGGGTGGATTCTGGGAATTTGGAGATGCCATTATTGTTATTTGTGGGGCATTGTAGAGAGGCGGGGTGATCGGTTTCCCGGTTGAGTAGTTCCTTAGCGGGTCTGACTTTCGGTTTTAAGACTAGGGGCTTGCAGGACTTTACTAAGTCATTTTTAGTTCGCCAGGCTGTGAAAGGGTGGCGCCGTTTCCGGGGCAGTGAACGACTCTCGCCGGCCAATGTCATTTTCGCTACTGCTGGATTTGGGCATGGCATTGACATCGGTGGGGTCGACTCAGTGGGAGGTTCTTTTATTCCGGGCAGTGTTCTTGTTGGGTTTTTTTGGGGCCCTCCGTTTGGGGGAATTAGTTAGTGGATCCAGGAATTGCCCTGGGGGGTTGTTTTGGGAAGGCGTGGATCTCTACAAGGACCGGGTGGAATTTCAGTTGAGGCGCTCTAAGACAGACCAGGAAGGTCAGGGTTGTAGGTTGCGCTTGTTTTCAGTGCCTGGGTGTGGGATGTGTCCGGTTAATTGCTTAAGGAATTATTTCTCGGACAGGGGTAGGGAGGTGGGCCCCCTCCTGGTCCATGAGGATGGTTCATTTTTGTAACAATTCCAATTTGTAGGGGTGTTTAGGCGCTGTTTGCTTTTTTGGGGTTGGGGGGAGGATTTTAGTGGACACTCATTCCGTATTGGGGCGGCGACAGAGGCTGCCAGTAGGGGTTTGGGGTGATAGGGCGCATCGGTAGGTGGGAATTGGTGCGTTTCAGGTCTTACATTCAACCAGGAGGGTTGGCTCAGTGGATAGATAGGCTGTGTGGGTTGGAGGTTATATGTGGTGTGAACTGTGAGGGGTTTTTGTTTGTAAGAGGTAGTTTTCTATTTGTTTATGTTCCTTTATTATTCAGTGCTTTCCAGGTGCCGGGCCTTGCCTAGTTTGGTTGATGGGCCATTCATTTGTGTTCTGGGGAGTATTCTGTGCGTCCAGACGGGCGGCAGCTAGGATTCACGAGAGACGAGGCGACATTGAGGTGGTTAGGGTTAAGAGGTATGTTGTGGGGAAGGGTACTTGCTGAGTTTCATCGCTATGCAAGACTTGATAGACCTTCGGATGTACTGCTACTACATGTAGGAGGTAATGATTTGGGAATTCGCCCTTTTGGAATTAATTTGGGAATTAATTAATTATATAAAATTTGATTTATTGAGGCTATGAGCGATGTTTGCGGGAATGGTAACCGTGTGGCCAGACATGGTCCCGAAGAAGGTGTTGAGAGTGGCCCGATCAGTGGAGCGTGTGAACAAGGCCCGTATTAAGGTAAACAGGGCTATTGGCAGGTTTATGGCACGTAATGGAGCAGTTTTGGTACATCATACCGATTTGGAGTCTGGGGAAGGAAAATTTTGGAGTAGGGACAGTGTTTATTTGAATGCCGTCACAATAGATATGTGATGTTTGGGACTGCAGCAGGGCATTGAGACGGCTTTGCGGATGTGGCAGGACGCTTGCCGATAAGGTGTCATCGGCGTTCACAGTGGCAGTGGGGGTCCTCGAGGCTGGGATATCGTAAATGGTTGTGCTGGGGAGGGCCCTGCTGTAGAGGCTGGGCTCCTCAGACCATTTGAACTGTGGCTGGATGGGTTTGTTATGGTTTAAGAGGTATTAAGGGCTTTTTGGCCTTAGGTGAAAGTGAGCACTGAGGAGATTAATTAAATAGGTGCCCCTGAGCTGGTGTGGAGCGGCTAGGGGTAACAGCTGTTGCTGAGAGATTCTGGGGTAAAAACTTGGGTTTTGGGCCTCAAGGACCTCTGTCGTCGGGTCGGGTTATTTAGTGTTTTGGTGGGATTGTAGGTTGGTTGCACTTTAAAATGGTTATTTATTTTATTTTATTTAGCAAAATGGCTGCTGTGGCCAATTTAATCCAACCTTGGTGTGGAGTATTTATTTCAGGTTCAAGCTCGGAAGAGGAAGCATGTGCGACTTGGCAATACCCTGGCCAAGTGAGGCCGGACTGAAGACGAAGACTGGAAGGGGAGGCCTACATGTCAGAAGTTAGCCAGGAGTACAGACAGGGGCATACACTAAGGGGTTACGTTGGCAGGTTTATGGCACGTAATGGAGCAGTTTTGGTACATCATACTGATTTGAAGTCTGGGGAATGAGCATTTTGGAGTAGAGACAGTGTAGGGTATTATGGGTAGGGGAGGGCTATTAAAGGGGTGTGGGGTAGGGGCGTATTTAAAGAAAGAGCAGGAAGATTTCCGCCACTTTCAGTTAAGCAGAGCGTGAGAGAAGCCCCTGCTCACCTGCCCTGGTTTAAGTCCAGTTAGGGTTAGTTCTGGGATGGTTACCTTGTCACAGTGGCTTTGGCGGTGGGGGTCCTCGAGGCTGGGATATCGGAAATGGGTGTGGTGGGGAGGGCCCTGCGGTAGAGGCTGGGCTCCCCAGACCATTTGGGCTGTGGCTGGATGGGTTCGTTATGGTTTAAGGGGTATTAAGGGCTTTGTGGCCTTATATGAAAGTGAGCACCGAGAAGATTAAATAAGTGCCCCTGAGCTGGTGTGGAGCGGCTAGGGGTAACAGCTGTTGCTCAGGGATTGTGGGGTAAAAACTTGGGTTTTTGGGCCTCAAGGACCTCCGTCATCGGGTGGGATTATTTACAGTGTTTTGGTGGGATTGTAGGTTGGTTGCACTTTAAAATGGTTATTTATTTAATAAAATGGCTGCTGTGGCCATTTAATTCAACCTTGGTGTGGAGTATTTATTTCAGATTCAATTTCGGAAGAGGAAGCATGTGTGACTTAGCAATACCCTGGTCATGTATTTGCAATACAACTGTTTTCTTATAAAAGATAAACTTTCATCTGCCTGCAGCCGCCACTAGAGGGAGCTCACTGCATGGGTATTTCTACAGCCTCCATTCATCTCAGTAACAAATCATTATGCAATGAGCTCCTCTTTAGACTTGGTGTTTTCCCCTCCAGCACTGCTGATACTAGTGGACTCTCCGAGTCCTAGGAAACCTCTTTATGTTTTTCCAGGGGCATATTAAGCAGCAGACATTATATATAAATATTACATGATAAGCTGGTGATTTTTGTAAATCCATTATCGTCAGGTAGAAGGATTTTGCATTACAATTATTTGCTCATATTCGCACACATGTTGCATCTCATTCGCAGTTGTAAAATAATTACGGTAAAGTGGATGTCTTCACATCTTATCATTATTATGTCTAAAATAATATGTGTTTAGGTATAAGGACTACAAGGCTAAACTGTGGCGCAAAAATGAAATTTCTCTTTTTAACAACATTAACAATATGCAAATTCATTATCAACAACACACAATAAACACCAGGCCAGGCGATTGGAGTTACTGAAGCAGCACCAGAGTATTTAATTACCAGAATCCCATTATCTCCAACCCTCCGAAAAATAAACTTTTATTTACCCTGCTTTAAAACTGCCTCTATTTTAATTATTTTTTTTAATGGCACAGACGGCCTGAGCGGGAAGCTGTTTCCCTAAGTAAACTAATGCTATTTAATCTCATCACATCACATGTGTAATAAAACTGTAACTTGGGAGACTCCTGGTTATAAGATATATGTTATATACAACAGACCGGTGTTCAGGGTGAGGGTTACCTATAGAGGTACAAGCCATGTCTTTAGGGGTATGCACAAGCAGGGATGACTCTATAGGAGGTGCAAGGTAGTAGTTATCCTCCTGATGTGATACCTGAGGGGGCCCAAAAGCCCTTCTGCCACATAAAAAGACACCTGTGTAAGGCCCCGTGCAGATGAAAGTGGGCTAGGTCAGGGTGCTATCCGAGTTTTTCCCATATAGCACACTGACCCATTAATTTCTCTCAGTCAACGCACTCGACCTGAAATTACATGGTCTCATGTGCGGGCCGACAGTCCGAGCCGCAAAACTAAGGACAGTCTCACAGCGGGTTCTACACTATTACTTCATATCTCACAGAAAATAAATGGTTTCAAACGATAAAAGTTAACTTTTAATATTTTAATATAAAAAATACACAAAGGACGTCCACTAATCTACTAAAAGACAGATCAATGTGGTCTGTGCCTGCCTATTCAAAGTTTATTCAGGATTTAAATGTTAGACAGTATTCACACTCTCCAACTTTCCACTGGACCTAGGGTGTAATTAGATACTTTCACCACCCTTAGACTAAGGTTATAGTATCACGGCTGCATCATACAACAGGTCAGTATTTTGTCAGTTGCTCTTAGTGCTAGGAAAACCCAAACACCTGGTCCCCACACACATAATTTGTAAAGCATCACTGACTAGACTCCTACACAGCCATGATATACCTCCACAACCCTAGTCTGTAGTATGTACATATGCCAGTAATCTAGGTACAGGTCACAGTAACTTCATTTCCTGTCATTAAAATGTTATAACCATAAGGGAAACTATGATATTCTGACCCTTATACTCAATAAACACCTATATTGCAGCCATTACTGATATCCCCTATGTTGACTCCAGGGATATACAGCTACCATTTCCATTAGTGACTCAAATTCCACCAACTAATCTCCAGGCTACTCAGACTGCCCCAGTCTCCTGTCAGTCCTTCATGCCCCCAAGTGGTATGGCTTGTGGTCAACTAACTCAAAAATAGAAAATAAACTTGCTCTACGCGTTTCCCCTGTGTTATCTGTATCAGGTTCATCAGGAGCCAATGCTAATAAACTTATCAATTGGTCTAAGCTGCTATAAATATTTTTCAAAAATGCAGTTACAACTGCAGTTCCTGGAGCACTGATGGTGTGCTCCAGTGTATAGAGTAGCTACTCTAGTTAGTTGGTGGAATTTGAGTCACTAATGGAAATGGTAGCTGTATATCCCTGGAGCCAACATAGGGGATATCAGTAATGGCTGCAATATAGGTGTTTATTGAGTATAAGGGTCAGAATATCATAGTTTCCCTTATGGTTATAACATTTTAATGACAGGAAATGAAGTTACTGTGACCTGTACCTAGATTACTGGCATATGTACATACTACAGACTAGGGTTGTGGAGGTATATCATGGCTGTACAGGAGTCTAGTCAGTGATGCTTTACAAATTATGTGTGTGGGGACCAGGTGTTTGGGTTTTCCTAGCACTAAGAGCAACTGACAAAATACTGACCTGTTGTATGATGCAGCCGTGATACTATAACCTTAGTCTAAGGGTGGTGAAAGTATCTAATTACACCCTAGGTCCAGTGGAAAGTTGGAGAGTGTGAATACTGTCTAACATTTAAATCCATTGATCTGTCTTTTAGTAGACTAGTGGACGTCCTTTGTGTATTTTTTATATTAAAATATTAAAAGTTAAGTTTTATCGTTTGAAACCATTTATTTTCTGTGAGATAAAAACTAAGGACAGGTCCTATTCCTGTCTGTTTTTGCGGCCGTCCTTCGGCAGCTCCTATTCATTGAATGAATGGGGCTATGGAAGCACGGGCGGTACACGGATGACATCACGGCTGGCGGCTAGCACACGGTCATGTGCAACTGGCCTTATAAATGACTGGTGGAGGGATTGGCCTGTTAAAGATTTTTTTTTTTTTTCGACAGAGGAACTTCAAGCTAAACCTAAGGTAAATAACCGATATGAAATATTTAGAGTGGTCCCAGAGGGTCACATAAAATTGAAGTATCCACAGTACTGTCTTATAAGGGTTGTCTAGTAAATACTTTTTTTTTCTCCTGGAAGCCAAGGAAGGTGAAAAAAAAAACATACTCACCTGTCCCCAGTGTCTCAGGCCGCTGTTTGGTTCCTCTAAGGAAACGACCCGGGACATCCCTGGCTCCTTTCCTTAGGCCGCTGAGGCCAATCACATCACAGTGAGGACTTCTGCCAGAACAACACCCAGGACACTGCCGGACCAGTCAGGGGCCTCGGACACCAGAGTGCCAGGGGCAGGTGATTATGGTTTTTTTTCACCTTCCCCAGCCTCCAGGAAAAAAAACTACACTGACAAGCAAAAGGATAACAATGTTTTGAAGTTTTGACTTTCAGGCTCCATATCTCACCATCCACTACAGCTTCGAACGTGAGACTACCATCATTTTATAGACAATCATTTTGGCTACTTCATACATAAATTTGACTTGCTGTAATTTAGCATATGATTAGTTATGCAGATTCTTGTCATGTAACTGCATTGTTACTGTTTTGCTCCTAAAAATCTAAATTTTAAACATTTTTATTTTGTAAATCCACCTTTTGCTTTCAACACTGCCTGAATCCTTCTGGACATGCTCTCGATCAGATTCAAGCATGTCTAGACCAAAATCTGATCCCAGGTCCCTTCTACACGTTCTCAATGTTGATGCATACTTGTCGACTCACTTGGGTACGATTACATATTTTTCTTCAACTCTACTCATAAATCTTCGTTTGGTTTTAGGTTTGGGGACTGTGGGGGCCAATCCAGCACCTCTACTTCATTGTCACTGAACCATTTCTTTGCTAATCTCGGCGTGTGCTTCAGGTCGTTGACCTGCCTTTGGCTGTGAAACAACCCTATATCATCAGTTCCTTCAATTTCTCGATCCATTAGCCCCCTTTTCCTTGGTTTCTTCCAGACCCATTTGCACCCATCAGAGCCCAGTCTATTGACTTTCATCTCACCTGTTTCCAATCTTTTACTGTCCACTTTTCGTACTGTACTTCACTTTGTGCCCCCAGGCTCCCCATGGCTGTAGGCCCAGATGAATGGGCCTTATCAGCTGGGTGTCTTGTACCATGGAGCAGGATAAGGGTGGCAGAAAACAATAGGAGGCAGAATCATGGTGGAATCAGCTGCTGATTTGGGGCCAGAATCCGCCTCACAATCAGCAGCAGATTCCGCCGTGGACTCTCACAAATGGTATATTCACATGGTAGCAGTTCAGATACCTAGATAAAGTAATATATGCTAGAATAGAACCAAAATATATTCAAAGAATGAAGTCAAACCAAATGTCATATTCCCTTCTTACAGGAAGCTATGAGATAAAGGTTGCTATCTTTTGTAGTATTTTCTTTTATTCTATCACAATAAAAGATCTCTTGAAATTGTTTGGTGCCATAAGTCACTGTCTTAGTAGAAAAGTAAATGCCGTCAGGTCATATTTAGGTTTATAATCGGGCCATTAGCTGCAGGTTTGAGGAAAGGCTCTATAATAGGATATAAATTCCTTTAGGAAATGTATTATAAGATGTTCTGCAACGGGTAACCTCGCCGATCCTGGAGCAGTATAACTAAAGCTCAAGTTATTGGAACATTTGTGAAATATCTATCAGCTTACAGTACCTTAGTTGGAAGAACTTTAACACTGCCCTTTCTAGCAGGATATGAAAGAGGGAGAGAATCTAAGTTCTGTGATATATAGGTTTATATGATGGGGAGAGAAGCTGAGCTCTGTGATATATAGGGTTATTGATAGAGGGAAAGAAGCTGAGCTCTGTGATATACAGGTTTATATGATAGATGAGAGAAGCTGAGCTCTGTGATATATAGGTTATATGATAGAGGAGAGAAGCTGAGCTCTGTGATATATAGGGTTATATGGTAGAGGAGAGAAGATGAGCTCTGTGATATATAGGGTTATATGATAGAGGAGAGAAGCTGAGCTCTGTGATATATAGGTTTATATGATAGAGGGAGAGAAGCTGAGCTCTGTGATATATAGGGTTATATGATAGAGGAGAGAAGCTGAGCTCTGTGATATATAGGGTTATATGATAGAGGAGAGAAGCTGAGCTCTGTGATATATAGGGTTATATGATAGAGGAGAGAAGCTGAGCTCTGTGATATATAGGGTTATATGATAGAGGAGAGAAGCTGAGCTCTGTGATATATAGGTTTATATGATAGAGGGAGAGAAGCTGAGCTCTGTGATATATACGATTACATGATAAATAGAAATAAGCTGAGCTCTGTGATATATAGGCTTATATGATAGATGAGAGAAGCTGAGGTCTGTGATATATAGGTTTATATGATGGGGAGAGAAGCTGAGCTCTGTGATATATATAGGGTTATATGATAGAGGAGAGAAGCTGAGCTCTGTGATATATAGGGTTATATGATAGAGGAGAGAAGCTGAGCTATGTGATATATAGGGTTATATGATAGAGGAGAGAAGCTAAGCTCTGTTATATAGGTTTATATGATAGAGGGAGAGAAGCTGAGCACTGTGATATACAGGATTACATGATAAAGAGAAAGAAACTGAGCTCTGTGATATATAGGCTTATATGATAGAGGAGAGAAGCTGAGCTCTGATATATAGGCTTATATGATAGAGGAGAGAAGCTGAGCTCTGATATATAGGGTTATATGATAGAGGAGAGAAGCTGAGGTCTGTGATATATAGGTTTATATGATGGGGAGAGAAGCTGAGCTCTGTGATATATATAGGGTTATATGATAGAGGAGAGAAGCTGAGCTCTGTGATATATAGGGTTATATGATAGAGGAGAGAAGCTGAGCTATGTGATATATAGGGTTATATGATAGAGGAGAGAAGCTAAGCTCTGTTATATAGGTTTATATGATAGAGGGAGAGAAGCTGAGCGCTGTGATATACAGGATTACATGATAAAGAGAAAGAAACTGAGCTCTGTGATATATAGGCTTATATGATAGAGGAGAGAAGCTGAGCTCTGATATATAGGGTTATATGATAGAGGAGAGAAGCTGAGCTCTGTGATATATAGAATTATATGATAGATGGAGAGAAGCTGAGCTCTGTGATATATAGGTTTATATGATGGGGAGAGAAGCTGAGCTCTGTGATATATAGGCTTATATGATAGAGGAGAGAAGCTGAGCTCTGTGATATATAGGATTATATGATAAAGGGAGAGAAGCTGAGCTCTTTTATATATAAATTTATATTATAGAGAGCGAGAAGCTGATCTCTGATATAAATTTATATAATAGATGGGGAGAAGCTGAGTTCTGTTACAAAGGTTTATATGATAGAGGAAGAGAAATTGAGTTCTAGAACAGACAGTGAGAGTCCAGATTACCCCTCCCACATAAAGTGATTGACAGCTTCCTGTATACACACTCTAGACGGGCAGTGTAAGCAGGACTCTCATTATCTCTCGTTATGCCCTGTTGTGAATCGAGCTGCTCTGCCAAACCCCTGGTGGGGCCAATGCAACCCTGCTCCCAATCACTTCAATGGAAGTGCCAAAGATAGCTGAAAGGGGCCAGAGTACAGTCATGGCCAAAAGTTTTGAGAATGACACAAATATTATATTTTCACATGATCTGCTGCCCTCTGGTTTTTATGTGTGTTTGTCAGATGTTTTTATCACATACAGAAATATAATTGCATTCATATTATGAGTAACAGAAGCTTATATTGACAGTTAGAATGAGTTAATGCAGCAAGTCAATATTTGCAGTGTTGACCCTTCTTCTTCAGGACCTCTGCAATTCTCCCTGGCATGCTCTCAATCAACTTCTGGACCAAATCCTGACTGATAGCAGTCCATTCTTGCAGAATCAATGCTTTAATTTTGTCTGAATTTGTTGGTTTTTGTTTGTCCACCCATCTCTTGATGATTGACCACAAGTTCTCAATGGGATTAAGATCTGGGGAGTTTCCAGGCCATGGACCCAAAATCTCTATGTTTTGTTCCCTGAGCCATTTAGTTATCACCTTTGCTTTACGGCAAGGTGCTCCATCATGCTGGAAAAGGCATTGTTGAGCGCCAAACTGCTCTTGGACGGTTGGGAGAAGTTGCTCTTGGAGGACATTCTGGTACCATTCTTTATTCATGGCTGTGTTTTTAGGCAAGACTGTGAGAGAGCCGATTCCCTTGGCTGAGAAGAAACCCCACACATGAATGGTTTCAGGATGCTTTACAGTTGGCATGAGACAAGACTGGTGGTAGCGCTCACCTCTTCTTCTCCGAATAAGCTGTTTTCCAGATGTTCCAAACAATCGAAAAGGGGATTCATCAGAGAAAATGACTTTACCCCAGTCCTCAGCAGTCCACTCCCTGTACCTTTTGCAGAATATCAGTCTGTCCCTGATGTTTTTTCTGGAGAGAAGTGGCTTCTTTGCTGCCCTCCTTGAGACCAGGCCTTGCTCCAAGAGTCTCCGCCTCACAGTGCATGCAGATGCACTCACACCTGCCTGCTGCCATTCCTCAGCAAGCTCTGCACTGCTGGTAGCCCGATCCCGCAGCTGAAACACTTTTAAGAGACGGTCCTGCCGCTTGCTGGTCTTTCTTGGGCGCCCTGGAGCCTTTTTGGCACCAATGGAACCTCTCTCCTTGAAGTTCTTGATGATGCGATAGATTGTTGACTGAGGTGCAATCTTTCTAGCTGCAATACTCTTCCCAGTTAGGCCATTTTTGTGCAGTGCAATGATGACTGCACATGTTTCTTTAGAGATAACCATGGTTAACAGAAGAGAAACAATGATGGCAAGCACCAGCCTCCTTTTAAAGTGTCCAGTGGTTTCATTCTTACTTAATCATGACAGATTGATCTCCAGCCCTGTCCTCATCAACACCCACACCTGTGTTAATGGAGCAATCACTGAAACGATGTTAGGTGGTCCTTTTAAGGCAGGGCTGCAATGATGTTGAAATGTGTTTTGGGGGATAAAGTTCATTTTCTAGGCAAATATTGACTTTGCAAGTAATTGCTGTTAAGCTGATCACTCTTTATAACATTCTGGAGTATATGCAAATTGCCATTAGAAAAACTGAAGCAGTAGACTTTGTAAAAATTAATATTTGTATCATTCTCAAAACTTTTGGCCATGACTGTATATCAGTGTCCACCAAGGGTTCTCAAAATCAGTGATCAGCAATTTATCCTCTATCCTATCAACAGAGAATACATATTTTTCATGGCATAATCTTATTTAATGTGTTCATTTTGCTACACCCACACATATGAACAGTATCAGTTTTTCTCCTATGGTATTTATGATTGTTTAGTTTCTTGAACATGAGGGAAAAACATCTACTTTTGATAAAAGACCTAAAAAGTTTGTAGTGACATTAATATATCTTACTGCCCAAAATAAAATGTTCTTGTTTTTTTTTTGTTTTTTTTATAAAAAGAGAGTAAGGAACAATGAGAGAAAACAAAAGTATGCTGGAGTACAACGTGGCAAATTTATTAAGAAGATCAGTTCTCTCTACAAATTTGGCAAATCTCTGGCTGTAAATGAATGAGAAAATCTGTCAGGTGCCATTTTTGCACCATGGTTTATCCAACAACACAAAGCCTGTAAACCTATTGGTGGATCAAGGGCCCACGACTGGATTAATCCAGCAGGTATTGGCCCATTTTTATTTACCGATCCCAGCTCTTGCCAACAGCCACCATAGGGCTGCAGCACTAAGAGTATTTGTTAGGCAAAACTCACGAGATTTGTCTACCAATGTTAACCCAGCGGTTTCGTTTGGACCGAACACATCCAAAAAAAAACTGCTATTATACTCTGAGGTCTGAAGACCCCAGATTATAATGTGAGAGGCCCAGAGAAGGTGATCAAACATAAAAAAACTGTGTAACTGTAGGTTCACATCTGCACTTGGGTTTCCACTTAAAATGCGGTTACTTGCAGACCCCATAGACTATAATGGGGTCCGCTGGGTTTTCGCTTGAAAAGTACATTTTTCAAGCGGACTTGGGGACTGAATCCCTGAACGTAGAGCGAGCACTGATGTCAATCCAGCCTTACTCACTTCTACTGTGCGCGGGTCTTCGGGCCTCTTCAATGATGTCGCAGACCACTTAGGCCTGTAATTGAGCCTCAGCGGTCATGTGGGTCATGTCAGCGTCACAATGTAAACCCCCTGACCACTGAATCCCAATTACACCAGCGTCAGTATGCGTTGTGACGCTGGCGTGATCCATGTGAACCCTGAGGGTCAGCCGAACACGAAGTTTTGGTAAAAAAATGGGCCACTATGGGAAATTGTATTGTGTGGAGGGGCCACTATGGGATACTATACTGTGTGAATGGGCCACTGTGGGACATTATACTGTATGGAGGCCACTATGGGACATTATACTGTGTGGAGGGGCCACTATGGAACATTATACTATGTGGAGGGGCCACTATGGGACATTATACTGTGTGAAGGGGCAACTGTGGGACATTATACTGTGTGCAAATGGAGCGTTATATCGTGATAGAGACAGTAAATGAAGCATTTTGTTGTTTGGGGACAAGTAAAGGGGGAATTTTACCATGTAGGCCCAAAGAAAGGGGGCGCTATAGCGTGTGGGGGCCCCAAGTCAAAAGTTTGCTATGGGACTCAGGCTTTGCTAGTTATTACCTTGCTTACAGGAGCTTTCATCTGGCTGGAAAGCAGAAGAAGAATGCCATCCTCCAATCAATTTCCTTGTGCTGCGGCAAAATGGCAGACACCAGAGTGAAAGCCCAACTGAACCCATTGTAGGCATTGGGCTCCATTGTTGTCCATCAATTTAAACATCCAAGATTTCCAATAACAGAGTAGAACAGTGAAGGCGGGCCCTATGTGAATGTAGCCTAATGATACTAGGGTCCCATTATACTGTATAAAAGAAAACTATAGTGCACATTATTCTATTTATACTTCACTCTCTCTTGGTATAGAATAGTGTAATCTACTATGTTATTCTATATGCTGAAGAGTGTCCTATTGGCATATACTCTGCCACTATGCATTTGTAACATACAGAAGAGGGTACCCAAACTGGAGTGGTGGTTTCCAGAATAGGAGATTTGGCCCAAAACAGAAGTGCAGAGTAGCATGTTGTGGAGATCATCTGAACGGGTCATTACCAGAAGCATTGGAGGAGCTGAGATGGCTTGTGGTCCTGGTGCAGAGTGTACAGGAGTCTACCACCATCTACTGCCAGATGAAGCTTTGAATGCCAAGCAGGTAAGTGTACCTAGACAGACCAAGGCACCTGGTATACAGCATGGCTCATTACAAGTAGAGGTAAAGAATCACTGTGGATTGTAAAATATACCATTCAGTACCGTCCCACTGTATTAGACCCCAACTATAATGGTACTACAGTACCATTAAAAGCAGAGGCGTAAGGTGTAGACCCCAATGCAAAATCTGTAATGATTTCTACTCTGGATAATACTAGTGTTGTCTTATGTTGTAGAGAGTCTTTGAGCCCGTTCAGGCTCCAGGCTACCGTAGCGATAGTTACCTCTGCATCCCCTATCTATCTGCGGGGCTGGATTGATATGCTGGGATCTGGTGAACCTAACCTATCTATCTGGGGAGCTGTGTTGATAAGCTGGGGTCTGGTGACCCTAACCTATCTATCTGGGGGGCTGTGTTGATAAGCTGGGGTCTGGCAGATGTCATCCATGTGCCATTCAATAAGTTCTGCTAAAAATAAATATATAAAACTGTTATAAAGGGATTTTGCAGGACTTAAACACTGATGATTGGTTGGGGTCTGACACCTAGCACCCTCACTGATCAGCTCTTCAAAGAGTCAATGGCACTTGGGTGCGAGCTGGTTCTACTTCACAGGGCAGTAACGTCACACTCATCAGTCACATGGCCTGTTCACAGCTCAGTCCATTCAAGTGAATAGGGCAAAACTGCATTACCAAGTATAGTTGCTATATAATGTATTACCCTGTGCTTGGTAAGCAGTGGGCATGTCGCTGATCATCAGTGGAGGTGCCGGTTGTCAGAACTCATGGATTTGATATTACTGACTTAGCCTGATGGAAGGTCACTAATATTATAATCCTGGAAAACCCCTATAAGAATTTCTGCCGCCACCCATGTTCATGTTAAAGGGGAAAACTGTGATAAATCACATAACATGAGCTGCCCAAAATAAATGTAACCACCGGGCCACGGATTTAAATAGTATCCAAAAATAGCTCCCCCATCAGTATATAGTAGTAACAGCATGTCATTGTCATGGCACGTAGCAGCTGCACTACACGTGTGCTGTATTCCTGGATCCAATCCATTATCCTTGATATGAGTCATTTGTCCACAATCCGAGAGGTCACGCTAAGTAGAGTTAATTATACGTATTTCTACACATTTATTATAAACACTAATGGCGACTCCGGTACAATGTGATGCATAATTGTTAATACACCACCATTAGCTGTTTCCACGGTAAATGGCCATTTGCTACAAAAACTAGCAGTATGAAAGCCACATAGAGCCTGCTCATGAATATTATCTTGCCGTCCCCTGCATATTCGCCATACGGAAAGGTTTCTGATCACTATTATTACAAACAATATCAATAAGACATAACACACATTTTACAGCGTAGTAGCCATTTCTACCATTCAGCCTCTGTCTATCTCCATTGAGGAATTGGACTCCTTTCTACATTGTTTCAGATTCAGCAGTATCCAGAATATAAAGTTGCTGAAATATATAAGGTTATCTATAAGGTTTACATTGGAGGCTTTGTTGGCAGTTTTGTCAGATTTCACAGCAACAATAGCACAGTATGCAGCAGTATTCTTGCTGGCAAAACAAAGATAACTGCAGCGGACCCCCAATGGACCCTATTATAAGTTAATAAGATCCATCAGGCACCTTAGGGACCTGTGCTATGATGGATTTAGTTCAACGTTGTGGATTTGACCACAGTGCATATGTGAATAGAGGGTAAGTCTGTTACAAGACTCCTTTTAAAGTATATGGACATCTTTTATAATAGGGCTTTATTATTATTTGTGCTGTTTGCTTCTATGTATAACCTTATATACAATCCTCAACACTGAAATTTCAACGCCAAGAAGCATAAGCCGTAAGGTTAGGCAGATCGAGGAAGTAGTAAATGATGAAATGTTCGAGCGCCTAGCTCCAATCCGTGGCATGTGACAGGGGCATGGAAGACTCATCGGAAGTAAAGGTTTTTTAGCCACGTGAAACCTTAAAAATCAGATCAAGTGGTGTGGGACAATCGGGCGATGCCTTCTGTTCTTCGATGTGCCATTCATCACCACATGTCACAAACAGAGAGGGGCAGAACCACAATACTTACAGAACTGAGAGACCTTGGTTTATCACTCAGAGATGTCAGCACTGTTCAACATTGTGTGTCCCGGTGGTTGGGAGAACAATGACAAGCTGGAATGACAGCAAGAGGTGCAGAGAGGCGAATCTCTGTACGAACTGGTTGTCTGACTGGAAGAATGGGGCATAGTGATCCATTCTGAACTGCAAGTGAAATTGGACATCACATCCCAAGTCTAGGGTGGCAAACAGTGTTGGCACACAAACCATCAGAAGGTGTTTGCTTGACAATGGGCTATGAGCCAGACATCCAGCTATATTGATCTCACGTCACCACTCTCAAAGGCTAACACGGTGCATGACAAGACGGCAAAGGAGGTTGGAATGGAGGTCTAGCCACTTCAGAGATGAGTCTGGCTTTTGTCTTAGACACAATGCTAACAGGTGATTGGTCTGGAGACCACGTGGTCCATGAAGATCAGCCCTCTTATCAGCCCGTGATCATAAGGGAGGATGAAGGGAACCCTATATGCCCAGCCCTACGTCATTAAGGATTTAGGCATTGCCACCCCTAATATCTTAGGCCATGAGCGATTTTGGCATTAGCTCCTTCCACACACTAAACCACCAGGGATTTTGACTATTCCAATATTTTTGACCACCGTAAATGTTAACAAGGATATATTCAATGGTCTAGACAACTAAGGGTATTGGCATTGACTCTTTCTGTATTCTAGACCACCAAGATTGTTGACACTGATCACTTGATTTCTCTAGACAAAGGAGAATGTTGACATTGACTCCTCTAATACCCTGGACTGCCTGGTGTGCTTGTATTGACCTGTTTAAAGACCTAGACCACCAGAGATGATGGTATGGACCCTTTCAATACCATAGACTTCCTAGTATTTGACATTAACTGCTTCTCTACCCTAGACTGACTACAATGGAAGAAAGCCTAATGGAACTGCCTAAGATTGTTATTGTCGCCCCTTAAGTGCCCTAGACCATCAGAGATATTACCAATGACTCTTTATCCCTATGGATCAGAATTAGGCACGGGCAGGTGCCCCCCATGAATGTTTGGGCCAGGATCTATGAGCCTTTAGGTCCTCTTCTGAATGCTCAATGTACAAAGAGATCACTGTAAACAAAAAAGTTAGAGCTCCACTTTATATTTAGTTATGCATGAACATTTGGAACTTCTTTAAAAGAGTTCTCAGGCTTATTTACTGTATATATCTAACCTTAAGAATTGAAGATCGGCAAGGATCCAACACCCAAGTCCCAGACCAATCAGCTGTTTGATGAGGCCGCAGCATTCTAGTGACTGCTGCGGCCTCTTCGTTACTTAAAGGGTTTGTCTGGGTTTAACTATTTATCCTCAAGGGAAGTCATGAATATATGTTTGATGGGGAGCTGAGAGCTGGATCCCGGACCAATCAGCAGTACCAAGCCGCTTCTAGTGCCCATTCGATACACAATACAGGGCCAGAAACAAAAAGCTTCACCACAGCTCAGCTCCCACTGACCTCAAAGAACACTGATCTGCAGTGATGATGCCTGGCCACTATACAGAGGACGGAGATTTCTGCTTCCAGTCCTGTATTGTATATTGGACGGGTGCTGGAAGCAGCTCCATAAAGCTACACTCAGCCCAGACTGATCAGGTATTTATGCCCTATATTGAGGACAGGCCATATATAGCTTAAGCCCGGACAACCCCTTTAACAACCACTGCGCTATTAAACTATATAGTGGCTGTGCTTGATATCACATGGTATCATTTGAATGGGACTGAGCTGCAAACAGGCCATGTGACCAACGAACATGACATCACATGGGCTGTGAAGCAGAAGCAATGCTCAGGGTACACCGCTGTTGCTTCAAACTGAACCGCACAGTTTCTGAGTGATTGGCTGTTCAATTGATGACCTGTCCTAAGGATAATGACATCAACTAATAAATTCTGGAAAACTCCTTTAATCCATCCAGTGCAGACAATATTTTGCAGTATATATTAAATATATACAGTATATATATATTTATATACTGTACTATATATATATATATATATTTAATATATACTGTACTATATACAGTACAGACCAAAAGTTTGGACACACCTTCTCATTCCAAGAGTTTTCTGTATTTTCATGACTATAAAAATTGTAAAGATTCACACTGAAGGCATCAAAACTATGAATTAACACATGTGGAATTATATACTTAACAAAAAAGTGTGAAACAACTGAAAATATGTCTTATATTCTAGGTTCTTCAAAGTAGCCACCTTTTGCTTTGATTACTGCTTTGCACACTCTTGTCATTCTCTTGATGAGCTTCAAGAGGTAGTCACCTGAAATGGTCTTCGAGCAGTCTTGAAGGAGTTCCCAGAGATGCTTAGCACTTGTTGGCCCTTTTGCCTTCACTATGCGGTCCAGCTCACCCCAAACCATCTCGATTGGGTTCAGGTCTGGTGACTGTGGAGGCCAGGTCATCTGGCGTAGCACCCCATCACTCTCCTTCTTGGTCAAATAGCCCTTACACAGTCTGGAGGTGTGTTTGGGGTCATTGTCCTGTTGAAAAATAAATGATGGTCCAACTAAACGCAAACCGGATGGAATAGCATGCCGCTGCAAGATGCTGTGGTAACCATGCTGGTTCAGTATTCCTTCAATTTTGAATAAATCCCCCAACAGTGTCACCAGCAAAGCACCCCCACACCATCAGACCTCCTCCTCCATGCTTCACGGTGGGAACCAGGCATGTAGAGTCCATTCGTTCACCTTTTCTGCGTCGCACAAAGACACGGTGGTTGGAACCAAAGATCTCAAATTTGGACTCATAAGACCAAAGCACAGATTTCCACAGGTCTAATGTCCATTCCTTGTGTTCTTTAGCCCAAACAAGTCTCTTCTGCTTGTTGCCGGTCCTTAGCAGTGGTTTCCTAGCAGCTATTTTACCATGAAGGCCTGCTGCACACAGTCTCCTCTTAACAGTTGTTGTACAGATGTGTCTGCGGCTAGAACTCTGTGTGGCATTGACCTGGTCTCTAATCTGAGCTGCTGTTAACCTGCGATTTCTGAGGCTGGTGACTCGGATGAACTTATCCTCCGCAGCAGAGGTGACTTTTGGTCTTCCTTTCCTGGGGCGGTCCTCATGTGAGCCAGTTTCTTTGTAGCGCTTGATGGTTTTGGCCACTGCACTTGGGGACACTTTCAAAGTTTTCCCAATTTTTCGGACTGACTGACCTTCATTTCTTAAAGTAATGATGGCCACTCGTTTTTCTTTACTTAGCTGCTTTTTTCTTGCCATAATACAAATTCTAACACTCCATTCAGTAGGACTATCAGCTGTGGATCCACCTGACTTCTGAACAACACAACTGATGGTCCCAACCCCAATTATAAGGCAAGAAATCCCACTTATTGAACCTGACAGGGCACACCTGTGAAGTGAAAACCATTTCAGGTGACTACCTCTTGAAGCTCATCAAGAGAATGCCAAGAGTGTGCAAAGCAGTGATCAAAGCAAAAGGTGGCTACTTTAAAGAACCTAGAATATAAGACATATTTTCAGTTGTTTCACACTTTTTTGTGAAGTATATAATTCCACATGTGTTAATTCATAGTTTTGATGCCTTCAGTGTGAATCTACAATTTTTATAGTCATGAAAATACAGAAAACTCTTGGAATGAGAAGGTGTGTCCAAACTTTTGGTCTGTACTGTATATATATATATATATTTAATATATATATTATATATACAGGTACATCTCAATAAATTAGAATATTTTTGAAACATTCATTCATTTCAGTAATTCAGTAATACAATTCATAATCAGCGTCTTCCATGATTGTGTGTCCTACTGAACCAGACTGAGGGACCATTTAAAGGCTTAGGAAACCTTGGCAGGTCACACACTGAATTTACAATACTGAACTTTTTTACAATATTCAAATTTTCTTAGATTTGGGTTTTCATTACCTGTAATCCATAATCAACATTTACAGAAATAAAACACTAGAAATAGAAGACTCTGTGTGTAAGGAATCTAGAGAATATAGGAGGTCACTTTTTTAATTTAATTACTGAAAGAAATAAACGTTTCAAAGATATTCTAATTTATTGAGATGCTCCTGTATATAGGTAGAAATAGACTACACAGAGGTCATGGGCACAGATAAGTTGGCAGTTTATTTGCCGCCATTTGCTGTAAGCACTTTTATGGAATTTCAGACTAGCAGAACGCTGAAGACACTGAGAAATAATTGGCACGCTCCTTAAATCATTAGTACATAAACCCCGAGGAAACGTTTCCTGAAAGATTGGACACAACATATTTATTATCTTCACAGTAATTTCTTTATTGCCCAAATTCTTCATGTTGACTTATTTGTTTTTTAGCATCTTCAGCTATTTTATACTTTCTGTCAACAGCAAATGTTATTATAATACTTATATTAACTGTACCCTGGGGGTGCTAGATCCCTAAATAAGATCGAAATTCAGGATTCACCCAGTTATTTTATGAGTTTATTCACACACTGTAGATTTGTTGTGGAAATGTTGCTTCAGCTGAACGTCATTTACATGTATCTAGATAGAATTGTTTTGTGGGAAGATTATAGATTTCTGCAAGCTACATGTAGTATATGATACAGTAGCAGAAATTTCTGCAACAAGTCTGCTGAGTGTCAATACTGTATACCCTAAGGCTATAGCCACACAACCGAGCCTTAGAGCAGACCCCAGAGTCCAATCTACGGAGAAAAATGGACAGGTGACAAAGAGACTTGGGTGGTTATTGCAGTTCACCTTGTCTTTACTTGAGTAATGGGACAAATAACTCTAACAGCAATGACTTCAGTAAATCTGAGTTCCATATAAGAAGCGAGACAGTACAAAGCTAGTGCTTGGCCCCTTGGACAGTCTATGACTATAGGCAATGGATTCTGTGGACAACATAAAGAAGTGAACTTCTGTACATAGCTTTTGCATACACCAGGTGCCCTTTTCGGAAGAAGTTTGTTGTGGGTATGGGACCTGTCTGTAGGCTTCATTGACACATTTCTTACCTGCTTCTGGGTTCGACCAGAAACAAGTATTTCAACCCAACTTCCTCAGATAGATAGGTTAGGATCAACTAAATCAGGCAGTGCTTTCCTCTTGTGAATTGGTGTCTCCATTGTCAAGACTTTACTGTTCTAGTCAATAGTCAAATGAGCTATTTGGCGTTGAGGACGTTGCCATTGCTTCAAAAGGTAAGTGCCAGCGTCCTCCTATCTTGGCAATGGAGGCAATAATTCACCAGGGGAAAACACTGTTTGATTCAGGTGACCCTAACTTATCTATCTGCGGAGCTGGGTTCTGGAGACAGTCCCTCTTTAAGGTGACAGACTCACTTGTCACCTCTGACTCCAGTATCTGGCCGAACATAAGACTAGTGCTCTGCACTGTGACCACAGGACCAGGACTTCTCCTCCTATGGCTCTGGTTGTGTTCTGGTTTTGGGGCTGTGACAGCACTCCACACATACTCCACACATACTCTCTTCATACGTGTTCCCTATCAGGAACCATTCCACCCACCAACTTCCTGTCTAGGTCATATCTCCTTCCCCGGGAAGAGCCTCTACAAGTACAGTAGATTACAGATGAACAACTATTTGGTTCCCACTCGTGGACACCACAAGTTTTGTCAACTACATTTTGTAGTTGATCATTTCCAAAACTATGTCTATCTCGGAGCTGTGTATTAAAATAAAAACAACCCAAAGCTTTAACTAATATATTTAGATTAAAAAAAAAAAAAAAAACTGGTATTCGGTGTTGGGCATTAATTCATAGGAGAATGCTCAGACATGGACTTTCTGAGGATTCTGAAATTGTGAATTGCATTTTAGAAATCTTTATTTTCAGATTCTAAGACATACTCTGGATTTGCAAATCTACAACATTCTGTTTATGGAGCAGATTTTTGTTGTGGGATTTAACATTTTACCATTTAAAGGATGAAATTTGCTGCAGATTCTTCATGCATCTGAATGTACCCGGTTTCAGACGGCCATGTTTGGTCCGTGAAATACAAACCATTTGTCAGCTGCATTTCCCAGACCAAGCACTGAGCAGGGACCTGGACTCCTAGTATCATATTTATTTCTGATGCTAGGAGTCTCTGCCTCTGTTCAGTATGGGAAATACAACTGACATACAGTCTATATTACATGGACCTAACACGTCTGTCTAAAACTTGTCTAAGGCTCTGTTCACATATAATAACAGAAGCCATAATTATGAAGGATAACAGCAACAATATTAAAGGGTTTATCCAGTTTCAACAAACAAACGTTCTTGCTTGTTCTTGTTTGTCTATATCAATTCATCTCAGAATCTCCACTCTTGGTCGTGTGATAAATATACAGGTGTATGGCTTGTTACAGTCTTGTAACGAACCATGCACCTATGTCCATCACATGACCATGGACTGATTTTTATCCACTGCAAGTAAACAATGAATGATAGCAAGCAGAGATCTAGAAAACTGTGAGGAATTGATATAGAAAGTATATTGGAAAATTGGATAGTATTACTGTATACAGACACTAAGGGGGTGTTCACACAGTTCACACAGTTCACACGTAGTAATCTGACACTGAATTTGCCAAGCAGAAAATTTCTGCTCCAGGAATTTGAAGCAGATTTTTTCTTCTTGTCAAAAACTAACGAAGATTTTGACGCTGAATTTGAAGCGGAATTTGGAGAAGAGTGCCACTGTATTTTGACTTTGGCTAAGTTCACTCCTGCACCAGGGTCTCAGCTGGAGACCGCCACAGAAACTGCCAAAAATTGGCGGAGAGAAAAGTTCTGTATGGAGAACTTTTCTCTCTGCCAGTTATATTGAAACCGGCGAACACCCCGCAGACCCCATTATGTCATGTATAAGTGCCGTTTTAGCGGTCCAGCTCTCTGTCGTTTGGGTCTGGCGAGTAAGAGAGAGATCAGCACAGATATGAACCTAGCCTTTATTGGGTACGGTCAAGTTTGCATTTTCCGCCTCCCATTCATTACAATGAGAGTTCTCAGGCAGAATCCTGAAAAAATCAGCTGGCAGAAAATGTCAGCTACTGCCACACATTGAAATGAATATGAGGCAGATTTCAAGAGAAATTTGAGGCAGATTTGCCTCAATTTCAGCGTCAAATTCCTATGTGTGAACACCCCCTAAATTTGGTGAAACTGGACAACCCCTTTAAGTCTCTATTCAACAGTAACAAACATTTGTAATGCGCTTTTCTCACAATAGACTCAAAGCGCAGATGACCATTATGCAAAACAGCCGTGAAAAATTGATTTTTTTTTTTCACTGCCATTTTGCATTTGTAGGGCACCTATTTTCGCAGATCCATCATAGACTTGAGTCTATTGAGAATCTGTGAAAACTGGCAAAAATAGGACATGTCCTATTGTTTAACAACCCTTTAAAACAGACCATCAAAAGAACAGTTATGTGGAATTTATGTGATTGTGAGCCTAAGGCTAGGTTCACATCTGTGTCGGAGTTTATGTTGGAGACTCTGTCACAGAGTTTGCTGAAAATCGTTGGAAAAAAAAAGTCCTGCACGAGGACTTGTTTCTTTGCTGCTTTCAGTTTCAAAACGACGGACCCATTATAGCCAATGGGGTCCGCCATGCTCCGTGTTGTTTTGGTCCCACGACGGACCCAAACAAGAGCAAGCGCTAATGTGAACCTAACATAAGGCCTTATTTATCATGGGGAGAAACGGACACTGTTGTGTGACTATAGCCTAACTTATAATAGGTCTCTTGGGTTCTCCTGAAATGTCAAACATTTTGATGGTAAATATACTGCTGCAAAGCTATTTCCACATAGAAAACACCAGAATCTGCTCTTAACCGAGCCTCCAACAAAGATGTGGACTGATGTAGGTTTCCCATAAAAAATTTTTATTAGTAATTGATATTACAAGCTGCCGGTAACTATTGACAATGGTTGGTAATTAATATCTCAGATATTTAGGACCTGCAGACAATTGATCATTCGGTCCAATTAAGTTGGAGTTCTTTCCTTTACTACAGACATCTTCCTTGGGATTCCCAGATACCAGCTGTTCTTGGAATATGATTATTTTCAACCACCTGCCATGAGATGTGGAGCCTGCTGGAAGTAGTTTATCTA
Organism: Leptodactylus fallax; assembly: GCA_947044405.1. NCBI lineage: Eukaryota > Metazoa > Chordata > Amphibia > Anura > Leptodactylidae > Leptodactylus > Leptodactylus fallax. The sequence goes on from CAMRHE010000272.1 coordinate 1,905,475, forward strand.
TATTGTGTATAAACCTTACCTGTAAAAGAAATCATGATGATAACATATATAGCGGACGCAACAGAACAGAGCATTGTGCAAGCTGTGAAAGTTATCCTAACACTGACAACAATATGAGACCCAGACAGTGGAGCCTCCGCAGCCATACATTTCAATTCATCCGCAATGTCATCCATCTCATCCATTTTCTTTGTGTCTGTGAACGTCACATGGCAGGAAAAAAAAAAACCCTCCCCAGTTTGTGTTCTGCTGTACTTTGGTACAAAAAGTCCTTATCGGTGACATCTCCACCTGCATGCGGTCTGTGTAATGTCCCTGAAATCATTAATCATAGCTAAGTACGGAGGCTGCTCTTTTCAAGGAGGGAGAAAAGAATTATTCAAAAATGACATTGTAAATGGTAATACCAGCGTTTATAGAGATATTAATACAGAGCCATACTACGGAGGAGAACGCAGGAAGATCTTCATTAGTGTATAATGTATTTATAATTTACATCTTATAGACACAAGCGTGCATTAAAAGGGCAGTGACCCCATGCCTAAAATGATGACGTCTTCATCAATGAGATAAAAATTCTTCTTGTACTCCATTTGCAAAGTGAAGAGAGTTGGTTTACGGCACATTACAAGAATGTGTGTAGGCATATCTAAGGTCTTATTCACACAACTTTTTGGTCAATTTTCTGTTCTCCATCTTTGTCCATTTTGACAAACACATGGGCCCAATACGAAATCAATGGACTTGTTTTTAATGAATGATGGCCGAGTTACAACATTTAAAAACAGATCAGTGGGTTGGGTCAAGAATGAAAGACCAATGAAATTCATCCGATTTTTTTAATGGACTACTAAAAACGGTTATAAAATTATTCAGACTTGGCCATCAAAAATGGAACAGAGCAGACAGTCAAAAATGTACTTTAGATATGTCAAAAACCACACAGTCTTGTGAATAAGGCCTTATACTTTAACCCTTTCCTGCCACCGTCATTTCTTGATTTTCGATTTTCGTTTTTGACTCCCCGCATTTCAAATCCTATAACTTTTTTATTTTACCTTTCACAGAGTAGTATGAAAGCATAATGTTTATGGGATAAATAGTATTTTGTAATGGTACCATTTAATATTCCATACGATGTACTGGGAAGCTGGAAAACAATTTAGAATCAGGTGGAATTGGTGAAAAATTGCATTTGCACAACATTCTTACAAGGTTTGTTTTCAATACAGAGTCAAAGTGACATGTCACCTGTATTCTATGGGTTGGTAAGATTCCGGGTATACCAAAACTATATAGTTTTTTTGATATTTTAACCCCCTAAAAAAATCCAAAACTTTGCAAAAAAAAAAAATTCTTGGAGTCGCCATATTCTGACACCATTAATTTATTATATTTTTTTGTGGGGCCAGATGTACTATGGCTATGGCATGGTGTTATCCATCACACAAGGACAAGAATACTCATTATAAGTAGGAGGGTTCCTGTACCTTTTCGTGCGTCCAGGAGCTTTGGAACCCCTAAAAAATAGAGATGCAACACAGGGTGATAGCTCCAAGCAGTTCAAGGAGGTAGGTGTGTAATCCCCATGTAAAAAGGAACGTAGCTTTACAATTCTGATGTTGTCATTGAAGGCCGTCCATTATAACTGTTGTGACTTTGCTGCAAACCCACTGTGTAACTGCAACTACATCAAGTAAAGCCATCGGGGAACACGAATCGTACATCAGGAAGCACTTAGCATAAGCAAGGCGCTAGCTGCCTCATTGGGTTAGCTGGCAAGACAAGAGACGCCGGTGTGTTGCCTTGTTACAAGCGCATCCTACAGCGACATAATTCTGACATAATAAAGAGTCAAGAGAAAAGTTGGACTCCATCTAATCCCTGATCAATGATGTGAGCAAACTCTTACCATACTAATCATTACTAGTCCAACGTGCCCGGGGACTGGGGCCCAGCAGCACGGAGCCGCTCTTCTGCAAGGACATTATAGCACAGTTAATGAAATATTAGTAACCCTTAGCAAGGTAAAATATTGATTAAAATACATCATTAAATGTGACATAACAGGATGTCTTTCTAACTGCGTTGTATGGAGAATGTGGATGATGAATTAATAGCTGATTTCCATTGACTGGAAGCTCTTAGGTCCCATACTTAGCTCTTTTTTTTGCTGAGCAGCAAAAATCACAGACAATTTTCCAGGGAGAAAATTAGAGAACAGATTATACTTACTGGAAAACAGAGGTGGTTTGTGCTGAAAGCTTTCCCAGTCACATGGGTTTAGTCTCCAGGCGTGATCTGTACAGTGGGTTACTATTTATGCCAGCAGAGAGGTGAACTCATAAAATGATTTAGACATAAATTCCTAGTTTTTAATCCAATATCCACTGTAGGGTCCAGGTAGACATGGACAACCTTAGGTTTAATGACAAACTGTGCAAATATTTCTTTTGGTGCCCCCCATTCATTGACCCCAACATGTAAGGGGTTTAACACAAAAGATCAGAGGTTACTCCAATTCTTGCTGTTCCAGCAAGAGCTTGGTTGCCAATGGCTTGTAAGAACACAGTGATTGTCCAACCATCCTTATGTAAATGTAAGTCATAAATCCTGTAAGTAAGGCAATCCAAGATGTACATAGATTTCTAATATAACAATAACAGCCTTAGATCCCCCCATTACGGTGACAGTCATAGAGCACCACTATAACAATGGCAGCTATAGACCACCCCCATATAACAGTCATAGTGATAGATCCCTAGTGGATAAAAATTGGTTAACAATAGCTCATATTGGGTTAAAATAAGTAAATAGATACGTACCTCTCCCCAATTTCCTGGTGCTCTGGTTCTGACTGATTCCCGTTAGTCTATCTGGTCCCTGAAAACATAGGAAGGGCCGAAAACGTCCATTCAGCTAGTCATTGGTTGAGGTGGGCCACCACGCAAATGATAGAGCAGATATCTTAGGGCATTTCCCGTGTTTTTCAATCTTTGTGAATTATAGAGAGAAGCTGTGCAGTGCTCACCTGAGATCATGGCCAATTCCAACAGGTAATCCGCAGGGGTGCTGAGAGTCAGACCCCCACCAATCCGATCTGATATCCTAAGGATAAGTCATCAGTATTGTAATCCTGAAAAACTCCTTTCAAGATTAATGCTTACAATGTAGTTCTTCATTATACAATATACGTGTCTTCCTTGTTATGTATCCACTACGCTCCAGTTTTATTGTTTATACCAGCAGGAAGCTTCAAATATGCCAGAACAGATTGAAAGTTGGTGAAGCAGTAAGATATAAAGTATATTTACCACTGACATCTGCCACACACCATTGACAGGGCAGATTGATAATTGGGCACAAAGCATATGGAACAGTTTGTATGTATTCATTATTCCAGCCCGTATACTCTTCAGAATGCTTGAAACGGAGCCAACTGTTCTACTACAAAATTCTTTGCATCTTGTATATACATGTAGAAGAGCCAAATTAGCCATTGAAATGTTTACTCTGTGCTTAAAAATATCAGCAAATAAAGCTTATTGATTGTAAAATGAAATTTTATATAATTTTCCAATATATATCCAGTATCAAGTCTTCATGGTTTTCAAGATTTCTAGTTGGAGTCACACACAATGAGTCTGTCAGCTCAAAATTATAAATAAAGATAAACACAGTTCCTTGTAGGGCTTGAGATAAGGTTTTCAAAACTCCCTTTATTATTGCAGGGGCATGTACAGTAATCTGCAGTTTGGGCTTCGGTCAGCGCTGCAGATTCCCATCCCTAATCCCATCCAAGGTCCACCCACCACTAGATGAAGGACAACCTTCTATCCTCACACATTTTTTGGAATGTCTTTTCCAAGCTACTACGCATGCCCGATGATGTCACAGTGCACCCAGAAGATTAGTACACACAACCAGTACAAGCGGTGCTTTCGTGTACACTGTGACGTCATCAGGCATGCGTAGTAGTGTGTGCTGTGCTTGGTAAAGACTTTCAGAAAGACAAGCGAGGATGGAGTCTTCATCCAGAGTCTTAGGCAAGTGCATGCCCAATGACGTCACAGTGCACTCGGACATGTAGTACTACTAGTACTTCCAGGTGCACTGGGACTTCTTTGGGCATGCACAGTAGCTGAAGACTTAAGATTAAGGACAGCCCTCTTTTCTCACTATTCTTTTCGAAAGTCTTTGGCAAGCACAGTATATGCTACTGCACATACCTGATAACGTCACAGTACATGTGGAAGTGGCGCTTGTACTAGCAGCGTGTACTGTGCTTCTGGGTGCACTGTGACACCATCGGGCATGTGCAGTAACACAGTACTCTTCCATAGCCTTGTACTGTCAGAGGAGGCATTCCTCACAGCCCAGTGATGACGCTAGGCTGTAAGGCCCGCCTTTCTGACAGTGGAGAGATATTCGTCCCAAAACTAACAGCATCGATATCTCTAGGACCTGGGCGCATACTGGGAAAGCTGGCTTTCTAGCGGTATGTAATACCACACATCTCTGAGGACATGAAAGGTCCTCTTTAACATTTTGTACTTGGTGACAGGTCCTACTTAAAGGAGTGTTCCTATCATAAACAATTGGACATGTCATAAATGCTTAGCACGTTTCACCCTTACCTATCCAATGAATGGGGTTCCCATGACCCCTATTCAGCAATGCAGGCCAGGATCCCTCCCCATAAAACCAAATGGAGAAGCGACCATTGCAGGCCATGTTTAAGCTGTCCTTTCCAGTTATGTCTATGGAGAGTTATGGAAAGAGCCAAACTTGCATGGTTCTTTCTGTAACACCCATATACTTCAACAGTCTTATGTGTTTATGCCATAAATGCTTATAATGGGAAGGACAGGTTCATCAAAAAAGTACCATATATTGGCAAATTGTAGAACTTTTCAACATCCAACAAAAAAAAAATTCTGAAACTGTGTTTACCCTTTAACTCCTTGGTGACATTCATTGTACATATATGGTGAATGTATGCAGAAGATACACTATATGGAGAAAAGTATCAGGACACGCCTCTTAATCACTGAATTTAGGTGTTTCCTTCACTTTCATTGCACCCAATCTATATAAAATACAGCCCCTTGTCATGAAGTCGCCTTTACAAATAGTGACAGAGTGGCTGACTCTGGAGCTCACTGAATCCAAACATGGTACTACAATAGGAGTCACAACTACAACAAGTCAGTTTGTGAGATTTCTTCCTTCCTAGATATTCCACCATCACCTGTATTATTGAAAAGTAGAAGTGTTTAGGAACCAAACCAAGAGCGGGGGTGCCAAGTGCTGCGGAGCATAGTGCATAAAAGTCGCCAACGCTCTGCTGACTTAATAATTGCAGAGTCCAAAACTCCTCTGATATTAACAACAGCATAAAACTGTGCCTCGCCGGGAGCTTTATGGCATGGGTTTCCATGGCAAAGCAGCTGCATGCAAGTCTTACATCACCACGCACAATGCCAAGTGTCAGATGGAGCGGAGTACAATACAATGCCAATACTGGACTCTGGGGCAGAGGGAAAGTGTTCTGTACAGTGACCAAACACACGTCTGTATCTAGAAGTCTGACGGGCAAGTTTGGGTTTAACAATTGCCAGGAGAACATTACCTACCTGACATTATTGTGCCAACTGTAACGGTGGAGGAGGAATAATACTATGGGGTTGTTATTCATGACTTGGTACTCGTACTAGTGAAGGGAAATCTTAATGCTTCAGCATTCCAAGACATCTTTGACAATTGTATGCTTCCAACTTTGCCCTATTCTGTTCCAAAATTCCAATTCAAGGTGCAAAACACCACATACCAATATTATTCCACATAAGATCATATCATACATTTTTATACCAAATGGTAGCCTTTGCTATATTAACAAACTCAGCTCTGCTGCATCTTTATTCATGGTGATATATGGGATCATATTGATTTTAGCAATTACAATTAATGATACATTCCGTCAAAATAAACAATGGGCATCTTCTAATTTTCGAAACGTAAGGATTTAGTGTTTTATCATGGAATCGTGTCCAGATCTGTGGGATATGAAAGATTCAAAAGGTTTAGAAAAGCCATCCAGTTATTACAATGTCATGATCATTTCACTATTAGATTTATGATCACATGACCAGACATGAGAGAGAGTTATCTCGGGGATAATTGTAGCACGGAGAAGACTTTCTCAGAGACATCTCTGGATTTAAATTGCAATTAAAAATGCAGCAGATTATAAGAAAATATCATTAATCTTCTTATACCAATAATGGGAAAATAATGAAATCCTGAAATATCCCTAATAAACGCCTTCATTGGTATCAACACTATTTGCAGTGTTCATCAAATTACCAAGGTCAAGATGCTTCTGCTTCATTGGTGAAGGACATCTAAGTGTATGCTATAAGCTGTGACAGGGCAGTTAAAGGTGGGTTCACACTTGCGCCGGCCAGTTTTTTCGTCGGACACAAAGTCCTACATGTCTGACTTTGTTTCCGACAAAAAAAAAAACTGGCTTCACGGTGCAAAGGGTGTAAGCACACACCCCTCATTGCTTTAAAAACCCATAGAAGTGAATGGGTTTTTAAGCAAAGCGTCCCAAACCTTTTCCTATCCAGTCCCTATCCAGTTTTCCGAGATTTAGGTCGGATACGCGGCGGACAGAGTGCCGACGCATGTGTGAACCCACCCTAAGTTTGCATGAGGGTGCAAGACCATTATAATATTGATTTTACACTATACTTAGCCTGAATAGTATCACCTCAATATGGCCAGAACACTCACTTAGACGCTAATCTGGTCCGGGAGACACCAGATAAAGACTTTTATCACTGGTCCAAGTGGTGTGACCTCCACTGGTCAGACATTACCTGACTTATCTTGTAATAAAAATTTGAGATGTTTAATTTAGCAACAGACTTCAGTAAATGTAACCTCTGACATCTTCTAGTATTGTATATGGTAGGTGGGTGCCTATAGCTTAATCACAGATTTTGCATCAGGCCCAGAATCTCTAAAGAACTTTGACGATAACTCGCCAATTGGTGAAGGTTAGACTTCTGGGCTGCCAACTGATCTTGAGAATGGTTTCACTGTAGGAACAGAGAGGAGGAATGCACAACTATGCTGCCATATGTTCACCTCTATCGGGACTGCTATAGACAGCCAATCACCACTTGGCTATCTCCATCAGTTCCAGAGCCTGTGTGACTTGCCACTCCATTCATAGAGGGAAAATGGGACCCCATTTTTGGAATTGGTGAGGGTTCAACCATTGCAGATAAGTTGTAACTTTCTAACTTGTTCTAACCCCTTTAAGTTATCTCTCTTAAGGTTTTCCCTGCGGACCTCTGTCTATGAAAAGATAGACTCAAGGCAAATTCCACCTTTCCAGTTTCCAAATAACACCTATTGTGCTTCGGCCAGTCGTCAAGGGGTTGCTCATCTTGTTGATGGAAAGGAAGCAAGGACATTGCAAAGAAAGGAAGGACAGTAAGAAGGACAGAAGGAAAAACTGCAGGAAAGAAGAAAGAAAGGAAGGACAGTATGAAATATAATAGGAAAGAAGGAAGGTCAGTAGGAAGGAAGGACAGTAAGAAGGACTGCAGGAAAGAAGGAAGGGCAGTAGAAGGAAGGAAGGAAAGTAAGAAGGACAGCAGGAAAGAAGGAAGAACAGTAGGAAGGAATGACAGCAAGAAGTACTGCAGGAAAGAAGGAAGGGCAGTAGGAAGGAAGGACAGTAAGAAGGACAGCAGGAAAGAAGGAAGAGCAGTAGGAAGGAAGGACAGTAAGAAGGACAGCAGGAAAGAAGGAAGAGCAGTAGGAAGGTAGGACAGTAAGAAGGACTGCAGGAAAGAAGGAAGGGCAGTAGGAAGTAAGGACATTAAGAAGGACTGCTGGAAAGAAGGAAGGGCAGTAGGAAGGAAGGACAGTAAGAAGGACTGCAGGAAAGAAGGAAGGGCAGTAGGAAGAAAGGACAGTAAGAAGGCCAGCAGGAAAGAAGGAAGAGCAGTAGGAAGGAAGGACAGTAAGAAGGAATGCAGGAAAGAAGGAAGAGCAGTAAGAAGGACCAGTGGATAAAGGAAGGGTAGTAGGAACGTAAGCAGGGAAGAAGGAAAGGAAGGGAAAAGAAGGGTAGGTGGGAGAGGGAGAGCAAAGGAAAGAAGGAAAACCTTATATAAACATACTAAAAAACAGTCACATCAATTAATGTAAATTGGCCCCTTTCTGCACTAACATTTGATGTTAAAGTATTTTTCTCTCCGCTTTATAAAACACTGTGACATCTGAATACAGCAATGTTTAGTTTTGTGCACTATGTACAGGAGATGTTAGATGAAGTACAGCCTTACCACAGCCACATATAACATAAAAACTCAGTATGTCAGAAGTTCCTTCATTCCCCATCACAGAAGTCTATGATTATAGATAAAAACCTGATGGTAAGCAATGCAAGCGCAATAACAAATAAAAAAAAAGATTATTTTAGGGCTCCATTAGTGTTTATTGGTTATTTAGTATGCGGTAGGCAGTTATTACTTATAATGGAGCAAAATGGTAATTCTTTGTAGATAAAACTGTGAAAGGCTTTTAACCAGCATGCTATATGTAAGTGAAAAAGCTTCACAAATACACTAATACATCAAGACCCATACAATTTCCCCAAATTTCTGAATAAATAGACTACAGTAACAAACTTGCTACTGTTATATCATATAGCTTATACAAAAAGAGTCGCAAACTTTCTTCATATAATAAGCACAAGAATGTGCGCCATAGAGCGAGGACTCCAAATGGAAATGCTATCCCACTTTATTTACATGGCCTTGGACATTAGCGGACTATCAATGCCATTCAGGTTTGCCTTTAAAACCATATCCAGTTTGGACTTTAAACTGTTGTCACAAGGGCCACCCCACGATAAATCCTACTAACGGGAATGGGGGATAAACCTGACAGCAAGTGGTCAATTTCCCTGCAGGAGAAATGAAGGATTACACGGTGTTCATAGACATAAATGTAAGGCATGGGCACGCTGAGTCCTCCAGAGTGAGAGACACTCTTCGTAAACACTCTCTTTTTGCTTACTATTGGGCTTTCCTTTAGTAAAGAGGTTTTATTGGACTTTTTATTGATGATCTAATTTTTTGTGTTACTGAGGGACGACGTTTACTTTGATGGGCAAAATTATAGTACCAGGCACTAAGGTCGAAACTATGGGGGGTTCAAAGGTCAAAGGTAGCAGCCTTGTGCCTGACACATAAGTAGACAAGAATTATTGTGTACATGACGCATGATTAATGGGGGCATATTACAGATCTTGCATTAGAACCAAGAAACTAATTGTAGGGGGGTCCCAGGTGTTAGACTACCACTCATCCTACAGTATATGGCCTAGGTACAGCTACTCTGCATTTATTTATAAGGAGGAACTTGGAACTGATTTTGAAGTGGATTCTGCCTCCAAATCAGCTCCAAATTCTGGCCTAATTCTGCCTCCCATTGTAACAGTTGCTTCTTTTTTTCCGGACACTGAAAAAAGAAACGTCCTGCTCGATCTTGCTATGGAGTCCACGGCTGTATTCGGCCCAGAACTACAGACAAATACAGCATAAACCAGCAGCGGGAAGCCAAAATTCTGCTTCGGCTTTCTGCTGCGAGATGCAGAGGGTCGGAAAGTGGAGAGGAATCTTAGATGGAAGACTGCTTCAAATTCCTCGTAACTTCTTGTCGTGCAAATCTGTCCTAAAACATGACAAATCCATTGGGAACATGGGCCAGTTTGGGCACACAATACTGATGTAAAGTAATTTAATCATGGGGTGATGTAATGTTAGAACCATCAAACACTAAAGAGCATATTTATGGGCCAAATTCTGGGAGTCCCAGCACCCAAAGCATTCAGCCAAAATTTTCAGACGGCCATGCCACCTTTTACTAAAGTCTTCACCCCTGTGATATGGACTGGCATATAAAGTGCCCATGTTACAGTTTATTATGATCGAGACGGCTGAAGGATGGTGGAGATTTGCTCGCTCTTCCAGGGTGCTGGGAGGTCACCCTCAGCCTCCTATACATTTTGGATGAATTGACGAATATGTTAGCGTTTCATCAATATAGATTCATATACTTTATGACGCAAGTGATAAATCTTCCCCAATATTTGATACATATATTATTCTTCTCTGTATATAATGTTACTCCAATCTTTCTGGGCTAACTATTTGTGTAGAGGAATAATGAATAGAGGCTGGCATAGAAATGTGGGACAATACAGCTGCTTGTCGCTTTCTTTCCTACTACTTACGATCTCATTCATTGCTCGCCTTTTTTCAGCTCTGCGTCTAATTTGTTTACATGTTCCAGCCCGGAGCAGCCATTGAACAGTAACTGGTACACAGCAGACTGCCGGAGACACCACATAACCTTCCTCTTAAAGACTTTCTTCTGTATAGCAAGGCCATAAAAATGAAAATGCGCTTTCTCTATTGCCCTTTATGCAGGCCACTTCCAGTTTCCCGCTGTCCTTTAGAAGAATGCTTATTTTCTGCATGCCTGGTTGTCACGCTGCCTACACAAGAAGTAGCTGTCCCTCCAGGTCTCTCTCACATTTTGTATGTTTTTTTGTTGAAATATCAAAAATTATATATTAGGATTCATAACTTTTATGTTCCCACTTGTATAAAGGACTTTGAAAAGATATACTGCAGATAGATGGATAAATAGATAGATAGATAGATAGATAGATAGATAGATAGACAGACAATACAAAAAATGCAGGGCACTCCGCACACCGCACAAGGGCATATGAAAACCGTAAAGGGCACTACTGATGTAGTTAAAAACACCTAATATAATCTACAATTTAGAGGCTCTTTGTTATACACATTTGATCAAACAGTAAAAAGCCCACCTGCCACGACAAGGCAACCTCATTCAGATGGGAACCTACACTAAAAAAACATGCCTCTCAGGGACCCAGAATAGGTCTACAGTGTGAACACAGGGCAATGTACCTCTCTTGGAAAAAAAAATGTATATATTGCTTCGCAATGAGCACCCATTCACACTGGGATGTGCAATCTTAACCCTTTTTTTTTTTTTTTTTTTTTTTTGTCGTGTATTAGATAGATAGATAGATAGATAGATAGGAGAAAAGATCAATACTAGTAACACCAGAAATGGGCATACAACCTCTGGGCAATAGCAGATTGACTACAGAATCTAAAAATAATGGATCAGTACTCCAGTGAGTGGTCAGAATGCTGACCTCTTCATTTTTAACAGATATATTGATAGATGTTATAATAAAAAAATAGGCAGCACCCTGATTCGGTGGAAAAAATCATGGACTTTTATTTTGCTCACTTGCCTACGCCTTTTATAGTCAGATATATAGATATAGTAGATGGATAGATAGAGAGATAGATAAGATATATATATATATATACACACACGTGGACAAAATTGTTGGTACCCCTCGTTTACTGAAAGAAAAACCCACAATGGTCACAGAAATAACTTGAATCTGACAAAAGTAATTTGCCAAACTACATGTTGACAAGCCACAAAGCTTCTGGGAGAATGTCCTATGGGCAGATGAGACAAAAATCGAAACTTTTTGCAAGGCACATCAGCTCTATGTTCACAGACGGAAAAATGAAGCATATCTTGAAAGGAACACTGCCCCTACTGTGAAACATGGAGGAGGCTCTGTTATGTTCTGGGGCTGCTTTGCTGCATCTGGCAGAGGGTGTCTTGAATCTGTGCAGGATATAATGAAATCTCAAGACTATCAAGAGATTCTAGAGAGAAATGTGCTGCCCAGTGTCAGAAAGCTTGGTCTCAGTCGCAGGTCATGGGTCTTGCAACAGGATAATGACCCAAAACACACAGCTAAAAACACCCAAGAATGGCTAAGAGGAAAACATTGGACTATTCTGAAGTGGCCTTCTATGAGCCCTGACCTAAATCCTATTGAGCATCTTTGGAAGGAGCTGAAACATGCCGTCTGGAAAAGGCACTCTTCAAACCTGAAGGCCTGTTTCATGAGTTTTCTTTTTAAAAAATTCAGTTGAAGCATGGTTGAAAAGCAATGTCTGACTTTCATTTCTTCATTTTCAAAGAATTTTTATATATTATTACTTTTGTCAGATTAAAGTTATTTCTGTGGCCATTTTGGGTTTTTCTTTCATTAAACGAGGGGTACCAACAATGTTGTGTATATATAGCAAGAGAGGAGATAGATAGGCAGATAGATAGATAGATAGATAGATAGATAGATAGATAGATAGATAGATACAGTGAATACCGCCATTGAGAAGATCAGGGCAGCCAGTTGCTGGCTAGCCAGGGCTTCTACTGTAGAGGTTAAGGTAGAAATAGCACACCAACACTTGGAGGTGACGGTTTCACCGTGCACTTTACTTGAGGTAGGTTACTAGTACAGCCAAACTGCACAGGAGTTTCACAAAAGCTCTAAAAAATGCAAGTAACAACCTTTTCTGAATACATTAGAGTCACTGACGTAACTATAGGTGTTGCAGAGGTCACAGCTATGACTTGGCCCAGAAGCCAGGGGGGACCCACTTGTCACCTTCAACACACTAAGGCTAAATAAACTTCTTTGTCCTCTTTTCTGATTTCCTTTAATGGCTGGTGGTCTGTTCTTTGTAAACTTATAACCCCTACCTCTGGAACCCATGGTACAATGGAGTGAGAAGATTTATGATACACAGCCTTCCATTGTCAGAAAGGAGAAAATTAACCCTTTCATGGCAAAAAAAAAAAAAAGAAATATCAGTCAGTCAGCAGCATGTAGTCAAGGTGGGATTCTGTGGGGGAATTTGTGGCACAAAAGGGGCCATGATTACTATGTGGGGGCAACAACTGCAGTTGGAAATGATAGGAAACTTGTGGGCACACAGACATGTTGTGAACAAGTCTTCATGGTGGTCTGGGCCCCTATAGTAAAGTAATGAAAATGCTGCTATGATGTACGAATGAGATGCGGCTGATGGTTGTGAGAAGTTGCACCAAACTAAGCTTTTGGCATGATAGAAAATATCAAGCCACAGCATGCTTAGTTTGTACCTTGGGAAGCGCAAAAAGACTCTGACCGCAGCAGAGGGAACACATTGTTACACACAAAGAAATGTACTGAGCACAAACACATGCAAGTTACAGTACAAGGCCTACCTTGAGTGGAAACTTTTTTTCACGTACTACAAGCCCTACATTTTCTTGTTGGTTTCTTTCCAAATTTTATCGGTGGTGGATCCTTCAGAGGGACATGGTCTTGACAGGAAGAACAATACTAAGAGAGTAGACAGTAGGAAGGTGCTCTTATCATGTCATGAAAAGGAATGGAGATACCAGGGATTTTCACTTCTTTGCAGATTGCCCATTCCTTGGAGAACGGAGATCTCCTGTCCTGGGCAGTCAGAGGTATTGTGGTGTCACGCACCTTCCTAAAGGAGCCTAATTTTTCAGTTTTGCTCTTCTATGTTTGCCAATATGACTTCATTGGATCTTTATTACATGGACTGCGGTTATCATGACATATGTAATACAATTTTCAGATACTTATTATAGAATAATACTCTTAGAACAAAGAATCTGACACAATTCCATAAGGTTCAGCTCCAGTGATGTAGAGGGAAGGCGGCAGACTTGTATAGTCCTGTAATTCTGTGCCTACAGCTTTATACATGCCTGTATATCTTTTTAATGGCCGTAGTTCTATACACCATATAACAGATTGAGAGAACTATATATAATGAGTCAAACAATAGAAGTTCAATGACTTAATTCAACCGCTTCATCTCTTTTATTGAGCCTTTATATTCCTCCGGCTTGTAGAATTGTGTAGTCACTTTCTGTAAAAGTCAGTCGTCTTTAGAGAAAGATTGCGGTTATATTTCACTGCGGACAGCGCAGACAGACGATGTTTTGTAAGGGCGGCTGCAGATCTGACCTCATGTAGCCTGCTATTTAACCTTATGCAACAAATCTGAATTCTTCCTAGCAATATAATGTATAAAATCGTATATAGTTTTACTATATTATACTGTACATTGCAGAACAATTCCATGGTCAACAATAAATCACTTTTCATGTCAGGATACAACATGGAGAAATACAAACCATATCAGGGGCCACAATACATAAAGCATTCACCTTAAAAGTACCTGCCCACTATCCCATTACATGGATGGCATGTGTGAGACTGAAGTAATACATTTCTTAGTTTAACTGAGAAGCTTGTAGTTAAAAGGCATAGCCTTCTGGGATAGCAGCCGACCAATACAGAGGCACAGTCCGCTAATCTCATGACCCTGTGCTGAAAAAACCCAGTCGCACCTCCTCAATGCCCATGCACATTGTTACCAGGTCCAGTTGTTTATTTATGCCTTGAAAAATCCCCATGTGAAGAATATCGCCTCGCCCAGCCGCCTGGCACGCCTGCGATCAAACTTCTTTCTTAACCTCCCACTCACACACTGTGAGTAGACCGGGTCATAGGATAAAATGAAATGAGCGATATAAATTTTATATGTTTAATAACCCAAGTGGGTCGGTATGGATTAATAGCATATACAGAAATATACAATATTAATATGATCAAGCATAAACATACAAGCAAAAGGGCAATGATACAATACACAAAAATAAACAGGGGAATTAAAAGATAGAGAAAATACCGTCATAGGCTCGTAGTCCGTTTCTCTAGGCCACAGCAGAGTTTTGGGCCTAGGGCTCAAGCTTAAGCAAGTTGCATAAAACAATCCTCCTACATGCTGTCCAGAACAAGTGAAAGGCTTCAGGCCTCACTGCTAGGCCCTCAATGCATTCCTCAGTAGGGCAAGCCCTCTCATCTTCTCCCAGATCAGAGTTCCTTACTGCCTCTTTGCTGAATGACCCCAGAATCCAGGTCTGCCCACAGCATATGGCTAGTGCTCCACCCACCCCTTGCACCCAGGCAGCCCCCCTTCTCCCACCTTTGCAGAACCCTCGGAGAGATGGGTGAAGTTAAGGCTTGCTATCCCCCATCCCATCTGGCCAGGGATAATAAAAGTGCCTGGCTATAGCAAGCCATCTCCAATGAACACACATAAAACCAGTGAAGCGTATCGTCCAGCAATGTGGACTCAACTAAAGCACCGCATTCCAAGTGGGGGAAGGACTGACCTAAGCAAGTAAAACACACTTCCAAGAAAGATATAAAACTGAGGGTCGGTTCATCACACCTCCCCCTTTTAGAGCGTGTCGGGAGGAAGGACGATCCTAAGATCGAATTCCGCGGACACCTTGGCGGCCTAACCCCGCCGGGACCTGCGCTGGTCCCTGACCATATTCCTGGCGTACTGATACCCTCTTCCTCTCCTGTCTGAATGGAGACTCTTCTAAGGTTCAGGCTCTGAATTAAGTAGACCTGGCTACCTCCTGCTTGCTCTGGGTCCCTCCCCCGAGTGCTGGCGTCCCTCAGACCCACACTCACAACCCCAGGCCCTTGTGGTACCGGTGCTGAGACCCCATCCCGGCAGTCTCCGCCCACCTGGCTACCCCCGGCCTGCACTGGGACCTCGTTGTGAGTGCTGGCATCCCGCAGATCCACACTCGCAACCCCAGGCCCTTGTGGTACCGGTGCTGAGACCCCATCCCGGCAGTCTCCGCCCACCTGGCTACCCCCGGCCTGCACTGGGACCTCGTGCTGAGTGCTGGCATCCCGCAGATCCACACTCGCAACCCCAGGCCCTTGTGATACCAGTTTAGAGACCCCTTCCTGGCAGTCTCTCAGGGTCTCTCCCACACTAGCCGCTAGTTGGGAGAGTTCTAGGAGATTCTGCACCTCCCCCTTTGCTTCCAAACCTAGGGGCACCTCTGGTTCTGGCACAGGTATGTTTGGACCCTGTCCTCCCTCCCAGACGCCTTGCCCCTTTGGGCCTACACCCTGTTCCTCCTGTACTTGGGTGGGTGATGGTGATACCTTGGGCAAATGACTGAGATTATGCTTCCCCAAACCATCCCTCCACAATACATTGACAGGTAATACATTTGACACACCCCCTTCTTGGGTCCCACCTCCAGCACCCCATGCCGTCTGCACTTGGGCCATGGGCACGACTGGCACACCTTGGATGGCTGTTTCTCCTTCCCAGGACTCTTTCACAAGAGTTAGGGGCCCACGTACATGTCTCCCGTACAAGAGCTCAAAGGGGAAGAACCCCGTTGAGGCTTGCGGCACCTCCCGGTAAGCGAACAGCAGGTGCGGGAGATAAGGCTCCCAGTCGCGCCCGTGGGACTCGACTAACATCCTGAGCATCTGCTTCAGGGTGCCATTGAACCGTTCACACAGGCCATTGGTCTGTGGGTGATACGGGCTGGACACCAGATGTTGCACCTCTGTTACCTTACACAGGCCTTGCATCAAGGCAGACATGAACTGGGTACCTTGGTCTGTGAGCATCTCTCTGGGAAATCCAACACGGGAGAAGATGCCTACCAGAGCCTTGGCCACTACATCAGCCCGGGTGGAAGACAGAGCGACAGCTTCCGGGTACCTAGTAGCGTAGTCTACTACCGTTAATACGAAACGTTTCCCGGTGCGGCTGGGAATGGACAGGGGTCCAATGAGATCCACAGCCACCCGCTGGAAAGGTTCGGTTGTGATGGGCATAGGGATCATTGGTGCTTTGGAGCCTTGCCCCGCCTTGCCCATCCTCTGACAAGTGTCACATGAACGGCAGTATTTAGCTACATCTGTCCCCATCTTAGGCCAGTAGAATAAGTGGCTGAGGTGAGCCTTGGTCTTAGCGATCCCCAGGTGGCCTGCCAGTGGAATATCATGAGCAATTCGCAACAACTCCACCCGGTAGGGTTGGGGTACCACCAAATGTTTCTCCCTAAGCCGACTTTCTTTTCCCTTTGTGGGGATCGTTTCCCGGTACAACCTCCCTTGCTCCCAGTACACGCGGTCCTTGTCCGACTCCAAGGGAGGTTGATCAGCACGCTCCTTCAATGCGGCCAGACTGCGGTCAGCTTGGACAGCGTCCCTGAACTCCTGACTGGAACCAGACAGAAGAGATGTGCATGTCACATACCCGCCGGGCTCCTCCGGCTCCAGTGTGGGGAGGCTAGTCATGGCGGTCTCAGTGCCATCTCCGGGTGACAGAGGGAACGGCTCAGGGGTCGGAGCGCCTTCCACCCCTCTAGCACTCTGGCTGCGGGTTACCACTGCAACACCAGCAGTCCGTTCCTCATCCGGATCGGCCCTGAGATCCCCGTGACCCACCTGACCACCTGGCACATTGTCCTCAGTTGGGGTTGCCCCCAGCATCTCAGAAGAGCTACCCTGTAAATCTGCAAGGCAAGAATTAGCAATTACATTGACATTGCATTCATTCATTGATTCACAGTGAACTGCATGGGTGAATGGCTGAGCCAGGGTCACACTGAGGGGGCTCTCATCACCCGCAGATGTGGGCGGGGCTACAGCCAGGTCAGCATTCCACAATGTCTCATTCACATGCTCACTGATTACTTTAGCTGGACGCACAGCAAGGGGAGACAAAAGGCTAACCCCTCCCTCTGCCTGTGTGACAGGCTTCAACACCTCATTAAAATCATCCTTCAGTACAGACATTTTGTCACAGCGAGGTGGGGCTGCTCCCACCCCTTATTGGGACACCAAGGGCCCCAAATCTCTTCCCAATAGTACATTGGCAGGCAGATCAGACACTAGCCCCACATCACGCATCCCTTTTCCCGCACCCCAGTCCAAATGGACGCAAGCCATGGGCACAGTTACGCGTTCTTGTCCAATACCCTTCAGGGTCAGATTTTTTTCCAGGGATAATACTGTCCGCAGGGACCAAGTCAGGTTGCACCAGAGTAATCTGCGCCCCAGTGTCCCGAAATCCCATGACCACTTTACCCCCCACAATGACCTGTTGACTGTTGGCATCAGATTGCAACCCCTCCCTCCCCACCAAGTATACAGATGAGCCAGCTGCCGTGGCTGGGGAAACAGGGGGGTTCTTAGAGCGGTTGGGGCACTCCGCCTTGAAATGTCCTGGCTGGTTACAAGCATGACACCGCCTTGTCTCTCCTTGGGACTTGGAGGGGGTCCCCGGGGCGCCCAGAGTTCTTGAGACAGGGGAAGTAGAGGGGGCACCCGGGACAGAGTTTGTCTTACCCCACTTGGAGACCGCAGGCTGTGGTGAACTCCAACTTTGCCCCTCCTTCCAGCTTGAGGGTCTCTGCAGTGTGGCTCCTCTCTTGATCCCTTGCTCCCTGGTGGACACATAGTCGTCAGCAATCTCTGCAGCCTTGTCTGCTGTTTTGGGTTTCCAGTCACACACGAACTGGCGGACCTCCAGAGGGCACACCTGGAGAAATTGTTCCTTTATCATAAGATCCCCAATTCCCTCAAACGTGGTGACAGTAAGTCCTTTGATCCACTGCCAGAATGTAACCTGTAAGTGGTGCAGAACATCCGCATAGCTCTCTGTGGGACCCCGCTGGATGTTCCGGAACTTTTTGCGGTACACCTCCGGCGTGAGCCGGTATCTCCGGATCAGCGCCGCTTTGATGGTCTCATAGTCCGCGTCCACTGGTAAGCTCGTGGAAACATCCAGGCCTTTTCCCTTCAGCCGGGGAGACAGGTAACGGGCCCATTCTGCCTGGGGAATATGATGCTGCTTACACACCCGCTCAAATCCCCGCAAGAACAAGTCCAAGTCCCCGTTATCTTCCAAGATTGGAAAGTCCTCGGATCAGATCTTTAGTGCTCGGGCTCCTGGAGTTGGTGAAGGGGAAGGTTGTGCCTGCTGGCAAAGTTCCAGCTTTTTTAGCTCAAGCTGATGCTCCAACTCCGCCCGACGCTCTGCAGCAGCGGCCTCTCTCTCCGCCCGGCGCTCTGCAGCTTCTCTCTCCGCCCGACGCTCTGCAGCAGCGGCCTCTCTCTCCGCCCGGCGCTCTGCAGCTTCTCTCTCCGCCCGGCGCTCTGCAGCTTCTTGGTACTGGTGAATCACCTGCAGACGGGCGCTATAGTCACTGGCGTCTATCTGCTGTAAGGCCATTTGCAAGTATAAGTCCGTTACCCCCACAGAACTGTGGTTACTGGTCCCTCCAGGCACAGTTACCTCTGTGGTCCGGGCACCTGCGGAACCATCTGGCATGGTGATGTTTTCTGGTGCCAGCCTCTCAGGACTTTGCTCCGCCTCCTGCATGGCTATGGTAGCTTCCATATCCGCCATCTCCTGGAGTTCAGCAGCAACCAAGTCCTGCAGACATTTGGTTATGCTTCTGGTCCCACCAGCCATCCACTGGAAGCCGTTGCCAAATAAAAGATAGGACAGAAAAAAGAAGAAGGGAGGGAACAGTACTGTACCAAACTTTCACCGTATTTTAAGCTTGATCTCATACCGCGCTCGTTCCATAGGATTGCCACAATCCCCAGTGTCTGCGTGATACCACGCCCACACACTGTTACCCTAAGATCCCACAACGCTGCCACCACTGTGAAGAATATCGCCTCGCCCAGCCGCCTGGCACGCCTGCGATCAAACTTCTTTCTTAACCTCCCACTCACACACTGTGAGTAGACCGGGTCATAGGATAAAATGAAATGAGCGATATAAATTTTATATGTTTAATAACCCAAGTGGGTCGGTATGGATTAATAGCATATACAGAAATATACAATATTAATATGATCAAGCATAAACATACAAGCAAAAGGGCAATGATACAATACACAAAAATAAACAGGGGAATTAAAAGATAGAGAAAATACCGGCATAGGCTCGTAGTCCGTTTCTCTAGGCCACAGCAGAGTTTTGGGCCTAGGGCTCAAGCTTAAGCAAGTTGCATAAAACAATCCTTCTACATGCTGTCCAGAACAAGTGAAAGGCTTCAGGCCTCACTTCTAGGCCCTCAAAGCATTCCTCAGTAGGGCAAGCCCTCTCATCTTCTCCCAGATCAGAGTTCCTTACTGCCTCTTTGCTGAATGACCCCAGAATCCAGGTCTGCCCACAGCATATGGCTAGTGCTCCACCCACCCCTTGCACCCAGGCAGCCCCCCTTCTCCCACCTTTGCAGAACCCTCGGAGAGATGGGTGAAGTTAAGGCTTGCTATCCCCCATCCCATCTGGCCAGGGATAATAAAAGTGCCTGGCTATAGCAAGCCATCTCCAATGAACACACATAAAACCAGTGAAGCGTATCGTCCAGCAATGTGGACTCAACTAAAGCACCGCATTCCAAGTGGGGGAAGGACTGACCTAAGCAAGTAAAACACACTTCCAAGAAAGATATAAAACTGAGGGTCGGTTCATCACACCCCAATAACAGTTTAATTCCCTCTTAGTGACTCCCACATAGTATAATGATCTCCTAGTGGCTCCCACACAGTATAATGCCCTCTTAGTGGCTCTCACATAGTATAATGATCTCCTACTGGCTCCAACAAAGTATAATACCCTCTTCATGGCTCCCACATAGTATAATGATCTCTTAGTGGCTCCCACACAGTATAATACCCTCTTAGTGGCTCCCACATAGTATAATGATCTCCTACTGGCTCCCACACAGTATAACAGCCTCTTAGTGGCTCCCACATAGTATAATAATCTCCTAGTGGCTCCCACAATGTATAATACCCTCTTAGTGGCTCCCACATAGTATAATGATCTCCTAATGGCTCCCACACAGCATAATACCCTCTTAGTGGCTTCCACATAGTATAATGATCTCCTAGTGGCTCCCACACAGTATAATACCCTCTTAGTGGCTCCAACATAGTATAATGATCTCCTACTGGCTCCCATACAGTATAATATCCTCTTAGTGACCCTCACACAGCATGGGACTGAGCTGCGTTCAGGCCATGTGACCAATGAACATGACAGCACATGACTTTTGAAGCAGAAGCTGCGTTCAGGGAGCGATGCTGCTGCTTCAAACAGCTGATCTGCAGGAGTCTCTGGTATCAGACTCCCATAGATCTTCAACTGATGATCTATTCCCAGTGTAGCCTTGACCAAGCAAGTAATGCTGCTGCCTTTAGTTAGAGCCATCAATCACACAGCAGACCCAGATCATCTCTACCCGCATGTAAGGGGATTTTAAAACTTTATTTATATTGCTCGACCTGAACGACGGACAGCCATATCGCTGTTTTAGCGGTTATACACGGAAACTGGCGGAACCCATTGACTACAATGGGGTCCGTCGGGTGTCCACCGTTTCAAAACTGAAACTGCCCTCCGTGCAGGACTTTTCTCTCTGCCGATTTTTGGCGATTTCAGCGACGGAGTCTCCAACGGAGAAGTGCACTTAGCCTTAGTTGTTGTGCACCCCTCTTGTGTTTGTTCCTTATTGTGTGTTATATTGTCTTTGGGGCTAATAGTGCACAGCACAACCAAACCTAGCTGATGGGAGATGTCAGTCTTATCAAGTCATGCTACCTGCTCCTCCCCCTAAGCAAAGCTGACAAATCAGAAGAGAGGAGGCAGAGCAGGGAAGTCTCAAGTGCTTCTGCTTGAAATCTCTGTGAGGCAGTTGAGGGAGGGCAGGGACAGTGGGTGAGGCGGCGGCCATCTTGTGTGAGCTGGGGAGAAATGGAGAAGTGTAAACCCTCTCAGAGATACAACTACATGTTGGACATGGAGAGTTGGAGCAGTTAGGGGAAGAAATGTAACCGACCTGTTATTGATGCTGACACCCCGTCCAGTGCCCTCCATTTTTTGGGTTTCTGCTATTCTTCAATACAATTGAATTGGAGGAACACAAGTTGTCTATAGAATTACTACATATTTACCTCACCATCTTACACATGACATATATTACACAAAGAAATATTACTATGACACACTTTAATATCCAATATATCTGACCAGTGTCTATGTAATGCATATGTTGGTCTAGAGACAGGAGGAGCAATGGAGGGACTAAGTGACTAACTTCTCCAAATGATTAATCTTGGGATATGGCGTCTACATTTGCGAGTCAGTCTTGATCCTAGGTATATCATGGGACCCTATATAAACAGCATGCTTCCCCTATAGCACCTACACAACTGCTCAGCACATCTGAAGTTGGAAATAAGACATAAAAGTGATGAATAAATCAATGAGATGAATTTATTATAAACCTCATCAGTTGTAGAAGGAATCCGGTGTATGATGAGGTTCACTGCGAAGCTTTCATTGTTCTGGCCCTCCGGACAGCATGGACGTGAATGACAAGCCACAGGATGGTGAATGTGTCCGACAGGCGGGCGGAGGAAGGTGTGGGGGCGCTGAAACAGGAAAAATACATCAGATCATGACAGGATTTAGGAATCTCTTCACGTATTCTATCCAGAAGATGAAACCTTGTACAGCCATTATACTTCTTCCTCAGATAAAGTAATGGTTGCTATAGGTCACGCCACAGTCTATAAACTCTATTTCCTGTTATTGCACCACTCACTAGTCCACTAGCCCAACACCGGAGCCTGGTACTACAGCAATTTCTGCACCCTCTATACTGACTCCCTGCTTATAATTTTATATTGTAACATGGGCGGGGCTGTGACAACCTGGTTGAACATCGGGAGGCCCCAGCAATAAAAATCTATATACTATAATGTGTGACTCGCATAAACACCTGCTCACATATTATACTGGCCTGAAAAGTAAACCAGGAAAAACGTGATAACGTAAGAGAAATTGTACAATGTGAAAGAAGTGATGTCATTGTGAGCAGTCATCTCACACACTGAGGTCTGTCCGGAGGGGAACATTCATTACATTTCCCATTACTTATAACACAATGTCCTATCCTTACCTGATCGCTTCATAGCTGAATAGATGTCCCTCCATCTTTTCTTCCCAGTTGTAGAGATGTAGAGAAGAGGCTGAAGTGAAGGAAGCCGAAGACAACAGAAGCTGATGATGACTGCCTGGACAGATATTACCACCAATACCTTGGGTGACTCCTATACCTGTAACCATAAGCAAATAAAGACACTCTAGCCAGTAATGTGGGTTAAGTGGTGGTTAGGCCATTCCATGCCCCGGCTCTTCTCTACCTGGCGATCATCGTCCGAATGCCAACCGTTGCCAGGCAGTGGGCACGTAAGGCTGTTCTCCTTGATGCCCGAAGGCATGGAATTTCCGCCATGGCTGTGACAGCTTCCACAAAGACCAGTCTGAATTCACTAAGTCTGTAACAAAGAAAGGAGAAAAACACAACCAACCAGGTAAAAAGGACTGAAAAAACCATGACGGGTGCGGGGGTTGTAGAAAGAAAAAATCTCCACTTGCAGGCTGGGTCGGTGTAACTCTCATTATCAGGCCCTATCAGGGCCTCCTAGACCCCAAGAAAATATTCCTTCCTGGCCACAAGGAAAATGGTACAAAGCCAGGCTGGACAGGGCACACCTTCTGTCTCCATTCTACTGTACAATGCTTTATAACAGAGAGAGAAGGTTTATCACAATGTATTCTGGGAGTTATAGTTCAACAATTAAACTGGACATAGGGACTTCTACAATACTGCCCCACACTTACAAGAATATGACTACTATAATGCTGCCACCTACAGTACAGACCAAAAGTTTGGACACACCTTCTCATTCCAAGAGTTTTCTGTATTTTCATGACTATAAAAATTGTAGATTCACACTGAAGGCATCAAAACTATGAATTAACACATGTGGAATTATATACTTAACAAAAAAGTGTGAAACAACTGAAAATATATCTTATATTCTAGGTTCTTCAAAGTAGCCACCTTTTGCTTTGATTACTGCTTTGCACACTCTTGGCATTCTCTTGATGAGCTTCAAGAGGTAGTCACCTGAAATGGTCTTCCAACAGTCTTGAAGGAGTTCCCAGAGATGCTTAGCACTTGTTGGCCCTTTTGTCTTCACTCTGCGGTCCAGCTCACCCCAAACCATCTCGATTGGGTTCAGGTCTGGTGACTGTGGAGGCCAGGTCATCTGGCGTAGCACCCCATCACTCTCCTTCTTGGTCAAATAGCCCTTACACAGTCTGGAGGTGTGTTTGGGGTCATTGTCCTGTTGAAAAATAAATGATGGTCCAACTAAACACAAACCGGATGGAATAGCATGCTGCTGCAAAATGCTGTGGTAACCATGCTGGTTCAGTATTCCTTCAATTTTGAATAAATCCAAAACAGTGTCACCAGCAAAGCACCCCCACACCATCACACCTCCTCCTCCATGCTTCACGGTGGGAACCAGGCATGTAGAGTCCATTCGTTCACCTTTTCTGCGTCGCACAAAGACACGGTGGTTGGAACCAAAGATCTCAAATTTGGACTCATCAGACCAAAGCACAGATTTCCACAGGTCTGATGTCCATTCCTTGTGTTCTTTAGCCCAAAAAAGTCTCTTCTGCTTGTTGCCTGTCCTTAGCAGTGGTTTCCTAGCAGCTATTTTACCATGAAGGCCTGCTGCACAGAGTCTCCTCTTAACAGTTGTTGTAGACATGTGTCTGCTGCTAGAACTCTGTGTGGCATTGACCTGGTCTCTAATCTGAGTTGCTGTTAACCTGCGATTTCTGAGGCTGGTGACTCGGATGAACTTATCCTCCGCAGCAGAGGTGACTCTTGGTCTTCCTTTCCTGGGGCGGTCCTCATGTGAGCCAGTTTCTTTGTAGCGATTGATGGTTTTGGCCACTGCACTTGGGGACACTTTCAAACTTTTCGCAATTTTTCGGACTGACTGACCTTCATTTCTTAAAGTAATGATGGCCACTCGTTTTTCTTTACTTAGCTGCTTTTTACTTGCCATAATACAAATTCTAACACTCCATTCAGTTGGACTATCAGCTGTGTATCCACCTGACTTCTGAACAACACAACTGATGGTCCCAACCCCATTTATAAGGCAAGAAATCCCACTTATTAAACCTGACAGGGCACACCTGTGAAGTGAAAACCATTTCAGGTGACTACCTCTTGAAGCTCATCAAGAGAATGCCAAGAGTGTGCAAAGCAGTAATCAAAGCAAAAGGTGGCTACTTTGAAGAACCTAGACTATAAGACATATTTTCAGTTGTTTCACACTTTTTTGTTAAGTATATAATTCCACATGTGTTAATTCATAGTTTTGATGCCTTCAGTGTGAATCTACAATTTTTATAGTCATGAAAATACAGAAAACTCTTGGAATGAGAAGGTGTGTCCAAACTTTTGGTCTGTACTGTATGTCCAAGAATATAACTACTATAATAATGCCTTCCATGTCCAAGAATATAACTACTATAATACTGCTCCTATGTACAAGAATATAACTGCTATAATACTGCTCCTATGTACAAGACTATAACTACTATAATACTGCCTCCCATGTCCAAGAATATAACTACTATAATACTGTTCCTATGTACAAGAATATAACTACTATAATACTGCCCCTATGTACAAGAATATAACTACTATAATACTGCCTCCCATGTCCAAGAATATAACTACTATAATGCTGTTCGCTATGTACAAGGATATAACTACTATAATACTGCTCCTATGTACAAGAATATAGCTACTATAATACTGCTCACTATGTACAAGATTATAGCTACTATAATACTGCTCACTATGTACGAGAATATACAATAACTATGACAGTCAAGATCTCACTGTCACTACCCAGCCACAATGATTTACTCTGCTCCATATCCAAAGCTGAGTTAGACACTGTGTAGTAGGCTGCTATCTACTGCTGTAAAGCTGCACAGCCATCCCTAGAAGATATGAGGAACGTCACATCGTCTGATAGGCACGGAATAACACTTCAACCTCAGAAATGTTTTATTATCCTGCAAGTTTCTTAAAAAAGGATCCAGACTGACAAACAAAGCAAAGGGCTGAGGGTTCATCCATGCCTCACTCTCGACATGATCCTGAAGGGATCTGCCAAGTCCCATTGGCCTCCTTGTAGAGGACCTGCAGCCATTGTACAAACTTTGCAAGAAGACCATACAACAATACCACCAATAGGTAGTCATGGTGGACTCTATCAAATGCTTTACTCTTGTCTAAGCCTACAATGTATGTTCCTGCATCTGCCATATCAGGTTAGCCCCAATTGGAGGAAACCAGAGGACGGGAGTAGTAGTTGTGGTGATGATGACATGGTTAGGCCAAAGACACTTGAATAACTGCTCCAGCTCACCTCCCAGGCCGAGATACTAGCGAGAGGGACCTGCATGAGGGATCTGATGGGGACCTGATGGTGGTGGTAGTTTTTCCCCGGGACGCTTCCAGTTTGAAAGGGTCATCTCTTACCCTGAGATGTTTGGTGGTGTTCGGAAAGGGCTCTGATGGTAAGCGCAGGAATGACTCAGGAGGCAGTAGTTGAACCAAAAAGTAACTTTACTGTGCAAACTGGTATGAACAGTTTCTACTGTATTGGCTATTCGCGGACTGGATGAAGGATGTCCAAAATAAGATGGTGATACAACGTGTCTTTCTCCACTTTGGGTTAACATACAATTCACTGCCTCTCCCAATATGACTATGGAGGCTGAGTTCTATGAAGTCCCAGGGACCAGATACCTGGAGATACAAGAGTCCTAGATGATGGGTTCTGTGAACCATGACTTCTTCCAACAATTGGTACTTTTTCCTCTATGAAGCTGACAGCACGTCTTCGCTGTCTCAGGGCTATATATGGCTGCTTCAGGGTTATAGATAACTTCTTCTCCCTCAGGGGCTGCAGAGGACACACAGTAGGTCTGTCTCGTTGATAGCATCCTAGTACTATCTGATCAAAACTGTACTAACTTGCTGTCTCCATCCACAACCCAGTGGTCAGTGATTGGCCAGGGCTGTTCCAAGTCCGCCTAATACAGAGGGGTAGCCAAACACAGTGGAATAAATCATGGGAAATACATATATGAAACATAAGGGATGCTGCAAAACACACAATAAAAGGGACAAATGCACATATACTGTAAAACAGTACAAACCAATATATACATAACACGGTGGCACCGAACAACAGAAAAAAAGGCAGTGTCCACTGGGATGCTGCATTACTGTCTGAGCTCGGGCCTCTCTCTGTGTCTCCATTGCCCAGTTCTCTATTCTGGGTATTGTTTTTATTTCCTTATTCTATTGTCCCAATGGCCAATTCACATACACAATCATCCAGACAGTTACACTTCATCAACTTTGCCTTTGGATCCATCTCCTTCATAATTTCACCTCTTTTTAATCTTCTTATCTGCATTTCTGGTTTATATATGTCTTTCGGTGTCACTTTATTATTCAATCCAGTACCATTACAAGGTTCAGAAGACTCACCAGCCACCACTTCCATAGTACCACTTCCACCATCTCCAGGCTGTAGGCTACTCTCTAGACTCTGAGTTTTCCCTGGATCTGATCAACCCACCTTCCCTCCCCTCCACCTGGATCAGAAGCCAGGCCTCCTACCAGTAAGCTCGTGAGCACACAAGTACAGAGCACTGTACACTGATGACAAAGGTGAAGACAAAGAAAGTGGTCAGGATGATAAAAATGTAATATTTGGGAATGATGAGTGATAAATAATTGTTCCAATGGATGATGACAGTAATACTTCTGTCTAGATGAGCACCCAGTGATAATGCTGGAGGGTGAAGCTGATGACTGGAGGTGGAGATGATACAATGGTCATGGTACTATATGAGAGTGCTCTGATGGCAGTACTGGTGACCGAAATGTCTATGGATGGGGGAATAATATACTATAATATATGATACACCTGATAAAATTGATGTTTGTGTCGTACCGCCATGTGATGATCAATGTTTGCTACTAATAAATACTAATATGCAACTAAGAATACTGTATATTGAAAGTTCAGTGAATATTGCCGCAGCCCAGATGGAGGGAATCGGTGGATGGGAGTAGTAGTAGCAGCAATAACCGTGTCACCGAATAGGCCGAGTGCCCTCAACCAATCTCCCCCAGCACACCTCCCAGGCCGAACATCGACGAGGGGGGCCTGCACGCTACCAGATGGTTGTGGTAGTAGTAGTTCCCCCGAGGTATTTCCAGTTGCAGAGGGGTCCTCTCTCACCCTGAGCTGGTGTGATGGTGTTTGGAAGGGCCCTAATGGTAATAGCAGGAACGAATTAGGAGGTAGTGATGCAGTGAAACAGGATAAACTTTACTGTGGCAACTGTAAAATGTGAACCTGTGCAACTTCTTGATGGGGGTAGTACTGTAGTCTCCCAACTGTAAGCTATGCCCAGACTTGGGGATAAGGGATGCCCAGACCAAATGGTAGTTAAGTGTCTTGTACTCCAACAACACTCTCAGTATCTTAGCCTCAGCCAGTAGATGATTCTGAGGGATGATATTAAGGAAGTCTTTTCTGGGCCCAGTTACCTTATGAGGTGGGTCCCGGATAACAACTCCTGGCAGGCAGGACTCCTTCTCTCTTCCTGGCACTGTGTCTGTTAGAAGACAGGTTGCTCTTCCCTGTCTCAGGGCTGTCTTTAGAAAGGTCTTATTCTGTAATCTTCTCCCTCAGGGGCTGTCAGAAAGCCGAAGGGCACAGTGTTACAGTGCTGACACACACTGCTACAACACCTCACAACTTTGACACCCTAACGCTTCTCTGGAGACTTTTTTTTACCAGACCCCACCCTGTGGCCTGTAATTGTCAAGGGCTGTACCAAGTGCGGGGGTGAACCAAACAGTGGGACAAACCAAAAGGGAAGCTGCAGAATAATAAAATATATATAACACATACACAATACACAGAACCAGAAGCACAGAAAATAAAAACAATAAAAGCAGTGACACTCTGGGATGACGCAGTATCTACTTTGAAAAATTGGGCTGGAGACCCCCCCCAGAAGCACCTCTGCCTGATAGATGGTGTGCCCAGTGCATATCTATATGCTGATGGCAGTACTGACCACCTAAAGGGCTGCTCAGGGCATTCAAATGACAAGTCAGGTAAGTCACATTCTGAGGCTTGCAGGAAGCTCAAGTCTAAGGGCTAACTTGAAGAATTATTGTTCTGGTTCAACTTTGGCAGGAAAGGAGGGACAATGGTCTTGTTTTCAACCTTCTTCCAATCAATTCCACCATATAGAGGTGCTGACGCACATCTTCACACCATCCCAAGCGTCTATGCTGTTTCTTACACAAGATCCTCTCCAGGATGTCTTTTGCCTCTTCAGTAAGGTCTTCAGGGTAGGTGGGCTCATCCCCCAAAACTATCTGGTTAAGTTTCTGACTTTTATCAGAATGGGTTTCCCAGAATGGAAATGTTAGGAGGCAAAAGAGGATGAAACCAAATGCCCACCAGTCAACGGCCAAGCTGTAGGGGCCATAGTTTAACATTTCTGGTGC
The DNA here is from genome assembly GCA_947044405.1 of Leptodactylus fallax. NCBI lineage: Eukaryota > Metazoa > Chordata > Amphibia > Anura > Leptodactylidae > Leptodactylus > Leptodactylus fallax. The sequence goes on from CAMRHE010000272.1 coordinate 1,934,857, forward strand.
CATATGGGACCAGCAAATCCACAAATAGTTTTGGCACCAAAGATATTCTCTGCAGCCAACCCAAACTCGCATATACATATATGGCCCTGTTGGGTATCTTAAGGTCACTGTGGATCATCCCCAGGTTGTGCAGTTTCTGGATGCCACAGATCATTTCTGCTGTACACAGAATTGCTGTCCGCACCACCACAGGTCCCCCATTCTCCAGCATTTCCTCCAGGTTGTCTAGAGGAAGGTACTCCATAACAAGGGAGCCATGCGTTTCAGTCTGGAATGCAGCATAGATTTGGCAGATGTATGGGTTCCCGGCCCGCTTGCAGCATCACTCTCTTCTCTGTCTGTATGGTCTCTAACATTAATTTGGGAATTGCTTTTACAGCCACTTTAGTGTTTTTGTTTTTATGCAAGAACAAAACAATGTTTCCAAAGGCCCCTTGTCCAAGTTCCTGAAGGAAGTGGAAGTCTAACAGACCAAAGGGAGCGGTGATAGCCCTGAATGGTGCGGCTGCTCCATTGTCATCACATTTAATTTTCTTTACTGTCTCCTCCTCTAGTTTTCTCTTTTCTCCTGATCTTTCAGGACACTTGGTGTATATTTGGCCTTCCTTATACAGGTTTCTGGTGTTTCTAAATGTCTGAGGCCTTGACATCTCATCCTTTAGATTTTGCTCCTGTAGATTTATACTGGAGCCCTTTTAGCCTTCGTTGCCTCTTTCATTGTTACTCTTTTTTGGTCTTAATGTATCATCCTCTACATTCCCCCTCTTCCTCTTCTTGCCAGATTTGTGACCACTCCTGCTTCCTGAAGGGGGCGACATCTCTGGCTAGATCTTCTGCCACTAGTATTCCTTCCACTCTCGTTTTTCCCCAGGTACCCACTTACCAAAACCCAAATTTTTTGTAAAATACGTGCTCTCCTAGAACAATATCCAGCATGATATATGGAGTCTGAGAGGTTGTGGGTATGTATCAGGTTTATGTAGCTCTGTGATGTCATACGTGTTAGTGTTGTCACACTACAAAAACCAATGAGGTGAGAGATATCCTGGGCGTGTCCCCTGTTTATAGAGTTCAATGATTTGTAGTGGCCAAGCCAATGTAACTTCCATTATTTAAAGTGTCCATAAGAAAGTTACACTAATAAGCTTTTAGAAATGCTACAGCTACAGAAGATACCAGGCCAAATAATTTGCCCCTTGAAAACAGTGGTGGGGCTCTCAATGCTAAGTAGTCTACCCCAAAATGTGCCCTCATGTTCATGTCATTATCTGGATATGGTGACGGATACACATTACATCAGATTTCACATTTTCTTCCGTAGCCTTCTTTATCACAGATCAGATTGTGTTTGCAGTCCATGAAGGTGGCAGGGGTAAGGGTGGCAGAGGTCCAGCTAGATATACAACATACCACCAAATTGTGAGCATGAGAAAGCTGTATGACACCAAATATGGCTGCGATTACAGCTTCAGGTATTGTCAGACAGTTTTCTAAGAGTCCTGAATGGCAAATCTGTCAGTGCCCTCTACAGTGTAAGGCAGTAACAGTGCCCATGTCAGTGCCCTCTACAGTGTAAGGCAGTAACAGTGCCCATGTCAGTGCCCTCAACAGTGTAAGGTGGTAACATTGCCCATGTCAGTGCCCTCTACAGTGTAAGGCAGTAACAGTACCCATGTCAGTGCCCTCTACAGTGTAAGGCAGTAACAGTGCCCATGTCAGTGCCCTCTACAGTGTAAGGCAGTAACAGTGCCCATGTCACTGCCCTCTACAGTGTAAGGCAGAAACAGTGCCCATGTCACTGCCCTCTACAGTGTAAGGCAGTAACAGTACCCATGTCAGTGACCTTTACAGTGTAAGGCAGTAACAGTGCCCATGTCAGTGACCTTTACAGTGTAAGGCAGTAACAGTGCCCATGTCACTGCCCTCTACAGTGTAAGGCAGTAACAGTACCCATGTCAGTGACCTTTACAGTGTAAGGCAGTAACAGTACCCATGTCAGTGACCTTTACAGTGTAAGGCAGTAACAGTACCCATGTCACTGCCCTCTACAGTGTAAGGCAGTAACAGTGCCCATGTCAGTGCCCTCTACAGTGTAAGGCAGTAACAGTGCCCATGTCAGTGCCCTCTACAGTGTAAGGCAGTAACAGTGCCCATGTCAGTGCCCTCTACAGTGTAAGGCAGTAACAGTGCCCATGTCAGTGCCCTCTACAGTGTAAGGCAGTAACAGTACCCATGTCAGTGACCTTTACAGTGTAAGGCAGTAACAGTACCCATGTCAGTGACCTTTACAGTGTAAGGCAGTAACAGTACCCATGTCACTGCCCTCTACAGTGTAAGGCAGTAACAGTGCCCATGTCAGTGCCCTCTACAGTGTAAGGCAGTAACAGTGCCCATGTCAGTGCCCTCTACAGTGTAAGGCAGTAACAGTGCCCATGTCAGTGCCCTCAACAGTGTAAGGCGGTAACATTGCCCATGTCAGTGCCCTCTACAGTGTAAGGAGGTAACAGTGCCCATGTCATTGCCCTCTACAGTGTAAGGCAGTAAGAGCGCCCATGTCAGTGCCCTCTACAGTGTAAAGCAGTAACAGTGCCCATTTCAGTGTCCTCTACAGTGTAAGGCGGTAACAGTGCCCATGTCAGTGCCCTCTACAGTGTAAGGCGGTAACAGTGCCCATGTCAGTGCCCTCTACAGTATAAGGCAGTAACAGAGCCCATGTCATTGCCCTCAACAGTGTAAGGCTGTTACAGTGCCCATGTCAGTGCCCTCTACAGTGTAAGGCAGTAACAGTGCCCATGTCAGTGCCCTCTACAGTGTAAGGCGGTAACAGTGCCCATGTCAGTGCCCTCTACAGTATAAGGCAGTAACAGAGCCCATGTCATTGCCCTCAACAGTGTAAGGCTGTAACAGTGCCCATGTCAGTGCCCTTCACAGTGTAAGGCGGTAACAGTACCCATGTCATTGCCCTCTACAGTGTAAAGCAGTAACAGTGCCGTGTCAGTGCCCTCAACAGTGTAAGGCAGTAACAGTGCCCATGTCAGTACCTTCCACAATGTAAGGTGGTAACAGTGTTGATGATTGACACGTTGACATGAGGTCGTGTTTGGCTGGTTTTCTTCCTGGCATACTGACACTGTGGCATCTGTGTTTGATACACTGGCTCTGAGACATTTATGGCTGGCATGCTGACACAGTAGCATGGGTAATTGGCATGCTAACTCAGGGCACCTTTGCCTGGCACACTGACACGAGGGCATCTGTGTAGAGCTGATCACTGTTTTCACAGCATTCCTATATCCAAGATGGATGACCTTCTTCAGTGTATATACTCCTATTGTACAATCACTGTGGATTTCCATGAATTTACTGTCCTGAAAATAAAGTGACATTTATTTTTCCCTTTCATTATTTGGTGTACTACCTTTATCCATTTTGGTATGATTTTGGATCCCTAGATTTGCACTTTTTTTTGTTTTTTGTTTACTAAAAACTGTTTTTTAACCCCTTCCCGCCATAGGAATTTTTCAATTTTCGTTTTTGACTCCCCCCTTTGCAAACCCCATAACTTTTTTATTTTTCCGCTCTCACAGCCATATGAGGTCTTATTGTTTGCAGGACAAATTTTTCTTCATGATGCTACCATTAGTTAATCTGTACAATGTACTGGGAAGCTGAAAAAAAATTCAGAATGGGGTAGATTTAAAGAAAAAGTGCATTTGTGCGACATTCTTATGGGCTTTGTTTTTACGACGTTCATTGTGCAGCCAAAATGACATGTCACCTGTATTCTATGTTTCAGTACGATTCCGGGGATACCAAATTTATATGGCTTTATTTACATTTTAACCCCTTAACAAAAATCCAAAACTGTGCAAACAAATTATTTTCTAAAAGTCGCCATATTTTTTATACTTCCGTGTACAGGGATGCATAGGGCGTCTTTTTTTTTTTGCGGGACCAGTTGTACTTTTTAGTTGTACCATTTTGGGGAATGGCTATTACTTTGATCACTTTTTATTCAAATTTTTATCAGAGGCAAAACAGCGAAAAAATGGCGGTTTAGCACTTTTGATTTTTTTTTTCCCGCTATGGCGTTTACCGGAGACTGGGCGTTTTCGGACACAGGGACACCTAATGTGTTTGTGTTTCACAGTATTTAACTACTTTTATATGTGTTCTAGGGAAAGGGAGGTGATTTGAACTTTTAATATTTTTTTATTTTTTATATATATATTTTTTTACTTTTTTTAATATTTTTTTTTTGTATTTATTGGACCCCCTAGGGTTCTTGAACCCCAGGTAGTCAGGTCACTAATGCAATGCATTACAATGCTAATGGATTGCAATCCATTGCAAAAAAACGGCATTCAAGATACTAAAGACAAGCCTGGGAGCCTTCACAAGGCTGCTGGCTGCCTTTGTAATGGGACGCCGGCCCTGGAGCTCACTCCAGGTGTCGGTGATCCCCGACAAAATGGCGGCGCCCGTGTGCCGCCAGTAAAATGGCGACTCGGTCAGCTTTGACCGAGGCGCCAGAGAGGTTAATGCCCGCGATCAGTCTGGGCATTGATCGCGGGCATTAGCGCCGGGTCTCTGCTTTATAAAATATCTCGTATCTATGTTTCTATTTATCTATTTCATATCTATCTATTTATTTATCTCAAATGTATCTATTTAGCTATCCATTATCTGTCTATCCATCTATCTATGTTTCTATCTATGTATTTATTGAGTATGGATCTGAAATGTTGCACATGTAATAAATACCACTGGATTCACATCTGCACTTGCATCCCGTTTGGGGATTCCGTCCTCCATTCAGCTTATAAAATGCGGAGAGAAAAGTCCTGCAAACAGGACTTTTCTCTCTGCATTTTTCAGGCAGAAACTAGACAGAAACCTGGCGGACCCCATTATAGTCTATAGGGTCTGTGGGTTTCCGCGGGTAACTGCTTTTTAGGCAGATTGGGTTTCTTTTTTTCAAGTTCCCAAACAGACCCGAAGAATAGAAACCCGAGTTCAAGTGTGAACGTAGTGTAAGTGTGTTTTTTTCACATTTGTGCTGCCTTTTTCTTGTATTATCCTTGGTGAATCTTTTTGGTCAGAGATCTGTGGCTTAGTACCCACACATATAACATATATAACTATGTCTGTATCATATCTATCTATGTTTCTATCCATCTATTTCATATCTATCTATCTATCTATCTATCCCTTATCTATTTCATATCTATCTATTTATCCATTATCTATTTCATATTTATCTAGCTAACCATTATATACACACCATTATATACACACGTGAACAAAATTGTTGGTACCCCTCGTTTAATGAAAGAAAACCCCACAATGGTCACAGAAATAACTTGAATCTGACAAAAGTAATAATATATAAAAATTCTATGAAAATGATCAAATGAAAGTCAGACATTGCTTTTCAACCAGGCTTCAACAGAATTTTTTAAAAAAAAGAAAACTCATGAAACAGGCTTGGACAGTAATGATGGTTTCTTTAACTTAATATTTTGTTGCACAACCTGTTGAGGCAATCCCTGCAATCAAACGATTCCTGTAACTGTCAATGAGACTTCTGCACCTCTCAACAGGTATTTTGGCCACTCCTCATGAGCAAAGTCTCCAGTTGTCTCGGGTTTGAAGGGTGCCTTTTCCAGACGGCATGTTTCAGCTCCTTCCAAAGATGCTCAATAGGATTTAGGTTAGGGCTCATAGAAGGCCACTTCAGAATAGTCCAATGTTTTCCTCTTAGCCATTCTTGGGTGTTTTTAGATGTGTGTTTTGGGTCATTATCCTGTTGCAAGACCCATGACCTGCGACTGAGACCAAGCTTTCTGACACTGGGCAGCACATTTCTCTCTAGAATCCCTTGATAGTCTTGAGATTTCATCGTACCCTGCACAGATTCAAGACACCCTGTGCCAGATGCAGCAAAGCAGCCCCAGAACATAACAGAGCCTCCTCCATGTTTCACAGTAGGGACAGTGTTCTTTTCAAGATATGCTTCATTTTTCTGTCTGTGAACATAAAGCTGATGTGCCTTGCCAAAAGTTTTGATTTTTGTCATATCTGTCCATAGGACATTCTCCCAGAAGCTTTGTGGCTTGTCAACATGTAGTTTGGCAAATTCCAGTCTGGCTTTTTTATGATTTGTTTTCAACAATGGTGTCCTCCTTGGTCGTCTCCCATGAAGTCCACTTTGGCTCAAACAACGACAGATGGTGCGATCTGAGACTGATGTTCCTTGAGTTTGAAGTTCACCTTTAATCTCTTTAGAAGTTTTTCTGGGCTCTATTGTTACCATTCGTATTATCCTTCTCTTTGATTTGTCATCAATTTTCCTCCTGCGGCCACGTCCAAGGAGGTTGGTTACAGTCCCATAGATCTTAAATTTCTGAATAATATGTGCAACTGTAGTCACAGGAACATCAAGCTGCTTGGAGATGGTCTTATAACCTTTAACATGCTTGTCTATAGTTTTCTTTCTAAGCTCCTGAGACAACTCTTTCCTTCGCTTCCTCTGGTCCATGTTGAGTGTGGTACTCAACATGTCACCAAACACCACAGTGAGTATCTATAGCCCTATATACAGGCCCACTGACTGATTACAAGATTGTAGACACCTCTTATGCTAATTAGTGGACACACCTTGATTTAACATGTTCCTTTGGTCACATTATTTTCAGAGGTACCATCATTTCTGTCCAGGCCTGTTTCATGAGTTTTCTTTTTTTAAAAATTCTGTTGAAGCCTGGTTGAAAAGCAATGTCTGACTTTCATTTCTTCATTTTCATAGAATTTTTATATATTATTACTTTTGTCAGATTCAAGTTATTTCTGTGACCATTGTGGGTTTTTCTTTCATTAAACGAGGGGTACCAACAATTTTGTCCACGTGTGTAACTCTCTCTATCCCTTATTTAGCAATCTAATATTTATCTATCTATCTTTCAATGTATTTATCTCTTATCTATCTATCTATCTATCTATCCATCCATCTATCAATATCTATCTCTATCTCTCTCTACTGAATCTCGAGCTATTTATTGTATCTGTGTAGAAAATAAAAATTCAGACAGCACCTCCTAATGTGATCAGATGCATATTATCTATCTATCTATCTATCTATCTATTCCTTATCTATTTCATATCTATCCAGCTATACATTATCTATGTGTCTATTTATATTCTATCAATGTTCCTGTCTCATATGTATTTAACTGTCAATTATCTATCTCATATCTATCTATCTATCTATCTATCTATCCATCTATCTACCTATCATCTGTCTATCTAGCATCTATCTCTTATCTATCCATCTTTATCTCTCTACTGTATCTCTCTATGCAGAAAATAAAAATTCAGACATGAATCTATCAATCAATCATCTAATCTATCTATCTATCTATCTATCTATCTATCTATCCATCTACCTATCATCTGTCTATCTTGCATATATCTATATATAACTTTGTCTTTCCCTTATCTCTTATCTATCTATCCAGTTATATCTCTGTCTCTCTCTATGCAGAAAATAAAAATTCAGACATGAATGTGAACAGGTGCATATTATCTTTCTATCTATCTATCTATCTATCTATCTATCTATCTATCTGTCATCTATCTATATATCATCTATCTATCTATCTATCTATCTATCTGTCACCTATCTATACTGTATATCCCTTATCTCTGTCCTATCTATCCATTATCTAGGTGACATCTTTCTATGGCATACAGCCCATGCACACGTTGCTGGTGACTATTTAGCAGGCTCACTTGCCCATTGCAGTGCCAGTATGTGGCGTCCTCTGCTCGCTCCCAGGCAGTGAGGTGACTTGTTCTGCACAGTGGGCGGCGGTGACAGGGTTAACCTGAGTGAATCCCCTCCAGATGTTGTCTCCAGCTGCCAGTCACGTGATGTGAAGGGCACCCAGCCCTCTCCGGAGGAGGAGGCGGAGGAGGACACAGGTGTCCGGGCGTGCGCCGTGTGCCAGTCTCCGGAGCTGCCTCCTTCATGTCCCGGCTCAGATCTGCTCCTTTAGAGCTGCAGGGAAGGAGCTGTCTGGATGTCTGGGGGCAGAGGAGGGGCGCCCCTGAGCCCGCAGCACATGGCACCCTGACACCCGGGTAGGAGAGGGCTGGGAAAAGTTGCCTGGATGAAGCCCAGTCAGTCCCGGCACCGGCATTCCTCTGGGAATGAATTTACAATCGGACACCATCTCCTTAACAGGACATCAGGTAAGTGTACTAGGGGTGCCGGGGGAACACAACAATCCTGTATACTAGGGGTGCCCGGAGTATACACCAGGTATGTGTACTAGGGTGTCCGGGGTACACAACAATCCTGTATACTCGGGGGATCCGGGGTACACACCAGACCTGTCTACTAGGGGGGTCCGGGGTACACACCAATCCTGTGTACTAGGGGGGTCTGGGGTACACACCAGGTATGTGTACTAGGGGGGGTCTGGGGTACACACCAGGTATGTGTACTAGGGGGGGTCTGGGGTACACACCAATCCTGTGTACTAGTGGGGTCCCAGGGTACACACCAGTCCTGTGTACTAGGGGGGGTCCAGGGTACACACCAATCCTGTGTACTAGTGGGGTCCCAGGGTACACACCAGTCCTGTGTACTAGGGGTATCCGGGGTACACACCAGTCCTGTGTACTAGGGGGGTCCGGGGTACACACCAGTCCTGTTTACTAGGGGGGTCCGGGGTACACACCAGTCCTGTGTACTAGGGGGGTCCGGGGTACACACCAATCCTGTGTACTAGGGGGGTCCAGGGTAGACACCAATCCTGTGTACTAGTGGGGTCTCGGGGTACACACCAGCCCTGTGTACTAGTGGGGTCCCGGGGTATACACCAATCCTGTGTACTAGTGGGATCCCGGGGTACACACCAGTCCTGTGTACTAGTGGGGTCCCGGGGTATACACCAATCCTGTGTACTAGTGGGGTCCCGGGGTACACACCGATCCTGTGTACTAGGGGGGGTCCGGGGTAGACACCAATCCTGTGTACTAGTGGGGTCCCGGGGTACACACGAATCCTGTGTACTAGGGGTGTCCGGGGTACACACCAGACCAGTGTACTAGGGAGTGCCCAGGGAACACACCAATCCTGTGTACTAAGGGTGCCCAGAGTACACACCAGACATGTGTACTAGGGGGTGCCCGGGGTAGACACCAGACATGTATACTAGGGGGTGCCTGGGGTAGACATTAGTCCTGTAAACTAGGGGGTGCCCGGGGTACACATCAGTCCAGTGTACTAGTCGGTCCACAGTCTAGAAACCAGTCCTGTGTATTATGCGGTGCCCTCTGACTTTACAACAGAAAATCCATGTGTGGCACTGATACCATGATATAGGGTGCCAGGGTCACCTACTGACTGGTGTAGATGTGTACATGGCACAGTTGTATTACCTGGTATGTTAAGTATATAGGTACAGGCAGTAAGTTGGCACTGAGCATGGCACATGGGAATTTGTACATGTCTGTAGGTAGTCATTTTGCCCCGGTCTTGTTTTTTGGCATTATATGTTATACCTGTACCACCTGGCATATTGTATATGGGTGCATGTAGAATTCTATCACTGTACATGTTATTTATGTAGCACCTGGTATATTGTATATACTGACCTATCACTGTACACGTTATATATGTAGCACCTGGTATATTGTATATGTGTGCAGGTACTGACCTATCACTGTACACGTTATATATGTAGCACCTGGTATATTGTATATGTGTGCAGGTACTGAGCTATCACTGTACATGTTATTTATGTAGCACTTGGTATATTGTATATGTGTGCAGGTACTGACCTATCACTGTACATGTTATTTATGTAGCACCTGGTATATTGTACATGTGTGCAGGTACTGACCTATCACTGTACATGTTATATCTGTAGCACCTGGTATATTGTATATGTGTGCAGGTACTGACCTATCACTGTACATGTTGTATCTGTAGCACCTGATATATTGTATATGGGTGCATGTAGATACTTATCACTGTACATGTTATTTATGTAGCAACTGGTATATTGTATATGTGTGCAGGTACTGACCTATCACTGTACACGTTATATCTGTAGCACCTGGTATATTGTATATGTGTGCAGGTACTGACCTATCACTGTACACGTTATATATGTAGCACCTGGTATATTGTATATGTGTGCAGGTACTGAGCTATCACTGTACATGTTATATCTGTAGCACCTGGTATATTGTATACGTGTGCAGGTACTGACCTATCACTGTACATGTTATTTATGTAGCAACTGGTATATTGTATATGTGTGCAGGTACTGACCTATCACTGTACATGTTGTATCTGTAGCACCTGATATATTGTATATGGGTGCATGTAGATACTTATCACTGTACAAATGTTATTTATGTAGCAACTGGTATATTGTATATGTGTGCAGGTACTGACCTATCACTGTACACGTTATATCTGTAGCACCTGGTATATTGTATATGTGTGCAGGTACTGACCTATCACTGTACACGTTATATATGTAGCACCTGGTATATTGTATATGTGTGCAGGTACTGACCTATCACTGTACATGTTATTTATGTAGCAACTGGTATATTGTATATGTGTGCAGGTACTGACCTATCACTGTACACGTTATATCTGTAGCACCTGGTATATTGTATATGTGTGCAGGTACTGACCTATCACTGTACACGTTATATATGTAGCACCTGGTATATTGTATATGTGTGCAGGTACTGAGCTATCACTGTACATGTTATATCTGTAGCACCTGGTATATTGTATATGTGTGCAGGTACTGACCTATCACTGTACATGTTGTATCTGTAGCACCTGATATATTGTATATGGGTGCATGTAGATACTTATCACTGTACATGTTATTTATGTAGCACCTGGTATATTGTATATGTGTGCAGGTACTGACCTATCACTGTACACGTTATATATGTAGCACCTGGTATATTGTATATGTGTGCAGGTACTGAGCTATCACTGTACATGTTATTTATGTAGCACCTGGTATATTGTATATGTGTGCAGGTACTGACCTATCACTGTACATGTTGTATCTGTAGCACCTGATATATTGTATATGGGTGCATGTAGATACTTATCACTGTACATGTTATTTATGTAGCACCTGGTATATTGTATATGTGTGCAGGTACTGACCTATCACTGTACACGTTATATATGTAGCACCTGGTATATTGTATATGTGTGCAGGTACTGAGCTATCACTGTACATGTTATTTATGTAGCACCTGGTATATTGTATATGTGTGCAGGTACTGACCTATCACTGTACACGTTATACCTGTACCATTTGGCATTATACATGGTATATCTGTGCCACCTGGCATACACTATTTGGTTGCAAGTTGTGACTTAGATTTGTACACGTTATACCTGCACAGCCTGGCACATTTTATATAGTTGCAGGTAGTGACTTGGTACTGGACATGTTATACTTGTATCGCCTGGTATGCTTTATATGGATGCAGGCAGTGAGCAGCACTGTACCTGCTATATCTGTGTCACCTGGCATATTGTATATGGATACAGGTATTATATCTGTATAACCTGGCATATTGTATATAGATGCCGGTAGTGATCCAGTATTATACATATTATATGTGTATCACCTGACATATCGTATATGGATGCAGGTAGTGACCTGGTATTATACATGGTATATCTGTACCACCTGGCATACTATATATGGTTGTAAGCTGTGACTTAGCACTGGACATGATATACCTGACAACCTGGTATATTTATTATGGGTGACTTAAAGCTGTACATGTTATACTGTACATGATATACTGTACATGTATTACTGTACCTGGCATATTGGGCATCTAGTGTCTTGGCACTTCACATGACACTTCTGACATATATCTGTGTGTCTGTGTGAAATATCACACCTGTGCTACATGGCATGTTGTATATCTGTACAGCCATACTGTACCACCTGTCATGCTACGTATGGGTGCAGGTAGGAACATGGCACTGCACAAGGGACATACTACTAACACATGCTGTATATGGGTGTAGGCAGTGATGGCGCACTGTATATGACACACCTGTACCACCTGGCATGATGTATACTGGTGAAGACAATGATTTGGCATTGTATATGATGCACCTGTACCACCTGACATGATTTATATGGGTGCAGATAGTGACTTGGCATTGTATATTGCAGTTTTACTACCTTGTGTAATAGTGACTTGGCACACTGTGCTACACCAGCATTACCTACAGAGATCTGAAAGTGTCCCCCAGTGTGTACAGCGCCCACTGCTAAGTGAATGGATTACAATACACATGCAGCAGAGCTTAACTTGAATCTGATAACTTGCTTCACAAACACTGAAAACCCATTGAAACCGTCAAGCTGAAGCTGCTGCAACCGTGGGACAGACGGAGCGTGTAGTCGTGGTAGTGCTAGACCTGCCATTTTCTGCATGTCTTAATGTCATCGAACCAATGACACTATTGTGTGGGCGTCCTGTAAAGTGCTCTCTAGGGCCGGCCATGTAAATAAGCTGCAGGTAATTGACTTTCTGGTTGATGAATGCCGGTGAGTAATAATGGAGGAATACAATACATTTTCCATTAAGCTACTTATATTTTTGTTTTCCGCCATGCACCGTAAACTCTAGAAAATTACATCATTATTAGAGGTGAAGCATATCCAAGATAAGTTGGTTTTACAGGAAATTTTCCATGTGACTTAATAAGGATTCTTGTTTAAGGTGAACCTACTCCAAAGACATACTGACAGGGAATGTAGATTGTGAGCCCTATATGGGACAGTGACTGACCATGTCTGTAAAGCGCTGCGGAATAAGATGGCGCTATACAAGTAAGCATAATAAATAAATAAGGTGGTAGTCCCCTTTTTTATTATTCAAGACTTATGCACATCAAATTGAACGATTTTATCTGATAAATTGTACTTCTTTCCTCTACCAGTAGGTGTCACTATTTTGTGTTTGATTTTACTTGTATTTAAAGTCTAAGCCATTCTAAAGGTGCCCACTCACCGTCAATTGCTGTTGTTCACTCTACAGCTATTCCTCCTGATCCTTCATTAACATGTATGCTCGGTTCATATGTTCTGAATGGGAAGAGGGAAGTAAGTTGCTGTCAGAAACCTTTCGGGTTGCCTTATTTACCCTGGAAGCAAACGGTTTGGACATGACTGATCCTTCACTCCCCTAGCAGAGAAGTGACAGAAGCCCCCCATGTACATAAGATAGTAAGCCCACCCTGTCCAAATCAGGGCTTCGACCCCAACTTCTCTGTTTTTTGACATCCCAACTCTGACTGCTGCTCCGACTCTGACTCCTTCATAAGTGACTGACAGCCATGGTCTGACAGACACAGTAAAGATCCTGTAATTCATTAAAAGCCAGTGACTGATTCCTATGAAAATAAATATGTAACAAACTACACATCTAATATGCAAAATTACCAATTGTATCATAGAATTACAAATAATCATTTTATTTTGAAGCCAGAGTTGGAGTCTTTTTTTCCGACTCTGACTCCACCCAATACTGTTCCCCCCTTTACTCCGCCAACTCCAACTTCATAGTCCTGGTCATATTCGTCAGGTTCGGATAACTTGGATCTAATTTATATGGAGCCCTTAAAGGTTCAGGAGCAAACCCAAAAACATACCAGACGGTCTCATTTTCACTACATTGCATAGTTGTTCTCCAGTAAATTGACTGATGATAGTTGATGTTGTAAGGATATGTTCACACTGAGTTTTTTAGAAGAGAAGCGTCATGACCTATCTTCAGGTGGATTCTGCCTTGCAAACCACATTGAAATGAATGAGAGGCAGAAAAAAACCCAGTTTTTTTCCAAAAATCACTAGTATTTTTCTCTACTTCCCATTCAGATTCCCATTCAGAATCCTCTTGACGACGCTTCTTTTTTTTCCTCTAGCTGATTTTTTCATTTGACTCCCATTGGAATGAATGGGAGGATTGGGGGGCATTTAACTTACACTAAGAGTGCCACCAGTCATACAGCTCAGTAACCCACCTTCATTTCAATGGAGAGTGACCTGACATGGGTGGGCGTCCCAGTTTCTAGACCATCACTCATCTGATTTTATATTATGATTGACTGTCATGATAAAACAAGGTGTCTAGGTACACTCAGCCTTAATTTAGATGGGAGCCAACAGTAGCAGCAACTGTTCAGTTTTCCTGCAGCACCTCTACAGGAGAAATTGAGAATTACAAAGTTTTCATTAAGACTAGGTTCACACAGCAGAATTTCGAGAGGAATTTGAGGTGGTCTTAGGCCTCAGTTTTCTCTCCAAATTCTGGCCTTGTGGCAGAGTTTTGGCATTCGGCTATGGGTTTGCTCGCTGATTAACCTCAGAAACAATAGGGTTAACGGTTATTAGTCTTTTGCTGTGGATTCTGCGGCTGAATCAGCCATGGACTCCATGGAAAGATTCAGCAGGGCACTTCTTTTTTCAGCGTCCTAAAAAAAGAAGCAGCCATCACTGTCTCCTTTTGAAAACAATGGGAGACAGATTCTGTCCGGAATTTGAAGCTGATTTTGGAATTTAGCAAAACTCGTCAGTGGTCTGTCTATGTAATGCACAATTGTGCTGTGTCTTCCTGAGAAATGAGAAATTTTCCTGAGAAAATCTTTTGCTACCCCTCTGTTAAAGGGGTATTCCCATGAACATAATCATATATATATTTGTAGATAACTAAAAGTTAAACATTTTTGTAAATATAAGTAGTTAAAAATTCTGCAAAGTTTTAAAGATTTTCTCTAACTATCTTAGTGGTGTCAGCCTGTTGTCTTGATCGGTTGCCAATGGATACGACCATGAACGGAGAAACTTTCTATGGCCTGGGGCTTGTCAGGAACCCAGCCATGATTTTCGTATTGTAGCTGGGTTATCAGGCAAGGACACTACATGTATCAGAAAATATCCCGGCCGCTATAAGGAAATCATGGCTAATTTTCTGACCTTAGAAAAGTCCTGCATTCATGGTCGTATCCACTGGCAACTGATCAAGACAACAACTTGTAGCCACAAGATATTTAGAGAAAATCTCTAAAACTCTGAAAAATGTTTAATTATATTTGCAAAAATGTTGAACTTTTCGTTATCTACAAATTTAAAAATGGTTATGTTCATGGGAATACCCCTTTAAGGCAGTTTTCCAGACCCAAATCAAGTGTTCATTCTGATGCAAAGGATAGGTCATTAGTATAGGGGAACGACACCCAGACCCCACACAGATCAGCTGTTGCAGCATCCTCCAGATGCCAGAAGCTGCTAGAGGCCGTGTATTACTTAAATATGAGTGGCACCGCTCATCCATTAGCAACTTCCGGCACCCAGAGGCTGCTGTAACAGCTGATCTGTGCAGGGTCCGGGTATCGGACCCCCACATATCACATACTGATGACATTTCCTGTGGATAGGTTATCAGTATGAAAACTCAATTTGGGGCTATAAAGCCACTTTATCTCAAAATGTACTGATATAGTATTTGAACATGGGTTCGCCTCTTTAAATTTTACTCTACACCCAGTAAATCAATCCTAGATAAAAGGCTTGTCTGCTTTAGACAATCCCTACTTGTTAGAAGGGTATCTTAACAGTGGATCACAAAGTTTTCTCCTATCAGGACCCCCCAGTGATCAGGTGTAATCTGTGGGAAAACCTAATAGTAAGTGTTCAATATCCCTGCAGCGCCATCACAGGAAAAATAGAGCATTACACCATGTCCTTTTAAATTAATGGGTTGTCTATGCAATTCAGGACAGGTCGGGTCCTCCAGAGCTAGAGATGCTCTTCGCAACTGTTTTACACTGTGTCCAAGAGGATCCTGAACAGTTATCTGTGGGGGCATTTGGCACCCCCAGGGTGGCCTTTTTGTAGCCATCTACCTGTATTGTAGGTGCACACCTCATTATTAGTGCACTCAGTGTTTCTTCCCATAAAGGACTTGTATGGCCTATTCACTTATTGGGGGGTATACCGATGATCAGGGTGTCTTGTTGCACTCCTTTAAAGTTTTTTTTGGGGGGGCAGTCCTTTGTAGGAAACAGCTTAAAAAACACCCGCAGCAACATTACATCTGTAATACAGGAAGAAAAATTGGAAGATCCACTTATATGTGATATTTATATAGCAGCAGATGTTCCCATATATATCTGCACATGACTTTTATGGTATTGTTTTATATATAGTAATTCTACTTGACAGGATTCAATAAAAATCAAGTAGCACAAGCAGTGTTGTTCTGTTACAGGCCAGCAGGTGGCGCCAAAAGATGTCGTTCTAACAGTTGTGGGAATACTTACGACTACGACTTATTTGTAGGATTTAGGAAATGTGTAATAAAATAGAAAGCGACGGTGATACTTTTATTATTAGTATTCTGCCGAATACAGTCTCATGTGAACTGAATACCAGAGTCTACGCAATGACAGCGAGCACAATGTCCTAGATTTCTTGTGTTATCAGAACAATTTTTTACTATTGCCGTCGCTGAAATTATGTGGTAAGAGCAGTAATATTCTGTTAGTCCCGAATGCTCCCCCTTCCTAAATATTGAGATTGGTGAGTATCTGCAGCCTCACATCGATGTACTTCTGTAGTGTATAGTATCTTCACATACACTTGCTGCTTTTGTGGATTTTAAGGGTCTATTCACATGTGTGTTTTTGTAAGCTTAGTGTCTTCATTTCTTTGTAATGGACAGCACTGGGATAGTATTAGGATTAGTGCTTTTCTATGGACTTGTGTACATGTCAGCTTTTTATCAGATCGGTATATCCATTCCGTTTTTTACAGCTCGTCCTATTTAGTCCGTTTTCACAGACCCGAGTCATCCATTGAAGTCTATGGATCAGTGAAAAAAAGGGACGGCACCTGGATATCATCCAAGTCTCGCCTGTTTTTCAAAGATCCGTTGCCAAGGCACAGATTTGGGGGAAAAAAAGCAGTAAAAACAGATACAAAATGGATTTTAAAAACAGACACTAAGGCCCGGTTCACATTTGCGTTCGGGTTTCCGTTCGGGGATACCTATACGCATAAAAAAGTGGTTTACCTAGAAAACCCGCGGACTCCATAGACTATAATGGGGTCCGTGTGGTTTCTGCTCGGTTTCTGCACAAAGCAAGTGGAGAGGAAAGTGAGCGGAAACCACACGGACCCCATTATAGTCTATGGGGTCCGCAGGTTTCCCGGGTAAACCGCTTTTTTGATGCGTACAGGTTTCCGTTCAGGGGGTCCCTGAACGGAAACCTGAACGCAGATGTGAACAGGGCCTTAGATCGGATCCAAAAGTGAAGTGGTTGGGTACATGAGCCCTTAGACCTAATACACAGGACTGAGTGTGCATGTCCAAATACTCCATTCCAGTGATTATAGAGCAGGTCCTATCCTGCTTTGTGTCATTGGAACGGAATGAATTGGAAGCCTCCATAGAGGTGAGTACAGGACAGAGAGCACTCGAATGTCACTCCGAGTGTCACCCAAGTACATTCTGTTGCAAAATCGTCCCACCCTCGGACGGCACACTCAGTTGCGTCCATGGGGTTTTAGGGATTAGACTAGATTTGCACTCACACAAGATGATCAATTGCCTTCTTCTATGGCCTAGCCTGGGCTTCCATTGATAGAATCAACTTTTTGACAGCTATCTGCCATCAATTGTCATGTTTCTCGCTTGTTTGTGGCTCAAGAGGGCATAAATTAGCATTTCCTGGCATCTACAATCTGTAGTACACGGCCAGCTTTACTCTCCACCTTGACGTGATGACCATCAACCACGACCATGGATCACCTTCCCTGGTGGACTCCTCTGGCACAGGTTTATCTTTCTTCAGAACATTACAGAAATGTCTGTAGGCAAATCTGGAAAATCAGGCCCCGCCCCCAATGCACTTGCAGGCTGATTTACATATCCATAAGAAGATGGTTATGTCTGCATTGCTTTATCAGTTATCTTTCTGCTCGTATTAAAGGCCCCTCCATGACACCGTTATTGGTTTGGGAGGCATTCGGGACATGACAGATTCCCTTTAAAGGAGTTGTTCATTTTTTGAAGAACATGGGTGCTTTCATCCAGAAACAGCGCCCCTGCTGTCCATAGTCTGTGTTTGCTGTTGCAGCTCAGTGTCTTTCACTTGAATATATATAAGTTGTAATACCGCACATCGCTCATGGACAAGAGTGGCGCTGTTTCTAACTTAAAGCAGCTCTTCAAACAATTGACAACGTTCATACAAGTCAATGCAAGTAGAAGAAACAATGGCCAAAGAATAGGTTGCTGCTAATGGTGATCATGTTGAAGTGGGGTCCATTTTATGTTTTGTTATGGAGCCCTGTGGTGACTTGTTATGCCCTGATACCTCTAGACATTGAACATTGACTGGTATGACAGACCTTGATATGAGACTGTATAGCTTAAAGCGGTTTTCTAGAATAAAAATATTGATGACCTACCCTAAGGATGGATCAATATCAGATTGGCGGGGGTATGACACCGGCATCCCCCAGATTAGCCGTTCTCAGGGACTGATACACAGAAAATGGAGTAGGAAGCAGGCAGCGCTGTTCTATGTGTAGTGGCCAGACCAGGTATTGCAGATTAGATCCTATTTATTTGAATGGGGGTTAAGCTGTTTGACTCATTTCAACAACCATACAGAGAACAGCCCTGTCTGCTTCCTACTCTATTCTCTGTGTATCAGCCCTTAAAGGGGTATTCCCATGAACATAATCATATTTATATTTGTAGATAATTAAAAGTTAAACATTTTCGCAAATATAAGTAGTTAAAAATTCTGCAGCGTTTTAAAGATTTTCTCTATTCATCTTAGTGGTGACATCTGTTGTTTTGATCGGTTGCCAATGGATACGACCACGTATGCAGAAACTTTCTATGGTCTGGGAGTTGTCAAGAACCCAGCAATGATTTCCTTATTGTAGCCGGGTTATCAGGCAGGGACACTACATGTATCAGAAGATATCCCGGCCACAATAAGCAAATCATAACTGATTTTCTTACCTTAGAAAGGTCCTGCATTCATGGTCGTATCCATTGGCAACCAATCAAGACAACAAGACTGTGACCACAACATATTTAGAGAAAATCTTTAAAACTCTACAAAATGTTTAATTACTTATATTTCCAAAAATGTTTAACTTTTAATTATCTACAAATTTAAAAATGGTTATGTTAGTGGGAATACCCCTTTAAGAACAACTCAGCGATGGGCATTCTGGGTGTCATCAATCAGTTTAGCCCACAAAACCCCTTTAACCTATATATGTCTAGGCCCACTTCTAACCCTGCAAGGATGTCCTTATGTACTTCCAAGGTTAGACTGCTGCACAAAATTTGTGGAGACCCCTATAAGTTCTACAATATACTGTATCAGTATCAACCCCAGTTACAGGCGAAATCTGCAAAAAAAAAAAAAAAAAAAAAGTTAAAAAAAAAAAAATATAATGCCACCACTACCACGCCCCCATCGCAGGTTCTAGCCCCACCCCCAGTGACACAGCAGTATGTGTCACCTTCATAAAAATGAGTGTAACAAAGAAGGAAAACTATTTCAAATTTTTTTTTAGTAGAACGTGTTATTAAAATAAAACAAAAAAAACATGAAAAATGGGAAAAACACATTTCCCCTCCTTTTTTGTTTATATCTTCTCGGATATTAAAATAAAGAAAAACATGGAAAAAGAAAAACAACATAAAAATAAAGCAATATTTATCACCAAAAAAAACATTCAAAAATATTTGAATAACCCAAAGGCAAAAAAAAATGTTATTGCCCTCAAAACCCGAATATGTGTCTGGTCCTGAATCAGGGAAAATAGTACTGAAATGGTTAAAGGAAAAAAACTTTGCGATAGGAAACTTTTCTTTTCACTTCTTAATATTTTCCTAAGAAATGACAAGTGTTTTGACTTTGAAGGATTCGCTCCCCTAATCCATATCACTCATGTACTGTGCGGTATTACATTTGGATTCTGCTCCTCACTATCCGGAATATACTTTCATCCATACCGCGATTTAACTTAAACATGACAATGTCTCTTATCAATATCCCACAGTGTTAAGAAGACGGAGAAGCCTGGTAATTCATGAGCACACGCCGAGATCAAGAGAATGTATGATTTAGGGAAGAATTGGGCATAATTTCTAATTAAAACGCTTTACAAAAATGACACCGAAGTCTTTTCACTTGACTGGCAGGTAATGTAAGCTTAGCATAGCAATTACTGTAATAAGGTAATAGCTTCAGATGTAACAGGGAAAGGAAGGAATAAAAAGGTAATTTTAGATATTGCAGCTTTTTGGGAGTCAGACTTGACATTTGTTGAAAGTTGATAGTACGTATCTATAGAGTGGAACCTTTCCTAGTCTAAAACAAACTTACCGGCACTCTCTCTGTCCAAACACTTTGTGCAGCAGTGGCCACGGGGCCCCCTCTATCTCCTCTACTTTACGGTAAGGGGGGTGCTGTAGTGGAGTGGCTGCGTCTGTAGGAGCGAGCAGTATTGGCACCTGATGTCTGGTCACGTAGATAGCCAAGCCCACAGCATAGTAGAGCCCGGGAGGCAAGAGGCGGAACTCTGTAGTGGGTGAGTGGATTTTGCCCTGCCATGGCGGGAGGTAGCGGGACATTTGTCAAGGATGGTTGGGTGCTACGGTTTGCCTATTTACCATCTCTGTGACATCACATGACATAACCTAGCACTGGAGGCGTTGACTGTAACTAGGGCTTATTTTTGGAGTAGGGCTTATATTTTAATCCTACTCCAAAAACCTTGCGAATCAAACTAGGGCTTATTTCCGGATAGGGCTTATTTTTGGAAAAACAGGGTGTATGTCTTTCGTAAACTCTTTAGCGCCCCTAGTGGCTGTTGCAGGGAGACAAAATATTGTTATTTGGGTTCTGTTCACATCTGCATCCTGATGATTTACTCATATTTGAAGGGAAGAATATTACAGCACGTAACGTTGTTCTTCCTGTGAAAGCAATGGACACCGTAACAAAACCCAATAAGGTCCGTCAGGCCGTCGTGTGACAGAGCATTGATACTTGTGAACATCTGAAATGGCACATATTGTAAGAATATATAGTGGGGGAGATCATCAAAAAATGACGTCATTGGTGCCTAAATTCATCCATAATAACTATGAGCCATATTCATCATCCTTTGGCATCATGTTCAGATTTGCGCCTGTCTAGAATTATTTGTGATTTCTCGTAAAAAGTGAGCAAGTCCCAGACTACAAAAAGTTCCTGCATTCATGGTTGTATCCATTGGCAACCGATCAAGACAACAGACTGTCACCACTAAGATGGTTAGAGGAAATCTTTAAAACGCTACAAAATTTTTAATTATTTATATTTGCAAAAATGTTTAACTTTTAATTATCTACAAATTTATCTATGGGCATCTTAATGGGAAAACCCCTTTAAGGAAGGGTCATGTGTATGACATGTATAACAAACATAATGTACAATCCCAAAACTTCCCTCTTATGTCTTTATTAATGAAATACCCAAGGTAAACAACCCAAACTACACCCCCACTACCTGTGGACACAGAGGTGTCTACCCTTACCGTACCTTACAGTAGCTCGAGTTTGGTTAAAGGGGTATTCCGCATCTATCTTGAGAATGGGACCCTGTTTGCTACTGCAAGTGACTGAGAGAGGGCTGGGCATGTGCAAATCTCTCCATTCACTGGTACATGACTTCTAAAAATAACAGAATAGTCAGCTTGGATATTTTTGGAAAGTCTGTTCCAGTGAATGTAGAGATGTAGATAAAGAGAAGATCCAGCACTCCTGAGATCTTTATAAAATTGAGCTTTTATTAGAGCCTTTAACCCTTTCACAACATACACCATACTATTACGGCAGATGTCGGGTATTTACCGTATTTTTTGGACTATAAGACGCACCTGACCATAAGACACACCTAGGCTTTAGAGGAGGAAAATAGGGAAAAAAAATTTGAAGCAAAAAATGGTAAAATATTTAATATATGGGAGTTGTAGTTTTGCAACAGCTGCAAGATCACATTGACACGTGGCCCTGCGGCTGTATGGGGAGGGCATTTTTTTTGCGGCGCCAGATGTTCTATTTAGTTACGGTAAATATGGCGGCCGCTTAGGAGCTATATTATACAGACCCGGCGGCAATGCCTGTGATCAGTGCCCGCGCCGATCCTGGGTATTAAAACCCTTAACTTCTCGGTCAAACATGACCGAGGTGCTATTTTGGGGTGGATCACTAGCCCCAGAATGAGATCCGGGGGTGTCAATCTGTTGCCATGTCTACTGGGAGCCTAGAGAAGGCTTCTATTACAGTATACATTCCTGTGTCCGAAAATGGCTGGTCTACGGTGAACATTGTAGGGGAACAAAAAAAAAAATCAAAATATCTCAACCATCATTTTTTTTCCAATAAAAATTTGGGTAAAAAGCGATCAAAACTATAGACATTCCCAAAAATGGTATCAATAAAAAGAACGTCTGGCCCCACAAAAAAAGACACCTTATGCATCCCCGTACATGGAAGTATAAAAAAAGTGACGGGGGTCAGAATATAGAGACATCAAGATTTTTTTTTTTTTTGCAACTATATAAATTCGCTATCGCCATAGCGGTACCAACCTACAGAATACAGGTGATGTGTCATTTTGGCTGCACAGCGAACACTGTAAAAACAAAGCCCCATTCTGAATTTTTTTCAAGCTTCCCAGTACATCTTAGTACATCTCCCAAGATTTAGCGAATAGGGAGACTGGCACATGCGCAGCCCTCTCTTACTTACTGAGGTGGAAGCTACATCTATGGGGCTATTATGGCATATCCTATTTAATACAATATCACAAGATGCTAAAAAAACACGGGTCATGTTGTAGTGCATCATACAACCACTGGGTGGCAACACATAGATAATATATAGGGTACAAAATCGTGTTGTTTTGAAAAGCTGGTCATCTCCTGACAAACATACCTGGACATGTACAGGCAAGAGGAAAGGTAAAGGAGGACATATCTGTAGATCCTTATATTATATCTATTATAGATAGAGGTAAAAAAGAAATGACTGGATCAGCAGTACTATATAGTTTTTGAGAAATGACCCCTGTATCATGATCTATAGTGAATAACATGGTTTTTATCATTGTACACCACATTGCATAAATGTTCTCAGTGATATCCAGGAACTCCTTGTCGCAAAAAGAAAACTTATATAATATATAGTTCCTGCCATTAGTAACTGTCTATTATATGTAAATGTCTATAAGTGCATTGTGTTTATGTGCTCCTTGCCATAATAAAATAGAAAAATCAATAGAAACTGTCAGTGTTTAAAAAATGGACGAAGACACAAATCCATAAGGTCATCCGTTACTTAAGCCTCTCTGGTGACATCATCGCTTATTCTAGCAAAAAGACTGTCAGAGCAAGTGAAAAATGTGTGTTACCGGCTGCACAGGACATTTACTGTAGTTTTTTTTACTATTTTTAGTTTGCTGTAAAGTGGACATATGTGTCCTACTTTTATCCTTGGTGAAACATATACCAAGAGGTGTGGCGTAAATTGAACAACTTTTCAAAAAAAAGAACAAAAGTCAAACATAATTTACTGTTATTCTATCATGAGCTGTTTATCCTATATGGGTCTGGTGGATTCTGTGTCTTATCTACATATACATGATAGCTGTGACCATCAGTATGCTGATAAATGCAAAGAAAATCACCTATTGAAAACCGTAAGTCTAAGCACAGTATTTGGCTTAGTGGTCAGACTTCTAATTGCAGGATTTTTAGATTTTTATAAAATATAGATTACATGGAAAATTATTTAAAAACTCACCAAAATTTCTTTAAAAATATGTTTACATTGAACTTAAATTGTAAATATTATAGATTTAAAAAATAGTTAATTTTTAACCAAGGTTTTTTAATATAGTTGACTTTGGTTTGGGAACCCATCAAATTTAAGAGAAAAGGAACTGTAGCACTCTTTATGGGGGAATTGCAGAGGCAGAAATCATGGGGTTGCATAGCAAAAGTCAGAATTGGATCTCCCCAGGGGTGTAATTTGAGGGGGTACAGTCACACCGGGCCCAGGAGCCTTAGGGGGCCCATAAGCACTGGCATCAGTATTGAGATTGCAGTTTCCATCTGGCCAATAAGCCAAGGAGACCCCCAGATTACCCTAACCACACTAAGGTTGATTAAACTCCTTAGCAGCCGTAACCGTCACTATCAAGAATTCACTGTAGGGATGAGGTAGAGGGCCCCAGACAAAAGATTGCATCGGGGCCCACAAGACTTCAGTTACGCCACTGGATCTCCCCTGCCAAAAAAAGAGGATAGAGAAGGACAGGGGTTGTAGAAATAATGTATTTTCTTTTAATATTTTTAAGTAAATATGTTTGAAGAATAAAAAGAAAACCCCTCACCAACAATTGTAACAATTGTGCACTTACCTCTGTCTACAGAGTCCTCTAGTCCAGCTAGTACAGGCAGAATACTGTAACCCTTGTAGCTACGTTTTTCTTCAGAGCCTCCCTTATTTGATTATATTTTGACCTATTGCTGGTTTTTCATTAAAGGGTTAAGGATCTCCTGACAGGTTAGGGGGCATGTCTGACAAACTCTTATAACTCTCAGTGAACAGAGCTGGGAAAGGGTTAATGATTCCTAAACTGTAAGATATCAAAAGAGATCAAAGTGTTCTGAGAGGGACTTGCGGGCTCCATGTGTCCACGGGCCCTATAGCAATTGCCTTCTCTTACTCCATGATAGGTTCATCGGGCATTGAACACTAAAATGATCAGCCAATTTCCTTTATCTTAAAGTTAAGAATATACAGTTTACCGTTCTTTGGGCACCTATAGTCATGAACTAAAGCCCTGTATAAATAAATGGAATAACTTGATGGATTATAGAATTTTACCCTAAATATTGTATGTTTGAGGTTTTTTTCCCAGATGAGAATTACATGGCTAACATGTCCAACCTTTGTTTCTTCGGACCCTCCCCACTATTTGATGTCCATTATATTTTACCATAGTTCCATGACTTTATTATTGCCTCCTAATGGCTTGTAAACTGTCAAGGATTTTTATAAGCCTTGGAGATGGATTACATTTCTGCAAAAAGCAGGTGTTATTAATGCGGTGATGTAAACCATTAGGTGTGAATGAGACTCGTGTGCATATTTAATGTCAATATGATGTTAATTGAATATTAATTTGCATATTTTATTATAGCTTTACCATGCAGAACTTTAATGATCGCAGAAACTTTTAATGATGGATCTTGGAAAACTTGCAGAAACATTACATTTTATTTAAAAACAAAAATTATATAACTTGTCAAGATGGAATAACTAAAGTAAACATTAGTCAGCGGCTGACAAGATCTTCTACTGGCACCAGCACTGATGGGCCCTTTGGCAAGATGGTAATACATTCAGGGACCATCTATTTGCTCTTAGTGAGTACAAATGGACAGAGCCAGTGTCTCCATGTTGGTAGTCTTAGTTATTTTCTTTAACTTTAAAGCAAATATCCACATTTTTCAACGTTATTCTGTGGAGTCGGTATGCCAAATTATGTAACCCTAAACCTGACTTCGACTACTGCTCTGACTCTTTCATAAATGGCTGCTGACAGCCACGGCCAGTCAGAAGCAGTAAACATCCCCTAATTTATTAGAAAAACTAGTGGTTGAATTCCTATGATAGTAAATATATAACAAATTATACATCTAATATACAATAGTAATAACTGTATAAAAATAATTAATAATTTTATTTTAAAGTCAGTAACTTTTTTCTGACTCCGACTTCACCCAAAATTGGTCCCGACTCACACTCCATGACTCAGGCTTCATAGCCATGCTGTGGAGTCCACTAGTCCTGTGCTAGTTAATGTTATAATATGTTTAAAGGGATAGTAGAAAAAAAAGTTATTTTGGAGTCAAGCTCCAAATCCTCTTCATAGTCATAACTAAATGATAAAATTCTGTTTGCTGGCAGCCATGGGTAGATGGAGCAATGGAGCATACAGCACACAGTTTAGTCATTAAACTAAGCTCCCCCTAGAGGTAGCTGCAGAAAGCATACGATTATCCACCAATAACTATATTTATTTCCTAGATCACATAGTTACGGTGTTTTCCATTTACATGCAGAAAAACAAGATCCAGTAAAACAATATTACATTTACTCTGATAGGATGGCACTGCCTGGTGTTTAAAGGATAAACCATTGTGTATGTCCAGCTAATGAGTTGAGTGTTGGTGGACACACATGCTCAGTCACTCTCCCCACAATCAGGTAAATGCATAGTGATCTGTTCACTTCAGAGTAGCCACAATAAATATCTTTCTGCCCGATATTTTAAGGAAAGAGCAGATTCTCTGTAGTAGCATGGCCATAAAGCAGAGTAGACACCTGTAGGGAAAGTAAGAAGGGATTACTATATATCTTCTGCCAGAGGGGGAAGAAGACTGATTCTGGACAGAGCCTACTCCCACAAGCACAGAATAGCCACAAGATCAGGGAGGGTAAATGGATACTGTGACAACTCGGGTTATTTTGGCTCAAGGGATCGCCATATACAGCCCGAGATAGCACATTAAGAACTTCAGTTCCACACAGGCACTTCAGGTTCAAAACTGACCTCAGCAGCTTTATTTCTCCAGCCACAGCGTGCAGAGATACAACACAGGTTCACCAAACAGTTCTAACAACAAAACAAATCCTGGTTGTCTGACCACTAACTAAACAATATAGTGTCCCTTACTGTCAGGGTGTCGACCTAGCACCTAGAACCTCCAAAACAAATCAGTGTTCATACCAGAACTTGTAAGTGCAGCTCTCCAGGCCCTTGCCTCAGCCTGTCTTCCTAAGAGTCAGCCCTGTCTTAATGATGTTCTCATTTTCTTCAGGAGTCTTTTCAGCTGACGCCTAATGAGGTTCATTAAGCAGCCCAAACCCTGGACTGCCCTGCTATATGGAGTGGAACCTGCGCTTCTCTTCTTTCCACTCCAGTAAACCAGCCACTTGAATAGCTGCACTGCCATAATACAAAAACTATGTTAGAATTAGGATAGCATAGAATAGGAGATAACTTATGGATTGGTGGCATTCAGGCCCCTGTATTTCAGCTATCTTCAGCACTCCCATTAAGTGAATGAAGCACTGCACACACTCCTCAGACCAAGCGACCAGGGCTCCATTTAGAGCATGGGACAAAACTCCCCTATTCTCCTTATTAATGGGATTCTTAGTGGTTGGACCCGCATTGATCTGCAAGTATCATATCCTGTGGATAGGGCATAACTTGCTAAGATGGGAAAACCCCTTTAAAAGGAGACTGTCACTAGGGTGAAGCACATTATTATTATTATTATTATTATTTATATAGCACCATTAATTCCATGGTGCTGTACATTATTATATTAATTCCATGGTGCTTTACATTATTATATTAATTCCATGGTGCTGTACATTATTATATTAATTCCATGGTGCTGTACATTATTATATTAATTCCATGGTGCTGTACATTATTATATTAATTCCATGGTGCTTTACATTATTATATTAATTCCATGGTGCTGTACATTATTATATTAATTCCATGGTGCTGTACATTATTATATTAATTCCATGGTGTTTTACATTATTATATTAATTTCATGGTGCTGTACATTATTATATTAATTCCATGGTGCTGGACATTATTATATTAATTCCATGGTGCTTTACATTTGAGGATTTACATACGGTACACAAAATATACAAAACAAATATAATACTAACAATGACCAACTGGCACAGTGGGATAGAGGGCCCTGCCCGCAAGGGCTTACAATCTATGAGGGAAGAGGGATAGAGACAGAAGGTGGGGGTAGAGGCTGCTCAGGTGGTGGTGTGGTGACAGTAGTGTTATTGGAGGTTGTAGGACTTCCTGAATAGGTGAGTCTTCAGGGCCTTCTTGAAGCTTGTGACTGTGGGGGTCAGTCATATGTGTCTTGGTAATGAGTTCCAGAGTATGGGGAATGCACGGGAGAAGTCTTGGAGATGTTTGTGTGAAGAGCGGAGTAGGAGGTCTTTGGAGGATCGGAGGTTACGTGTGAGCAGGTAGCGGGAGATTAGGTTGGAGAAATATGGAGGGGACAGGTTGTGGATGGCTTTGTATGTCAGCATTAGTAATTTGAACTGGGCAATGGGTAGTCAGTGAAGGTATTGTCAGAGGGGAGCGGTCGATGAAGAACGGGGGGAGAGGTGTATTAAGCGATCATCATAGTTTAAGGTGGACTGAAGGGGGACGAGGGTGTTAGCTGGGAGGCCATGGAGAAGGGTGTTACAGTAATCTAAGCGGGAGATTATGAGGGCGTGGATTAGCATCTTTGTAGTTTCAGGGGTGAGGAAGGAGAGGATTTGATGGATGTCCTTGAGTTGGAGGTGGCAGGAGGTGTTGAGGGTTTGGATGTGCATTAAACCAGCAACATGGTTAGATAGGTCGAGCTCACCTGAATGTAATGTATTTTTCTCCATGAAAATTCCTGGCACTGTTGCCAATTATTCCATAATATGCAAATGAACAGTATGGAGCGCCAGGGGCGGCTCAGTTGCTCCAAACTGCTACGCCCCTACTCTAATACACCTTGTTTCCCTCCTCCCTTCTTTGAGTGATAGGGCCATGGAGCTATGCTAGAATCTCACCTAGCCCTGTGTTCTTATGTTCACTCCAGTGTAATAGAGCAATGTGGGGTGTCGCAGTTTGGAGCAACGGGGCCGACCTCGGTACTCCAGACTGCTCATTTGCATATTGTGAAAAAAATGAATATCTCCGCAATGGAGGCATGAATTCTAATGGGGAAAATGTGTAATATCCAGGTGAGCTTGATCTATCTAACTGTGCTGCTGGTGTAATATGCTTCACCCTGGTGACAGACTCCCTTTTAATCTGTCTATGCAAGGAATTGGGATCTACAGTATGTATCAGAAAATAATAATAAATTATAAAAATAAATCAGCTTTTGGATCTAAAAATGTTCCGGTGTGTAAAGCTGGACATTCATATTAAATACATTGACCTGCTAAACTGCAGTGCAAAATAGAACAAAGTGTATAGGACTCTGATACAAATGAGAAGAACTGATGTGTACACGGAGTATTCCAGAGCTGTAAGCAAATAATGTGTCGAGCTCCGTGTCTCACCGTGTAGACTGCATTGGTTTGTTAAACAATCTGATGTCTTAGCTTTCTTCCGTTCGGTTATGTTCCAGGCTGCCAGCTATATTCATCAGAACCTAAGTAGGAAACAAATCCGGAAGGCTCCGACATAGTCCTAGTGGAAAATAAATATTTGTCACTGATACATCCCGTGTAATTCTCCATGGGCAAAGATTCAGTCAAACATGTCCCTGCACAGTAAGGGGAACAGATGCTAATGGTAAGGGGAGGGGGGAGATAACAGTCACCGTGACTGCCAGGAAGGTGATAGTAGTATAATGTTGTACCGTGTTAGCCATTGAAAGTAGTGGAAGAGTGAAGAAATCAGGCGATACCTTTTAGAGGCTAACTGAGTATATTTATAAGTAAGCTTTCAGGAGTACTCGCTCCCTTCATCAGACATGGTGTGATACAAGAAGTGAAAATTAACAGATTTTTATACACATGGTTTTCAAAGCATTTTAGAGTCCTTAAAAAAAATTGCAATCTAAGTAGAGAAGTTATTTACAACAGGTCAAAAAAACAGTCTGGAAACTTGTGGTGCGTGACGGAGGGATCAGTAATTCTTGCTGTTATCTGTTTGCTATCAGGAGGTGATTTGTGTCCCTCACAGGTCATACATAGTGTGATTTGAAGCTGGCATGAATATTAAGTCCAAATTGCACCTCACCTCACCTTGCCGACATAAAAGGTGCATGACCTGCAAGCACATCCACACCGCTGACAGTGGACCTATCCCACAGTCACAACAGGTGCACAGAATTAGGGGGACATTTTCCTGCAGGTCTTCCAATGTGGTGTACCTCATAATGTGTGTGCAATGTCCCACCACAGGCCTCTATGTGGGGGAAACAGGGCAGAGACTCAGTCAACGAATGAACTCACACAGATCCACCATTAATAACAGCAGAACAGATCTCCCAGTGGCCGCACATTTCTCCGGAGAAAACCACTCTATTGAAGATTTGCGGGTTGTGGTTTTAATGGGACATTTTAAGACACAGGAGAAAAGGAAAGAAATGGAGTACAAATTTATGCAAAAATTTCAAACTCTGCAATTTGGACTTAATATTCATGCCAGCTTCATGTCACACTATGTTTGAACCATGAACTGAACTCAATATTCATGCCAGCTTCAAATCACACTATATATGACCTGTGAGGGACACAAATCACCTCCTGATAGCAAACAGATAACAGCAAGAATTACTGATCCCTCCGTCACGCACCACAAGTTTCCAGACTGTTTTTTTGACTTGTTGTAAATAACTTCTCTACTTACATTGCAATTTTTTTTAAGGACTCTAAAATGCTTTGAAAACCATGTGTATAAAAATCTGTTAATTTTCACTTCTTGTATCACACCATGTCTGATGAAGGGAGCGAGCACTCCTGAAAGCTTACTTATAAATATACTCAGTTAGCCTCTAAAAGGTATCGCCTGATTTCTTCACTCTTCCACTGCCAGGAAGGTGGGGAGACGGAAGGGAAGGCACTTGATGGGTGAATCCCCTTGAGAGTTAATATGGCTGATGATAGCTGTCGATCACTTTCTGTCTAAAGCACAAATGGTTGAACTTACAAGTAAAGATTGGGCACATTTAGTGTATGTTCTAGGGCTGTGGAGTCAGAGTCGTGGAGTTGGGGCTAGGATTGGGGGGTGAAGTCGGAGTTAGAAAAAAGTTACAGTCTAAAACTTTAATTATTTTTATTCATACCATACACTTATTAATACTGTATAATTAATTAGATACATAGTATATTATAATTATCAATATTGAATATCTGCTGTCTCTAATATCATGTCTTCACTTTATCTCTCTGAGCTACTGCTGTTTCGACTGTCTACTAACATAGCTTACCCTGATATTTCCATTTCAGTCTCTGACCTTACCATAATTCTTAGGCAGCATGCCCATTGCCTCGGGGTTATGTTTAACTCAGATATTTCCTTAACCCCAATATCCAATCACATGCACATTCATGTCATCTCCACCTTAAAAGACTTCTCCCAAGTCGCACCACTCATCTCGAATGCTCTACCCTGGAAAATCAGATTAACTCACAACTTCTACAACTTCAAACGCATCCTAAAGACACATCTCTTCAGGCACACACAATTCCTAATCCAAATCCTTCCGCAGTTAGGCTCCCTAAAACTAACCCTCCTCTGTCCATGCTCCCGCATTACCCCACAGGACATGATGCCTTATCAGACTGTAATTTTATATGTCCAGGCACCATTTGCACATAAAAAGACACTGACTGGTGACGGCTCATACAGAATAATTTATATGCTTGATGAAAATAACCTTTATCACAAACGCGGCTTCTCCACTGTATAAGCAATGCTACCTCCAATGCCGCTCCTGCTACCTCCTGTGTCACCCCCTCTACCTCATAGATTGTAAGCTCTTGCGAGCAGGGCCCTCAGTCCCAGTGTGTGAATTGACTTATTACTCTGTAATGTATCTTTTTGTTTGTACTTGAACCCTACAATTTGTACAGTGCTGCGGAATATGTTGGCGCTATATAAATAAAATGTATTATTATTACACATAGTGTATTACAATTATTAATATTGTGTAATTAATTAGATGTTTATTACAATTATTAATACTGTATAAATTATATATGTAATGTATTATAATTATCAATGCTGTATAATTATCATCAATTATTAATACTTTATAATTAGATACATAGTTTATTACAATTATTAATATTGTATAACTAAGATACATAGCGTATCACACTTATTAATACTTTATAATTAGATACATAGTTTATTAAAATTATTAGTATTGTATAATTAGATAGTAGTTTATTACAGTTA
Source organism: Leptodactylus fallax (assembly GCA_947044405.1). Lineage (NCBI taxonomy): Eukaryota > Metazoa > Chordata > Amphibia > Anura > Leptodactylidae > Leptodactylus > Leptodactylus fallax. The sequence continues at coordinate 1,967,045 of CAMRHE010000272.1, forward strand.
TTAATATTGTATAATTGACAACATACATAGTGTATCACACTTATTAATACTTTATAATTAGATACATAGTTTATTAAAATTATTAGCATTGTATATTTAGATATGTAGTTTATTACAATTATTACTATTGTATAACTAATAAGATACATAGTGTAACACACTTATTAATACTTTATAATTAGATACATAGTTTATTAAAATTATTAGTATTGTGTAATTAGATATGTAGGTTATTAATATTGTATAATTGACAAGATACATAGTGTATTACAATTATTAATATTGTATAATTAGATACTTAGTTTATTACAGTTATTAATATTATATAATTAATCCGATACATAGTGTATTACACTTATTAATATTGTATAATTAGATACATAGTTTATTACAATTCTTAATATTGTATAATTATATGTATAGTTTATTGCATATTTACTTTCTCAGGAATTCTATCATTGTTTTTTTAGTGACTTAGAAGTCTTTATTGCTTCTGACTGACCATGGCTGTCAGCCGTTTATGAAGGAGTCAGAGCAGGAGTCAGTATGTTCACACATGTCAGATTGGCTACAGGATCCATTGCAGAAATAAGAGGCTAACACAGAGTGCAAACCGACAATCAGGATAAATAATGTGATTTTGTGCACGTCGGTTACTTCGGTTCAGTTATTACATTCGCGAGCCTTTACCTGCAGTTTTGTTCAGGCTGAAAATGTCCAAAGTGGAACTTCTATTTTATTCTGTGGTCTCTTCAAACCTCATTGTATAATAAGTAGTGACCCAGGAGAGGTGAGCAAACATAAAAAACAGCGTTACTCGCCTCCCCTGTGCTCCGCTGGCCTTTGTCCTCTTCTGGCCTCCTGAATGACATCAGGGACCTCTGAGGCCTGTGATTGAATCCCTGACATCATTTCGGAGTCCTGAAGAGGACCAAGAGAAGCATCGGGGCCCAGGGGAGGTGAGTAATACTGTTTTTGTATGTTTGATCTCCTCTGCTAAAAATACATTGGGGTCTGAAGAGACCCCAGAGAATAATAGCAGTTCTTGTTCGGATGTATATTCACATCATTTGGGCTCAGTGGTTATCACTGTTGTCTTGCAGTGCTGAGATCCTGGATTCAAATCTGACCATGGGTAATATCTGAATGGAGTTGGAATGTTCTCCCCGTGTCGGACTGGGGTTCCTAGGACCTACTAGTAAAATTTATTTGGAGGCCCCTGTACTACATGTAAATATTACCTGACCATAATTTGCTAATTTGTCAATACACTTATTTTCTCAGTAGTAGCTTGCGGTCTAGTCCTTGCCTCGGACTGGCTTGTAGATCGTGTCAATAGTCTACTGACTGGTTCTTACTTTAGACTGTTGCCCTAGCCTTGTGAGCCATGGATACTTGCCTACATAGAAGTAGGATTCAGGCAGTAGCAAGATAATTTCTAATGTGGCCCCCGGCACTGAGAAGGTGGGGCCCTGTTCATCATTCCTCTGCACCTAGTTGTCATCTCAGCCACCCAATATGGCACTATAATAATACTTTGGGGAATTTTATTTTAAATAGTCTACCCAGTTTATTATATGGTTGCATAGTTTGATTAAGATGCTGTTTGCTGTCTATCTGTGAGTGTAGGGTACTGGGGACCCATCCTGGCTCAAGTGAATTGTCCAATCCTGTCTGGATCCTCTGGCTTCTGCCCACACTCCAAAAACATACTGATAATTAAATTTGGAATTTTGATTGTTTTTTTTTTTTTTTTTTTCATGAATTATAATTTGGATTTTAGCAGACCGAGGACCCAATTATTTCCAACCTCCGAAATCTTAGATCTATTGTAGCATGATGGAAGCCACGAGATGTTCTCCTTGTCTGAACTGTATCATGGCTCCCTATTAGAACTATGTAAATCACATTAATTATCCCACAAACTGGAAAGTTCTTATTACATATTAATTGATATTCTATATTATATCATTAATTGTTAAAAAAAAATCTCCACTTTCGGGCTTAGTTTTCATAATTTATAGTGTGTGCTGATTTTATTTTAATTTAATTAGAGTCTTCGATGACTTACCTTCAATATTTCACCATAATATGTTCCCCTGGCTTAATAATGTCCATGGGGGATTTTCTTGTGTAATCATTTAATTAATACAACTGACTTCACAACAGAGCGCAGCGCCGGCGCGGAGCTTTGATCTCAGCCGCATTCTTAATTTTGTTTGTTTTTCCTCCTCAAAGTTATGTGGACTCATAGACAGCAAAGCACAACAAATAAACAGGGAAATTCGCAGCCCCTTACTGACCTCATTCATGTTCCAGCATGCTGAAAATAGAGTTGATGGCAGATTACACCCAACCACTGCAATTCTGTACAATATGGCACAGAACAGAATTTTAGGTAGATATCATATCAGTTTATTTCTAGAATTAGGGGGCTGTAGTGGTTAGTGCTTCGGTGGTGGCAATATGTTTCTGTAAGGCTACATTCACATCTGTGTCGGAGTCCGTCCAGTGCAGAGTCTGCCTGAAAAAAAAGCCCTGTGAGCCTGACATTTCATCCGGTGATGTCAGTGATAAAATAATGGATATCTGACGGACCCCATTATAATGAGTCCTTCAGGCTCCACTATTGTCCATTATTAGGCAGACTGTCCTGTGACAGACCAGAAGAATGTATTAAATGAAGCACATCTGAACACACCCTAAAAAGGACACTTCTTTTGCAAGTACTGTTGATTTTAATGGGGAGCTATAGGGCATAAGGTAGGGCTGGGCTAATATTGGAATAATACCGAAAACTGACACTAGGTTCACACCTGCATTTGGGTTTCCGTTCTTTGGGTCCACTTGTGGACCCGAAAAACAGAAACCCAATCCGCTTAAAAAGCGGTTACTATAATGGGTTCCACCGGGTTTTCGCCCGGTTTCCACCTGAAAAAATGCGGAGAGAAATCCTCAAAAAAGACCGGGCGCAGGTGTGCACCTAGTCTGACTGTCAGTCCGGTTAACCAATGTGATTTTGTGCACATAGGTTATTTCAGTTCCTGCAGTTTTGTTCGGACTGAATACGTCCAAAACTGAACTGCTATTATTATACTGTGGAGTCTGTTCAGACTGCAGATTATAATAAGTGGAGAAAAATTACTCACCTCCCCTGGGCTCTGGCATGGGTCTTCGTCCTCTTCAGGCCTCTTGAATGATGTCAGGGACAACGTGGCGTTGTGACGTATAGATGCAAGCTTCACAGTGCTTAGGGACTTACCTCCCATGGGCCCCCACTAATCATACCTTGAGGTCTGAAGAGACCCCACAGTATTATAATAGCAGTTCTGGTTCGGTCGTGTTCTGTCCTAACGAAACCACCGGGTGAACCTCGCAAGACAAATCTCAGAAGGTTCGCCCAACACCTACTCACCTTCTATTGAGGTGCCACAACAGATGCCAATACAGTTGATTGTATTGGCAAAGGATAGTCACACCAGATATTGATGGGATTTAGATTTCTTTTTTCTTAATTTTGTTAATTGACACTTCTATTCCTGGAAACATTCTTACTTTAAGTAATTTTTTCCAGACCTAAAACTTTTGTACAGTACTGTATAACCAAACTAAATTGAAAATAAATAATCAGTATCTTTATTTCCATGCAGTTCCATAAGTACCTTTCCTGTGTATTCTGTATGGAGGACAGGATCCTTCTGCAGCCACTTATCAATCTTGTCTAAGCCAGTTGGCCACACAGCAACTCCAATCTGGCAGGATCACATTTCCGTATTTCCCAAGGCAACATGAGAATATGTGCAACCATAACCTTTCGAAAGTGCACAGTGAAGCCCAGCACCATCGCAGCCCAATTCTCCAGCTGTCTTGCAAATTAGCCATTCCTGTATCTAGTACTTATGGTATTTCCTTATATAGTGGATATGAAAATCCCCAACTCAATTACACTGTGGGAAAATACAGAACAAGCTTAAAAGGAAGGTGTCACCAAAAAATTATCTATTGTTTAAATCATGTTTTTATGTTAAAAATAGAAGGCCTTTCTGTTCCACCTGCACATTCCACCTGGACTCACAGCATCGATTTCTGCTCCGTGGCTTCATGCTGGAGTGTTTCGCCTGGCCGATATTGTGGACTATAAGACGCGTTCCCTACTGCCCTTTACCGACCTACTTTCCAGATTTAATATCCATATCACTAGTAAATTTACCTATATTCAAATTACCCACTTGGCTCGCTCCATTTCTCGAGGTCCTCGAGCTCCTCTCCCTACAGATTTCGAGAGACTCTATAAATCTGATTGGTCCACTGCTAATCTTATATCAGATATCTACAGGATTCTCTCAGATTTGGCACCAGATGGCGTCCCAAAATATCCCTACATGAGAAAGTGGGAGACCTACTTGGGAGAGACTCTGTCTGATGAATCAAGGCCATTGATCTGGAAGCAAGCAGCGAAAACTTCTTGCTGTGTTACGTACAGGGAGAACTTTTACAAGATGTAGCTGCACTAGTACCACACCTTAGCACTGCTCCGCTCTTTCAACCCCGCTATTGTGAATGTTTGCTGTTGGTCAGGCTCTTCTGTCACTAGAGGAGTTGTATGCTAGATTGCAGGAAGCTAGGTCGCTTGAATACTTGACTGCTTTGTTGGTTAATGAGGAGGAACGTTTCCAACTTGTTTTGGGACCCTGGGACACATTTTTGGGCACTCCATGAACTGTAAGCCCTGGAGAACTGCTACCCTATAGTCTTCGCCCTATGGTGTAATGGTCTGTGGTTTTACCCTACCTCCTTCTTTATCCATCCCTTCTCTCTTCGTTGCATGTGATTCTCCCTTGTTTGTCTTTAAACTCATTACGTTCCTGCACTTTTTTACCTGTGTATTTTGTGCTTATGTATTTACTTTCTTGGTGTTTTTTAATGATTATTCTGTTTGAATATGTATATTCTTTTTTGTTTCTTTACTATATTTGTTTGTAAATGTATAAAACTTTTATAAAAATACAATTAAAAAAAGAAAAGGAAAAAGAACAACCAACATGTCTGTGCATAACTTGCACAATCCTTTGTTTTCAATGGGAACTGTGTAATGCTTCCTTTTCCCTGCGGAGGTGCTGCAGAGAAATTGATCTCTTGTTTAAAGATTACAGCTGTGATCAACCTATTATACTGGGATCCTCTAATAGGGGAGGGGTCACTGGTTAATGTCAGTAGTATGATCAGCTGGTTAATGGCTACTTTTTAATTCCATGGTACTTTACATTTATAGAGGAGTTTACATACAAAACACAAAATACACAAGTACAGTAGACTAATATTATGCCCAACATGGGGAATACCTGCCCACAGGGTCTTACAATCTATGAGGGAAGGAAGATAGAGACAGTAGGCAAGGGTAGAAGCTGTTCAGATTGTGGTGTGATAGCAGTGGGGTTATTTAAGGTTGTAGGCTTTACTAAAGAGGTGAGTCTTCAGGGTCTTCTTGAAGGTTGCGATTGTGGGGGGACAGTCTTATGTGTCGTGGTAATGAGTTTCAGCGTATGGGGATGAATGGGAGAAGTCTTGGAGATGGTTGTGTGTAGAGTGGATGAGAGCAGAGCAGAATAGGAGGTCTTGAGAGGATCGAAGGTTATGTGTGGGTTGGTTGCTTGAGATTAGGTCATACATGTATGGAGGGGACCAGTTGTGGATGGCATTGTTTGTTAGAGTTAACTTATTAAACTCTATTCGCTGGGCATGGGTAGCCAGTGAAAGGATTGGCAGAGGGGAGAGGTTGATGAATGAGGAGAGAGGTGGATTAAGCAAGTGGTGGAGTAGAGGGTGAACTGGAGGGAAGTCAGAGCATTTGCTGGGAGGCCACAGAAAAGTAGTAGTAGGTGTTGCAGTAGTCTAAGCGGGAGATGATCATGACAGGAACTAGCATTTTTGTAGTTTCAGGGGTGAGGAAAGAGCAAATTCAATGAATGTTTTTGAGTTGGAGGTGACAGGAGGTGTTGAAGACTTAGAGGGCTTGTGAGGCTTGAGGGACAAGGCAGAATCAAAGAATAGGGGAACGGACTTGTGGGACTGGAGAAAGTGTGGTACAATTAACATTGATATATAGGTCAGGTAGGAGGCTGCATGAGGTGGGGGAAGATGATTAACTCAGTATTCTCCATATCAGATGGTTTTTCCACCATAAACTGGCCCACATCGTGTGCAGGATAAAGGAATTCCCTTTCCATTGGTGCCCCTCTGTAATCTTTGTGGTGCAGCAAAGTGAAGTTATAAATGCTTGAAAGTATAAAAAGTTATATGCAAATTACCTTAAGTAGTTATGGGGGAATAGGGAGCAGCTTAAGCTGAAATCATGCCTGGGGTTTCGGACAAGTCCCAGACCAGAGAATGTTCGTGTATTCATGGTCGTGTCCATTGGCAACTGATGAAGACAAAATTTGCAAATATGTTTAACTTTCAATTGTCTACAAATGCAAATATGGTTATTGCTGGGAAAACCCCTTTATATAGAAACATCGGGGTTGAGTCTGGTAATATACCTAAGCCCTATTAAATGAATGGGGACAAGCTGCAATACCAGACGCAGCGTATGGCTGGCAGATTTTTAAACGCTTTCGCATCATTTGAATGTAATAAAAATAATCGTAATGATAAGTACAGATTGATAGAAACCATTAAAAAAGACTGATGACAATTCTTTCATTGCTCACATAGAAGAATAAGCCAGCCATTTATTTTTTTAAGCAATTTACCTGCAAAGAAAAAGAAATCATAGTTTAGCATGTCAGTGTGAACAATGATCATGACAGTATAATGGAAACACGTAGTAAAAGATCGCAACCCAGGGGACCAATTGTTAAGGTTGACACAGACGACAAAATTACTGAACTATTTGAAGACAATCCATCACAGTATCAGTCATTTACCGAGATTTACTACAATTGAAAAAATTGCTAGATACTGGGAGAAAGTTAATATTGAAATAGAATTGTTTTGTGATTTATTACTTAGAAAATAGGGATGATTGTATAAGCCGACTATTTCACCAAAGGGTTCATACTCACTTTGGAGACAGAGACAACAGACCAATGTACTCTACAGAATTCTTACCTGATCAACTCAACTTACAACCTTATTTCTGCGGGACTGCAGAGACATACACTACCGTTCAAAAGTTTGGGGTCACCCAGACAATTTTGTGTTTTCCATGAAAACTCACACTTTTATTTATCAAATGAGTTGCAAAATGAATAGAAAATATAGTCAAGACATTGATAAGGTTAGAAATAATGATTTTTATTTGAAATAATAATTTTCTCCTTCAAACTTTGCTTTCGTCAAAGAATGCTCCATTTGCAGCAATTCCAGCATTGCAGACCTTTGGCATTCTAGCTGTTAATTTGCTGAGGTAATCTGGAGAAATTTCCCGCCATGCTTCCAGAAGCCCCTCCCACAAGTTGGATTGGCTTGATGGGCACTTTTTGCGTACCATACGGTCAAGCTGCTCCCACAACAGCTCAATGGGGTTGAGATCTGGTGACTGCGCTGGCCACTCCATTATAGATAGAATACCAGCTGCCAGCTTCTTCCCTAAATCGTTCTTACATAATTTGGAGGTGTGCTTTGGGTCATTGTCCTGTTGTAGGATGAAATTGGCTCCAATCAAGCGCTGTCCACAGGGTATGGCATGGCGTTGCAAAATGGAGTGATAGCCTTCCTTATTCAAAATCCCTTTTACCTTGTACAAATCTCCCACTTTACCAGCACCAAAGCAACCCCAGACCATCACATTACCTCCACCATGCTTGACAGATGGCGTCAGGCACTCTTCCAGCATCTTTTCAGTTGTTCTGCGTCTCACAAATGTTCTTCTGTGTGATCCAAACACCTCAAACTTCGATTCGTCTGTCCATAACACTTTTTTTCCAATCTTCCTCTGTCTAATGTCTTTGTTCTTTTGCCCATATTAATCTTTTCCTTTTATTAGCCAGTCTCAGATATGGCTTTTTCTTGGCCACTCTGCCCTGAAGGCCAGCATCCCTGAGTCGCCTCTTCACTGTAGATGTTGACACTGGCGTTTTGCGGGTACTATTTAATGAAGCTGCCAGTTGAGGACCTGTGAGGCGTCGATTTCACAAACTAGAGACTCTAATGTACTTGTCTTGTTGCTTAGTTGTGCAGCGGGTGGTTACACATCCATATACTGTAGAATACAAGCACAGTCTCTGGATGGGATATATCTTTTGACTCTCTCCTGACACTACTGTATAGTTCTGAAAATCCTCTGGGGTTATCCCAGGGAAATCCTAAATTAATTCTGTTCCTGGACTACTCTGTGTCTGGTCAAGTTGGCATATGCAGTTCAGCCTTCTCTAGGTAGTCACTGCACTATGCCATAAACAAGGTTCCTCACTGGCAACCAGCCGTGATTTTCTTCTCCAGATCTGGTTACAATCAGGTTTCTTTGCAAACTTTTTGGCCCCTTGGTCTGGGGCAGACTGCCTGCCATGATTCTGCTGCTCTGCAACTAAAGCAGGCTATACACATTAGTTTGTCTTCAGTCAAAATGGCCAATTTTGACCATTTTGTCAGATTTTAGTATATCTTAATGCCACCAACTTCATTTGTGGCCGACTGGTGGCAGATTTTAGTCTGCCAGAAGCAAATGTTGGATATTTTTGGCTAGTGGTCGGCCAACTTGTACAGACATGGTGCACATTTCTTTTTAGCAACCATGTTGATGGTGGGATCGTTTGCCACTTGATAGACATCCACTGTGGAAGACCAACTAACTCTCCTTCTTCCCACCTCTTTCTCTCCTAAGGGTAGGGCTGGCCTATTTATAACTTCAACCTGCTGAGGGCATACCACTCCAGCTTACAGGTGACAGTCTACCCGGAATGGTCTATCCCATTGTTACAGGCATAGAATCAACATTACAAGTTAGTATTAAACATACACAAGGGAGTCTCTTGTTCTGTTCTTCCATCTAAACTACATGTGAAAGTGGGGTACTGTAGATGTCACATTTTAGGGAGCTGGTTATGGTGCACTTGCTGCCAGGTAACCTCTATCCTCCTAGCCTAAACCTACTCTTGCAGTCCATTCCTTCAAGTAATACAGAAAAGTTTTTGCTTCCGTCAAATGCTACCACTAGGCTGGCACTTATTCACAACGGAGCGGTCCAATCTTCCTCAGAAGATATAAAATTTCATGCCCTAGTAGACCTTAACATGCAGACTCTATCCGTATGGGTGTTTTTGGACACAGACATAGCAAGTGCACCACAGGAGGCACATGTTTTTTCAATTTCATAAATTAGTTTCAGCGTCAATGGTCCATGCAAACTGAATAAGAACAAGTAATGAGATTTACAACCAGCATACAGATGTACATTATAGGATTCCTGTGCTTGTGTCCATACATATGAAATGGCTAGTGCGGGGCTTTAAATGCATAAAAAAGAGAAGAAAAATAAACTAACCAAATGTTGAGACTCCATTGGATTATGGAAGTCATTGTCAAGTTATTACCTGATCTCCAGAATTTACAGTGTAGATTTATTGGGACTGTTTGGTTTAGGGTGCCTGATTTAATAGAGGACAGTCATTTGGGGACCTTCATTGAATAGTCAGGGTGAGGGTATGTTCACACTGCAGAATTTGGCATTCAAATTCTGCCGTTCTGCCTCAAAATAAGCACCAGATGCCACCCATTGAGTACAATAGAAGCAGGGCACTGAAAAAATAAGCATCCTGTTTGATCTTGCCGTGGATTCCATGACTGATTCAGACACCTATCACGTGGCACAAGCCACTGTGCAGATTAGGTCCATTCATGTGATCCTAATCAGTAAATGAAAGGTGGGGCAGAAAGTGGGGAGGCATTTAAGGTGTAAATCAGCCCCAAATTCCTCTTCCTTTCCGGTGTGTGAATATACCTTAAAGAGTGGCTACAAAGAGCATCTCTCTTTCTCTCTCTCTCTCTGATTGGAGGACCATACAAATACACAGCACCACAGAGATGTAGGGAAACCTTTGTAAGACAATATTACACAGAGGCTAACTAAAGAGAACCTTTCACCACCTTCACAAATTCAAGTTCTTAGCGTATGTTAAGTTAATAGTTGCCGCTCCACTGATTCCAGCACAGTTGGAATTTTCTCTCTAGCTCCCATCATTCCCAAGCAACAAGTGCAGTTAGTTTTGGTGTCTGATGTTCTATATAAGCTCTGTAATGTCAGAAGGGCAGTGTCAGGCAGGGAGCGTAACTCCAATCAGAGGCAGCCAGTGTCAGAGCTCAGAATCACACCCCTTGTCTGCTCCTTCCTGACACCGCCCTCCTGACAGTACAGAGCCTAAATAGTTTATCAGGCACCAAAACTAACAGCATTGATTGCTCTGGAACGGTGGGGGCTAGAGAAAAAAATTCCAACTGGGCTGGAATCAGTAGAGCAGCGCCTATTAACAGATGCTAAGAACTGGAATTGGTGGAGGTGGTGAAATGTCCTCTTTAAAAGTTGTGGATAGATTTTTTTATATTGACGACCTATTCATAAGATAGTTTATCAGCATGTGATCTGTAGGGGGTCCGACTCACAGACTGCGCATAGACCAGCTGTATTGGCAGCTTCTGGACTCCAGAAATTACAGTAAGTATTAGTTGAAAAGGAGAGGTGTTGCTTGCTCTCCATCCATTACTGTAACGTCTGGAGGCTGCCGGAACACCTGTGGATTGGTCATCAGTATGAAAAATCCTTTTGGGACCAGACAATCCCTTTAAATCTCCTGAGGCCCAATGGAAAATCTATGACAGATGTAGCAAAGTTGAACTTGACACTCTTGATACATTATAGTTAAGGTGTTATGTGTCAAACAAAAATGTGCTACACCTGTACCATGTGCCATCTATACCACTGGTGCCTTCTATGCCTATGCCTGCTTACAACCTGAAATTCCTCCAGAGCCCTAATACAGTTGTGCGTGCCAACCCTAGGACTAATATCTGGTTAGCTTCTACAAAGGATACATGTTTAGTAAGTATGTCCTTTCATGTGGGTTTTAACTTGCATTTTACTGAATGATAAGAAGATCTCTTTGCTATTTTCAAATAGGAATTATTCAATATTTCATACAGATTCTTCGCCCTTATGTTTCGCCCAGTGTGCGTTGCCGGGTATATGGGACACAGTGTAATCCTCTGGCTTCTGAATGTGTAAGTAGGGTGTATACGTCCTCATCCCTCTTGTTAGTGAGATATGTTGTGGTCAGGGCCCGGTGGGGTTCTTCAGATTTGTGCTTCATCACAACTAATTCCCTGGTGGTTTCCGTACTATCTGACATAGCCAGCAGTTTTCATTTCTCCTTAACTCAGCTGGAAGTTACTTTGTGTTCAGCTTATTTTCTTACAAATAAAGCTATTGTTATTCCGCACAATGTCTGACACTTGCCAGCTCATCTAAACAAACGAATAAAGGGACAGAGATGGAAGCAGGAGAAAGTATGTATCCAATGAAAGGCAGAAGGACTCCGCACTGGGGTTGTCTTACAGAGGGTTGAATGGCCTTATCTTCCTTTGATGTAGAACAAGCAGGGGTGTTAGAACTGTGGTTTTTGGGTCAGGGTTGGTACATTTGTCAGCAAAATATACATCATACTTATCTGTAGGTTATCTCATACTTATCTGTAGGTTATCATCAACCAGATGTATGCTAAAGAGTTCCTTTCATTGTCATACATATTGTAACAGGTAGCAGGTTGTGGACCTATTGTTCCACCTAACTAGTTTGACTTTTGGCTACTTCCAAGGGTGTTGTCAAAGTAGCCTCCCCAATGTTCTCCTTTTAATCCCAATAATGGGGACCTAGACTTCTTTGCGGAAAGACTACCAGGTCACTGCTTCTTAAGTGGTCCTGGTGTAGGTGGCATCTGGACAAGGGTCAATGAGACACCAGGATAGGCAGGAGAGTAGTCAAGGTTGTGGGCAGGCAGAATACATTCAAAGTCAGGGCAGGCAGCCCGGGTTTGGTAGTCAGAGACAAGCCTGGGTCGGGCACAAGACGCAACCCCACAGTTCCACAGTTTGCCCATCTCTACTACCAAATAAACTCTGCTCTCTGCAGCTTTCAGATCCCACTTCAAAGCACACCTAGCCTAAAACTGGCAGATCCCAGGGGTGCTATTTATCGTAGATTATCATAGTTATCATAGACTAAGCATAACACCAGATAATATCACTTTAAGTATACATTTAGAGATGAAGATGATGTGAACAATGAGAACATCGCTTTACGCTCAGCTGGGTCTCTGTTTCTCAAAACACTCTGCTACATTAAAATCATAAGCTAATAGCTAACAGCTTGAGCACTGCTACAAATGGTTTCTGATACTGCTGGAAATCTACGTCTACAGCTTAGATTTTGTCCCTGTTAATGTCTCCGCTCACGAATGTTTCTCCGGTCCCTCCTTTGTTTGTGCTCAAAAGAAACATCAGATCAACTCACAAATATAGTCATTTTCTGCTGACAAAACCAAACTGAAAACATGGGGAGAAAAATAATGGTTGGTGACTATTTTTTAGCATAAAAATACATATGGTATAAAGCCTTCCATTACTAAATCAATTGTAAGTCAAATTTGTAATTTCTTATTTGTTTAGCGTACCGATGAGACATTTTTTTCAGGAAGTGCAATGTTTGTACATTAGTCTAAAGAGTCCAAGGGGTGGAGTTTCAGGGAGTGCTTTGGTCAGTCACATTCACTGTTGCCAAGCAGTGAATATGAGATCATATGATAGGTCAGCCAGCTATCAAAGCTAGTAATTTAACAGGATTTTTCCCATCTTATTTTTTATGGTATTATGCCAGATCTGAGATTCTTACATATCACAAGAAGAGGAATCCCTTGACCTCCCCCCATGTTTTACCACCATTGAAACCATAAGCTATGGACCACACTTACAAGCAGCTTTTCTCCAACAAATGTTCTTTGGATTGGCAAAGGCTAGCCATGAGACCAATTCTCCAAGAAGCTGAGGTCCTAGAGGAGGTTCTCTTTCGTCTGCTGTTCTAGCAACAAAGAGCTAGTGATCTCCCCCAGTCTTAAGGTCCAGACACTGCAGCAATGATGTAACCAAATACCACACATGAGACCAATGACTTGAAGTCACTTTAGGGATCATTGACATCGTTGCTGCAGCTCTGGAGCCAGAGATCAGTGGAGATGACTGGGGCCCAGTGCTGGAAGACAGAAAAGCAAGTAACAATTTATTATACATAATTTCCTGCTGTCACCAAATTAGCAAGCCGCAGGGAAAAAACACTGTGGAAAAGACCGGTTGCCTCTGTGGACTTTCTGTACCTATTATACCTATACGGAAACACCAGCATTTCTGTAGGTATAATTGAGATGCTGTGATTTTCAGCTGCTTTTCCGCTGCAGATTTTTTCTGCATTGTTCGGATTAGCCAGAATCCCATCCAGTTTACAGGTAATGTAAAATGCAGCGTTTTTGGAACTGGCGCCCCGACCTCAATCACAGAAATTATCTTTATGTTAAAATATCAGGGGTGCACTATCACTGTATGATGGAATAGTGTTGATGGCTGGTGAATCAAAACATTTCCCAAAAGCTTCTTATCTTGACTCTGCCATCAGTGTAGAATAACTGTGCTAGTTGTCTTCACTGTACTTTTGAGCTCTCGACTATCGGCTCCAGGTCCCAGTCTCTAGCAACTGTGCTGAAGCTCGAAGGAACAGTGAAGGCAGCTAGCACATTCATTCAGTAGCTTCTCAGACTGGGCATCCTGGTCATGGCCTGTCGTTGCTCTCCAGTCCATACAATGTCCAGCTTCAGGCAGAAGTCATGTCCTCAAGAAACATTTCTGAATTCTTCCTGTAGATGCTATGGTGCTGAATGTCTTTTGACTGACAATTCCTGCAGCTCCCATGACTGGTAAGAAAAAAGTACAATTTAGGTCAATAGCTAACTGATCAGGCAGCCATCCTAACAGCTTGGAATTGGTGGGGGGGGGGGTGAGTACTATTTTTTCAATGTTAGGGCTCCCATGTTTAGCTGTTTAGGCATACTTTTGTAAGATGGAGAGATCACTCTCAGTTTGCTCGGCAGTCTCAAGGAAGAGGTTTTCACATGTTTGGAGAAGTAGAAGTTCTGTTCACACGTAGTCGACAGAGAGGGGTCATAACCTGAGAGATGTGTAACCTCAGAGCTAGGCCAAAAGTAGGCCTAACTGGAGACAGGGCAAGAGAATCCTTGGCAAGTGCGTCCGACTGCTGAGACAGCAGCTGATGGTCATTGACAGATGTATGAGAGAAGGTGGCCATCTTTGGAACCAGAACTCCATCGACGAAGAGCGCAACAGGTGAACACCAATCCGGGTTACCACTAGAGAATTGAGTTATTGAGTTCACTTTTACATTTTGTGTGAAGAAGAGGGAGACTCCACTTGCACAGGCCATGTGGCTGAAGACTAGGATATTCTTTCAGTCTACCACACTGAAAGACTTTAGTAAAACTTTATAAGTAGTAATTCTGTTGTTGTCCTTGTGTTCATACCTGCAGATGTTACATTTTAATTCTTCTTGAACATTTCAAAGATTTCACTAAGTGCCTTTTTCACACGTAGAACTCCATGTAAAAATATGTGTACTGTGTGGGATATCATTTTACTGGAAGCATCTGTGGACAGTAGGGTAGTCTGCTGCGTTATTCCATAGAGAAATGGAAACCCTAGTGTGTACTGGTGAGACAGAGCTGGAAGCACAAATAGTCAATGATGCATGTACGAGAGAAGGTGGCCATATTAAGAACTAGATGGGTTGTTCCAAAGGTCAACACCAATCTGGGTTACGGCTAGAAGACTGAGTTATTGGCTTCACCGTTACATTATTGTGTGAATGAGAGGGAGACTCCTCTTCCACAGGCTAGATGGCTGAAGACTAGGGTTCTATTGTTGACCCGTTTGTCTACTTTTTCAGTGTATTCATTTGTTCTACCACATTGAAAGACGTTAGTAAAACTTTAGAAATAGTAAGCCTGTTGTCGTTCTTGTGTCCAAACACATTTTCATTCCCCTTAAATATTTAACAGATTCTACTAAGTGCCTTTCTCACACCTAGACCTCCATGTAAAAATGTGTATGCTGCATGGTATATCTTTATACTGGAAGCATCTGTGAACAGTAGTGTAGTCTGCTGCACTGTTTCATAGAGAAATGGAAACCCCATTTTGGCCTCTGTCTCATGAATGTGAGCCTGCAGATCAGTATAATGTGCGCACTGTAAACTTATACTGCAGAAGCAGGACAAAAAGTGACTTACCTTGTTTCTTTAACTTCAGTGGACTTGAACAAGAGAGAGAACAGGAGTCGGGCAGTGAAACTTCAGAGGAAGCAGTTACTAAATGAGCTCCAACTCCGGAGCCACTCTCAGCTCTCATTTCAGCCAGTAAGCAAGAAGAGGAAGATAAATTCTCGTTCTTCAGTTCCTGTGACTTTATAGGACCCCTTGGAAGGGGTACCATGGACTTTTATTCATGACATCACCACCCATTATCAATCACAGAACATATTTACTCATTGTCACATATTGGTGTCTTTTTTGGTGTGATTAGAGTCACTTGTGTTCATTTACTCAATGTTTTGTACCTAATTAGGTTGTTTGCTTCTTCTACAATCTGGCTATTTAACCCTTTAGATGCTGCGGTCAATGCTGTCCACAGCACCTAAGTGATTTTACAAAAAAATTAAAATAGATATATACTGGTTAAGTGACATTGTGGGTCCAAATTCCCCTACGCAGTACACTCATCTATGCATATTAGTCTCCCAGGACTTATGAGTATTCTGGGCCGCACCATACTGTACTGCAGCTACCAGATCACGGAGTATAATTTTCTCCATGATATGGATATTGCAATTTCTTCTCCAAATACTAAGGAGATCATAAATGAAGTGTTACAAGAATGGACTTGCTGTCTCTAAATGTTTCCAGATCATCGTGTGTACAGTACTTTGCCTCTGAACTCCTATATTACTGTATAAATAATCTAGATAGGCCACCCACGTCTAACATTCTGTACCTGTGCGAGACAGAATAGACGACACAAGATATATGGCACACTAATAGGGTTCCTGACTATCTCGAGTCTAACTCTCCTGGGGTTAATTGATATTGCTCCGTGCGTTGCAATAAACAGGGTAATTCTTTTCATGTATGGTGTTTGTGTTCAAGGGTCACCAGACTCTAGATACAAGAAGAGCAAGTAATCAATACGTTATTTACCAGAGAGACGTGGTGACCGTGTCCATTCGTCTTTTATGCACATTGATCCAAGAAGTAAAGCAGCCTATATAAATACATTCTCATTACAGAAGAAGTTTTGTGTAAACTGTACTTAAATGAACTTGATATCAGAGGAGGAAGTTGAATGAAGGTGAGAAATTTAAAGGGCTTGTCCAGCCTAAAGTGTACCTCCAATTATAAAACAACTTTGCACAAATGAATACTGCAGGTGAATATAAGAAACTGTGTAATATATCTTATCAAAGAAATCTGTTTCCTTCTCCACTTATTAGGCTGCTTTTCTCCTTCTTGACTGTTTATTTACATAGACTATGTCTCCATTTTCAGGATGAGAAGTCTATGGAGAGGGTTGGGAGGAGAAGAATGTTAATTGATTTATTGTCTCATTCTGTACAGTGGCTGAGTCTTATCTTGAAGATGTGCTAGTGTCAGAAGGGGTCTCTGACTCACAGATCAGAGTGTAGCAGCTGCAGCTATTTTTGTGCCTTTTCCAGCAGCCTTCCACTCCACCCTTCCCTCTCCATAGAAATCCATTTCTATTTCCTTAATAAGATATATTACAAAGTTTGTTATATTCACATGTAATATTCAGTTATGAACAGTTATATAATTTGAGGTACACTTTAAAAAAGTTGTGTTAAAACAACAAAAAAGTCCACACGCCTGATAAATCCCCCACCAATCCAGCACCTTTGCACCTAGGAATAGCGCTATGTAGAGTGTTGAGAAGGTAACCTTCAGGTTACGGCTAAACAGCAAATTTGGCCGCCACTTCATTTCACATGAGCAAAGATTGTGTTATTGCCCTGCAACTGCATTCCTGTAAGTGAATGGAGTCACTTGGTGAACCCAAGGGTGCGGTGTCTTTAACATCTAGTTGCAAATAGATCAAGCACTGCTGTTTTTTTTTATACAACTAGAAGTCGCAGTCGCAGCATCCTTGAGGATCGCAGTACAAGTCCATTCATTTACATTAGTCAATGAGTTGCAGGATGACATGGCGATCTTTGGTCATACAACAGGAGTTACAAGCCGCACACCATATTTTCACCTCTCCATAGGGTAAGTGATAAATGTTTGATCAATAAGGCATTTGGAGGGACTAGTAGTCACTCCTCCAGTCTGCCATATACACACGTGGACAAAATTGTTGGTACCCCTTGTTTAATGAAAGACAAACCCACAATGGTCACAGAAATAACTTCAATCTGACAAAAGTAATAATATATAAAAATTCTATGAAAATGAACAAATGAAAGTCAGACATTGCTTTTCAACCAGGCTTCAACAGAATTTAAAAAAAAAAGAAAACTCATGAAACAGGCCTGGACAGAAATGATGGTTCCCTTAACTTAATATTTTGTTACACAACCTTTTGAGGCAATCCCTGCAATCAAACGATTCCTGTAACTGTCAATGAGACTTCTGCACCTCTCAGCAGGTATTTTGGCCACTCCTCATGAGCAAACGTCTCCAGTTGTCTCGGGTTTGAAGGGTGCCTTTTCCAGACGGCATGTTTCAGCTCCTTCCAAAGATGCTCAATAGGATTTAGGTCAGGGCTCATAGAAGGCCACTTCAGAGTAGTCCAATGCTTTCCTTTTAGCCATTCTTGGGTGTTTTTAGCTGTGTGTTTTGGGTCATTATCCTGTTGCAAGACCCATGACCTGCAACTGAGACCAAGCTTGCTGACACTGGGCAGCACATTTCTCTCTAGAATCCCTTGATAGTCTTGAAATTTCATTGTACCCTGCACAGATTCAAGACACCCTATACCAGATGCAGCAAAGCAGCCCCAGAACATAACAGAGCCTCCTCCATGTTTCACAGTAGGGACAGTGTTCTTTTCAAGATATGCTTCATTTTTCCGTCTGTGAACATAGAGCTGATATGCCTTGCCAAAAATTTTGATTTTTGTCTCATCTGTCCATAGGACATTCTCCCAGAAGCTTTGTGGCTTGTCAACATGTAGTTTGGCAAATTCCAGTTTTGTCAGATTCAAGTTATTTCTGTGACCATTGTTGGTTTTTCTTTCATTAAACGAGGGGTACCAACAACTTTGTCCACGTGTGTGTGTAGATCAATTGAAATATGTAGCAGAGTTAACCTGAACTTCAGAAATTAGTTAAACTGTTGCAGCATGATATCTTATCATAGAAGACTAAATTAAAACTAAAATCAATGAAAAGTTATTGAAAAATGTTTTTCCAATGACTTTTCATTGGTTTTTCTTCATGTCCATACCCCATATAATACTGGAGTCTTCTTATAGTGTAGAGACCTTTGGATGCTCTCAGACTCTAGGGCCCAGTAGCAATTTCTACCACTGTACCCCGTATAATTATTTCCCTACTCTCAATATACTGTATGTATGTCCATAACCACCAAGTATACCCCCAAATATTTATATCCATACCCACGTATACCCCATATACTGTATATATATCAGTACCTCCAAGAATACTAATTTTGCTGATAGAACAAAAACATCATAAAATCCACTACTTTATAGGAGTTTTCTTCATTGTATTCCCTCTAAAATCAGTTTACAGGGATATAAAAGGGCCAGAGCTCCGGACTAACATACACACATAACCTATATGGTGGCACACAGAGGCCTGTATTGTACTATAGAGCTTCCGGCACTCCTCTCTACACCCATTAGCTCATTAATGGAGTTGGTTTAGGGGTCAATCAAAGGAGCAGAGTCTATGGGATTCTTCATCCTGAACCAATGCAAGGAGGTATGGATTATACGCTAGGGGAACCCCAGGTCACTACCTATGGAGTAGTCATCCTTAGCAATGGGGCAATAGTCAGGAAACTTGTTTAGATAGCATTCAATCCTAAAAGGAGATTAGGCAGAGGTCAGGAAAGGTAGCAGACAAGAGAATGAATTTAGGAAACTAAGACTCCATTCACATCTGTGCCGGGTGTCTGTCTGGCGTAGATATGTATGAAATCACTGAACGACAAAGTACTGCAAGCCTGACTTTCTGTCCACCAATTTTAGTTAAAAAATGGTCACCAGACACCCCTCAGGCTCGGTTCATGTCCACTTTTTTGGGGTCCATTATTGTCCGTTTTTACATTCCTCTGGTCCTCTAACAGACAATAAGAAGAGACTTCATGGCGCATTTTCATATATTTCCATATATACAGAACTGTGCAAAAGTTTTAGGTCTGTATTTGTGATAAAAATCTAAATCCCATTGTTATTTGGTGTTACCTTCCATCAGTTCATCTCGGTACTTGCAGACAGTTTTTGAAGGAACTCAGCAGGGAGGTTGTTCTCGCCATCTTGGAGAATTAAGCACAGATCTTCTGGGGAGGTAGGATATGGCCCCCACAGAGTCCTGATCTCATCATCATCCAGTCTGTCTGGGATTACATGAAGAGACAGAAGGATTGGAGCAATCCTTCTGTCTTTTTATGTAATCCCAGACAGACTGGATGAGGTTGAGATCAGGGCTCTGTGGGGGCCGTATCATCACTTCCAGGACTCCTCCAAACAAAGTTCACACCAAATATTGATGGGATTAACATTTCTCTTTTCTTCATTCACTTCATTATGTTAATTGACAAAAATAAACTATTAACACTTATTTTTTACTGTTAAATAAATATACTGTAAAAAAAAAAAAAAAAATATATATATATATATATATATATACAGTACAGACCAAAAGTTTGGACACACCTTCTCATTCCAAGAGTTTTCTGTATTTTCATGACTATAAAAATTGTAGATTCACACTGAAGGCATCAAAACTATGAATAAACACATGTGGAATTATATACTTAACAAAAAAGTGTGAAACAACTGAAAATATGTCTTATATTCTAGGTTCTTCAAAGTAGCCACCTTTTGCTTTGATTACTGCTTTGCACACTCTCGGCATTCTCTTGATGAGCTTCAAGAGGTAGTCACCTGAAATGGTCTTCCAACAGTCTTGAAGGAGTTCCCAGAGATGCTTAGCACTTGATGGCCCTTTTGCCTTCACTCTGCGGTCCAGCTCACCCCAAACTATCTCGATTGGGTTCAGGTCTGGTGACTGTGGAGGCCAGGTCATCTGGCGTAGCAACCCATCACTCTCCTTCTGGGTCAAATAGCCCTTACACAGTCTGGAGGTGTGTTTGGGGTCATTGTCCTGTTGAAAAATAAATGATGGTCCAACTAAACGCAAACCGGATGGAATAGCATGCCGCTGCAAGATGCTGTGGTAACCATGCTGGTTCAGTATTCCTTCAATTTTGAATAAATCCCCAACAGTGTCACCATCAAAGCACCCCCACACCATCACACCTCCTCCTACATGCTTCACGGTGGGAACCAGGCATATAGAGTCCATTCGTTCACCTTTTCTGCGTCGCACAAAGACACGGTGGTTGGAACCAAAGATCTCAAATTTGGACTCATCAGACCAAAGCATAGATTTCCACAGGTCTAATGTCCATTCCTTGTGTTCTTTAGCCCAAACAAGTCTCTTCTGCTTGTTGCCTGTCCTTAGCAGTGGTTTCCTAGCAGCTATTTTACCATGAAGGCCTGCTGCACTAGACTCTCCTCTTAACAGTTGTTGTAGAGATGTGTCTGCTGCTAGAACTCTGTGTGGCATTGACCTGGTCTCTAATCTGAGCTGCTGTTAACCTGCGATTTCTGAGGCTGGTGACTCGGATGAACTTATCCTCCGCAGCAGAGGTGACTCTTGGTCTTCCTTTCCTGGGGCGGTCCTCATGTGAGCCAGTTTCTTTGTAGTGCTTGATGGTTTTGGCCACTGCACTTGGGGACACTTTCAAAGTTTTCCCAATTTTTCGGACTGACTGACCTTCATTTCTTAAAGTAATGATGGCCACTCGTTTTTCTTTACTTAGCTGCTTTTTTTCTTGCCATAATACAAATTCTAACACTCCATTCAGTAGGACTATCAGCGGTGTATCCACCTGACTTCTGAACAACACAACTGATGGTCCCAACACCATTTATAAGGCAAGAAATCCCACTTATTAAACCTGACAGGGCACACCTGTGAAGTGAAAACCATTTCAGGTGACTACCTCTTGAAGCTCATCAAGAGAATGCCAAGAGTGTGCAAAGCAGTAATCCAAGCAAAAGGTGGCTACTTTGAAGAACCTAGAATATAAGACATATTTTCAGTTGTTTCACACTTTTTTGTTAAGTATATAATTCCACATGTGTTAATTCATAGTTTTGATGCCTTCAGTGTGAATCTACAATTTTTATAGTCATGAAAATACAGAAAACTCTTGGAATGAGAAGGTGTGTCCAAACTTTTGGTCTGTACTGTATATATATATATATATATATATATATATATATATATATATATAAATATTTGGCTCAAATATGTCAATATCAAAGGCACCCACACCATAGAGAAAGACCATATTACAACTATGGGGCCCTTGGATTAAAATTAAAAAAAAGTGGTTGCTTTCTTCCAGACACAGCACTACACCTGTCCAAGGGTTGCATTAAATTGAATAATTCTGAGCTGCAGTACTGCACTTAACCTCTGCATAGGTGTGGCACTGTTTCCAGGTATGTTTTTCTAATCAACCCTTTAATCATTTCTATCAGGCTTCCTCACCTCCTTATATGCCCCTTGGCTCAGTAGCAAATGCTACAATTTCTGATAATCATTTGAGAAACGGTAAGACAGAAATGCGAGTTATGAAGGATTTGCAGGTTTCCCCTAGGGCCATCTAAAATAAACAATAATTCCTGAGAGTTTTCTCTAAATATAAAAATTTAATTTCTATACTAACGCTCCAAAAGTGTAAAATCAATGTCTAACTAATTTGCCAGAACATCTGCAACACTTATAAAAATGTACAGTACTTTATTCTCATGCAAAAGTTAGCAAAGTATTGCTGTAAAAATAAAAGCACCAACATAATAAAAACAATACAGTCAAATTGATGTTCTCCCCGGCCAGAGGAGGAAGAGTCTCTCTCCACCAATTACGGTTATAACCATGGTACTGTGCGCTCCACAGGAACTTCTACTTACTTACATTACAAGCCAGGGTGCTCTATTAAGCCAACCACATGCAGATATCTCAGGCAAGTTCAGCCAGTTAGGGATCGTCTGATTAATCACGTATAGTATTTTACGCCATAAGCGAAGAGCAAAAATGCAGCGAAAGAAGTTTTAGCAAGTTGAGTTCATGATGGTGGTAAACAAAGGGATAAAGTACTGTGCGCCGCAGGAGGTTACTTTGTTTCTGAAAAAACTCTTTCCAATCATGCGGAAAGGAATATGGAATAGAGATGTAGCATGCGTCTGATTATCATATCACAGGTCATGCACAAGTCTGCTTTACCCATAGGGCGTGTGGAACATCTGTAGCGTGTCCCCTGGTAGCAGCAACAATTTTTCCTGTGTCTCATCCTCCGGGTGCAGATACAGTGGAATACTATATATATCAGGGGCCGGGGGGCCCTCATTATTTTCACAAACCCTTCTCCTGCCTCCCCACAGACTAAGGGACCTTGCAGACGACCGTGGCGTGGTTCAGTGTGCTATCTAAGTTTTTCTCGGATAGCACACTGACCCTTTCATTTCTGTCGGCCCACGCACACGACCGTGAATTACATGGTCCCGTGTGCGGGTTGACAGTCCGGGCCGCAAAACTCAGGATAAGTCCTATTCTTGTCCGGTTTTGCAGCCATGCTTCCCTAAATGAATGGGGCTTTGGGAGCATGGCTGCTGCACGGTCGGCATCAATGTGCCACTCGTGCCGTTAAATCACGGCCAGCGGCTAGCGCATGGTCATGTACAACCAGCCTAAGGCCTCATGCACAAAGCCATGTGCATTGTCAGCGTACTAGCCGTGTTTTTCATGGCTTGCACACTGACCCATACATTTCTATGGCTCCAAACACACGGCCGTGTTTTTACAGTCCCGTGTATGGGGCCGTGAGCCCAGGGCAAAATTCAGGACAGGTCCTATTCCTGTCCATTTTATGGCCTGTGGTCACTGACAGCAGTGAATGGGGCTGTAAAGGCATGGGTAGCATTCGGACATCATCCATGTGCCATCCATGGCGTTTACACAGAAAGGGAAGGAGACAGCAATGTTCCTCTCTTCCCATTCCACATCTTGGCACTATTGAAGGACCTGCACAGAAACGGTCACATGGCGAACTCTCTGCAGGTTCTGAAGACAGAGAAGGAGGAAAGTATCTGTATTTGTTTTAGGGGTTCTGCTTAGGGGTATGTGTAGGAGTATGAAGGGAATCTTGCGAACATCAACCGGGATAACCGATTTTGTTGACATCAGTTACGTCCAAATCGGAACTGTTTCAGACCCCAGAGTATAATAAGCAGAGGCCCAGGAGAGGTGATCAAACACAAAAAAAATGTGTGACTCACCTTCCCTGGGCTCCGGCACGATGGTTACACTGGAGCTCAGGAGAGGTGAGTAACACAATTCTCTGTTTCTAAATTGTGAACTTGCACTCCCATCGATCTCACTGTATAAACTCTGAGAGCTAAGCACTTGACAGACATGAACAATACATTTACAGACTGGATTTGGCAACAGGCTGAAGTACGGCAAAGTTAACAAATCTATACCAAACCCTGCAAACTTATTCCTTGATTTTGCCTAAGACAAGCTTAGCCTCCGGTGAGTTATGACTGTATTGATTTACATGAGAAGTGAGCACACGCTGCATTAATATTTGCTGTACACTACAATAATTACATTTCTTCCCAAAGTCACTGCAAATATAATTCATCACAAGCAACATGCCAGCTATTATATGAGCCATCATTAGTCATGAGCATTGTCACCAGCCGCCCAACCATGAGTTCATTTTTAATAGTAATGAAGCAAAGTCACGGAAGAGGAAACAATTGCCCTTATTTCTGATTATATCTGACTGTCATACAGGTCCAGGCTAAATTATATGTTGCCATATTTATACCATGATTTACAAGAGTTGTATGAAATTCTAAAAATAGGTCTGCTGTTATTTTTTTTCAGAAACACTGCCACTCCTGACCATAGGCTAGGTCTGGCATTACAGCTCAGCTATATATTTTTGAATGGTGCTGAACTGCAATACCAGACAAAGCCCATGGACATGTGTGGTGCTGTTTCTGAAAAGTAAATCTCATATAACCCCTTTACTTGCAAAACAGGAAACATAAGTGCCCACATAATATCTTTAAGGCTGAGGCCACATGTTGTAAAAACGCAGCTTTGTTTGTTGCAGATTTTGCTGCGTTGTTTTGAGCCAAAGCTAAGAATGGCTATAAAAGTTATGGGAAATAAGTTCTTATACTTCTCCCTTCTGCTCAGTCCACTCTTGGCTTTGGCTCAAAAAACTGCAGCAAAATTTGCAACAAAAAAAGCTGCATTTCTGCAAAGTGGGGCCATAGCCTAAAGGGGTTTTCCAGGAGTTTTTGGCCCAACCTTAAAGAGCTTCATCTCAGCTAAAATATTTTTTAATTAGGCTGGGGAAGGTGAAAAAAAATGTAAAAAAAACATACTCACCTGTCCCTGGTGCTCTGGTGTCCTCTCAGCGTGGTCCAGTCCTGCTGCTTGACTGTCTTTTGAGGAAGTCCTCGCCGGCTGTGACTTTCCAGGTCCCTTCCGTTGAGGTTGCTGATAGGCCTCACCAGTCACGTGACCACTGAGGCCAATCAGCAGTCTCAGCAGCTTAAGGAAGGGATCTGGGGACATCACAGTTAGTGACGACCATGGGTCCCTTCCTTAGACATGCGACTACTGAGGCCAATCAGCAGCCTCAACGGAAGGGACCCGGGACGTCACAGCCGGCGAGGACTTCAGCAAAAGAAGACAGCCAAGCAGCAGGACTGGACCAGGCTGAGAGAACACCCGAGGCAACAGGGAGAGGTGAGTATGTTTTCATCTCCCCCAGCCTAATTAAAAATTTAATTTTAGACTGTACAACCCCTTTAATGTTAATGGTAGCTGAGCAGCAGTACTGCCATCTGGTCACTCTACTGTGTACGGAGCCATTTGCTTTTGGTTCTCATTTTTACTGACTTAGTTTATTCCAGTATTTTGTGGCAAAGAGCAGCTTGTACTGAAGAAACCTTTATTGTCTCAAGTAGTAATGTGTTTTAGGGCACCTGAGACCACTTCACCAGACTAAAGAATCAAGCCAGATGCTTGTCTTGGCATTTGGTAACCCCTAGGATATGCCATAGTCACCGGGAAAAACTTATACAAGACATATACAGTATATGGAGGGTATGCATGGTGGGTATAGATATACATATATGGAGGGTACACTTGGTGGGTATAGATATACATATACATATATGGAGGGTACACTTGGTGGGTATAGATATACATATATGGAGGGTACACTTGGTGGGTATAGCTATACATATATGGAGGGTATACTTGGTGGGTATAGCTATACATATATGGAGGGTATACTTGGTGGATATAGGTATACATATATGGAGGGTATACTTGGTGGGTATAGCTATACATATATGGAGGGTATACTTGGTGGGTATAGATATACATATATGGAGGGTATACTTGGGTATAGCTATACATATATGGAGGGTATACTTGGTGGATATAGGTATACATATATGGAGGGTATACTTGGTGGGTATAGATATACATATATGGAGGGTATACTTGGTGGGTATAGATATACATATATGGAGGGTATACTTGGTGGGTATAGCTATACATATATGGAGGGTATACTTGGTGGATATAGGTATACATATATGGAGGGTATACTTGGTCAGTATAGATAGGACTCTGGTGGGCACATTCTGCATCAGATATTTAGTATGTACCTACAGATGTGTTACCATTACGTTGGTATCTGAGCAGCGCTTTTATGTTCTGACAGGTCCTTTTTGACATCATTCCACAATGTCAAAGTGCTCTTTTTATTCCAGAAACTGCATTTCTTACAGTCATACAGAATTCACTTTCTGTCTCCAGCCTAACTCTTATGTCTTGATGGTTGTAAACATTATTTTGCAAAATATCCTTTGTGTAAGGAAACGTATTTCCATCAATAAGCCTGATGTCTGTTGTCATTTCTTCCCTTCTGTTCTCTCGGAGGCTTGTACATGTGGAGTGAAGGAGCCAGCTACAATATGAGAGAGTAAAATTAGCTGAGTATGTGGCTGCAGAGGGCTGGAATGTACCAGGCAGCCAAACATGTGAATGCATTTTGCCTCCCTGATATTTGGCCTGTCTTAAAATATCTTCCACTCCCGGTCTGTAGGCGGTGAGGAACGTCAAGACACAAGACTCTGTCTGCATTAAACTTTACAAAACTTTTGTTTTTTATCGATACAGTCAGCAGGAAAGTGAGCTGCAGACAGCAGAGGTTGGTTACCTTTATACTATCTTCAATGCTTTTTATAGTCTTTAGTATTTTTTCTCAGGCTATTGGGATTGTTATGATCATTTATTCCTGCGTGAACTGTTATTGTAGCTTCTGGGATAATGGACTAAGCACATATTCTTGATAAATAGTCTACTGCTGTTGTGGAACTACAACTTTCAGCATGTCCTGGGAGTGATCAATTGCAGAGCTACAGGCTAAAGAAACTTTTTACTTATATTAATGACTTTTTAGTAGCACGTTTGTACCTGAAACTGAATTTGCGTACTGCAAGCAAAGTCAGGATACTGTAAATTATTATTGTCCTATGTATCAGTATGATGTAGACATACCCATTGCTCTCTATAGGGACTATAATAATAAGGGTTTTGCGTTAAAGGGGTTGTCCAGGAATCTTAGTACTTGCGAGGAGGCTGGGAAAGGTGAAACCTAAAAAAATCGTACTCATCTAGTTAGGATCGAAGTCCTTGCCGCATGTGAGCGCTCAGTGACCTCAGCCTAAGGAAAGGAACCGGCGACATATGTGAGTGACGTTTTTAATGTTTCACTTTCCCCGGCCTCATGCCCAAGTACTGAAATTCCTG
Source organism: Leptodactylus fallax (assembly GCA_947044405.1). Taxonomy (NCBI): domain Eukaryota; kingdom Metazoa; phylum Chordata; class Amphibia; order Anura; family Leptodactylidae; genus Leptodactylus; species Leptodactylus fallax. The sequence goes on from CAMRHE010000272.1 coordinate 1,994,330, forward strand.
GACATCCCCTTTAAGAAAGGTTTTAATGGGTTGAAAAAAGTTATCAATAAATGGTCTGCGTATCTTACCAGTTCTCCTCTGTTTACATGCCGCTTAGCCATGCCCTTCCCATCCCTTGGTTGTTCTCCAGATGTCCCTGCCATTCCTTGGATATATCACTATAGACAACACGTCCTGTGGTAGCGACATAATATCACATTACATCTATTTACATCGACATAAAACACAGGCAGCAAAATGTATGGATTTTACATGATGTATCTGCCTTACTCCCATGGTCTATACCATGTCCATAAGCATGGGTTATATACATACAGTAGGTTCCTGTCTCAGGTCTATGAATGTGTCAGGAAATCTTCATCTCCAAGATCTACATACTAGGACTGAATCTCAGCTTAGTTTTTCTTCTATTTCTGAAATATGCTCAGACAACCTTTTTGTAGAAGATCTGTCACCACTGTTTTACCTTCCGATGATGTCTGAAGGCCTCCATAGATGGTGTTGAGAAGCACATCTGTCCTGCATCATTTGGCCCCAGCGTTGTCCTCTAGTGATATTGCTTTTGTTAATGCAATGAAGGAATGGGATTAAGTGGTGACATTCTATAGTTTTATGGGAAGTATAGGTTGGTAGTTGGTACCAGGCCTGGACAGTAATCTGCTTCTGGCCGAAGCTCCACACAAAACCGCTGCATTTTACAGTACCTGCAAAGTGGATGAGATTCTGGCTAATCCCATCCACACATTGCAGAAAAAAAATCTGCAGCGGAAATGCTGTGTTTTTAAAAACATGAGCTTTTTTGCAAATCGCAACATGTCCATTACACCTACGGAAACGCTGGCGTCAGTGGGCCTCCTGCAAACCGCTGCACCAATTTTTTTTTTTTTTAGATAAACTTCAGTTTGCTGCACCGCACATAGCATCTTGATACTGGCATCGCTAGGACCGTATGTATGGCGGCATGTGGAGCGATCATCAGTTTAGTTAATGGTTGCCAATGCCTTTGGCTCAGCGTCACTTAGAATCTTTATGATTCATTTTCCACACCAACATTTTTTGGTTTTGTGTCTGTAAAACATTTTGGCTGAATATGGTTTTCCAGAGGTTGACAATCCTGTTTTTTTCTTTAACAGTTTCATACCCAAATGTATTTTTAGAAAAGAATCTGAATAATACAGCAGATTAAGCTATCAAAAGCCATCGCAGGTAACTGGTTGCCAAAAATACACTGCCTAACAATCTCTTTTCCCCTTGTGAATTGCTGCCTCCATTGCCGAGATATTGCTCTTTGCATCAATAAGCAAATGAGATTTTGGAGCAATGAGGGAATTGCTGTTGCAGGTGACCCTAACCTATCTATCTGCGGGGCAGGGTTAATATACTGGGGTTAGGTGACCCTAACCTATCTATCTGCGGGGCAGGGTTAATATACTGGGGTCAGGTGACCCTAACCTATCTATCTTTGGGGCAGGGTTAATATACTGGGGTCAGGTGACCCTAACCTATCTATCTGCGGGGCAGGGTTAATATACTGGGGTCAGGTGACCCTAACCTATCTATCTGCAGGGCTGAGGTGATATGCTGGGGTCTGGTGACCCTAACCTATCTATCTTTGGGGCAGGGTTAATATACTGGGGTCAGGTGACCCTAACCTATCTATCTGCGGGGCAGAGTTAATATACAGAAGTCTGGTGACCCTAACCTATCTATCTGCAGGGCTGGGGTGATATGCTGGGGTCTGGTGACCCTAACCTATCTATCTGTGGGGCAGGGTTAATATACTGGGGTCGGGTGACAGGCTCCTTTTAAGTAGCATGGTCCTTCTGTAACAGGAGGCAGATTGTGTTTTAGCTCTCGCTCTACATTTAGAATCACAATAACATAGCTTTTTGTGTTGACTTAGTATTATTGGCAGCTGCTTTCAGAGCAGAATGTCATTTCGTGCACTTCTAGGATTTGTATTACAGCTTGGCTTTCACATATCCAAGGCCAGTTATGAATGTCCATAGAAGGAAATAACTTATCAATCGTAAATCTTGCTGCTTCTCAACACCATAATATGTCTAGAGGTGAGTCTATAAAATACAGTATAATGCAAGCGTTGCATTTCCATAAGTGTGTCTCCAAGACAACCCTACTAACCAGAAATGCAGCTTGGACTTCTGTTACCTGGGTCAAAAATTCAGCTTTCTATCCTAGTCAAAAGTTAGATTGACTGGATGGTTCTATTACCTACTACTACTCCCCTACCTCACATACCCAACACTGACATGATACAGACCAACCACTAAAAGTCAGTACATCAGAAACCAGTAGGCAGTTGCCTTGGAACTTCTTACCGACTCTAATGTATCACTGGCAATTGTGGTGTACAAGTCTATGGTGGTGGGTTGAAGAACCCTGGGTTGAGTGGTGGCAGGGGCATAGCTACGTATAGGGGCTGCAGAGGTAGCAATTGGTATCGGGCCCTGCAGCCTAAAGGTGTAGAGACACCCATATTATAGATAGAACATGGTAAGCAGGGCCCTGTTACAGATTTCTCACTGGGGGGCCAGGAGCTTCAAGTTACGTCTCTAGTGTTGAATATAGAGATATCTTAATCCAGGTCCATTGAGCTTGTCCTCTATAAGGCATCATTCTCCCAGTGCACACAAGCAGTTGTAATGGAGTTGTAACGCTGCTTGCCTCAGGGGAAAAATCGACAGGTTTCAGCATGTTTGGTTACCTAGATATACAGCCAAGATGATCAGAAATCCTATCATTTAAAGTGGTTTTCCCATGAAAATAACCATATTTAATTTTGTAGACAATTAAAAGTAAAAAAAAAAAATTGCAAATAAAAAATTTAAAACCATAGAAAGTTCCGGCATTCATGGTCATATGCACTGGCAGCTGGTCAAGACAAAAGACTGTCACCACTAACATGGTTAGAGAAAATCTTTAAAATTCTGTTAAATTTTTAATTACTTATATTTGTAAAAATGTTTAACTTTTAGTTGTTTACATATTTAAATATTGTCATGTCTATGGGAAACCCCTTTAAACTTAATATCATGCTGGAGGGGTGTTTTATGTGAGGCCAGATGGTATCACAGAGGGAAGACCCTGTAGCATGTTAATCCGTGATTACATGCTAATGACTTCTCTCCAGAGCGTCATCCACACCATATGGTTTTACCGCATATTCACATTACACAAGGCACAGTACACTTACTGTGTATTTTGTACTTTCCCTAAGAATAGATATTGGCCTCCATCAAAGATACAGTCTCATCATTTGACTACAACACTGAATAAATTCAATAGCAGTATTATATTTAGCAGAAATTTTGTCACATGACAGGTAGCTGGTGGTGCTTCCTGTTACTATCTTGCTAGCCCCGCCCCTTGGACTGTCTCAGACTTGCAGGAGAATAACCCAAGTAACCGCCTACGGGGCATCATGCTGTCACGTGACATGGGGACAGAGTGGACCTGAGAGGTCAAATAGACTCCTATAGTCAAGTAACTTCTGCCAAGCCCATTGGAAATTTTACAATTTTTTTTTTTTTTTTGAGCGGACAAACCCCTAGTTTGCTTTTGAAGCATCTTTCTATATCAAAAACATTAACTGGCACAGGGACTGAAAACTGGCATACACTGTGTGAAAAAAGTCACAATTTTGTGCAAATCAGAATTTAGTGCACAATTTGTAACTTTTTATATTCTGTATCCTGCACACCACTTTCCTCAAAAGAGCCGTGGCAGGGGGCATGGTGGAGGCAGGGCCATTGACCCCATCAGATTTATCATCATGTACACCAGTGTTCTGCCACCTCATCATAAATTAGGTACTTAACCCCTTCAGGTCTGGGCCCAAAAGTGTGTTAAAGACCAGGCCTCATTTTTCAAAACTGACATATGTCACTTTATATGGCAATAACTTTAAGACGGTTTAACTTGCACAAGTGATTTTGAGACTGTTTTTTCGTGAGACATTGTACTTTATGTTAGTGGTAAACATTGATCAATATTTTTGTATTTATTTATAAAAAAAATAGGAAATTTGATGGAAATTTGGAAAAAAATCGCAATTTTCAAATTGTGAAATGCTCTGCTTTTCAAACAGATAGTCATACCACCCAAATAAGTTAATAAATATTATCTTTTTTTTATATATCCCACTAGGACACCTGAAGCAACGATAGTCTAATCGCTGATTCAGTACTATAGACTGCAATACATGTGTATTGCAGTCTATACAGGAATTCAGCCTATGTAGACATAGGCTGATTTCCAGAGGTCCTGGCAGGATCAACCGGGTAGTGGGGGCTTCAGGCAGCCTGGGGTCACTGGCCAGACCTCGGGCTCCATATTATAGATATCAGTACTCCCCGATCTCTCCGCGGGGGGTGCCGGGGGCGGCAACATGGCGGAACCCCTCGGGGATCGGTGTTATCACTGGTCCCCGCTGTTGCAGCGGGAGCCTGGCTGTCAAATACAGCCGGGCTCCTGTGGTGATCGCACAGGCTCTGCTTCTGAGCCCGCTCGATCACCCTCACGTACCTGTACATGGGGATGCGGTAACTAACCACATTCTCCCACGTACATGTACGTGAGAATGCGTGAAAGGGTTAAAGGGGTTTTCTGGGCCCAAATTGAATTTTCATACTGATGACCTATCCACAAGATAGCATTAGGACTGGCGCAGTAGTCCTGGAGTGGCAATGCAGCTTCGGCATCCTGAGGCTGCTAGAACAGATGATCTGGGTTGGATTCAGGTTTCAGACCCCGACAGATCACATACTGATGACCTATGGATAGGTCATCGGCATGAAAATTCGACTTGGGGCTGGAAAACCCCATTAGGCTAAGGCCTCACGTTGCGGAAATGCTGCTTTTTTTGTTGCAGATTTTGCTGCAGTTTTTTGAGCCAAACCTAGTAGTGGCTACAGAGGGAATGGGAAATATATAGGAAGTTCTTATACTTCTCCCTTCTGCTCAATCCACTCCTGGCTTTAGCTCAAAATAACACAACGTGGGGCCTCAGCCTTAAATTCCTCTGAGGCAAGGATTACCAACACTGCTGTGGAAAACACCAGTCATGATAAATCAATCCCCAAGTGATCTCTTTCTCTTTAAAGCAAAAAGGTTTTCATCAGCTGTAGTGTGTATCATATAGTTTTGTCACAGCTGCTGCAGAACATCTTGATCTTCATGAGAATTTAGGAAAGGTTTCATATTACTCAATCAATGATGAAGAGAAATTCCCCCTTTCTTCTTTAAAAAGTAGCTGTGTGTTATCCTCAGTGACCAATATTCTTATAATTCACAGTAGCGGAGGGCCATACATCATATATAATGGAATGCTTGGCAAAACATGATCTTCATTGAGGGATCATTTCATAGGCTGTGGTATCCAGTATTATGTGACTGTGTTCAGGATAAAATGGGAAACACGTACTGTGAACCCTACTGTGAAATGTCCAGGATTGGTGATGACAAGGGGATCTACAAACTCTCCCTACGTAGCATTGAGGGGTCAAATTCCAGAATATGTGGGTGTTCTTTTTAAAAATGTAAAGGACATGGATTGGGTTAATGGTTTGGGGAGGTCAATGACTTTGTTCACATGTAGCGCAGTTGTCTTGTTTTCAGTGTTTGCAGGCTATGTTGTTATAGATACCACATTACTAGTTTACTGTACTGGTTTACGGATATGGAAGAAATATAAAAAAAAGTCTGCATAAATATAGAAGTTACTGTACATGTCATACTGTAAAATCTTCAGAAATATAAGTTACTGTACATCATGGAACCATCCAGAACCTGCTACCATCTCACTCTTCAGATCCTGACTCTGGCCCAGATTTACTAGATGGTGCATACTTAGACAGGCAATCTGGAAGTACTCCAGATTTGTCACAATGACTATGTAAATCTGGTGTATCTTTAGATTGCCCAAGTTTACACTACCTTTTAGCTGGCTTACTTTGAGCAAGAATTTTATGCCAAAATTTTGCCTAAAATTAAATTTTTTTTAACACAACCTAGATGTGCGAGGATGTATCAAGATGCGCCACATTTATACCAGAGTCTAGTCATAACCACAATAGTAAATCTGGGTCTGTCTTTGACCTTCATAACTATTTCATTTCCTTATGTCACTTTATTCCTGGATAAAGTCTAGCTAGGAGGCTGGTTCCATCCATATTGTCTTACACAAACTCTTATCAGGTGACCTGAGATAGTAAGAGTAAACCAAGCATAGATGCTGGCTTGTGCAAAAGTATTTCCATCGCCTACATGGTGGTCTCTTTAGATGACTGTGATGAAAGAACCTTACTTTTATGTATCATCACTGTATTTTATTGTTCATGTGTATATATGTAGTGTTTGGGGCAGCCTGGAAAGAGACTATTATCTTCCTGTGATCACAGGATCAGATCCCCTACAGAACACTCTTTGAAGTAATGCAGGATGGACCAGGTTTAAGGCTTTAACGAATCTCTGTCACTGTCAGAAATCAGTCAGGCATAAGAGAGGTTGTAACCGGAATTGACCTTACAGGTCTGAAGCTACTCAACTGTTCCAGACTGATTTGAACAGTTCACTCCCTAGCTTTTCCAGGTGCAGATGAAGCAGTTCATATCTCACGTCATGAAGGGGTGTGAGGGGGCACCCTGGCAGGGGGTGTATCTGAATGAGCCAGGAGCTCATTGTACATCCTAGTGTATTAACGTGTCTGATCTGATTTTCATATCCCCATAAACTTGTTTGGGACCCTCGATCTATGAAAAAAAAATGGACATGTGAATGTTGCCATTCACTATAATGGGTTTGTTTTCTGTCCATGTGCTGTCCATTTTCTTGACAGACAACTCTTGAATAGAAAAATAGTTCATGTGAAGGAGCTCGTACTGCTTTTCTTATGTCCCATTGTTTCTAAACAAAAAAAAGAAGGTTGAAAAAAATCCTTAAAGTCTCCTCACTGGTTACCCCTCAGACCCCCATGCTGACTTGTGTCTCCTCCCTAAAATGAGGGTAAAGATTCTTTGGTTGTATGGTGCCCAAAATTTCTTATAGCAGCACTATTGAGCCCATTTGGGTCTAATGTGTCACCCCCCATATCCAATCACTCGCACACTCATGTCATCTCCACCTCAAAAACACCTCCAGAATCCGCCCTTTCCTTACCACAAATACACTAAAGACACTTATTGTTGCCCTGATCCACTCTTGCCTTGACTACTGTAACTCCTTACTAATCGGTCTTCCCCTTACTAAACTCTCCCCTCTACAATCTATTCTGAGTGCCGTGGCCAGGCTCATCTATCAGTCTAGACGCTACAGCGATGCCTCCAGTCTGTGCCGGTCACTACATTGGCTGCCTATTCAATACAGAATACAATATAAACTTATCCCCCTCATTCACAAGGCTCTGCATAATGCTGCACCTCCCTACATTTCCTCCCTCATCTCTGTCTATCGCCCAACCCGTACTCTCCGTTCACTCAGGGACCTAAGACTAACATCCTCTATTATCAGAACCTCCCATGCTCGTATGCAAGACTTCTCCCGAGTTGCACCACTTCTCTGGAATGCTCTATCCCGGACAATCAGATTAACCACCAATTTTTACAGCTTCAAGCGCAAACTAAAGACATATCTTATCAGACAGGCCTATCACAACTCCTAATGTAAACCCTTCCATAGTTAGAATCCCTAAAACGTACCCTCCTCTGTTGATGCTCCAACATTACCTCACAGGATATGATGCCGTATCAGACTAACTTTATATGTCCAGGCACCATCTGCATGTTAAAGGACACGACTGGTGACGGCTCATACAGCTTATATATTTATAATGACAGTAACCTCTATTACAAAATTGTCTGACCATTGTATAAGCAATGCTACGTCTGTTGCCGCCCCTGCTACCTCTTCTGTCACCTCCTCTACCTCATAAATTGTAAGCTCTTGCGAGCAGGGCCCTCAGTCCCAGTGTGTGAATTGACTATTTCTTTGTAATGTATCTTTTTTGTCAGTACTTGAACCCTACAAATTGTACAGTGCTGCGGAATATGTTGGTGCTATATAAATATAAATTATTATTATTATTATTATTAATGTACATCTACATGTGTTCATGATAGGGTTATATTTTATAGCACCATATTGTGGAGAAAGAATTGGTGGAAATTAGAAAAAAAAGATTGAGTCAATGGTGAAAATTAGAAAAAAAACTTGAGTCTGGCAAAAGAAGGAATTTGTGCAGTTTTTTGGGGGGGTTTTTTCATGAAAATGGAGCAGAAAAACTAAAAAGCAGCCCAAAATCTGTGACCCTACGGTAGCTGTGCAGATTTCCAATTAGTGTAGAATTATTTTGGAAATTAAAAAAAAGACTTTGAGCATGGTAAAAGGAAAAAGCGGGTAGTCAATTGGTTCCTCTGGGTGTAATTAGTGCCAGCAGAACCATTTTTGCTTTTTTCCACAAACCTGGAGCAGAAAACCTAAAAAAAAAAAAAAAAAACAACTGTGAACTTACAGCAGTCTTAGTGAATTCCAATTAGTGTAAAATTGTTTAGAAAATTAGAAGGAAAAAAAAAGAAGACTCTTATTCTGGTAAAAAAAACAGGGTAGTCAATTGGGTCCCTTGGGTGTCATTAGTGCCAGCAGTGCCATTTTTTCTTTTTTCCACGAACATGGAGCAGAAGACCTAAAAAAAACCTAAAAAAAAAAAACAGTGACCTTACAGCAGCCTTAGTGATTTCCAATTAATGTAGAATAATTTGGAAAATTCTAAAAAAAAGACTCCGAATGTAGCAAATGAGAAAAATGGGGTAGTTGATAGGGTCCCTTGGGTGTCATTAGTGCCAGCAGTGCTATTTTTGCTTTTTTCCGCAAACATGGAGCAGAAAACCTAAAAAAAAAAACAGTGAACTTATAGCCAGCAGCCTTATTGAATTCCAATTAGTGTAGAATTATTTAGAAATTTGTAAAAAAAAAAAAAAAAAAAAAAAAAAGACTGAGTCTGACAGAAAAAAAAAACGGGGTAGTCGATAGGGTCCCTTTGGTGTCATTGGTGCCAGCTGTGCTGTTTTTTTTTTTTTTTCCCCAAAAACAGCAAAAAAAAAAAAAAAAACAGTGAACCTGCAGTAGCCTTAGTGATTTCCAATTAGTATAGAATTATTTTGGTACCTTCTGTACCTATAGTATTTGCTATAACCAGGATGAAGAAATTGTCCAGCTTGAAAACAGTTAATTCTTGCAGGAGCAACTCTAATTTCCCCCCAAAAAATGCTTTGTCTTGTCTTGCTATAAAAAGAAATACCAATTATTTGTGGCATTTTCCATAGCATTTAACTCATGTGCATATATTATTTTGCAAAAATGTTCTCTCAGGCATTGTGTAATCAAAAACGAAGCCAAGGAGAAAAAGTGCTGATGAAGACCGAAAAGCACCCCCTCGTGTTTGTGGAACAGTGTGAGGTTTTTATTAATGCACTGTCACAGCGGAGGGGATATTGTGTATAAGCCATATTTGATAAGCAGCGTAATTATATTTACCACAAGAGCCCTGATCCCTTTATTCTTTATGAGCGCTGCTGATGCATTGTCACCAGAATAGCTAGCATGCTTGATGAATTGCAAATAGCTTACCATTTTTTTACATTACCCTCTAGTCTCGCTGTAGTTTTGCTGTCAGAATTTCCTATTGAAGTCTTAGGTTATTGGCTTGCGGCAGAACACTTAAGCAAGATTTTAACATACTTATTCCAGTTTGGCGAGAGAGGGGATATTTATAAACTTCTATTACCGTGACACTTTTAGAGGGAACGGGTGCACAATACTCAAGCAATTTGGAAGGGCACTTTTCGGGAATTGTGTTAAAAATTGGACTTTTTATGGATACATAGCTCAGTTGTTTATTTTGTGCTAGGTTCCATCAAGTCACAAAAGAATTTGAGAAAATCCGTCTAAAGCCCAAATTGTTACCTTTCCTTTTTCTGCTAGGGGATTTGTCTCATGCAGACATCATATTTCTTTATAAGGACATATAGAGGGGAGGGGGTGTCTTCCAGTTAGGACCAATAAATATGGTTTATGAGTGGAAATCTGCTCCCATAGGGTCTTGCTCTAGCACAGTGGTCTATTCATACATAGGGTAGGTCATCAATAGCTAAGCCTTGGACGACTCCTTAAAGGGACTCTGTCATCAATATATAAGCTTTGGACAACTCCTCAAAGGCACTCTGTCACCAGAACCCAGCATGTCAATCCAGCCCCAGAGATTGAAAGGTTAGGGTCACATGAATCAAATTGTCCCACTGATAGATTAGGGTTAGGGACACCTGAGTCAAACTGTGGTTCCAGCTTGTGAATCGCTGCCTCTGTTGTCAAGATTTTACTGTTTTTGTCAGTATGCAAATGATCTCTTGGAGCAACAAGGGCATTACCATTGTAGTAAATGCCAACACCCTCGCTGCTCCAGAGAAATCATTTGCATATTGACAAAAACAGCAATATCGCTGCAACAGAGGCACCAATTCACAAGATGGAACCACAGTTTGATTCAGGTGTCCCTAACCCTAATCTATCTGTGGGGCTGGGTTGATATACTTGTTTTCGGTGACAGACTCTCTTTAAACCACCAACCATTGATGGTAGATCATGTAAAGACAAGGATGGACTGTTGCAGCATGTGGAGAATCTGACATGACTGCCGGAAGTAGTGCTAGAAAGGGAGTGGGATTCCAGTAGGGCGGTCCAGGAGATGTGATAGGCATACTTGACAACATTGATAGCTGAACCCTTGGGCAAGGCCATACCCTCTATAGGCAGAAGTGACACTTTCTTTTATGTCAAGATATACCCCCTTTCTGCTGACATGGGCATGAAATGATCACACATGGTTTTTGGGACATCACCTGCTTAAAATGCCCACATCATGTGTAAAATGAAAACTAGGCTAGCAGATGAGAGTTCATTCCACTAAGCCCAGGAGACTTGAATTCTCTTCCTGGAGTCTGAGAGGTAACCTAATTTTTCCGGAGTTTCCAGGACATTCCAGGAGAGTTGGCAAGTATGGTGATAGGAAAGCTCCTTTGTGGAGAGCAGCCGCCATTTCACTTCAGTGCCTGAACCAGTAGACAACCTGCCTGCCCACCCTATTAAATTCCTGGTGTTAGATTGAAGGTTCTTCATCATTTCATAGCTGCCGCCAATGTAAAGTAGGTCCTGGAAGACAGTCATCAAGACTGAATATAATAATAATAATAATAATAGTCCTTTAATAGTCCCACAATGGGGAAATTCAGTGTGTTACAGCAGCAAAGATAAGATAAGATAAGCAGATACAAATACAAATACAACATGTACAGGACTGTTCCAAGGTGAGAGGCATTACATTAATAGCAGACAGACAGATAGGACGTAGCAGAGGTGGGGGGGGATATAACAGGCAGAGAGATATTTCAGTTCTCTGTATGTAATGATCTCCGCTTAGGTCGGTGTTGGTTGTACAACCTAACCTCGGTGGGGAGGAAAGACTTCCGATAGCGCTCCTTGTCACACCTAGGGTGGAGCAGTCGTTCACTGACAGTACTGCCCAGCGCAATCACAGTCTCATGCATGGGATGGGAGTTATTCTCCCGCATGGAGCTCACCACGGACAGTATCCTTCTGTCACCCACCACCTGCACTGGGTCCAGTGGGCTCCCCAGGACAGAGCTGGCCCTTCTAATCAGCTTGTCAAGTTTATTTCTGTCCCTGGTTGATATACTGCTCCCCCAGCAGGCCACTCCAAAGAAGATGGCTGATGCCACTACCGAGTTGAAGAAAGTCCTAAGAAGTGCCCCCCGGATTCCAAAGGCTCTCAGCTTCCTAAGCAGGTAGAGCCTGCTGTGGCCCTTCCTGTACAGGGCCTCCATATGATCTGCCCAGTCCAGCTTATTATTAAGGCGCAAACCCAAGTACTTATAGGTGTTCACAATCTCGATGCCCGTCCCCAGGATATCCACTGGTTTTGGAGGGCATCTGCCTTTACGGAAGTCCACCACCATCTCCTTGGTCTTCCCCGCGTTAATCTTCAGGTGGTTCTGGTGGCACCAGTCCACAAAAAAACGGTTCAGTTCTCTGTACTTCCTGTCATCATCGTCTGTGATGAGGCCTACTATTGCAGAGTCGTCAGAATACTTCTGTAGGTAGCAGCTAGATGAGTTGCACCTAAAATCAGAAGTGTACAGTGTGAAGAGGAAAGGGGCCAGAACCGTACCCTGAGGTGCCCCCGTATTACAGATAACGGTACCTGACACACAGTCTTGGGCTCTCACGTATTGAGGTCGATTTGTGAGGTAGTCTAGGATCCAGTTGGAGAGGTGGTGGTCCACTCCAGCAAGGCCCAGCTTGTCTCTCAGTAACCTGGGCTGTATGGTGTTAAAAGCACTGGAGAAATCAAAGAACATTATTCTCACCGTGTTCCCTGGTTTTTCCAGGTGAGACAGAGCCCTGTGCAGAAGGTGGATGATGGCATCATCTACCCCAATGCCCGGTCGATAAGCAAACTGGAGAGAGTCCATAGCAGGGCTCACTAGAGGGCGAAGATGTGTGAGAACCAATCTCTCTAAGATCTTCATCAAGTGGGATGTCAGTGCTACAGGTCTGTAGTCGTTGAGGTCCATAGGGTGAGGTTTCTTTGGAACTGGTACCACACAAGAAGATTTCCATAATTCAGGGACTATTTCCTGCCACAGGCTCATATTATACATATATGTAATTATACCACACAGCTGGTCCCCACAAGTCTTAATTAGCCTTGCACTGATGTCATCTGGCCCTGCGGCTTTCCTCGCATTGATCTTTTTCATCTCCTTCCTCACCTGGGCCCGTGTGAAGGTCAGACTGTGGTCAGATAAAGACAGATTTCTGGATTTACTGGTCTGTTGGGAAGTAGCCACATGGGGTGAATGGGGTGAAGTCATTGTGGTGAGGGGAGCTGAAGGACATGCTGGGGTGGGAGGAGCTGGTGTGTGATCAAATCTGTTGAAGAATAGGTTTAGTTCATTAAGCCAGTTAACATCTGCCTCAATCTGGCAGACAGACTGTTTATGACCCGAAATTGACTTAAGCCCCTCCCAGACCCCCCTTATGTCTTTTCTTTCCATTTGCTTTTCCATTTTTTCCTTATAACTGGCTTTTCCTTGCCTGATTAGATGCCTCAGCTCCTTTTGTACTTCCCTCAACCCCTCCTTATCTCTTGTCCTGAATGCCATCTTTTTCTCCTTAAGTAGTGTTTTTATATCAGAGTTAATCCATGGTTTGCTGTTGGAGAAGCACCTCACCACTTTTGTGGGTACTGTGTTGTCCACACAAAAATTAATGTAGTCCGTTATGCAGTGTGTGAGTCCTTCTATATCTTCTCCATACGAATCCTGCAAAACTTCCCATGCGGTTGTGTCAAAACAATCCCTCAGAGCCTCATCACTCTCCTCGGACCATATCCTCACTGTGCGGGTGACAGCTGGTTCTCTACGTACAAGTGGCTTGTGCACAGGTCGGAGATGTACTAGGTTGTGATCCGATCTTCCCAGGGGAGGTAGGGCTGATGAGTTATATGCCTCCCTCACGTTGGCAAAGAACAAGTCCAGTGTTTTGTTGTCTCTTGTGTGGCAGGTTACATACTGTGTGAAACTGGGAAGTGTGGATGATGGAGAGGCGTGGTTGAAATCGCCAGACACAAGAAGGAGGGCCTGGGGGTGCTGAGACTGTAACTGGCTCAGCGTGGCTTGTAGGACCTCGCAGGCAGCGTCAGCTTTCGCAGAGGGGGGGGGACATATGCAGCTATCACGATGACATGTGATAGTTCCCTTGGTAGATAGAAAGGTCTCATGCTCACAGCTAATAGTTCAATGTCCTTACAGCAAGTTTGCTCCTTAATCACAATGTGCCTAGGATTGCACCATCTATTATTATTATTATAAGGTCCATTAGAGGTATGGCAACTCCTCTGGAAGTGTTCACTGGTTTATAATTGTTCACAGTTGTACAAGTCAATGAGGGGTGCAGAACCCTAGACACATTTGTCATTCTCCCGAGTCAGCATGGTGGATTAGGGTTAAGGCCTTGGTACTACTAGAATACAGGCTACCTGGGAATCCATCCGTATCCTAGCAATGTTCCTAGTATGTTAATTCCATATAATGTGTTATGTTTAAAAGATTGTTGTTAATTTTGTGTCCATTATTTTTCCACTATCAAGCAGCTTCTGGTGTGAATTTATGTATCGGTAGGCCTAAGTGGGGGATTGTTATTACTTACAATTATTTGGTGGGTCAAAAACAACTCTTCAGTACCCTATTAGTATACGGATATGTCTGTGATGATACAGTGACCACAGTGACCACTTAATGAGGGTGCTAGGTGTAAGACCCCTATTGATCTCATATTGATGACCCATCCCCAAGACAGTAGCTAAGTCTTAGATAACATCTTTAATACTACATTTCACTGTAAGGAAAGTCTAGGGCTTTATGGTTTGGCGTAAATAAGAAAGATTGTATAATGCTATGGGAATAAGTTAAAGGGGAGATCCATCCTAAATTGATCTTCTGACATTATAGCCATGTGTATTAATACATCAGAATGTTGTGTTTGAAACTTTTGTGGATGATAAACTCTAAGTGGTATCAAATGGGTTTTGTTGCACTATAGCTTTGTTATCCAGGTCACATAGAAGCTTACAGACTTCATGATGATGCGTTGTACTAAAGTGTCCTCCTGCTGGAACCCCCAGCGATCAGCTGTAATCTGAGAGGGAACCTATCTGTAAGTGTTCGGTTTCCCTGCAGAGCCTCCACAGGATAAATGAAGCATTACACAGTGGCCATTCAAATCAATGAATTATCTGTGTAATGCATGGCAGGACAGGTCCTCCAGAGAGAGGACCCACTCTATAAATTCAGAATTCCTTTATAGGGTAAATGAAAAAAGTTTTTGAACTGGACAACCCCTGTAAGGTTTTCATTGCTCCTTTTTTTGTCTTTTACTTACTCATATACATTACTGGTATAAGATGAAGAATTATAAAGTGGTGAAGATGGAGGTTAGTATTCGCGGGTGGCCGAAGGTTACTTCTTAAAACTAAATCTGGTTATCTTGGGGCATTAGACAGCATAATAAATATCTATCTATGATAAGTGGATAGAATATGTTGGAAACATTGTACCGATCGTTGCTGCTATACTATTTACGGCATTGGGGACTGTCATTACTTGTCTGTACTGAGCCGGTTGTTATAAAAAAATCATTTTTGCTCTTAAAAGACAGATTGTGAAAAGTCTGGATTCATCTTTGTAAAGGTCAGACATTTTTCTTTTAATGTCACTATATAGTACTTTATATTTCCATGGAGAATTTCTATCTCCTGAGAAATTACCTTGGTAGCCCGCTATAATACCGTACATATCTAAAGTACCGTACCTTGACATCTATTTCTTGCTTTTAGTTTTACTACAATCAAAACCTTTTACTCATATTTATTTTCAGATACTCAAATACCAAGGAATTGTGAGTTAATAGAAGGGGTCCAAGCTAGAGAGAGGCTACAAAGAGTATTCACTTGCTCTGGAGAATCTGTCACGTCTATTGGGTACCATGTAATACTACATTTCTCCTGTGGTGGCACTGCAGGGCAATCAATACTTCCAGCAGTTGATCGCTGGAGGTGCCAGCAAAGCAGTGTAATGTTATAGAAAAACTTATTGACAGCTTTATTGTGCCGTTATGTGCTCCCCTTTGGAGCACTGACCTCCTCACAGTTCCTCTGTTGCACACAGTGGCCCAGATCTACTATTGTGTTTACAACTAGACAGTGGCGTAAACGTGGCGCATCTTTGGTGTAGTGTGGCGCATCTTTGGCATAATATGGTGCATCTGTTTTGGGCTAAATTTTTTTTACCTGCTAGACATGTGGATATGAATTCATTGAAAAGGGGGCATGGCTTACATGTGCCACAATGCACCAAAAATGCACCAAAATTGTATAAAAAAGCAAAAAAGGTGGTATAAACTTAGCTTAGACAGTCTAAAGATATCCAGATTTATCATCCAGCATCAGCCACTCTGATAAATCTGATGAATTTTCAGTCTGCCTGTGTAAGTTTACACTGTCAACTATTAGTAAATCTGGATTAAGGCTTTAATTGATCTGCATTGTGAATTTGATCTCTTTTTCATACAGGAAACACTGTGTGCATCAGAGGAGCAGAGAGGAGGCCAGTGCTCCAGAGGGGAACACATAACTTCACAATAACACTGTCAATAAGTCATGTGATAGCATTCCAGTTTTTATTTTTTTTACTGGAGTGCTTCTTTAAGAAAATGATCAGCATAGATTGGCAGCTTCAGTACTGAAAGCTACATTTCTCATGACATATAGGACAAGGGCAACTGAACTGTAGCGCATGTGCCACCTCACTGCACAGAAAGAAGCAAAGACTTACTGTTTGCTCAGACTGGGATGATTTGCGCATTCTCATTATTTTACATAAAGAACTACAAAAACAAGTCAGAGGAAAGTAAACCCGGCAGGGGTGACATAATTTTAGTCCTTCATTTTAGACAATTGATTATAATGGAAAATTTCCATAATGGAACCCTTACATAACAAAGAAATATAATTTTTTTTTAAATTATTATTTTATCAAAATAATGCTACATCTTTATTACATACAGCTTCAACTGGAATAAATAAATTAAAATTCTAAAATACCTCCCGCTATCACATCACTACCTACTGCATTACATTTAGTGCTTGGGCTTGATATGTGTATTATATGTAGTATTGCAGTCTAATTTACAGGAAATTACTGAGTCATCTCCATCAAGCCACTTGATATTTCTAAGATGAAGCCTTCTCCTTAATACAAAAGGGGCTCTTGTCTTCCTAGAACACACCCAATGACCCAGACAAATGGTCTGTTAGAAACATCTCTGCAGGAATGATAACAGAATAAATGCCTAGTGTTTTCCTGCTATTCATAGCTACTCAAAAACAACTTCTCTAATATGAAATTTAGACTCACTGCTGTAGTGTCTGAACATAGACATAGAGATGTCTGAGCAGGAGGTTAAAGAAAGTCTGTCGGGTCCAAAATGCCTCCCAAACCAATAATAGCGCCTTTAATAGGAGCAGAAATCTATCTTTGTGGCCACAAACAGATAAAGAAATGCAGAGACGATCATCTTTTTATGGATATGCAAATCAGCCTGCAAGTGCACAGGGGGAGGAGCCTGATTTACCTACAGATAGCTGTGATGCAGCAAAGGCTGAAAATGTCATTCACCTCTAAAGGGGCAATATTGGATTGTGATTCCAGAGGAGAGCCGGAGCATTTGCAACTGTCTGTAGGCAAATATGGCAAATCAATCCACGCCCCTAGTGCATTTGCCAGCTGATTTGCATATTCATAAAGAGATGATTTTCTTTGCATTGCTTGATCGGTTTGTGGTCACAAAGGTATGGGTTTGGGAGGCATTTTGGAACTCCCTTTAAAATGGTTGTCTGGTTTATGGGTCATCCATTCGAGACCCCTTATCTATTAGAAAGAGCAGAAAATGGCAAATAGTGCCCTTCGCTCTGGAGGACCCAGTATGTTCACACATCACATGGACACCCCTTTGCTGTGTTTTCTCTGGCCAGCACTACAGGATAAACACTTGCTAGAAGATTTTACCCACATGTCACAGTTAGGCACTGGGCACCTGCCACTAGGGTACAATACATCTGATATTATCCACAAAGATGTATTAAATCTTATTTATGTCCTGGGTGTTCAGTGTTAACCACAAAAATTACAATTCAATTAAAAGTGGACATGTAGAAGTTCATACTTGTTCATATAGAGATGTTTAAGACCCATCCCCGTACTGCCCACGAATTGTCAGGGCTGCCCCCAAAGTGTTTACGACTGGCCACTCTTGGGCAGCATTATTGCAATATATTTTTTTCTAAAAATTTGGGGTTGTCCCAACAAATTCAGGGCGCTCAGAAACTACACATGTTCTGAATAGATGTACTTCAGGCAGGGTCAGGGCTACTGATGTGTGACCTTGAGGAAAAATGGACTCTTTTGCAGTGCCAAAGATGGATGGATTATCAAGCTGGAGGCTGGTATATGGTGCAGGTCCAAACAGTAAGTACTGTAAATTCCTCCTAGCATGTTTTGGGGGAGAACTAAATACACAAAAAGACCAAGAAGGATCTGCTGACATGTCCTATGTATCCACCTTGAGGGTCATTCCCTCTTGGAACCACTTACGCTGAAAATAAAGAACCACTTGTTTGGACCTGCACAATATATCGACTTTCAGCTTGATAATCCATCCATCCTTGGCGCTGCAAAAGAATCCATTTTTCTTCAAGGTCTCACAACAGCAGCCCTAACCCTGACAGAAGACATATTACCTATTGGGTGGTCCTATCATCCCAGGATTGCACCAGCAAGCTGACAAGCCTACAATCATAGAAGATCTGTGCTTATTCTCCAAACAACATGTCTGGATCAACCTCAACCTCCCTGCCAAGTTCCTTCAAAAACTATTTGTGCAAAAGTCCCCCTGTTTTCTCCTTGTGAATGAAGTGCCAGTGCGCTTGTGTGGCCGGCGCTCCATTCACTTATATAGGCATGCTGGAGATTGCAGTTCGGGCAGCCCCATAGATATGAATGGAGCAAGTGTACTGGTGCTTTATTCACACTATAATTCCCAGTTTTCCAGATTGGACAATTATCCCCTATCCTTAGTGTTTGCAATGGTACACCCCATTTAAACTAACATGCACAGTACTAAAACAGTCCACAATACCCGTGACTTGTACCAGTAAAAACCCTAGATAACCCCAATTTTGTGTATAAACCATTGCAAGTTTTCGCCAGTTTCTTCTCCGTCTCATTCCTTCATTAAATATATCTTACCCAGAATTCAGTGAAACTGGGAGTTCTGGTCCTGTAGAAAATCTCTTCAATTATCTCATATGGAAACTTTTTTACTAAGCAAATGCCACCACCTTCTTTGCAAAGATATACCCTCTGGCAGTAAATGAGATGCAACTGTGGGCACAAACTGGGAAAACACAAAGGAATATGTGCTTCAAAGAATATGGAATGTCTGCTGTAGAAGCTAAATAATATTAGCATGTTCTTATTACTGGATGGATTCTGTATAAAGTGAATAATAAGTAAGTAAGAGGAATGTCATTGTACTATATTTTACTATGATAATAGGGTGCACGAGATGATCGTAGTGCAGGGTACAGTCTCTAACTGCATACAGTTCTGAGAATGCCTTATGACATGACAATGCCAATAGATATGCCAGTACATATAATACGCCATATATTAATGCCTATATGTGTATATATATATATATTATTTATACTACACTTTGCTGTACTTTTGTTACTTTATACTTTAAGAAGATATCCAGCTTCCAAAAATTATCTGCAAAAATATCCACAGCTGTGCTAAATCCTCACTGTTACCTTGTGCCCCCTTTGCTTGGCTTTATTTTACTTGCGGCTCCTTGTATCAGTGTTATTTACATGCAGACAAACTACATTTCCCATGATTCATCTTCCTGCTCTCACTCTCTGTATTTGCTGCTCACAGGTGGGGTTGGGAATTAGCTTGCAAGTGAAACATCACAGCAGCATGTGACCTCGGATGTAGGAGTGATTTATTATCTGTGATTTCATTGCCGGGAAGAGTAGAGAAGGAAGGGGTACACAGAGAGTGGGAGCAGGCAGATGAATCATGGGAAATGTAGTTTGTCCACAGATACACTGCATGTAAATAGCAGTGATACAAGGAGCAGCAAGTATAATAAAGCTAAGCAAAGGGTGCACAAGGGAACAGTGAGGATTTAGCACTGCTGTGGGTGTATTCGCCGATAATTTTTGGAAGCTGGATAACCCCTTTAATTATACTATTGGAACAAAGTGGGAGAATTTATTGGGGCACACTTGGCATGTCTCTGTTTCTAGGGCACTTATGTGAGCAGTGTATAAGGGTGCACTATGTTTAAGGTACCGTTGAAGGAGACACTAGTGAACACCGCTACTCGCCAACCAGCATACCGTCTCTCCTAACACACTCAGCTGTCAGCTAAGGCTAGGGTCACACTTGAGCCAAACGACAGAGAGCCCAACCACTAATACTGCAGTTACCCAAGGACCCCATAGACTATAAAATGGTTCACTGGATGTCCGTCGGGTTTCCGTCATTTTTATACTGAAACTGGCGGAGAGAAAAGTTCTCCGTGAATGTTGGTATGTGCGGCAGAGTCCTACAGAATCTCCGATGCAGATGTGAACCTAGCCTAACCTCTAGTTCACACCGTTCAGTTCCTGACTCTCCAGGTTGCTATGTATTTGCTCCTTTTGCTGCTCCTGGTCCAACCCATAGGGCGGGTGCGCCCTCCCTCTCAGTAGTTTGAGAGAATTACAAATCCATCCATTTGCCCAGCCAATCCCAAGTAGCTCATGTCTATTTTAACCTGCTCAGCCTTTACAATGCGTCTGAGCAACAAGATTCTTTAGACTACTTCAAGAGGTAGTGACCTGGTAGTATCCTTGCAGCAAAGAGCAGATCCCCGTACAGGGGCTACATGGTGAAAACCGGGGAGGCTACTTAGATAACGTCCTTAGGAGTGGCCTAAAGTCATACTAGTTAGGTGGAACAGTGGGTCCGTGATTCACTGTCCATTACAATAAACTTCAGGCAAGCATGGCTGCCCTCTTTACTTTATTAATATCCCGTGTAGATTCTTGCAAACAGTAAAGCAACAGAAACTAGGCATCCTTAGCCCCTTGGCAGCTCTGACAGGGAAGCCTTCATATATGTAAGGAATTATCAACCTCTTTTATTATCAAGCAGCTTTAACTCAAATTGAGGAGACAGGAACACTAAGAGTGAGCACAGTCTGCACTGCTGTCTATGAGATTTTCTCTGCCTAAATATCTCATTAGCACCCTTTTACATAGACATAATATACTTGTGTATACAGATATATCTCTATATGCCAAAGTAGAAAAAAAGTGAAAAGTAGAAGATAACAATAGTACAAAAAAAAAAGTAATAATATAAAAAATGAAGTTGTTAAAAGCTTACTTTTGTATATGGCAAAATGGAGGCTAAAAACACCTTACCTTCCAAAAACAAGACCCCATACATTACTGCAGTGTTTATATAAAAGAAGCGAAGGATTTATGGCTATGGATTTGGGAAGCTGAAAACAAAAAAAAAACTTCTGGCTGTCTGAACAAGAACAGCACCCAATTAACTGTCAGTAAAAGAGATAACTTACACTAGGTTCACACTAACATTTGGGTCTCCATCGTTCAGGTCCACATGGGGACCCGAAAGACAGAGACCCTGTCCACTTAGAAAGCGGTTACACGCTATAATGGGGTCCGTTGGTTTCAGTATAAAACCGGTGGAAACCGACGGACCCTATTATTCCACCGGTTTTATACTGAAACTGACGGAGAGAAAAGTCCTTCTTGCAGGACTTTTCTATCCACAAATTTTAAGCAGAATTTGCGGCGGAGACTCCATCGGTAGTGTGAATCCAGCCTTACACACTCTGTACCATATAGCCCTCTCTCTCCTTCTTTGTGTATGTCGTGTTTTTTTTGGCAGTCTTTGATACACCTCTGTATATGAACAAAATTTTTGGGACTGCACATTACATCTACAGCAGCTTTTATGACATCCCATTGTAAATTCATAAGCATAAATATGGATTTGCTCTTTGCCGCAAAACCAGCTTACACTTTTATGGGAAGGCTTTCTACAAGATTTTTGAATGTCTGTGGGAATTTTTGTCCATTCATCCAGAAGAGCGTTTGTGAGTTGGATGGGGTTGAAGTCAGAGCTCTGTGCGTCCAGTAAAGTTGTTCCAAACCAGACTCCCCCAACTTGCGTTGTGCACTGGGGCGTGATATAATGGGTCATGAAGCGCTGTGTTGCTTGCATTTATGTGTCACAAGGCCACGTGACCTGCTGAGGCCCAAACACAGGTCTCTACGGCCACTGACGTCAGTCCGAAGACCTGAAGACTACAGGTCGCCTCCCCTGGGCTTCTGCTCATTAAATAATAGCAGTTCCAGTTCGGACATGTTCGGTCCAAACGAAACAGCAGCTGGAACCTTACGAATATTGTAATAACCAAACCAAAATAGCTGAAAATCACCTCAGTTGTCCAGGTTGATGTTCGGCTTCGGTTATTTTTCGATTAATCGCCCCGCCCTAATTGCAATGAAATATATTGTTGGCTTGTCGTTGCAGGACAGTGTCCAGGGAGAGGGTTAATGGTCATGTATGATCCCCCTCATCTCTTAGGTGTGGCAGCTGCTCTTTCTAATAATAGATAGTTGGGGGACTTTTCATAGACACAAACAGCTGTGTATAAGCAGGTGGCCATTTCTTCTGAGCCCGGTGACAGGTCTGTGTAGTCAGTGACCCGGAGGTTATTGTTTATGAACTGTGCCATGTTCTGTCTGGAGAAGCGAAGGCAACAAGTAGAATTGCACGGATTTTGTGTTTTATTAGTTTACCATTGCCTGGTTGCCAGTGTTAGAGATAAGACAGCTGCATTGATTTCTTTCCTTCCCTCAGGTTGCTTTTTGGCAACGAACAGTAATAAATCAATTTGTGTTTCATTTGTTTTACTGTGTGTCGCTCTCCTCCATGTCCTCTGCCTAGTATTGTGCTAGAAAGGAGCTAAGCTGCAATACCAGGCAGCGTCCCGAAACAAGAGTGGCGCCGTTTCCAATTTTTGTGGCTTCTTTTATTTATTTATTTTTTTTCAACATTATTTATTGCACCATTTATAACACCATTAGGCCATGGGTCTGCACATTTGAAATATTAAGGTCCCATGCACACGAACGAGCGTGCTTTCTGATGCTGCCTGGAGGGGACGTCTGATGGTCCATTCCGTTCAGATGAACATAGAGCAGATCCTTTCCTGCTCCGTGTCATGGGAGAAGAACAGATTGGGAGTCCCCATAGAGACAAGTACATCATTGAATGCACTCCAGTAACATTAGGATGTTACTCCAAGTGTCATCCAAGTGCTGCAAAATCAGCCGCACCTTGGAGGACACACTAGTTCATATGCATGGGGTCTAATGGGCTTATAAATGTAACATGAGACAATAAAGAGCAAGTACTGACAACATAAGCTTATGCAGGGATTTCTCAAAATTTTTTGACTTGGGCCTTGCCAGCCAATCTATTGCGATTCCAGCTAAAAAATTCTACCGTAGAGTGCCAAACAAATGCCACATAATACCCTCACCAGAGGCAAACAAATACCACAGTACAGCACACATAATACCCGCAGCAACACCAAATACCACATTACAGCAGAAAATACCTCCCCTACCAGCGTTCAGCAGAAAATGCCTCTCAGAAGAGGCAGAAACCACAGTGCAGCGCAATATCTCACCTTAGCAGTGCCAAACAAATACCACTGTAAAGACCAAAATACCTCTACAGAAGAGCCAAACACCACAGTATAGCATTGCCTCTACTTACCTTCTCCTTTTCTAATGGTAGGTACAGTGTCCCCCTTCCCACCCCTACTTCATTGGCAGCAGAATTCTCCCCAGATAAATACTTTCACACTTCCACCAAAGTATTCCACAATTCCACATCTCCCATACTGTCAGGAGCGCCCCCACAACATAGAGAGGAGGTATGGGAATAGCCTCCTGCCTCCATTACCAGCCTATGATACCTCCAGATTAGCCTGCAGACTCCGGCTGGAACTGTTCCTGGGTGAGGAACTTGTGAACACTTGGTGGTGATGTCATCACAGCTCCTTCATCCTTTCTAGCCACGGAGACTGCACTGATAATGCAAGGATGGCATTATCAGTGTTGTTTCTGCTTTAAAGTCCCTGCACTGTGCCAACCCTGTCAGTGAGGCACGTATCACCTGTGAAGTCCTCATCACTGTTTGAGAAGCACTGTAGTAACACACTGGCACAGAAGGATGGCACAAGGAGACAGTAGGAGAGGGTAGAAGTTGTTGATATAGTATATAGTGATGGCAGGATTAGTGATGGGGATATATTCAATAAGTCTCAAAGATAATAATGTGAACTTAATGTGTCACCTGAAAATGACCTATATTTTTTTTTAAACAGGTTTTATGTTAAACATATTTTTAAATAATTTTTGATGAGGTTTTTCAAAATTTTCCTTGTTATTATTTATATTAAAAAAAAATTCTTAAAATCCAACAGTTCTGACTTTGTCCATTAGGCCATATAATATGCTGAGACTTCCTGTTTTCAGTAGGAGATTTCTTTGCAGCAGTCACCTCACTTACAGCACACTGATGATCACACTGATGATCAAAGCTATCACGGACAGTACATGTTGATAAGACACAACAGTTTATGTACTCATCTCTCTACACAATGACCTCTGCCCAGGTCACAGAGCATGTCTAGAAAACTGTACCATAGAAGTAAATAGGCTTTGCACCAGAACATTGTATCTATGGGCCATGGTCCTTCTATAGGAAAGGAGAAGTCACAAAGTGTTTTAGGCCTAGTGGCAATTTTTTTATTTTTATTTTTTTTTTTTTGTATAGATATTAATTTGGAAAATGAAAACAAATATCACAAAAAATAAAATATGTTTAACGTAAATATGAACAAAAATATTAACGTGGTATAAACAAGTCATTTCCTATTGACACATTCCCTTTAAAGGGGTTGTCTATTTCATTTTTTTATTATTTAAAGGGCTTTTCCAGGCAAAATATTTTTTTTTTAAAAAAAGGTGTTAGTGCTATCAATGGGTTAATAAGTGTACCCAAATACCTTTTGCAGTGTTTTGAGTGATTTCTGGCTTTCTATGGGAGCTCCTGGTATCCTCTGCATTTGTTTACATGGGTAGCTTCCTGCTGTATTAGCCTACAACTACCATGATGCATTGTAGTTCACTCAGATCCCCCCTCTCACTTCCTCCCTCACAATACCCCCCAAAATCCCCAAATCAGAAAATGTGCCTGGAGCGGTCACATGACTGCCCCAGGCATATGGGTAAATATACATTTTTTTAAAGGGAGTAAATTAGAAGTTAGCTTATTGTTAAAGTTTTAGTTTATGCCAGACAATAATACGGTACTCGCCTCTTGCCGGACCTCCCTTTCCAGGGGCGGCAGCTCTATTCTTATATCTACTCCGAAATAGTATGAGCAAAAAATACTCAATTTCTCAGCTACACCTATGCAAAAACTAAATGCTTTGTATAATAGAGAAAGCCAAAATCAGGGAAACTATCTGGAGGTTTTTAAATCCAAAAAGGGCTGAGGGGCTAAGCCAGAACCTGATTTGCATAACAAACCCAAATGATCAAAATTCTGACATCCCTGGGTAGAAATCCTTTCTACATTGGCAGCAAATAATAGGGATAAAAATTAAGAACAATGTAACCCTGCCTAAGAACTCATGCACACAATGCTTTTCATGCTTCGTATTCATTGCAGGCACATCAGGAGACTTGAAGATTAAGACTCTGTAGTCCTACTATCACACCCTGACAGCCATAGTGAAAGGCACAAGGACCCTGGGGATCTTTAAATCTCCCGATGTGCCTATAGTGAATACAAAGAGTGAAACACACTGAGATAGGATTAACAGCATGTACAGATGTAGCAATCCTTAACATGACGACTAATAAAGCAGTACTCCAAATCCTAAAAAAAAAAAAAAAAAGTAAGTACCCCTCCATTCCTGCACCAGCTACGCAGTAAGCATCTGCTGTCTTGTGGTGCACCATGTGACTGACCTCAGCAGTGCATGCCTTTAATGTAGTAATTTATAGAATATGTTGTCTTTGAATTTTAATAATTCCCATAAATTATTGTTTTTATTCTTTCAGTCCACACGATTCAGGGATACAGGGCTCCTGTGTACCTCTATTCTAGCGTTATTACGGCTCAGTACAAAATGGAGCCATAATATCAGTTTACATAAGCCCTTAGACTTTTTTGACCAACTCTTCAAATCAAGTCTTTCAAAGCTTGGGCCAAATTTGTTCAAGTGACCCGCTGGTTTCTAAGAAGCGGACAAGTGAGCCATCTTCAAAGCAAGCTTCAGTAGAAGGATAGGCTTTCATCAATGAGTGATCCTCGGGGGGAGGAGAATTTGTAAAATATTTCCTTATAATTGGCGCAACGCAGAATACACTTTGTTTGGCTTCAGTTGTCCTCTTGCATCACATTAGCGTTGCCACCCTTAATTGATCCTAAAAAGGGAAATGTGGAACAAAGCCTCGCTCCTCTCTATAGTTCATAGTCAGACTGTGTTTTGATATATGTGGAATGAAGGGAAGGACGCGGGCTGTGTGATTTACCGCCTTCAATTAAAAAAAACCTTGTGAAGACTATATTTCTGAAGAATTATTAATGTCTTACTGAAAATGGAAAATTTGCCAATTAACTATTCCATGTGTCTCTCCCAGTCATCCATGCATTAGATTCAGCTAAGGAATGGGAATAATGATTTTTTAACTACGACCTGCGATATTGTATTGGATTAATAATTTATGTTTCCGTTCAATAAGAAGCTTTAATCAGTTTTTTATGCCTAACAGAAGTCTGATTTCTATGTAATGTATTGGATCGGTAAAATTTGAAGTATGTTTTAGTGTTTTATGGTGGGTTCAAAGGAGAGTGAGATTGAAGGATGCCACATGGCGGTCACTTAAGTGGTTTTAATAAAAGAATAGATAATAGGCAAAGAAGTCAAGCAAGTACAATAAAAGAAAAAATAATAAGCAAGAAGGAGCCACTTAACTTCAGGTCAGATCTCTCTTCCTTAGGGGTGCTTATTTCATTGTACGAGGTGACATCTCAAGACATACAGACAGTTCAAAGATAGTAGCCATCCAAAATCAGATGAGCTGCCTATTATGATGTGCACTGAGTTTATATAAAGAAGTGTATGGGTTGTGTGCATGTCTGAATGTGACCTCATGCCTTAGTACCACATGGTACCAAGACATTCTACAAAGCTAGCATGGAAGTGGAAGAAGCGACAAGACTAACAAAATTAACCATTTTTAATACAGTTAGGAAATTGTAACAGTATTTTAAAAGGGGTCATCCTGAAATGGCGCCACTCATGTCCATGGGCTGTATCTGATATTTCAACTCTTCATCGATTAAGCTGGGGCTAAGTAGGACATAGCCAGTAGATAAGAATGGTGCTGTTTCTAGAAAAACACAAATTTTGATCTAGTTCTGGACAACCCAGACTATCTATACACCCCAACCAATCCTAAAGTTAAAGAGGACCTTTCACCACCTCCACTAAATCAAGTTCTTAGCACCCAGTAATAGATACTGCTCCTCTCATTCCTGCATAGTGGGAATTTTCTCTCTAGCCTCCAGCATTCCCAAGCAATCAATGCAGTTAGGTTTGATGCCTGATGTACTATTTAAGCTCTGTTATGTCAGAGTCAGGCAGGAGGCGTGATTCAGAGCTCCAATCAAGGGCAGCCAATGTCAGAGCTCAGAGTCACACCCCTTGCCTAATCCTATCTGACCCTGCCCTTCTGACAGTACAGAGACTAAATAGTATATCAGGCACCAATACTAACAACATTGGAACGGTGGGGGCTAGAGAAAAAATCCAACTACTTCAGAATCAGTGGAGAAGCAGCTATCAATTAATTTAAAGAACTGGACTTGTTGGAGGTGGTGAATGGACATAAGCAACATTGATTATCTTATGACAATGGCATCAGTCAAGGAGTGTGATATATTAGGCAACACGTGGACAGACAGTTCTCAAAGTTAATGTGTTGAAAACAGGAAACAATCAAGAGTATCTCCAAAACAGGTCTTCTGGTATGTCCCCAGTATGGAGTGGGTATATCTACCAGAAGTTGTTCAAGGAGGGAAGACAAAGTCATGAACGACTAAGGCTTATTGATGTGCGCAGGGAGCCAAGGCTAGGAAATACTGAGAAGGAGCATCAGAGATTAAAGGGATTATCCGACTTTGATGGCCGATCCTTAAAGGGGTTATCCATTCTTAATAATTGATGACCTTTCCCTAGGATAGGTCATCAACTGAAGATCGGTAGAGATCAAACAACCGAAATTCCTGCAGATCAACTGTTTGAAGGGACTGTGGTGCTTGTATCTTAAAGAGTATATCTGGGACTTATTGAGGTGACCAGTGTGACTGCTTCGCTACTTACCAAGCAGAGTGATGTACATCTGCATAGCACCTGTGCTTTGTATCACAGCTCAGCCCTTAACCTTAAATGGACATGTGACCAATGAATATGGCATCGGAGAGTGCCACTGCCACTTCAAACATCTGATTCATGGAGGTCCTAGGTGTTGGACCACACTGATCTTCAATTGATGACCTATCCTAAGGATAGATTATCATTTAATATGCGCCAGGTATACCCTTTAAAATACAAGCACCACAGTCCCTTCAAACAGCTGATCGGTGGGTGTGGTGAGAGTTGGACCTCCACACCGATCTTAAGGCTAGGCTATCAATTTTAAAATGTTTGGTAAACCCTTTCATAAGAATGATCCATGGTTGCTCCAGAAGTCAGATCCTCACTGATCAGGAACTTCCATTGACTACCATTATAGGAATACCCCTTTAAAAGATGTAGAAGTAAGAATTTATACCTCAGTGATCTATATGAGTAACATTATATTACATAGATTAATTATATTATACATTGTAAATTCCCCTGTATAGGTCTGGCATTAGAACTGCACTGTAAATATAGTAAACCTCTATGCCAGGAACTACTCAGTGTGAAGTAATATATACTTTACCTTAACAGTCCATTAACTTTAATAGCGTCTTTCATTAGGTGTAGTTACTGCAAATATCACTGATCGTGGTTATCGGAGGGAAGAATTCAATAAGGATAGTTCAGGTCTATCTATTAAAAGCATAGTTATAGAAAGTACATATAAATCTGGAGGAATTAACTTTGTAACACGTCTCAAAACTTGTTGCCTGAAGCAGTAGGCCCAATTTATACAGATAAAAGCAGATATTTAATGCTAGGATTTCAGGGATACACTTGGTCGCCCATGAGTTCCAGCAAAATCACAGAATTGTCATGTGTGTAATGCCAATGTTTACCATGGCAAATGTTACGCATCATTATCCAATATGGAAACCTTGATGTTCTTAACTGAGCTAAAGTCTTCATACCAAATATATAAACATTCTGGACAATAAAAAAATCCAATAATCATAAATGTAGTGTGTCCCCTAGACTTTGTAATAGTTCTGAGTTTATCATGGGTCCAGAATGGGGCTAAGTTTTAGAAAAGACAAGTGGGTCCACAGCACTCTTTCCCCAGGTCATGTGTTGTGGATGCTGCCCCTAAAGACACTGTAAAGCACCTCCATTTACCTGCTCAATTTCATCTTGGCTGTCAGTCCGGCAATGACTGATGCACCACAAATCGACACTACTCTTTGCCAGAAGTGGCAAAGAAAAGGTTCCAGGATTTTCCCCATGTAAGCAGGAGAAGGAGGGACCCTGATAAAAGCACCAGACAGGGGTCATTTTGACCAGCCTATGCCCAAGAGAGTGGGTGCACTCCCTTGCATTTACATGTCTTTTCTATGGTAGCTACTGTAGCAGAGCAATAGAGAGAGCAGCCAGACACCAGGGAAGGTTGTGTTCACTAGAGGCTGTTCAAGTACTCTGAGAAGTAAGGAGGACTGCAGCAGGGGAGCAGTGAAAAGCCTGCACCAGAGTCAGGAAGACAGCAGAAGTGGAGCCCCTGAAAAGGGGTTCAGAGTAGTGGTCACTATGTTGTGGAATCCAGGAGCCTAGCATAGATGTTAAGAGCAGCCACCGTGAGAGAGATCCTAAGCCAGTGAAATGGCATGTATGAGGAGAGGGAGACTCATTCCCCACAGGTGTGCCATTGAAGAGGTAGTGAAAGTAGATGACCAAGCCTTAGGCAGACCAGGTCTAAGGATAAGAGCAGTAGACCAGTCTAAAGGCAAGGTCCAAATACTGGGCCTAAAGTAAAGAGTTGGTAAAGTTGGGATTCATTGGGGAGGATACACAGCCAGACCTGGCTTAGTGCTGCCAGGTCAATAACAGTATATATTGCTGGCCTGTGCATCAGTCCCAAATAGCCACCATACTGTGGGGAAACAGATGCACTGAGTTGCAGTGGAGCCTAAACCAAATACCACTTGTCTTTGCCCCCATATGCAGAGGTTTAGCTTGGGACTAGAGTACATTCAGCGACTATAAATCGTTTGTGACCATTGTGAAAACGACTTTTATAATGCAACATTTATGTAATCCTGTAGAATAAAGAGCTCAAATTTTTTATGGTGCACATTACAATCTACATTGTTTCCACGCCATCCCAGTTAGAAGCCACAACGCTCCAACTGAGCCAACCCCACTGCAACTACAATACACGCTAATACATCTGGGAATATATCACTTTATGCCACTTATCACACAACAATAAAAGTTATACTGCCATATGTTATTTGTTTAGAAGGTACATTGTATGCACATTATTGCAAACTATTTATGCTATTCATTTGTGAAGCAAACAATTTCCTAATAATATGGTATTTTTGTGACTTTCACAGCAGATGGTCCGGGAGCAATATACCACAGCCACAGAAGGAACGAGCATAGAGCGCCCGGACAGGCAGTATGTCTACAGCATTGGGATATACGGCTGGAGGAAGCGCTGTCTCTACTTGTTTGTCCTTCTTCTCCTCATCATCTTAGTAGTGAACTTTGCTCTAACTATTTGGATTCTGAAGGTCATGTGGTTCTCACCGGTGAGTAAAGGTCACGTCTTATAATACATTATACTGGTATACAAAATCTGAGAATGGCGACTAATCCTTTCATGTTAAAGGAGCAACATGATATCGATTCTCCTTCCTGAAGGTCAAGAAGAGGATGTGATAAAATACTAATCGTGTTTCAGTATTTATAAATTCTAAATGGGCCCCAATTGGCCAGGGCGAAATTGGGTTTTTACTAGCAAAACCGTACCGGCCAATAAAGTCTTTGATAACACCAGGTGGGATTTTGGCCACATGTTGAGGCTGTAAACATGGCCTTATAGACCTAAACTTATGGATGCATTTGTTTCTAATAAATGCCCCCTTTAAAGGGAGTCTGTCAGTAGGAAAATCGCCCTCACTAGCCCTCATGAGTGACATCTCCCCCTGGCACTCAGTTTCTGGCTTGGACATGGCAGGCAGAGGACTAATGTTTGAGGCTGGCCTCCTTTACTTCTGGGTGAGGTTTCTGTAGGATTTTCTTTGCACCAAGAACCTCATTTACAAAACAGACAGGATTACAATAGAATCTCAAATCTCTATAGATAACACCACCGATCCATCATTGCAAAATAATGATTTCACAATTTATCTACTTTCCCTCCTTGCACAGAGCATGTCCAGAAAACTCTCCCATGGACCTCAATGAGTCGACTTCAGACTATGCTGTAAACCATATCACTAAATGCTGTTAGCAGAGCAAAGGAGAAGGTTAGGGAAGATGGAAGCCTTCCTAATCATGTACAGAAAATAGAACAAGACCCCATGTACACATTGGAGTGTGCATCCAAAGTGAGGACGAGTTTGCAGTGGAATACAGTCAGATGACATTCGGAGTGACATCTGAGTATCATCCAAGTGCATTCATTGATACATTGACATTTATGGGGGCTTCCGATCCTTTCCGATGACACGGAGCAGGATAAGACAGAATCTCCCATAGACGGGAATGATCGTGGAATACACTTGGATGTCACTCGGAATGTCATCCGACTGCATTTCGCTGCAAACTCGGCCTCGCATTGGCCATGTGCATGGAGTCTAAAAAATAATAAAATAGGAAATAAACATATTAGAAAAAAGTGATATATTTCACTATCAAGTTTTAACAAATACATAAAAAGAATTGGTGAGACATTCCCTTTAAGAATAATTCTATGACATGTCCTTTTTGGAGAAGAATATAAAAATTGATCTGAAGTGTAAAGATTATTATTACTGAGCTTGTAAAATGTCATTTTTATATTACACCAAATTTTATTTTAATTATTTATGATCTTCGGACCCGGTTGAGTCTGAACGTTCATCTTCTTTATTACATCTCCAGATCCATCTATTTTAATTGTGAGCTACAAAGTAATTGTTTTCCTTCCACGTTTGCCAGTTGTTTTATTGTTTAGTTAATGTTTCCATTTGTATTTCTCCTGGTGCTGGTTACACACTTAATCACATTGCTAAAGGTTTTCGCTTAAGCTATTATAATAAGTTCTAGAAGCTAATGTTGTAATTAATCTTTTTTCAATTGATGTTAATTATTATGGATATCAGCCTGTTAATGTTCCATGATTCAATTTACTTTCATTTGCGTCTCCGCTTAGGTGTGTCCGCTAATTGTTCATTTTCAGTGTAATGATTTCGGAAGTCTACGAAGAAGGAAAGCAAATTTCTAGCAACTTCCTAAAAGAGGAAGAAATATACTTTTACTCCCCATACACGTGCACACTTGGGTCACCAAGCATGCATATGTTCTTAATGGGAAGAGGGGAATAAGCCTCTGCCAGACACCTGTAGTGGCTTACCTACTGTAAGAATAAAGGATCAGGCATGCTGAAATCTAGGCATTGGGTAGAGTCGGGACGCGCCCATGCACGTTACATGGTTGGTCAGTTTTGCTAAAATCTAATGTAATCAACCAGTTTGTAACAAGCTGGGTTCCGCCGAACACCAGATTTTTGGGTTTCGCCACCCTGTAATAGGACATGTTTTTCCATAAAATTAGAATGTCCTATTGATGTGATATGATGGGGTTAATGTCTTACTGATGAGTCTGTAGGTATTCCTTGCTGTCCATCTATGGATATCTTATTGATGTCCTTCTGTTCCTGATCTGTTATATGTACAGTATATACATATCCTTTATGTAGCCATCATTCTATCCATGCATCTGCATATCCTTTGTCATCCTATATACGTATCCTGGTTAGTCTTATATAATATATGTCTCTTTATTTCTGATTCCTTTCTTACCCTTGTATTGGTACACAGGTATTTCTCTGTTGCTTTGGTTGTCCATGAGTTTACCCTTTCCTGTATATACATTTCTGTACCATATATGTTAAAGAGGCGCTTTTATGTCCTCTGACATTGGCGGTATTCAGTGCATTGTCAGCTTTGCCGAAATTTCCCTTGAGATATCAGTGCCATTAGTTTTGGTACTGATATGCCATCCACTGTCAGAAGGGCGGGCCTTACAGCTTACTGTCATTGTTGGGCTGTGAGAAACACCCCCCTGACAGTACCAGGCTATGGAAGAGTACCATCAAGGGGGCAATGATGCTGAGCTATAAGGCCGGCCCTTCTGACAATGGAGGGATATAACTAACAGCACCGATATCTCTGGCACCCGGGCGTCTGCAGGTAATACAGTCAATCTCTGAAGACATGAAAGGTCCACTTTAAGTCCAGTTGCCTAGACAGACACAAGAAAGCCCTTCCAAGTTTAAGTTGGTATAAAGTGAGCCAGACAGCATTGTCCCATGGTTTCTGGCTCACTTTATCCTTTCTATTTTCCTGTGGTGATCTATGTTTGAAGAAGGTCCGGGAGGACCGAAACATTAAAAATAGACATATTGTATGGATTGCTATAGTGCGAAAATAAAAAAAGACACATACTTCACTTCAATTTGGAGTGCAGAGGACATTGTATGCATAGGAGTGAGTTCCTCCCCCAGCACCCGTATCTATAGGAGTGCCGTATTACCATAATAAGTTGGTATAAAGACCCTTGTGGTCTATTGTGCTAGTTGGCTTCAGTTGGGCTGATAAGGATGCCCAACAACCTTTGGACATCATTGAACGGAATGGCTGAATTAGTGCACAATATACAATAGACCCCCCATTTTCATCATGTGAACCACTATTCATTATTGGTAACTCCTATAACTGCATCTGAGTATTATCTCTTTTCATTTATTCAACACTTTATATTTTATTATATCCTGGTGCGATTATTATAGTCATTCTTTGACCATCTTAGAATTAATCTATTATATAAACCTGTTTGCCTACACACCCATAAATCACTCTTATACCCTGGCATTCGGTGTAGAGAAAATGGGACGACACTCCACATAGTTATCTGCCTCTATATTTGCCACCTGTTTCCCCAGAATGGGCTCTCTCAGGTAGGAGGTGTCACATCCTACTGCGTTCCCACTACATTCCGATACCACATGCAGATACCTAGGTGGAGTGCCGTCCCATTTTCTCTACAGTGAATCTCATTCGGGAGTGTGGTTAGTTCCCACAGTGATTGTGCACCCATCCATGAAGTTTCAATCGTGTGCTGCCCGGTACACACATATGTATTAATCCCCGGGTTCTCTTCAGACCCCAGAGTACAATAATCAGGGGCCCAGGGGAGATGTGGAAACATAATAAACACTGGTACTCACCTTCCGTCCCCTCTCCTGGGCTTCATTGCCGGTCTCTTTGGTTGTTTCCGGCCTTCTGGTTGTTGTCAAGGTCCCTGGGGATATGCCGAAATCATCATGCTTGTGTCAAAGCATCAATCACAGGCCTTTCTATGGCTTTTATGTGATATCTTGCTGCAGCGTGTTATCAGATTCAAGTTAAAGGGGCTGTATCAATCGGATTCAATTCCTCAGACCCCTACTAATCCCTAGAGTGGGAGTCCAAATCCTCCATTCTGTTGGAGTGGTAGGGCGCATGCATGAATGAACTGTCTAATTCATACTGTATGGTAGTCCCGGATAGTTAAGCACTATATCTGGCCATCTCCGGCACTACCATAAAAAATGAATAGAGCGGCAGGACATTTACTTGGCTTGCCTCTCCAGGGAAAAATGGGGTTCTGAATGGTCAGACCCACACCGATCATGAAGTTGTACACTACCATATCGATAGGCAATCTCTTATATATATATAAAAATGAGTTCCTGTTTGTCTGTCTGTTCTTTATGCGCGACCAAACGACTGGACCGATCCTCACCAAATTTGGCACACATGTACATCAGGTGTCCGGGAATATTATAGACTGGGTCTCAGCTCTCTTGGACGTACCGTTCCTGAGATACAGTATTCCCAAAAAATGACCAGCATTAGTCTATACAAGCCAGCAAGTCTTTCAAAGTCACATGTCCCTTATCAGCCAATAAGAGCTCGCAGGCGCTTACTCTCCTCAGGCACACAGGTTTCCATAGCAACCAAGCTATGTATGACCTGTATTAGTCAATAGCAGTTCACAGGACCTTAAATATTCAGTCATATCATGTGTATCAGCCAATATAAGTTCACATTTAATTTACCAGGTTTCCATAACAACACAGCCATAAATAGACTGTACCTATACTGGACTCAGTGGCGTAACTAACAATGGCAGGGCCCCAAGGCGAACATTTGACATGGGACCCCCCCCGCACAAACTGCATTCCTGAACACACTATTATGCCCCATAGTGGCCCCTGCATACACTATTAGGCCCCATAGTGGCCCCTGCACACAGTATCATAGTGGCTCCTTCATATAGTATTATGCACACTTCCCGCTACTTCTTCAATGTTGGACCAGATGTCACGTGAGCCAGGCATGTATCGCAATGCATAATGACGTCGGACTGGCCCACCGACATCTGGGACGCCACCAAGGAGGCCCAAAGCCTGCTGAAAAGACCCCAGAGTATAATGATAGCAGTGTTTGTGGGGTTCACGGCCCACAGGCCTTACCAATCCCCGCGTGAGGAGGAGTGGGGATCGGTAAGTAAATAGGGCCCGTTACCTGCTGGTGTTAAAAAAAAAAAAAACATCAGAGGCCCGCCGGGACCCCTAATGTCCCGGGCCCTGCAGCAGCTGCTACCACTGCTAAACCGGTATTTACGCCACTGACTGGACTGCCATATTGGGTTTCAGCATTCTTATAAATTGAAACGTTTTTTAAACTACTCATGTCCCCTGCAGCAAAACGCATGGCTGCTGCTCGAGCTACTGAAAACTCTCAGCAGACCCAAGCCTGTCTCCAATCTGATAAGGTATGTTACAGACAACAGTGAGCTGCTGAAACTCCCCAGCAGACCCAAGCCCATCTCCAATCTGACAAAGCATTGTCAGCCACATGCACACAGCTGCACTCCAGGTTTCAATAACAACCCAGCCATTTTTCTTCACTGCTGTAGGTCAGCTTTAAAGGGGCAGGGCGCTGTGGATGACACTGTTACACAAGGTCACATACACACAGCTTTACTCCAGGTTTTCCATAACAACCGATCACAGGTTTTTCACTGATATCCAAACTGAGATGCACACGATCACATGACACTTATGGACCAATGGAAAATCGCAGGTTCAGTCTTGACATACACACAGCTTTACACCAGGTTTCCGTAGCAACCAAGCTATTTATGTCCTGCATGAGTCAATAGCAGTTTGCAGGTCCTTAAATATTCAGTCATATGACGTGTATTAGCCAATTAAAATTCACATTTCATTTACCAGGTTTCCATAGCAACACAGCCATAAATAGACTATACCTATACTGGACTGCCATACTGGATGTCAAGTGCAAAACTGGCCAATTCTTATGGGGTCACTACACAAACAAAAAATAAAATATACCCATGCGAAGCCGGGTCCTTCTGCTAGTAACTTATAAAGTTAATACAAGCCCTTTAAGGACTGCTACATCTGTATAAAGGACATAGGACAAACCCCATCTGCCATCTTGTTGGCAGCCTTAGCCTAGTTCACTCTTAATATGGTTCTGCCTTATCCCACTATTCCGAGCACTGTCAGACTTCACCTGTTGCTGTAACTTCCAGTTATTTGTTGCTGTGATGGCTTTTGCTTGCAATTTGGCGTTCCAGCCCTGGTAATGAAAATAAAATGAAACAGATCAATCATTTATCTGTCAACGCGACTGACTGTACTGAAACTCCTATACACACCACTAAACACCTGCATATTACATTATGTTCCCTAAGTGTCTACAGACATCACTACATCAACAAACATTTCACTGCGTCACCTCCGCCTGTACATTAACTCTAGACTGCACTTCTAGTGAGGGTTCAGGTAATGCACGTGGACCCGTATACTCAGCCTATGTTCACATATATTTGCTGACCACATAGTGTTGAGCCGCCATGTCTTTTTATCCTGCACTGTATGTCTAGGGGCCTGTTTAGGCAACCATGATTTAGGTCTATCAGGGCATCACCAGCCTCAGCAGCTGTGCCCACAAAATTACAGCAGCGTACTACCCCCTGCAAATAACATACAATGCAGCCAGCAAATTTTAACATGACGCTTGTTATAGCAAATTTTAAATTGACACAAAAGTCAATTTACCATTTGCTGCAACAGTACATTTAAAGGAGCTATCCATCCAAAAAAGGATTTTTTAGGTACACGGATTTTCAGAGGGTGCTCAACAATTACTCAATTGAATACAGATAGGCAGTTTAAAGGCATTGTCTGGTTTTAGGTAAAAAATGGGTGGCGTACTACTGAGGCCAGCAGTGGGCTGCAGTGATCATATTCTGTTAATGTGAAGTCGCTGCTACAGTCCTGGCAACAAATACCTGCGGGGATCAGCTGAGATTGACCTCTGAGTGGTGGGGTGCAGAAAATAAATACCACATCCCCTGCTTATGGCCCATTTCTAGCTAAAGTTGGACAGCTCTTTAAGAAAGGTCACATCTGCAAGGTAAATCTAGAATTTATTGTTTGTAACTCTGTGACGCCATTTTTTATTATCCAAGGCTATGACATCACTCTGAACATCATCTTTTAGCTTTTTCACTGTGTTTATTAACCCTGTGCTCTATCATCACTTAATATATTATCTTGGTACATGGTTTATTTATTCTAAAAAATAAATAAAAAGGCATAAAAAAACAATCACCAATACTAGTACAAAACTTCTTTATCTTCTAGTTATTAAGTAAGAAGAGCAGTTTTTTCATCACATTTTGTTTTTATATGCATTTTTCTATCCTAATTTCACGGCCACAAACATTTACAAGAACAATGAAGAAGTGAATGTATGAAGCAGATCTATTATCCAATAAAGGTCAAAGCTTTAATGGATGATTTGCTATGTTATTGCTGACTGTGCACGTCTCGGGTTTTGCCACAGCTAATTTATCATGGTCTGCGGTCTTATAAAATATGTATTCTCTGCTCTCATAAATCAGGATCAGCATCATGTCTGAAGCATGCCACTTCCGTCTGACTGACCAGCACAAGCGCTTCATCTAGAACCTAGGCGCACCTATTCTCTATGTGTATACCCCTGATTCAGGAATTTTCTGAACCAAGCAGGCGCCATAGCTCTTTATGTTGTACAATACAGAAAATCAATAGGAACTTTACTCAGGCTCTGCACTACAAATAACCCAATGAATTAGATCTGCCCAGAGTGTTCCTTTAATAAAACTTCATGGATGTGTAGGCATACAATGAGTAAATCCATAAAACATTAAAGTGTACCTCCAGTTGTAAACAACTTTGCATAAATGAATAGTACATGTGAATATATGAGACTCTGTAATATATCTTATTAAAGAAATCTGTTTTCTTCTACACTTTTCAGGCAGTTACTTTCTTCATATTAGTCTATGAAGAGGGGAGGGGGATAGACAGCCCCTATATAATTGCTGCTCCTATTCTGTGCTATTCTGTACACTTTTAACACTGCTAGGTTGTAGATAAGAGGCTACAAGTGCACAAAATGAGGTAATAAATAAATTAACCAGCCGACAGGAGAATACTCCTCCTCCACCCCTCCCTTCTCCATAGAGCTCTGTGTGTGAGACTGAATATGGAGACGAATATAATGAAAATAAACAGTCAGATTGAAGATAAGGTGAAAGAGAACAGCTCAATAAGTGAAGGAGGAAACAGATCTCCTTAATAAGATATATTACAGATTTTCTTATATTCACCTGTACAATTCATTTCTGAAAAGTTGTTCATAACTGAAGGTACGCTTTAAGACTTCATTTACACAATGCTTCTTCTCTGAAGAACTGCATGCAGTTTTTAATTGTCATTATGAGTAGCACATGTTACTGTTCCAGTATAA
Organism: Leptodactylus fallax; assembly: GCA_947044405.1. Taxonomy (NCBI): domain Eukaryota; kingdom Metazoa; phylum Chordata; class Amphibia; order Anura; family Leptodactylidae; genus Leptodactylus; species Leptodactylus fallax. The sequence continues at coordinate 2,033,533 of CAMRHE010000272.1, forward strand.
CAAAGGTTTTTCATTTAATGTCTATTAGTATACAAGTGAAATGTATAGTCCCATCCCGGCCATTACAAACTCCATGTGGATCTTTAGTAAAACAGCACTGTGTAAATCCAGCTTAACAGTCTGGTTCGTATGACAGTCCTGCAGAAAAATGGTCCCAGTCAGGAATTTATATATTTTATATGACATTTAAGTCATTGCTGCTGCCCACAGATGGTGCGGACAATCCGTCCAATGAATTTCGAAGTAAATATTGTATTACAGCTGACACAGCCAGGAGAACATGAGTCTTACTTATATACAGACATGGACAAAATTGTTGGTACCCCTCGTTTAATGAAAGAAAAACCCACAATGGTCACAGAAATAACTTGAATCTGACAAAACTGGAATTTGCCAAACTACATGTTTGCAAGCCACAAAGCTTCTGGGAGAATGTCCTAGGACAGATGAGACAAAAATCGAAATGTTTGGCAAGGCACATCAGCTCTATGTTCACAGATGGAAAAATGAAGCATATCTTGAAAAGAACACTGTCCCTACTGTGAAACATGGAGGAGGCTCTGTTATGTTCTGGGGCTGCTTTGCTGCATCTGGCACAGGGTGTCTTGAATCTGTGCAGGGTACAATGAAATCTCAAGATTATAAAGGGATTCTAGAGAGAAATGTGCTGCCCAGTGTCAGAAAGCTTGGTCTCAGTCGCAGGTCATGGGTCTTACAACAGGATAATGACCCAAAACACACAGCTAAAAACACCCAAGAATGGCTAAGAGGAAAACATTGGATTATTCTGAAGTGGCCTTCTATGAGCCCTGACCTAAATCCTATTGAGCATCTTTGGAAGGAGCTGAAACATACCGTCTGGAAAAGGCACCTTTCAAACCCGAGACAACTGGAGTAGTTTGCTCATGAGGAGTGGCCAAAATACCTGCTGAGAGGTGCAGAAGTCTCATTGTCAGTTACAGGAATCGTTTGATTGCAGGGATTGTCTCAAAAGGTTGTGCAACAAAATATTAAGTTAAGGGAACCATCATTTCTGTCCAGGCCTGTTTCATGAGTTTTCTTTTTTAAACAATTCTGTTGAAGCATGGTTGGAAAGCAATGTCTGACTTTCATTTCTTCATTTTCATAGAATTTTTATATATTATTACTTTTGTCAGATTCAGGTTATTTCTGTGACCATTGTGGGTTTTTCTTTCATTAAACGAGGGGTACCAACAATTTTGTCCACGAGTGTAGGTCTATTAAAAAGCCTAAGATAATTTAGAGGACTGTACCTTACTAGTTTCTAATTTTATAAGCATTTACATGCATGCACTCATATTACTGACATTGTATGGTGACGTCAGTGCTAAGTGTATATGACAAAAAAATCCTACTGACATCCACCAAGCACATGGTAAGTGAATTGTACTTTATGCTTACAGGGGTTATCTGGTTTCTACTATTGATGGCCCATCCGAGTGCATTCCATGATGCATTCATGTCTATGGGGGCTTCCAATCCATTCTGTTCTCATGACACGGAGTAGGGTAGGATCTGATCTATAATCATTCATGTCACTGGAACAGAATGGATTGGAAGCCCCCATAGACGTGAGTGCATCATGGAATGCACTCGGATGACACTCTGATGTCACTCCGAGTGTCATCCAAGTTCATTCCGCTGCAAATCTGGCCCCACATTGGAAGCACACTCGCAGTACAAACTGTAGCAGCGGGTATAGGTACTGCAATGATGCCGCATATATTTCAATGGGGCAGTGCTGCACTATGAAAACCTGTTGTTACAGGTTGTACAGCGAATGAGCAGCATGGCTCCCAAAATATAAACATTACTGGGAGCCGTACTGTGCTGGGAACCCCGCAGATCTAGTATTGAAGGATAGGCCATCAATAGTAGACACTGATTAACACCTTTATGTTAAAGCCTCATGTAGTGAAACACAACGGAAAAACGGGGAAAAAAATGCATAACGATTTTATTCTGAAGCGTTTTTCATCAAGTTTTTGCTGTGTTTTTCTGCATTTTCTCTTCCCCCATTAAATCTATAGGGAAAACTGTCGGAATTCTGCAGCTAAAATGAATATGGTGCGTTTTTCAAAAATGAACGTTTTTTTGAAGCAGCGACTTTCCACAGCTCTTCTTCTCCGCAATATGTGAATGAGATTAACCAAAATCTCATTGACTTTGCTTTTTTCCACTGCATTTCTGCAGCAGCCCTAAATGCTGTATTTCAGCAGCCTTAGCCTAAAGCCTTACAACATAAAGTATTGCACTGTAATATGAAGCTGAGGATAAGGTCTCCTACTCTTGTGACTCCCAACCACTAACTGTAATCTGTGGGGGAATCCAGCGGCTACTGTTCAATTTCCCTGCAGCGCCACCACAGGGAAAATAAAGCATTACACAGTTCCCATTCATAAAAACAGGCTGACCATGCAATGTATAGACATGTCAGGTCCTCCAGAGAGAGAGATTTGTAGGCCTGGTCCTGGATAATCGAAAAGAGTTTCCAAAGACTTTCTGTAATTTTCTAGGATAATGCAGGATCTGTAAGAGGTCCAACCTCCGATAGACACAGTGATGTCACAATATAGAGTTAATAAACACAATGATGTCATTGTAATGATCAAAATGAAATACCACCACAACAGCAATAGTGTACGAAAGAGCCACATTGTGTTCATGATAACAATGGGGAAATTTACTATTGACTCTAAGTCAGAAAATTGGTGTGGATGGGAATAGTTGTCACATATCTCTGGCCCATGGACCATTGTTGCACCACTTCCCTCTTTCAGCATCTCACTTGCCACTTTTTATTAGAATGGATGGAGCGGTCAGAGACCAATGTATGCTGGTGCACGTACATTTGGCCCAACAAATTTATTAGAACTCAGAAAACTGGTATGAGTTATACAGAAAATCTACTTCAGTCCCTGAGTTGTATAGACATCCATTCAGGTATATGGGAGTGCCCCCAAATTATTAAGAGGTCGGAGACACTTAATAATTCAGGTGCAGTTAGAACACTGATCTTAAAAACAAAAAGGAAACAAAAAACAATGTATGTACACGGGGATAATGTACAAAGTGATGTAAAAAAAAAAACACAAATAACAAGAATATTGATGTCATGTCAAACACTGTGGAGTGATAGGAAAGTGTTATTGTCACAGTGTGGGAATAATGTGCACTTTGATGTCACAATACCAAAATAATGCCTACAGTGATGTTATAGTCCTGAAATAACACACACAGTGATGTCACAGTATCGAAATAATGCTCACAGTGATGCTACTGTATTGAAATAATGCCTACAGTGATGTCACAATACTCAAATAACACACACAGTGATGTCACACTATTGAAATAATGAACACAGGAAGGGGTTAAGTGACCTATTGCTGAAGCAGAGCAATAGTACCCCCTTCAGGGCCAACGTCAGCAACTGGCAAAACCAGGTAGATGCCAGGGCCATTGAGCTCAAGAAGGCCCACTGCTCAAAACCTTTGCTAAACCTGCTGTTATCCACCTGCAACCCCGTGTCCTAAAGTTTCCCCTCTCTGACCCCTCTGTAGCTGCTGTCTTCTTCAAGTGATGTATAGTACTTCTGTAACAGCTGGTATGTGAGTGACCATAGATAAGTGATAGATAAGCAGTGAAAGTTTTAATCCTGCTAATTTGCTAATGTTTTTAATCCGTTCACTATACATTTGTTTTGGCCTAGGACTTGTAGTACCTCAGCCTTGTTACACAGCGGTCAGTGATTGTGTATATCTGTAGTTGTATTTGCATCCACCAAAATTCACTGCAATGTTAAAAAGACCAAGTCTTTCTATGTCGACTCAGAAAGAGCAGTTATGATGATCTTTATGAATTGCAGGGCTCACTAGATGTCACAACTAGGTCTCTTACCCTGACTGACAGGAGGCCCGCTAAGACTGTGCCCAAGGGCCTGCCAAAACCTAGAGCCAGACCTTGCCACCTCGTGCTCTCCACATGGGCAACATTCGCCCCCACATAAGTAACAATCCCTAATAGTGCTTGCTCCCCACTTCTATTGTCCTCTCCGCTCCCATCTTCTGCTCCATGTTACCCCTGGTCTGAAAGAAGGACACAGGAGATGGGAGGACAGCAGAAGAGACGCACAGCTGGGTGCCACGTAGGAAGAAAAGGTAAGTATTCAATTCATTAGAGCAGTAGCATGGCACGGGAGGCCTGTGTGACCACTGTGACCCCTATAGCTAAGTCACTGCTAAGGATTATGGAGGCTGGTTAAGAGAAAACCAAAGCCCTTTGATACAGCAATGCCAAAAGACCTCCCTGCAGACTCAGTATCAGAGCTGCTCTGTGTTAAATGGCTATGGGTGGTCATTAAGGTGTTAAAAATACATAAATAAATACCGTGGATTATGGTTTTCAATTCTTTTTAATTTTATAAAAATTACAGTTAATACAAATTTTTATCATTTTTTTTAAAGAACATTGGAACTAGAATTAATTAAAAAAAAAGTGCATCAGATTTACTTCTGTGCAGATTGTCCAATACTTTAGATTCCTCCCATCAAGTAGATGTCACCGTGGATTTACAAAATAAGAAAAAAAAAAATCAGTGCCCTTTGTCCCCTCCCTGTAATCCTCCTCTTATTCCCACAGCACTGTCAGTTATAAGATATAAATATCTACGATATACATATGCATACCCCCCATCTGGTGTATACATACAGTATATACGTTTTCCCTTCAGCAGACACTCTCCCCCCAGACCCGGGTACCTATGGGTAAATCTACATGTGAATACCCCTGTCTGGTGTATACAGTCATGGCCAAAAGTTTTGAGAATGACACAAATATTCTATTTTCACATGATCTGCTGCCCTCTGGTTTTTATGTGTGTTTGTCAGATGTTTTTATCACATACAGAAATAGAATTGCATTCATATTATGAGTAACAGAAGCTTATATTGACAGTTAGAATGAGTTAATGCAGCAAGTCAATATTTGCAGTGTTGACCCTTCTTCTTCAGGACCTCTGCAATTCTCCCTGGCATGCTCTCAATCAACTTCTGGACCAAATCCTGACTGATAGCAGTCCATTCTTGCAGAATCAATGCTTTAATTTTGTCTGAATTTGTTGGTTTTTGTTTGTCCACCCGTCTCTTGATGATTGACCACAAGTTCTCAACGGGATTAAGATCTGGGGAGTTTCCAGGCCATGGACCCAAAATCTCTATGTTTTGTTCCCTGAGCCATTTAGTTATCACCTTTGCTTTATGGCAAGGTGCTCCATCATGCTGGAAAAGGCATTGTTGAGCGCCAAACTGCTCTTGGACGGTTGGGAGAAGTTGCTCTTGGAGGACATTCTGGTACCATTCTTTATTCATGGCTGTGTTTTTAGGCAAGACTGTGAGAGAGCCGATTCCCTTGGCTGAGAAGCAACCCCACACATGAATGGTTTCAGGATGCTTTACAGTTGGCATGAGACAAGACTGGTGGTAGCGCTCACCTCTTCTTCTCCGAATAAGCTGTTTTCCAGATGTTCCAAACAATCGAAAAGGGGATTCATCAGAGAAAATGACTTTACCCCAGTCCTCAGCAGTCCACTCCCTGTACCTTTTGCAGAATATCAGTCTGTCCCTGATGTTTTTTCTGGAGAGAAGTGGCTTCTTTGCTGCCCTCCTTGAGACCAGGCCTTGCTCCAAGAGTCTCCGCCTCACAGTGCGTGCAGATGCACTCACACCTGCCTGCTGCCATTCCTCAGCAAGCGCTGCACTGCTGGTAGCCCGATCCCGCAGCTGAAACACTTTTAAGATACGGTCCTGCCGCTTGCTGGTCTTTCTTGGGTGCCCTGGAGCCTTTTTGGCACCAATGGAACCTCTCTCCTTGAAGTTCTTGATGATGCGATAGATTGTTGACTGAGGTGCAATCTTTCTAGCTGCAATACTCTTCCCAGTTAGGCCATTTTTGTGCAGTGCAATGATGAGTGCACGTGTTTCTTTAGAGATAACCATGGTTAACAGAAGAGAAACAATGATGGCAAGCACCAGCCTCCTTTTAAAGTGTCCAGTGGTGTCATTCTTACTTAATCATGACAGATTGATCTCCAGTCCTGTCCTCATCAACACCCACATCTGTGTTAATGGAGCAATCACTGAAACGATGTTAGGTGGTCCTTTTAAGGCAGGGCTGCAATGATGTTGAAATGTGTTTTGGGGGATAAAGTTCATTTTCTAGGCAAATATTGACTTTGCAAGTAATTGCTGTTAAGCTGATCACTCTTTATAACATTCTGGAGTATATGCAAATTGCCATTAGAAAAACTGAAGCAGTAGACTTTGTAAAAATTAATATTTGTATCATTCTCAAAACTTTTGGCCATGACTGTACATACGGTATATACGTTTTCCCTTCAGCAGACACTCTTCGCCCAGACCCGGGTACCTCTGGGTAAATCTACATGTGAATACCCCTTGTCTGGTGTATACATACAGTATATACGTTTTCCCTTCAGCAGACACTCTCCCCCCAGACCCGGGTACCTCTGGGTAAATCTACATGTGAATACCCCTGTCTGGTGTATACATACAGTATATACGTTTTCCCTTCAGCAGACACTCTCCCCCCAGACCCAGGTACCTCTGGGTAAATCTACATGTGAATACCCCTGTCTGGTGTATACATACAGTATATACGTTTTCCCTTCAACAGACACTCTTCGCCCAGACCCGGGTACCTCTGGGTAAATCTACATGTGAATACCCCTTGTCTGGTGTATACATACAGTATATACGTTTTCCCTTCAGCAGACACTCTCCGCCCAGACCCGGGTACCTCTGGGTAAATCTACATGTGAATACCCCTTGTCTGGTGTATACATACAGTATATACGTTTTCCCTTCAGCAGACACTCTCCCCCCAGACCCGGGTACCTCTGGGTAAATCTACATGTGAATACCCCTGTCTGGTGTATACATACAGTATATATGTTTTCCCTTCAGCAGACACTCTCCCCCCAGACCCGGGTACCTCTGGGTAAATCTACATGTGAATACCCCTTGTCTGGTGTATACATACAGTATATACGTTTTCCCTTCAGCAGACACTCTCCCCCCAGACCCGGGTACCTCTGGGTAAATCTACATGTGAATACCCCTTGTCTGGTGTATACATACAGTATATACGTTTTCCCTTCAGCAGACACTCTTCCCCCAGACCCGGGTACCTCTGGGTAAATCTACATGTGAATACCCCTGTCTGGTGTATACATACAGTATATACGTTTTCCCTTCAGCAGACACTCTTCCCCCAGACCTGGGTACCTCTGGGTAAATCTACATGTGAATACCCCTGTCTGGTGTATACATACAGTATATACGTTTTCCCTTCAGCAGACACTCTCCCCCCCAGACCTGGGTACCTCTGGGTAAATCTACATGTGAATACCCCTGTCTGGTGTATACATACAGTATATACGTTTTCCCTTCAGCAGACACTCTTCACCCAGACCCGGGTACCTCTGGGTAAATCTACATGTGAATACCCCTGTCTGGTGTATATATACAGTATATACGTTTTCCCTTCAGCAGACACTCTCCCCCCAGACCCGGGTACCTCTGGGTAAATCTACATGTGAATACCTCTGTCTGGTGTATACATACAGTATAAACGTTTTCCCTTCAGCAGACACTCTCCCCCCCAGACCCAGGTACCTCTGGGTAAATCTACATGTGAATACCTCTGTCTGGTGTGTACATACAGTATATACGTTTTCCCTTCAGCAGACACTCTCCCCCCAGACCCGGGTACCTATGGGTAAATCTACATGGGAATACCCCTGTCTGGTGTATACATACAGTATATACGTTTTCCCTTCAGCAGACACTCTCCGCCCAGACCCGGGTACCTCTGGGTAAATCTACATGTGAATACCCCTTGTCTGGTGTATACATACAGTATATACGTTTTCCCTTCAGCAGACACTCTCCCCCCAGACCCGGGTACCTCTGGGTAAATCTACATGTGAATACCCCTTGTCTGGTGTATACATACAGTATATACGTTTTCCCTTCAGCAGACACTCTCCCCCCAGACCCGGGTACCTCTGGGTAAATCTACATGTGAATACCCCTGTCTGGTGTATACATACAGTATATACGTTTTCCCTTCAGCAGACACTCTCCCCCCCAGACCTGGGTACCTCTGGGTAAATCTACATGTGAATACCCCTGTCTGGTGTATACATACAGTATATACGTTTTCCCTTCAGCAGACACTCTCCCCCCAGACCCGGGTACCTCTGGGTAAATCTACATGTGAATACCTCTGTCTGGTGTATACATACAGTATAAACGTTTTCCCTTCAGCAGACACTCTCCCCCCCAGACCCAGGTACCTCTGGGTAAATCTACATGTGAATACCTCTGTCTGGTGTGTACATACAGTATATACGTTTTCCCTTCAGCAGACACTCTCCCCCCAGACCCGGGTACCTATGGGTAAATCTACATGGGAATACCCCTGTCTGGTGTATACATACAGTATATACGTTTTCCCTTCAGCAGACACTCTCCGCCCAGACCCGGGTACCTCTGGGTAAATCTACATGTGAATACCCCTTGTCTGGTGTATACATACAGTATATACGTTTTCCCTTCAGCAGACACTCTCCCCCCAGACCCGGGTACCTCTGGGTAAATCTACATGTGAATACCCCTGTCTGGTGTATACATACAGTATATATGTTTTCCCTTCAGCAGACACTCTTCCCCCAGACCTGGGTACCTCTGGGTAAATCTACATGTGAATACCCCTGTCTGGTGTATACATACAGTATATACGTTTTCCCTTCAGCAGACACTCTCCCCCCCAGACCTGGGTACCTCTGGGTAAATCTACATGTGAATACCCCTGTCTGGTGTATACATACAGTATATACGTTTTCCCTTCAGCAGACACTCTTCACCCAGACCCGGGTACCTCTGGGTAAATCTACATGTGAATACCCCTGTCTGGTGTATATATACAGTATATACGTTTTCCCTTCAGCAGACACTCTCCCCCCCAGACCTGGGTACCTCTGGGTAAATCTACATGTGAATACCCCTGTCTGGTGTATACATACAGTATATACGTTTTCCCTTCAGCAGACACTCTTCACCCAGACCCGGGTACCTCTGGGTAAATCTACATGTGAATACCTCTGTCTGGTGTATATATATAGTATATACGTTTTCCCTTCAGCAGACACTCTCCCCCCAGACCCGGGTACCTCTGGGTAAATCTACATGTGAATACCCCTGTCTGGTGTATACATACAGTATATACGTTTTCCCTTCAGCAGACACTCTTCACCCAGACCCCGGTACCTCTGGGTAATTCTAGCCTTGATTTACAACAACATATGAGTAGCCATCCCTGATAGTCAGACATCACTGGAAACCCGAACATCGGAACATTGCCAACATGTCTGACATAACAAAGACTTAGGTCGGGTCAGGACTATCATTTTATACATCTAGTCCAGCAGCATTACAAGTGACGCTCCTGCTGGTTTTTGAAGCCATATTTTTGAAGCGGGATTACCACATGGGGTGAAAAATAAATCCAAATGTCTGGAATCTGAGGAAGCTGTACGGGCAGTAGAATGGTGGTAATAGGATGGAGAGCTCTGTATAACACAATACGGCTTGTATCGGTGAAGGTTTTTTCCAAAAAAGAAAAATGTGCAAAAATAAAAAAAAAAGCAAAAAAAACCCAACAAAAAACAAACCTATAATCTCTAATAATTATACCAACTACTTAGAAAGTTGAAGGGCCTTGTGGGAGCATATTGCTGAGAATGACGTGGTACTCCAACCTAAAGTATTATGTGCTTTTTGGACTTTTTGGATGATTATACAGTCATATGAAAAAGTTTGGGCACCCCTATTAATCTTAATCATTTTTAGTTCTAAATATTTGGGTGTTTGCAACAGCCATTTCAATTTGATATATCTAATAACTGATGGACACAGTAATATTTCAGGATTGAAATGAGGTTTATTGTACTAACAGAAAATGTGCAATATGCATTAAACCAAAATTTGACCGGTGCAAAAATTTGGGTACCCTTATATCATTTTATTGATTTGAATACTCCTAACTACTTTTTACTGACTTACTGAAGCACAAAATTGGTTTTGTAACCTCACTGAGCTTTGAACTTCATAGCCAGGTGTATCCAATCATGAGAAAAGGTATTTAAGGTGGCCAATTACAAGTTGTTCTCCTATTTGAATCTCCTCTGAAGAGTGGCATCATGGGCTCCTCAAAACAACTCTCAAATGATCTGAAAACAAAGATTGTTCAACATAGTTGTTCAGAGGAAGGACACAAAAAGTTGTCTCAGAGATTTAACCTGTCAGTTTCCACTGTGAGGAACATAGTAAGGAAATGGAAGACCACAGGGACAGTTCTTGTTAAGCCCAGAAGTGGCAGGCCAAGAAAAATATCAGAAAGGCAGAGAAGAAGAATGGTGAGAACAGTCAAGGACAATCCACAGACCACCTCCAAAGAGCTGCAGCATCATCTTGCTGCAGATGGTGTCACTGTGCATCGGTCAACAATACAGCACACTTTGCACAAGGAGAAGCTGTATGGGAGAGTGATGCGAAAGAAGCCGTTTCTGAAAGCACGCCACAAACAGAGTCGCCTGAGGTATGCAAAAGCACATTTGGACAAGCCAGCTTCATTTAAGAAGAAGGTCCTGTGGACTGATGAAACAAAGATTGAGTTGTTTGGTCATACAAAAAGGCGTTATGCATGGCGTCAAAAAAACACAGCATTCCAAGAAAAACACTTGCTACCCACTGTAAAATTTGGTGGAGGTTCCATCATGCTTTGGGGCTGTGTGGCCAATGCCGGCACCGGGAATCTTGTTAAAGTTGAGGGTCGCATGGATTCAACTCAGTATCAGCAGATTCTTGAGAATAATGTACAAGAATCAGTGACGAATTTGAAGTTATGCCGGGGATGGATATTTCAGCAAGACAATGATCCAAAACACAGCTCCAAATCTACTCAGGCATTCATGCAGAGGAACAATTACAATGTTCTGGAATGGCCATCCCAGTCCCCAGACCTGAATATCATTGAACATCTGTGGGATAATTTGAAGCGGGCTGTCCATGCTCGGCGACCATCAAACTTAACTGAACTGGAATTGTTTTGTAAAGAGGAATGGTCAAAAATACCTTCATCCAGGATCCAGGAACTGATTAAAAGCTACAGGAAGCGACTAGAGGCTGTTTTTTTTGCAAAAGGAGGATCGACTAAATATTAATGTCACTTTTCTGTTGAGGTGCCCATACTTTTGCACCGGTCAAATTTTGGTTTAATGCATATTGCACATTTTCTGTTAGTACAATAAACCTCATTTCAATCCTGAAATATTACTGTATCCATCAGTTATTAGATATATCAAATTGAAATGGCTGTTGCAAACACCCAAATATTTAGAACTAAAAATGATTAAGATTAATAGGGGTGCCCAAACTTTTTCATATGACTGTATGTTAGGCTCAGTACATGTTGTGTTTGAGCCTTCTTTTGGGAGTATAATTCAGTAGAATTTTCAATGTATTCCCTCATGGGAAGGCTTTGATGTATAATATTGTATAGGCATCCAGTGGTATACATAATCCATACAACCCCATCGTAAAAATACATAATGCACAAAATACATGATAGCTCAGTCTAGTGGAATATTTCACAGAGCCAAAAAAAAGTGATAAAGTATTGTGCAAAAGTGTTAGGCAGCCTAAAATTGCTATACAGTAAGAATGCTTTCAGAAATAGATGTGTTAATAGTTTATTTTTGTCAATTAAGGGGGCAGTCCGGTATAAATTAATCTTTCTAATCTAAGCTAAACACCTTCCCCTGCCTACCTTCTAAATTACGTACTATATCAAAAATCTATAATTACCTAGATCGCTGGGGGCAGTCCAGGCATATTTTCCGATTTTTCCGGTGACATTCTGTTTCCCCATTTCCAGAAATGGAACGTCACCAATACTAACTCCCCCCACCACCACCCCCATCATACTTACCTGTCTTCCAGTCTGGATCTTCTGGGCACGGGACATCACATCATCATTACATCACACCTGCGCAATATAACTCAGATGAAGTGACACACTGTGACCAGAAGGTCTGGAAGACAGGTAAGTCTGATGGGATGGGGGGTTGAGTTAGTTAGGAAGGGCTAGTAGTAGGGGGCGATCTACCTAGGGAAACAGGGAGGGGGGTGTGAATGAGAAAGTGAGGGGGGGAGAGTGAGAGAGGGAGGTGGTGAGAGTCAGCTCTGAGTGGTTCAAGGCATCATAGTAGTTGTAGGAAAACAGAACAGGAAGATACCCATGTAAACAAATGTAGAGGATGCCAGGAGCTCCCAGAGAAACACATAACTCGCTCCAAACACTGCTAAAGGTATTTATGTCCACTTATTAACCTATTAACAGCACTAACTGACCTTTTTTGAAATATTATTTTTTGCCCAGAAAACCCCTTTAAGAAAATGAAGCGAATGAACAAAGGAGAAATGTAAATCCTATCAATATTTGGTGTGACCTTTGCCCTTTGAGGAGGAGTACTTAAAATGATGATATGGACCCCCACAGAGCCCTGATCTCAACATCATCCAGTCTGTCTGGGATTACATGAAGACTAGAAGGATTGGACAAGCCTAAATCCACAGATCTGGGCTTAGTTCTCCAAGATTTTTAGAAAAAACTCCCTGCCGAGTTCCTTCAAAATCTATCTACAGGTGTACTGAGAAGAATTGATGGAAGGAAAAGGGCAAAGCTCACAGCAAATATTATTGGGAATGAGATTTCCCATTTCTTCATTCACTTCATTTTGTTAATTGACAAAAATAAACTGTTAACCCTTCTATTTTTACAGCATTTTTTCCACAGTACTGTATATCAATTCCAAACCAAAATGGCTCAGTGGTTAACACTGCAGCCTTGCAGCGCTGGAGTCCTGGGTTCAAATCCTGCCAAGGACAACATCTGCAAGGAGCTTGTATGTTCTCCCCATGTTTGCGTGGGTTTCCTCTGGTTTTCTCCCACATTCCAAAGACATACTGATAGAGAATGTAGATTGTGAGCCCTATATGGGACAGTGACTGTCAATGTCTGTAAAGCGCTGCGGAATATGATGGTTCTATATAAGTAAGCACAATAAAGGACACTTTTGGCAAATATTGGGTGAATGGGATTCTATGAACTCACTCTTTGCTTTAAAAAGCTGCATTGTTAGGCTTTTTGGAGTTTTCCAGGGTAATATGGAAATAAATGTAGCTAAGATAGGCATGTAGCTCTATTGTCTGCATCCTGTTATTTGCACCCTATATGGAATTTGGAGGCGATATCATTGGTGTGGTCAAGGTGTCATCATTCACACATGGGGCAACCCCACCCTTTCCAATGTAGCAAAGCAGAAAGTTACCCTAAAGTGTATTGGCAGAAGTAAAAAGAAGTTGATGAGATCCACAATATTCTGGAAGCCTATCCTTCTATAATGTCGCCATTGTAGACCTATTATTGGGCCACTCGAATATCACAGTGCAAGAGAATAAGTTACTTATGATGGGTTGCTGTCACTTTTAGACAATTTTTACGATAGCTACAAAGAGTAACACTTCCATACCTGTAAATCCAGGATCAAACACATTAGTTTCAGAAAGCTCGTACTGTGCAGTCTCATTTAGCGAATGTAATCCTGCTTGACCTGTTTAGCAAAGTATCCTGGCAGTCACCGCAAGGTAAAACAGCCAGCTAGATTTTATGGAAACCATTTCTAAATCAGTAGCTATGTTCTTGTTTATCCCCCGATGTTTCTTCTCATCTCAGCCCTGATATAATGCTATACGGGCATTCACCGCCACCACTGCAGATTATTGCAGATTTTTATCACACTGTTAATTTTACCTTAATGTGAATAAAATAGAAATGTCTGATTAAAATATAGTTCACCGGGGTGAGATTCAGCGAGAGAACATTATCTTACACTCGGATCTAGTCCTCGGAGAAAGCTTTATTGCTGGCTATGGAACAACAATTCTAAAATAGGATGTACAAAGTAAATACAGTGAAGACGGAGGAGCCTGCGCCTGAAAATAGCGTGTCTTTCGGAAGGTCTTTTTTAGTTAAAAGGCTACTATTCGTTTTTGCAAACTACTGACATTACATAGTGACATGTCAAAAGTTTCGATCACTTAAACGAAAGGGCAGAAAGATTCAGATAAGCAATATGCCCTTTTATTTCTCTTCTACTCTACTCAGCTTTCGAGAAAGTCTATGGACAGAACAGAATATAATGGGCACAATGCTAAGCTCAGCGCTTCTGTCCCTACATACCAGCACCTGGACCCCAATGATCAAAACTTAAAATGTCACAATGATGTGCCAGAAGTTTGCAATGTTGGATACAGACCCACCTCAGTACCAGACCATACTCCGGTGCATTCAGTTTCTGACACAGTAATAAACCCTAAAGGACTGTCACAGGTATCTTATTCATTGGATATTCTCAAGTTACGATCTGGTAGAGTGAAGAAATCAGGCTATACCTTTTAGAGACTAACTGAGTATATTTGATAGTAAGCTTTTGAGATTCAACTCTCTTCTCCAGACATATAAGAAACTGAAAATTCACAGACTTTTTATACACACAAGACCTGGATCTTCAAAGGGTCTTAGAATCTGTAAAAATAACAAAATGCAATATAAGTAGATTTCTTATATGTCTGAAGAAGAGAGCTAGATTCTCGAAAGCTTACTAAAAATATACTCAGCCTCTAAAAGGTATCGCCTGATTTCTTCACTCTTCCACTACTTTCTATGGCTAACACGTTACAACATTATACTACAAGTTATGACCTGTCAGGGATGCCTGAAAATTGTGGTATCACAGGAGTGTTTTATATGTAGTGGGCAATATGGAAATCTGACTAGTGTGGAACTAATGTACATCTAAAGCTGTACTGTTGGCTATAGTACAGTACTCAATCCCTCTCTGCTGACAGGATGCCATTTGATCCTGGTAGTCTATTCAAGTCTGCCTTTGCTTTTTTTCACTCCTGTGTGTTCTCATCTACATTGCTCAGCCACAGTCTGCTGTCCAGCAAGCTATGGTTAATCTCACCCCTGCTTCTGTACTATGTAGTTGTTTTTAAATTGATCTGCTTTATACCCTGTACCCAGGTAGTTCCCTCATTCAGTTGCCTGGGAATCAGCATATAGTTCAGTCTGCTTTTAAAGGGATTTCTTGTCTTTTTTCATATATTTATTTGGACAAGTCTGTTCTAAGGCATTCCTGGTATTTGTTGTACTACTGGCTGTTCTCCTGATTTGATCCTTGGTTGGTTTGGTCCCTGAATTGCTCTCCTGGTGTTGACCCTTGGACACTTTTTAACCACATTCCTGTTCCTGGTGTTTGTGGTCTCTCCCCAGTCGCTGTTCATTATTGTCTATGTTCTTGTTTCAAGCTCCTGCTCTGTTACTGGTGTTCATAGTCCTAATTATAGCCCCTGGTCTGTTACTGGTGTTTAGAGTCCTGGTTACAGCTCCTAGTCTGTTATTGGTGTTCATAGTAGTATAATGTTGTACCGTGTTAGCCATTGAAAGTAGTGGAAGAGTGAAGAAATCAGGCAATACCTTTTAGAGGCTGATGAAAGAAGCTTGCACTTCTGAAAGCTTACTTATAAATATACTCAGCCTCTAAAAGGTATCGCCTGATTTCTTCACTCTTCCATTGGTGTTCATAGTTTTGGTTACAGCTCCTGGTCTATTACTGGTGTTCATAGTAGTAGTTATAGCTCCTGGTCTGTTACTTATGCTCATAAACCTGGTTACAGCTTTTGGTCTGTTACTAGTGTTTATATTCCTGGTTAAAGTTCCTGGTCAGTTACTGTTATTCATAGTCCTGGTTACAGCTTCCTATTACGGGTGCTCATAGTCCTAGTTATAGCTCCTGGTCTGTTACTGGTGTTCATTGTCTTGGTTACAGCTTCCTGTCTATTCTATTACTGGTGTTCATAGTCCTGGTTACAGCTCCTTCTCTATTACTGGTGTTCATAGTCCTGGTTATAGCTCCTTCTCTATTACTGGTGTTAATAGCCCTGGTTACAGCTCCTTGTCTATTACTGGTGTTCATAGCCCTGGTTACAGCTCCTTCTCTATTACTGGTGTTCATAGTCCTGGTTACAGCTCCTTCTCTATTACTGGTGTTCATAGTCCTGGTTACAGCTCCTTCTCTATTACTGGTGTTCATAGTCCTGGTTACAGCTCCTTCTCTATTACTGGTGTTCATAGTCCTGGTTGCAGCTCCTTCTCTATTACTGGTGTTCATAGTCCTGGTTACAGCTCCTTCTCTATTACTGGTGTTCATAGTCTTGGTTACAGCTCCTTCTCTATTACTGGTGTTCATAGTCCTGGTTGCAGCTCCTTCTCTATTACTGGTGTTCATAGTCCTGGTTACAGCTCCTTCTCTATTACTGGTGTTCATAGTCCTGGTTACAGCTCCTTCTCTATTACTGGTGTTCATAGTCCTGGTTACAGCTCCTTGTCTATTACTGGTGTTCATAGTCCTGGTTACAGCTCCTTCTCTATTACTGGTGTTCATAGCCCTGGTTACAGCTCCTTGTCTATTACTGGTGTTCATAGTCCTGGTTGCAGCTCCTTCTCTATTACTGGTGTTCATAGTCTTGGTTACAGCTCCTTCTCTATTACTGGTGTTAATAGCCCTGGTTACAGCTCCTTCTCTATTACTGGTGTTAATGGCCCTGGTTACAGCTCCTTCTCTATTACTGGTATTAATAGCCCTGGTTACAGCTCCTTCTCTATTACTGGTGTTCATAGTCCTGGTTGCAGCTCCTTCTCTATTACTGGTGTTCATAGCCCTGGTTACAGCTCCTTCTCTATTACTGGTGTTCATAGCCCTGGTTACAGCTCCTTCTCTATTACTGGTGTTCATAGCCCTGGTTACAGCTCCTTCTCTATTACTGGTGTTCATAGCCCTGGTTACAGCTCCTTCTCTATTACTGGTGTTCATAGCCCTGGTTACAGCTCCTTCTCTATTACTGGTGTTAATGGCCCTGGTTACAGCTCCTTGTCTATTACTGGTGTTCATAGTCCTGGTTACAGCTCCTTCTCTATTACTGGTGTTAATGGCCCTGGTTACAGCTCCTTCTCTATTACTGGTGTTAATAGCCCTGGTTACAGCTCCTTCTCTATTACTGGTGTTCATAGCCCTGGTTACAGCTCCTTCTCTATTACTGGTGTTAATAGCCCTGGTTACAGCTCCTTCTCTATTACTGGTGTTCATAGCCCTGGTTACAGCTCCTTCTCTATTACTGGTGTTAATAGCCCTGGTTACAGCTCCTTCTCTATTACTGGTGTTAATAGTCCTGGTTACAGCTCCTTCTCTATTACTGGTGTTAATAGCCCTGGTTACAGCTCCTTGTCTATTACTGGTTTTCATAGCCCTGGTTACAGCTCCTTGTCTATTACTGGTGTTCATAGTCCTGGTTACAGCTCCTTCTCTATTACTGGTGTTCATAGTCCTGGTTACAGCTCCTTCTCTATTACTGGTGTTAATAGCCCTGGTTACAGCTCCTTCTCTATTACTGATGTTCATAGTCCTGGTTACAGCTCCTTCTCTATTAGTGGTGTTAATAGCCCTGGTTACAGCTCCTTCTCTATTAGTGGTGTTAATAGCCCTGGTTACAGCTCCTTCTCTATTACTGGTGTTGATAGCCCTGGTTACAGCTCCTTCTCTATTACTGGTGTTCATAGTCCTGGTTACAGCTCCTTCTATATTACTGGTGTTAATAGCCCTGGTTACAGCTCCTTCTCTATTACTGGTGTTAATAGTCCTGGTTACAGCTCCTTCTCTATTACTGGTGTTCATAGTCCTGGTTACAGCTCCTTCTCTATTACTGGTGTTCATAGTCTTGGTTACAGCTCCTTCTCTATTACTGGTGTTCATAGCCCTGGTTACAGCTCCTTCTCTATTACTGGTGTTCATAGTCCTGGTTACAGCTCCTTTTCTATTACTGGTGTTAATGGCCCTGATTACAGCTCCTTCTCTATTACTGGTGTTAATAGCCCTGGTTACAGCTCCTTCTCTATTACTGGTGTTCATAGCCCTGGTTACAGCTCCTTCTCTATTACTGGTGTTAATAGCCCTGGTTACAGCTCCTTCTCTATTACTGGTGTTCATAGCCCTGGTTACAGCTCCTTCTCTATTACTGGTGTTAATAGCCCTGGTTACAGCTCCTTCTCTATTACTGGTGTTAATAGTCCTGGTTACAGCTCCTTCTCTATTACTGGTGTTAATAGCCCTGGTTACAGCTCCTTCTCTATTACTGGTGTTAATGGCCCTGGTTACAGCTCCTTCTCTATTACTGGTGTTAATAGCCCTCGTTACAGCTCCTTGTCTATTACTGGTTTTCATAGCCCTGGTTACAGCTCCTTGTCTATTACTGGTGTTCATAGTCCTGGTTACAGCTCCTTCTCTATTACTGGTGTTAATAGCCCTGGTTACAGCTCCTTCTCTATTACTGGTGTTCATAGTCCTGGTTACAGCTCCTTCTCTATTACTGGTGTTCATAGTCCTGGTTACAGCTCCTTCTCTATTACTGGTGTTCATAGTCCTGGTTACAGCTCCTTCTCTATTACTGGTGTTCATAGTCCTGGTTACAGCTCCTTCTCTATTACTGGTGTTCATAGTCCTGGTTACAGCTCCTTCTCTATTACTGGTGTTCATAGCCCTGGTTACAGCTCCTTCTCTATTACTGGTTTTCATAGCCCTGGTTACAGCTCCTTGTCTATTACTGGTGTTCATAGTCCTGGTTACAGCTCCTTCTCTATTACTGGTGTTCATAGTCCTGGTTACAGCTCCTTCTCTATTACTGGTGTTAATAGCCCTGGTTACAGCTCCTTGTCTATTACTGGTGTTCATAGTCCTGGTTACAGCTCCTTCTCTATTACTGGTGTTAATAGCCCTGGTTACAGCTCCTTCTCTATTACTGGTGTTAATGGCCCTGGTTACAGCTCCTTGTCTATTACTGGTGTTCATAGTCCTGGTTACAGCTCCTTCTCTATTACTGGTGTTAGTAGCCCTGGTTACAGCTCCTTGTCTATTACTGGTTTTCATAGCCCTGGTTACAGCTCCTTGTCTATTACTGGTGTTCATAGTCCTGGTTACAGCTCCTTCTCTATTACTGGTGTTCATAGTCCTGGTTACAGCTCCTTCTCTATTACTGGTGTTAATAGCCCTGGTTACAGCTCCTTGTCTATTACTGGTGTTCATAGTCCTGGTTACAGCTCCTTCTCTATTACTGGTGTTCATAGTCCTGGTTACAGCTCCTTCTCTATTACTGGTGTTCATAGTCCTGGTTACAGCTCCTTCTCTATTACTGGTGTTAATAGCCCTCGTTACAGCTCCTTGTCTATTACTGGTTTTCATAGCCCTGGTTACAGCTCCTTGTCTATTACTGGTGTTCATAGTCCTGGTTACAGCTCCTTCTCTATTACTGGTGTTAATAGCCCTGGTTACAGCTCCTTCTCTATTACTGGTGTTCATAGTCCTGGTTACAGCTCCTTCTCTATTACTGGTGTTAATAGTCCTGGTTACAGCTCCTTCTCTATTACTGGTGTTAATAGCCCTGGTTACAGCTCCTTGTCTATTACTGGTGTTCATAGTCCTGGTTACAGCTCCTTCTCTATTACTGGTGTTAATAGCCCTGGTTACAGCTCCTTGTCTATTACTGGTGTTCATAGTCCTGGTTACAGCTCCTTCTCTATTACTGGTGTTCATAGTCCTGGTTACAGCTCCTTCTCTATTACTGGTGTTCATAGTCCTGGTTACAGCTCCTTCTCTATTACTGATGTTCATAGTCCTGGTTACAGCTCCTTCTCTATTAGTGGTGTTAATAGCCCTGGTTACAGCTCCTTCTCTATTAGTGGTGTTAATAGCCCTGGTTACAGCTCCTTCTCTATTACTGGTGTTGATAGCCCTGGTTACAGCTCCTTCTCTATTACTGGTGTTCATAGTCCTGGTTACAGCTCCTTCTCTATTACTGGTGTTCATAGTCCTGGTTACAGCTCCTTCTCTATTACTGGTGTTCATAGTCCTGGTTACAGCTCCTTCTCTATTACTGGTGTTCATAGTCCTGGTTACAGCTCCTTCTCTATTACTGGTGTTCATAGCCCTGGTTACAGCTCCTTCTCTGTTACTGGTGTTCATAGTCCTGGTTGCAGCTCCTTCTCTATTACTGGTGTTCATAGTCCTGGTTACAGCTCCTTCTCTATTGCTGGTGTTAATAGCCCTGGTTACAGCTCCTTCTCTATTACTGGTGTTAATAGCCCTGGTTACAGCTCCTTCTCTATTACTGGTGTTCATAGTCCTGGTTACAGCTCCTTCTCTATTACTGGTGTTAATAGTCCTGGTTACAGCTCCTTCTCTATTACTGGTGTTAATAGCCCTGGTTACAGCTCCTTGTCTATTACTGGTGTTCATAGTCCTGGTTACAGCTCCTTCTCTATTACTGGTGTTCATAGCCCTGGTTACAGCTCCTTCTCTATTACTGGTGTTAATAGTCCTGGTTACAGCTCCTTCTCTATTACTGGTGTTCATAGTCCTGGTTGCAGCTCCTTCTCTATTACTGGTGTTCATAGTCCTGGTTACAGCTCCTTCTCTATTACTGGTGTTAATAGTCCTGGTTACAGCTCCTTCTCTATTACTGGTGTTAATAGCCCTGGTTACAGCTCCTTGTCTATTACTGGTGTTCATAGTCCTGGTTACAGCTCCTTCTCTATTACTGGTGTTCATAGTCCTGGTTACAGCTCCTTCTCTATTACTGGTGTTCATAGTCCTGGTTACAGCTCCTTCTCTATTACTGGTGTTAATAGTCCTGGTTACAGCTCCTTCTCTGTTACTGGTGTTAATAGCCCTGGTTACAGCTCCTTGTCTATTACTGGTGTTCATAGTCCTGGTTACAGCTCCTTCTCTATTACTGGTGTTCATAGTCCTGGTTACAGCTCCTTCTCTATTACTGGTGTTCATAGCCCTGGTTACAGCTCCTTCTCTATTACTGGTGTTCATAGTCCTGGTTACAGCTCCTTCTCTATTACTGGTGTTCATAGTCCTGGTTACAGCTCCTTCTCTATTACTGGTGTTCATAGTCCTGGTTACAGCTCCTTGTCTATTACTGGTGTTCATAGTCCTGGTTGCAGCTCCTTCTCTATTACTGGTGTTAATAGTTCTGGTTACAGCTCCTTCTCTATTGCTGGTGTTAATAGCCCTGGTTACAGCTCCTTCTCTATTACTGGTGTTCATAGTCCTGGTTGCAGCTCCTTCTCTATTACTGGTGTTAATAGTCCTGGTTACAGCTCCTTCTCTATTACTGGTGTTCATAGTCCTGGTTACAGCTCCTTCTCTATTACTGGTGTTAATAGCCCTGGTTACAGCTCCTTGTCTATTACTGGTGTTCATAGTCCTGGTTACAGCTCCTTCTCTATTACTGGTGTTCATAGTCCTGGTTACAGCTCCTTGTCTATTACTGGTGTTCATAGTCTTGGTTACAGCTCCTTCTCTATTACTGGTGTTCATAGTCCTGGTTACAGCTCCTTCTCTATTACTGGTGTTCAGAGTCCTGGTTACAGCTCCTTCTCTATTAGTGGTGTTCATAGTCCTGGTTGCAGCTCCTTCTCTATTACTGGTGTTCATAGTCCTGGTTACAGCTCCTTCTCTATTACTGGTGTTAATAGTCCTGGTTACAGCTCCTTCTCTATTACTGGTGTTAATAGTCCTGGTTACAGCTCCTTGTCTATTACTGGTGTTCATAGTCCTGGTTACAGCTCCTTCTCTATTACTGGTGTTCATAGTCCTGGTTACAGCTCCTTCTCTATTACTGGTGTTCATAGTCCTGGTTACAGCTCCTTCTCTATTACTGGTGTTAATAGTCCTGGTTACAGCTCCTTCTCTGTTACTGGTGTTAATAGCCCTGGTTACAGCTCCTTGTCTATTACTGGTGTTCATAGTCCTGGTTACAGCTCCTTCTCTATTACTGGTGTTCATAGTCCTGGTTACAGCTCCTTCTCTATTACTGGTGTTCATAGCCCTGGTTACAGCTCCTTCTCTATTACTGGTGTTCATAGTCCTGGTTACAGCTCCTTCTCTATTACTGGTGTTCATAGTCCTGGTTACAGCTCCTTCTCTATTACTGGTGTTCATAGTCCTGGTTACAGCTCCTTGTCTATTACTGGTGTTCATAGTCCTGGTTGCAGCTCCTTCTCTATTACTGGTGTTAATAGTTCTGGTTACAGCTCCTTCTCTATTGCTGGTGTTAATAGCCCTGGTTACAGCTCCTTCTCTATTACTGGTGTTCATAGTCCTGGTTGCAGCTCCTTCTCTATTACTGGTGTTAATAGTCCTGGTTACAGCTCCTTCTCTATTACTGGTGTTCATAGTCCTGGTTACAGCTCCTTCTCTATTACTGGTGTTAATAGCCCTGGTTACAGCTCCTTGTCTATTACTGGTGTTCATAGTCCTGGTTACAGCTCCTTCTCTATTACTGGTGTTCATAGTCCTGGTTACAGCTCCTTGTCTATTACTGGTGTTCATAGTCTTGGTTACAGCTCCTTCTCTATTACTGGTGTTCATAGTCCTGGTTACAGCTCCTTCTCTATTACTGGTGTTCAGAGTCCTGGTTACAGCTCCTTCTCTATTAGTGGTGTTCATAGTCCTGGTTGCAGCTCCTTCTCTATTACTGGTGTTCATAGTCCTGGTTACAGCTCCTTCTCTATTACTGGTGTTAATAGTCCTGGTTACAGCTCCTTCTCTATTACTGGTGTTAATAGCCCTGGTTACAGCTCCTTGTCTATTACTGGTGTTCATAGTCCTGGTTACAGCTCCTTCTCTATTACTGGTGTTCATAGTCCTGGTTACAGCTCCTTGTCTATTACTGGTGTTCATAGTCCTGGTTACAGCTCCTTGTCTGTTTCTGGTGTTCATAGTCCTGGTTACAGCTCCTTGTCTGTTACTGGTGTTCATAGACCTGGTTACAGCTCCTTCTCTATTACTGGTGTTCATAGTCCTGGTTACAGCTGCTTCTCTATTACTGGTGTTAATAGTCCTGGTTACAGCTCCTTCTCTATTACTGGTGTTAATAGCCCTGGTTACAGCTCCTTCTCTATTACTGGTGTTCATAGTCCTGGTTACAGCTCCTTCTCTATTACTGGTGTTCATAGTCCTGGTTACAGCTCCTTCTCTATTACTGGTGTTAATAGTCCTGGTTACAGCTCCTTCTCTATTACTGGTGTTCATAGTCTTGGTTACAGCTCCTTATCTATTACTGGTGTTCATAGTCCTGGATATAGCTCCTTGTCTGTTACTGGTGTTCATAGTCCTGGATATAGCTCCTTGTCTGTTACTGGTGTTCATAGTCCTGGATATAGCTCCTTGTCTGTTGCTGGTGTTTATAGACCTGGTTACCGTTTTTTGTCTGTTCCTGATTACTTTACTCTTGGTCTATTTTTGGTGTTCAAATCCTGTATCACATTTTATGTTTGGATCCTTTCGTGTTGCACTGCTGTGATCTGGGTGCTCACTGGTAACTAATTCTAGGGATTCCCTGCAATAAAGTCCTGTGTTAGAGGTTAAAGATTGAAAACAAGGGTACCTGCACCTTAATCTAGCCATTGCCCATCGTGAGGATCATAAGGATAGGTCATCAGTATATAAATCCTGAAAAGCCCCTTTAAGTAACTTGGCCAGAGTGGAGAGCCTGTAAGTACAGTATCAATACCCCCTCTTCTGTGCCCACCCAGCCTATGTATTACATAGACTGCAATTTCCCATGTAGTAGTTGCTGCTGTAGTGGTAGAAACCACTTCATGCTAAATTGCTGACTGTAACTTTCCAAGCTAATGGTTGAGGTTTTAGAAGCCACTGTCAAGGAAATCAGCTGTTTCCATAGGCTTTACTTGTAAAAGGGATTGTCAGGATGAGGCAGCCCTATAGAAATATCTATGTGAGGAATATGGTGATTCATTCATCAGCTGAGGTGTGTATTATAAGATAGATAGATAGATAGATAGATACTGTGGTAGGTAGGTAAATAAATAGATATATGTGATAGATAGATAAATATGAGATAGATAGATGTGTGATATATAGACAGATAGATACACGGTAGATAGATAGACAGAAAAAAAAAATTAAGACAGCACCTCTCAATGTGAACAGGTGCACAGTACTATGGCAATAATACAGATACGAAAAATACAGCAGCACTCTGTACACAGCAACAAGACATATATATAGATTTGTGTACTATAAACTTGAGATTCATGGTATACATATTTGATCAAATAGTAAAAGCCTATCTGCCCTGACAAGGCAATAGATATGAGATAGATGGACAGATAGATAGACAGACAGATATGAGATAGATAGATAGATAGATAGATAGATAGATAGATAGATAGATATGAGAGATAGAGAGATAGATAAATAGATAGATATGAGGTAGATAGATATATATGAAATAGATAGATATGAGGTAGATAGATAGATATCAGAGATAGATAGATAGATAGATAGATAAATATGAGATAGATATGAGATAGATAGATAGATAGATAGATAGATAGATAGATAGATAGATATGAGATAGATAGATATGAGGTAGATAGATAGATAGATAGATAGGAGATAGATAGATAGATAGATAGATAGATAGATAGATAGATAGATAGGTTCCTTTGTGGACCGAAACGTCGCACTTGGCTTGGATTAAAGTCACTAGTTTTGCATCTTAATGAAGTGCTTCCATTTTTTTCTTTATTAGATAGATATGAGATAGATAGAAAGATAGATAGATATGAGAGATAGATAGATAGATAGATAGATAGATAGATAGATAGATAGATAGATATGAGGTAGATAGATAGGAGATAGATAGATATGAGATAGATAGATAGATAGATAGATAGATAGATATAAGGTAGATAGATTTGAGATAGATAGATATGAGATAGATAGATAGAAAGATAGATAGATAGATAGATAGATAGATATGAGATGGATATGAGATAGATAGATAGATAGATAGAAAGATAGATATGAGATAGATAGATAGATAGATAGATATGAGATAGATAGATAGATAGATAGATAGATATGAGATAGATAGATAGATAGATAGATAGTTAGATATGAGATAGATAGATAGATAGATAGATATGAGATAGATAGATAGATAGATAGATAGATAGATAGATAGATATGAGGTAGATAGATTTGAGATAGATAGATATGAGATAGATAGATAGATATGAGATGGATATGAGATAGATAGATAGAAAGATAGATATGAGATAGATAGATAGATAGATATGAGATAGATAGATAGATAGATAGATAGATATGTAGATAGATAGATAGATAGATAGATAGTTAGATATGAGATAGATAGATAGATAGATAGATAGATAGATAGATAGATAGATATGAGATAGATAACTTTGAGCTATTTCCTACCCCATAGTCTTAATTAAATGTGATCAATCGATGTTATGCACAATATGCAAATACAATAATTAAATTCCCAGCCAGGCAGTATATTACCGAAATGTCACATAAATCTAATACCAGACCTGGCAGACCTATAATATATGTAAGTTTTCTGTAAAACACCATTCATATGATACAGATAGGTCCTCTCTGGTACGTTATCGCAGTATGATAGAGTACTCCTTAATTTTCATAATTGAACATCCTGCGATGTCTATTATACCCACGACATAATAGCGGATATAAGGAGGAAAACAAAGATCTGATATCCTGCACTGTAGGATAGAGGACAGCGCTAAGATTTGAGAGTCCCGGAGCTTTCTACATTAAAGCTTACAGCCTGTGTCATCATTCTCAGTGTTAGCTGCTGTCGGTGCTAAAACTGTCATTGAGGTCAACAGCAGTGTTCTCTTCTTCTGGGAATACTGAATCAGTGCGGCCTATTAAACTCCTTGTTTTTATCACCATGATGATGTACTGAAATACCGACAGGGTAACAAGCCTCATTTACTAATAAAACAAGCTGAGATGGATGCTGTATATACCCACTTCTTTATATTTATGATGGCTTTTTTCTCTGTCTTATTTAAAGAGGACTTCTCAACTCTTTATTGACATGACTGTTTTAGTAAAAGCTTACAATTCTGGAGCATCTGTTCATATCACTCTACATTGTGCTGTTCCTCTGTTATTCCTCCTGAAATACTGTATATGTATAAATTGATAACTGCCATTCCTCTTGTCAATGGGGTGTGTCCTTACCCAATGACACTGTCTGGCACAGCAGGCTTTCCCACAGTCCACTAGTGGAAACCAGTATTTTAGCTTTCCAAAGTCCCAAATTATTTAGCAAAGGAACGAGGTGCCAGCCTCTTCATTCTGATGCCAGTAGCGGAAGAGAGATTTGGAGCTGCTGAGGTCATCAAAAACCAAACAGGCCTCTGAGAATAAACACTGGGACTG
This sequence comes from Leptodactylus fallax, assembly GCA_947044405.1. Taxonomy (NCBI): domain Eukaryota; kingdom Metazoa; phylum Chordata; class Amphibia; order Anura; family Leptodactylidae; genus Leptodactylus; species Leptodactylus fallax. The sequence goes on from CAMRHE010000272.1 coordinate 2,060,123, forward strand.
GGCCAGAGTATTACAGATGGTCAACGACTGCACCAAAAAGATAGACAGAAGGGGGTACCTGTCAGTAGTCAGTATGAATTCAGCACACGTTCTACACTAAGCCCTCATACACATGGAAGATGGCATGCCCCAGACTGGCCGGAAAGTTATATAGCAACTACTGAATGGAGAACAAGTAAGAGCCCATAGTACCAGTGTGAGCACAAACCGCTCTAAGTATCACCTTACTGAAGTCCAAATTAGTACAAATGATATATGAGCCGGCTCAGAGAATCACACAGACACATGTAGATAGTGTGAATCAGGGATTCTGTTTAGTGGAGGGATTGGTGAGGTTTAAAGAGAACCTTTCATCACTTCCAACAAATCCAGCTCTTTACATCAATTAATAGCACTAGTTAACAGGTTCTTATCCACTGATTCCAGCACAGTTGGAATTTTTTCTCTAGCCCCCACCATTCCCAAGCAATCAATGCTGTTAGTTTTGGTCCCTGATATTCTATTTAGGCTCTTTACTATCAGGAGTGCGGTGTCAGGCAGTAGCAGACAAGGGGTGTGATTCTGAGCTCTGACACTGGCTGCCTCTGATTGGAGCTGTGAATCAAGCCCCCTGCCTGACACCGACCTATTGACATTGTAGAGCTTAAATAGCACATCAGGCATCAAAACTAACTGTGCTTGTTGCTCGGGAACAGTGGGGGCTAGAGAAAAAATTACAATGGTGCTGGAATCAGTGGAGCAACGCCTAGTAACAGATGGTAAGAACTTGAATTGGTGGAGGTGGTGAAAGGTCCTCTTTAAATACAATGTAGGTGAGGTAATACATTGCATAGACAAAGGGAAGGTGCGATGGGTATAATTAACATAACATGATTGGGTATAAAGTTGTAACATAGTTCTGGCACATAGCTAGTAGATAAGGCACAGAAGAAGCCATATACCATTATAGATTCTAGGAGGGTGAGCTCTCTGGTCATCATCCGAGAAAGGAATTTAAGATGGCTGCAGGCACGCCCTAGAAAGGAATGCAACATGGAGACAGGCACAAGCTGGCATCCGCCACACCAGCCTCATGTTCTAATCTGCTTGAATGGTTTTGCTAATGACTAAGAAGAGTATTAATATATAATATAATATAGTATTAATGACTAACAAGAGTATTAATCATGAGCAGAGGGTTGAATGAGCCAGTTGCAAGCTTACCATGACATTGCCTCCTTGTGTATAAAGTATTCCTGTTTCATGCTTTGTATAACTGTATAATTGATAGTCACATACGTCTGTTGTATACTGTTAATATATATACCATACATACCATATATGCCATCCGCAAAGAGTTGCCAAGTTAACCACAGGAGATTATGTATGGGAGGAGAGGGAGACTCACACCCCACAGGTTTTTCGCCAAAACAGAAAGGTTCAGTAGAGATTGCTGTATCCGCTGTTTATAAGTGTATTCTTGTTTTCCTTGAAGGACTATTCGGTAAACAGTTTTATACCACAAACCATGACTGTCACTACTACACCTGCACTACATCAGGCGGTGCTAGACTGTGTAATACACACTCTGTTGACTAGGAGAATGATAAAGTTACAAACACGTTCATACATTTCCAAGAGGAGTAATAGAATAATTTCATGTTGTTAAGATAGGTGATTCACAATAACTAATAAGAATTGGTTTCCCGCAGGTGATCTTAGTGACCGTACACATAGAGAGGAAATATGGCATTATATGTTATGTGTCATTTGTACACAGAGCAATAAAGTCTATTGAGCTGCCTTTATGGAGTAAGCTATAGTTAATCCGGTCCAAACTTGTCCACTTATACATGAGTCCTCCTCAGCTTTCCCCTTGGCTAGACTTGTCCAGATAAGTGTGTCCCAAGATGAGCAGCATTTCAAGACAATACAGTTACATGATACTGTATCTCAAGATGATATGTGTGGTTACCTATCATTTGATTTGTGATTTGTAGCCTTTCAAGGGTATTAGTGTGTTGTGATATTGTATTTAATTGGTTTTAATGGTCAGGTGTTACAGAAACAGCATAGCTCTTTGAACCACGCTGTTTCCGTAACTCCCATAGAATTAAATGAGGGTTACGGAAACAACATAGCACTCTGTTCTTTTTCCGTAAAGCCCAACCATCGAGTCTGCATGTCATGGAAATTGTGGGGAGGAAGGGGGAGTTCTGTTTAGTGATAGGTGTGGATATGCCACAAATGTCTTTCATAGGTAAAGCCCTTTAAGGGTGGACATATCTGTATGTCCTATAATTTATCACAGTGTATACAGGGAAAACTTACTTAACTATTCTTATTTCGTGTATAGAATTACACCCCTTTAGCACCTACAATTTAGCTTTTAGGTTTTTCAGCTAAGCCTCATCATTTTATGGATTTTACTTTAATTACAAAAGTTTGTGGAGCTCTGCAGCTACCGTTCTGCAACCTACTTTCCTCTCTTAGACGCCTTCCAAAAGCTGTAATAGCGGCTGCTCATTAAAAATCCTTTCCAGCTGCCAGTGCAGCAGTGCCAAGGATCTGTATGTGTAACTATAGCACACACTCACCACATGCAGCAGCACAGATAAGTAACCGGGAAACCATCTTTATGTGTACTCTAGAGTAGCCAGGCAATATCCGTCTCATAAAACATGGTGGGCAGACATAAAAACCATAACCATATACACATACAGATCACATAAACAGTATATATATAAACCAAAGCACTCATTGCTCACATTTTCCCGCTGCTTTATGTTGTGCTCTCACTTCATCCTTCAGAAAAGTGATGCAGAGTGTAATAATACAACATTTCTAGCAGTTTTTGCTGAGGTTTCGCTGAAGTTGCGGAGAGGATAACCATTGCTGATCGCTGATTGTATAACTTAATGAGACAATCTATAAATGTCCAAGGAATCCGCCTTGGAGCAAAATAATCAATAAGACAATGCAAGGAAAATTGGGATTCTGTTGTGCCATATGTCCTTAATACCGCATACACATGGCTGAGCCATATGTACGGAGCATGCCAGGCAGTACACAGAAGCTCTATAGTAGCTCCGTGTGCTGCTATACAGGCTGTGACTAGGTGCCATATGCTTGTAGTCAACAATATTTCTTTACATGTAGAGCATCTGATGTAGCCTGGCAAATTTTTACATGACATTTGTGTTGGGGGCATATGGAGGAGGTACAGTACATGCACTAACTAAAATGAGAGCCCTATTATGACTTTTAACCCTGTAAAGAGGACCTTTCACCACCTCCACCAGCTCCAATTCTTTACATCTTTCAATAAACGCCGCTATCCTCTATTTCTGGCGCCATTGAAATTTTTCTTCTAGCCCCTACCATTCCCGAGCAATTATTTCTGTTAGATTTAGCACCCAATATGTTATTTAGGCACTCTACTGTTAGATGGGTGGTCCTCAATTAGAGCAAGGGACCTCCTACCTGACAATATAGAGCCTAATTAACATATTGAATCCTCAAACTATCAGCACTGATTGCTCGGGAATTGTGGGGGCTAGAGAAAAAATTCCAACTGTGCTGGATTCAGTGGAGGGGCGCCTACTGAAGGTTGCAGAGCTGGAGCTGGTGGAAATTATGAAAGGTCTCTTAATGGTGTTATTGTTTTCCATTAAAAAATATGTAATTGTAGATATTATATAATTTATTTCTTTAGAATAAAAATAATTTCCTTTCCTTGCAGACTGGAATGGGACACTTACGTGTTACAAGTGAGGGTCTACGTCTCGAGGGGGAGTCAGAGTTCCTTTATCCATTGTATGCCAAAGAAATTCGTTCAAGGCTGGTAAGGATTTACTGAAAATTCTTTGTAAATATGGTACGACAACATTAAAAATTTCCATCACGTTTTCTACATAGGGGATTAATGCTTACATCAAAGGTCCACCTTTTTGCTATGTGCCCATTTAAGTCCAACTTGGGTGCTGATTTATTTTACAATATATCTCTATAGGGGTTGAATCTCTGTATTTTTGATGCACAGCTTCAAATTCTCTGCCTGCTGCTTAGGCTATTTTCACATCTCCATTGGAAACTCCACCGCAGATCCCACCTAAAATCGCCAGAGAGAAAAGTCCTGCAAGGAGGACTTTTCTCTCCGCCAGTTTCAGTATAAAACCGTGGAAACCCGACAGACAGGCAGACCCCATTGTACTCTAAGGGGTCTGCGGGTAACCACTTTTTAAGCGGACAGGCTCTCCGTCTTTCGAGTCCCCAATGCGGATGCTGACCCAAAAGATGAAGAGTCGAACGCTAGTGTGAAACTAGCGTCAGTCATAAAGTTGAATGATAAAATTCTGGCTTTTTGCACCTGCCACTAGGGGGAGCTTAGGGAATTGCTGCAGACTGTGTACTTATTGAGTTCAATATATACACAGTAGGCAAAATGCTCCTGAGCTCCCTCTAGTGGAAGTCCAGGCAGAATTTTGTAATTTAAAGATGTTTTAAAACAAACTACAGAATAGTATAACTGTCTATGTGTAATGATAGAACCTGGTTTGTTGTAGGTTCTACCATTACACATGAACAGTTATACTATTCTGTACTTTGATTTATTACTGAATATACTGTGTGTATATATATATATATATATATATATATATACAGATCCCCTTTTACACCCATTCCTAGTTTGCAGAGTGCAATAGGGTGTCAAAATTATTATTATTATTATTATTATTATTATTATTTGTATAGCCCCATTAATTCCATTGTGCTTGAATCCCTGTGTTCAGCCACTTCTGCCAGCACTTTGGTTCTTTATGACATTATTGTCTAAAACTAAGATTGGGACTGATGGGGGACTGGTAATAGGACTGGTAACTGGGCCAGGGAATGTACTGCTAACCTTTTTTTTCCCCTGCAGTTCCCCTTTAACTATGCCTATAGTGGTATATAAGCACATATTTACATGATGGTTATTTTACAGCTAGACTTACTGAACAAGCCGCGATGCATTTGATTTAATACATTCATTATTTTCTTATACTGGAAATAATTCTCTTGTTTCTGAGAAGTTTGCATTTTCTGTGCAGATTACATAACTATTTAATCTTCCATAATTGGGGACTAACAGATCTCCACAGTCATTTCTAGCAATGGATTAAATGTCTCTGTTAGAGACTGTTGCTGTTAATAGAGTTTTACTTTTTAACTAAATCCAATTTGATTTATTTTCTGTATGTGCCTTTGTGGCATTTAATCTATTGTAATAAATGTCTTGTTGAGAACATTCCCTTTATTTCCCTTTAGTTCGCTGTGGTGTCCTCAATTATGTTCACAATTAATACTGAACAACAATGGCAATGAAATATTACATTTACATTGATTTGGTGTAGTAATTGGGTTGATCGTGTATTTTATGTGCTGATCTTGGACGCAAATGTAGCAAGAATAATAGCGACTGCAAGGAACAGGAAACAAACAAAAACAAGGTTATCGAGGGTCACTAAAGAAAAACTCGAGCATAGTTGTTATATATTTTTAGCTACATTAGCACGTAGAGCAGTATATAGAACAAATTGTACAGTACTATTAAACACAGTCTTCTGTGTCTGCTCTCTAAGGGAGTGGACGCAGTGAGAATGTCAGATATTAGTTCATGGAAAACTGAGAAATATATAAAATATATTGTCTATGTGTCTCAAGAGACCAGCCATGATGCCCCTTCCCATCATCTTATGTCCTGTGACTGTCTGTAACTCTAGGTTCACACCTGCGCCTGGTTTCCATTCTTCAGGTCTGCTTGGGGACCTGAGAAACGGAAACCCAATTCGCTTAAAGAGCGGTTACCCATGGAAACCCGCGGACCCCATAGACTATAATGAGTCAGCCAGGCTTCCGCCCAAAAAATGCGCATTTTTCAAGCGGATTCGGGGACAGAATCCCCAAACATAGAGCAAGCGCTGGTGAGAATACAGCCTAAGACAACTGGCTGTAGCAGGACAGATAAGATTGTTAAGTCCTACCCCCTCAGTCCGTCTCCAGCCTAAGCAAATTACCAGAAAACTAAAGAGGTTTTCTGCTCACAAATATCCAATTGTAAAAGTACCTGTGGGTAATATAGAAGTATCTTACCCATAGGCTACTGTTTCACAGTTTGTCTCTAAGCTTTTTATGTTTTTATATTAACCACTTTAGGACCGGTCCAATTTCCCTGCTTCAGGACCGGACACTTTTTTGAGTTTTTTTGTATATGCAGCTTTGAGGGCTATAACATTTATTTCATTTCAGTTATTCCAATAATTTTTGCATCTTTTTTAGGTGACACATAGGGCTTAAATATTATGTTATTTTTTTATTTTTGCATGTTTTTTCTTTTTCTATATCTGGGAAAATGTTGGGGGGAACGTGTCTGTTTTTCGCATGTTTCACATTTTTTTTTAATAGTTGAAAGTGCTACTGAAATTTTTTTTTAAATTAGTTGTCTCTCTCCGTTACAGTAATTTTTATGCAGCTGACGCATAGTGTTGTGTCACCAGTGGTGGGGCTAGAACCTGTGATGGCTATTGGTTGTTTCATATATTAAATTTTTTTTTACACTGTGCACTCCATAAATTTATAATAGACCTTTTGGGGGGCATTTTAACATTTACTTTTCTTTTTGGCTGATTTTCCCTGTAACTGGGGCTGATAAATTAGCCCCAGTTACAGAGCTAACCTGGGTCCTCTAGAACCCAAAAGCTCCTATAGTTCCCTGGCCCTGGCTGATCATGTGACTGCCGGGTCAAATGGGAGCCACATCATGGTGGCTCCCATAGCTGTGTACACATTGCTCATAATTTAAAAATCCTACAACTCTTGCCACTATGCCTAAATAGTTTGACTTCCTGTGTCTTGGAGTTGGACCATGGGCCATAGACACAATGGACTGGAACAGACCCTATTGACTTCTATGGGAGAGTTTTCTAGGCATGCTCTGTGACCCATGCAAAGGTCATTGTGCAGAGAGGGGAGTAGATAAGCTGTGAACTCCTTCATTGTGACTAGTGGATACATGATAGCTGCTGCAAAGAAATATCTTACAGAGAACAGGAAGTCTCAGCATATTATTACTTTAGCTTAGATGCCAGAGTCAGAATTGTAGGATTTTTAGGAATTAGTAAACTATAGTAGAACCCCTTTTCCAGTCTATTCTACCCAATCTCAAGTTCAATGTCTCCAGAAAAACCAAAAGCATTTACAGTTAAGTCCAGAAATATTTGGCCAGTGACACAAGTTTTATTATTTTAGCTGTTTACCAAAACACATTCAAGATACAGTTATGTAATGTGGTCTTATAGTGCAGACTCTCGGCTTTAATTTGAGGGTCTTCACATCCTAATTGGAGGAAGGGTTTAGGAATTACAACGCTGTACTATGTAGCTGCCTCTTTTTCAAGGGACCAAAGGTAATTGGACAATTATCTCAAATGCTATTTAATGGTCTGCATGGGCTATTCCTTCATTAATCCATCATCAGTTAAGCAGGTAAAAGGTATGGAGTTGATTCCAGGTTTGGCATTTGCATTTGGAAGCTGTTGTTGTGAACCCACAAGATGTGGTCAAAGAAGGCTTCGTAGAAAAATAGCTGCAGTTCCTAAATGTTCCTTTATCCCCCATATCCAATCACTCGCACGCTCATGTCATCTCTACCTCAAAAACATCTCCAGAATCCGCCCTTTCCTTACCACAGATACACTAAAGACACTTATTGTTGCCCTGATTCACTCTCGCCTTGACTACTGTAACTCCTTACTAATCGGTCTTCCCCTTGCTAAACTCTCTCCTCTACAATCTATTCTGAATGCGGCGGTCAGGCTCATCTATCAGTCTAAACGCTACAGCTATGCCTCCGGTCTGTGTCAGTCACTACATTGGCTGCCTATTCAATACAGAATACAATATAAACTTATCACCCTCATTCACAAGGCTCTCCATAATGCTGCACCTCCCTACATTTCCTCCCTCATCTCTGTCTATCACCAAACCTGTGCTCTCTGTTCACTCAATGACCTAAGACTAACATCCCCTATTATCAGAACCTCCCACGCTCGTACACAAGACTTCTCCCGAGTTGCACCACTTCTCTGGAATGCTCTACCCCAGACTATCATATTAACCCCCAATTTCCACAGCTTCAAGCGCAAACTAAAGACACATCTTTTCAGACAGGCCTATCACAACTCCTAATGTAAACCCTTCCGTAGTTAGAATCTCTAAAACGTACCCTCCTCTGTTCACGCTCCCACATTACCTCACAGGATATGATGCCGTATCAGACTAACTTTATATGTCCAGGCACCATATGCACGTTAAAGGACACGACTGGTGACGGCTCATACAACTTATATATGTATAATGACAGTAACCTCTATTACAAAATTGTCTGACCATTGTACAAGCAATGCTACCTCCGATGCCGCCCCTGCTACCTCTTGTGTCACCCCCTCTACCTCATAGATTGTAAGCTCTTGCGAGCAGGGCCCTCAGTCCCAGTGTGTGAATTATCTATTTCTTTGTAGTGTATCTTTTTTGCCAGTACTTGAACACTACACATTGTACAGTGCTGTGGAATATGTTGCAGCTATATGAATAAAATGTATTAATATTATTATAATTATTATTATTAAATGTTTCACAACCCCTTGTATTAAACCTGAAAGTAAACACTTCAACTGTATGTCATTGTTTCATTTCAAATCCAATAGGGCAGCATGCACAGCCCAAATCATGGAGATATATCTTTAACCATCCAACTATGGGCAATTTTTTTGTTTTGTTTTTAATATTAGAGAAATGTGACCTTTGACCTATTAACTCAGTACACCAAGAAAATAGGAAAAGTGTCTCCTCCAAGCAGCATAATAGCCCATTTGCTGGAGTTGTCTTCAAATACATGGCCCTCCCGCCTATATAAGACAGATCTGTGTGGACAAGAGATGTATTTTTTATATGTAATGTATTAAGTTTAATACGTGTCTCTTTTTCCACAGGACAATTCTCTTCATTTGCATTCTTCTCAAAATGTAACTGTAAATGCAAGAAACTCTGAGGGGGAGATCACAAGCAGACTAACAGTGGGTAAGTCAACACTGGTGGGTAAGAGCACGTAATCCTAAAATCAGGATAAAACCAAAGTTGTTTCATGATGTAGTGGCAGAATGCAGTTTTGTTGCCGCAGCTTTTCAAGCAAAAAATAAAAAATCACTATTAATGTATCTGTACAAGCCTGAGATAAGTAATGGCCTCAGGATGACAATTATGAGTAGACTATCCGATCTGTGTAAAGAATATGCTTACTGCGCTAAATAATGAGGCAGAAAATTCAGAATATGACAAATCAACAACTTGTTCCTTGACCGGATTTTTCAGGGTAATGTTCAATATATTTAGATAGAAGCTGAGGATTGATGGAACAGAAGAAAACTTGCATACTCTTCAATGGACTATGTATTAGTCACAAAGCTGCTGCAGATCATTATACCATGAACGTATACTCAATTGTGCTACTATAAATGAGAAATATTAGACAGCTAAAGTACAGGAAACATTAGTAGAGGGAGCATAAAACACAAAAAGACTACAGATGTAAAAGATAAAAAAAAAAAAAAACTTTCGAGCATCTTGTATACTCCTAGGTATAATGTTCAAGCTCATACAATAAGTCTATTATTTTCTCTAAATACCCTATTAGACAGAGTGGAGGGTAGCTGGGTCCCCTGAAGGACACATCCTGTCTGAGCATTACATAGATTGATCATTGATTTCAATGTGAACTGTTTAATACTTTGTTTTACCTGTGGTGGTGCTGTACAGGAATTGAACCCTACTGATATTACTTCTGTTCAACTAACATCTAATACATTTTCATCCAGGCTTCATACAATGGTGGCAAATACATTTTCTGTTATGAATGTTAATAGATAGTGTTGCAGTTACATTCAGCAAGACCATTTGTTCACATAATCTCATATAGGTCCTTAAACTAGGAGAAGCAGTGTAACGTCTCTGCCTGTTCGGATCTCTGTGCCACCCTCTGCTCGCACGCTGTGGCGAAGGAGGCGTGTTCAGTTTGATTCCTTGCGTAGGTTTCTTGTTGCTCAGTCTGAATACTGTCCTAGACAATGTAATTGATTTTCTGCCACACCCGTTTCCTTCACCTTGGTTTTCCTCTGCTCCACTAATAGTTAATCTCAGCCTTGCCTGTGTATTGACAGCCTGTCTACCAATCCAGTCTGGGGCTGGTCCAGACTTTCTATAAACAGGTTGTCAGCCCTCACATGGTCGCTGGTTATTGCTTCGTGCGTTCTGGCTATTTCTCCTTGCTGTTTTTGTTACCTGTATTGCTATTCCTGACTTTTGGCCTTGATTTTTGACTATTCTCTTGGATTTTGATTCTTTACTGCATTGCTCGTCTGTTACCGACCCCTTGGCTAGATGACCTCCCTTTTTGTTGTTTGTCCTGTCTGCGTTCTGTGTTGTCACCTATTTTAGGTGGGGACTGTCGACCAGTTGCTGCTGTCGCCTAGGACAGATAGGCAAGTTAGCCATGGACAGTGGGGGGGGGTTCAGCTTAGGGCTCACTGTCTTGTTGTGCCCCTCCCCCCAGGGTTCTGCAGAAGCACTGGGGAATCGCTCCTCTAGCGATTCCCTTACAACCAGTATATATAGTTTAGCTGAAACCTCCGCAGAGCAGTTCAGGCATGTGCCCATGAGTATGGAACATCTAAACACATGTCTATGTGTGCATCGATTTAGACCTGTTGCCTGTGACTTCCAGAGGGCCACTGGAGTTGCACAAGGAACAGGTTGTGGTACAGATGAGATGGCCTGTGTACTAGAACAGAGGTTGTGGGTGGAAAGAGAGTCTTCCTCCCACCAGCATGGTATTGTAGGAAACAGATTGTCCAAATCCAAAGGCCAGACACTTTTGCAAGTGCACAGAGCAAAATGTATAGGGGCTGGACAGTCAGTGAATTGGCAGCAAGCATAGCCTTTAATGAGGGTTAAAAGTTAAAAAACTTGGCTGGTGCTGGAGACACTGAAGGGGATTAACCCTGCTTTGTGCAACATCCCCCAGAAAGAGAAGTGTGTCCTGGATAAGGCAGATTGAGTGTGGAATCCTCTTTGCAAAAGGAGTCTGAGGCAGGTTGGAGAGGGTATCTCCCTTGCTGTCATTAAATGTGAGGATTAGCAAGTAGGAGAGGGAGTCTCCCTACCCGATGTCATTGGTGAGGCTGGAAGTTTTCCCAAAATCACGCATTATGTCTGATTGAACCTGTGTGAGGTTTAGGGTAGCAGTTGGCCATGGAGAAACCAAAGAGTGAGTTGGGGAGCCAAGAATCCTGTAGCCACATGTGTGGTAATGACAGGAGTTTCCTACAAGGGACACTCAGGAAAGACATAACTCAAGTCAAGTCTGAACTGAGCATATTTATATTTGTAGTGGATCGTATTTGGAAGATCGCCAAGTCACAAAACAGTAGAAAAGAAAGTCTAAATATGGACTACAAATAAGGGAATGTAACAACTAAGTGTATGAGAGACAGAAACATTAAGCATGTGATCCTATGTAATATGTTTCTTATAACCATCATGCTGTACAATAGTCTTGAACAATGTGTCTTGCCTGCCATCATTCCCCACCATCCCTTAATTTGCTCGTTCTTTACAGGACAACCTGTCCACCCTCAATATGGGATGCCCTTTATTAGATTTCTAAACTAGTAGACAATAAATATTTCATAAGGAAAATAAAACTGGAGAAAAAAAAGTCAGGTCACTTCTATCTATCCTATAAACAATTGAGAATGGCCTTCACCATGGATATACCACCAAGAATTTACTTACTATTCAGGGTGGGATACATGAATACCACTTCATCCCTGTCTCCAACAATGCCTTTTCACCAAAACCCAGAGTATGGTTCTCCTTCCAAAGCCAGCTTAATCCCATATCCACAGCATCACTATTCACAATACTCGGCATAAGGACATCATATCATCAGGGAACAATATATAAGAAAGGGAGAGCGCTTTTGGTATGTTGTATTAGGCAAGAGCACATCATTCAGAATCCATACTCACCTATTGCAGAGCATTACAACCAGCTCCCTCTCCCGAATCCAGGATGGCATGATTTCTTTGTCTCACCAAAGAAACTCCTGGTTGGCCCAGATATCAAAAGTTTCAAATAGGCCACTCCAACCCTTCAGCCAAAGGTACTCAATCATATTTATTAGCGGTATATACATTTAAAAGTATAGCTAAAAAGCTCTGTGTTTCCAGAGGCAGATACCTGCCTTCCTCAGGAGAAAAAGGAAGGGAGGAATTACCTCTAGAAACGTGTTATGGGGTTATGGAGTCTGCCCGGTTTTCCCCAAAAAATGCTGACTTTTCTATCCGAATTTTACAAGCGGATTCCGGGACGGAATCCCCAAACGGAATTCAAGCTATTTTTATTACTTCTTGGTGTTTATGACTCATTTTTGTGTGGGTAATTCATTTGGTACATAAGTCAGACGTTGAGAAACAGATAGATTGGTGTATGACTGCAAGATCAGACTACAGAGGATTTGTTTGTTGTCTGTTACCATGGAAGCGCAAAGATATGCAGAGCAAATGTAGATACAAAACTTTAGGAACTTTTTAATGAATACTATTTGCTAAGTTGCTTTACTTTTTTAGATGCATTGTGGCAATAAAAAATTGGTTGAAAAGGTGTGCATAGCATTTCAGTATTGAACAGTCATTCAGTTGGCTCGGCAAGTTTGTTGTGTCTGCTTGCGGGCGTATTGTTCGCCTCCTCTCTTTAATCAGGAACTGTCTGCCTTAGCGGCCGCACTTCAGTAACCATCACTTCCTTCAGCCCTGGTAATTACTAGAGTACTGTAGTAACTTATTACATCTTAGGAGAATATGCCTCCAAGTCCCACATACTGCTCGCTCCCTCCTATTCATAATACGCTTGATTGCAGATCATATTTTATAGCAAAATTCATTAGATGGTAATTGACAATTCCACAAAGCAATTAACTTTTGCCTCTGTGTGCTTTGGCATTGTGTTGATCTGTCTTTTACCTTAGATATTTGTTTTTCCTTTAGGAAGGATCATGAATAATGAATTGACTCATTTTTTAACAGCAACGCCAAAAAGTTATCCTATATTTTATACCCAAACTTTGTGCCTCATTAATGCTGTGGAGGCCGTAAGACCCCAGACGTACATATTGTATGTACAGGGAAGATCAATAATCTCAAAGTATGTGTGACCATTAGAAATGTATAATGAACATGACATGGTGCCGAATACAAAGGAAATCTCATTTATTCCCAAGGAATGGTGGCAGCTCAATAGGTTTTAATGGCCTGTTTAGTCAGATCTCCTTCTTTGCCTCGGGTGTACTGTATAGCAAGATGCCATACTGTATACTGTACATTGAAATCAAGAGTTTGTTTATAATAAGAAAACCAGTCTCAGGAACATTTGGGGTTTTTGCCGTACAAATTGCAGTTTTATTTTTAATACAAAGTTTTGTTTTGAACCATGGAAAGCTTTCTTATTGAAAAGTGTGATTCTGGTCTTCGGAAAACGCAAAACCATCCCTAGCTGGTTCAGTTGTATTCACACATCTTACATGGTTAGATGTAAGGGTGGCCATACTTTCCAATATCTCCCCGTACACATGCTAGTGTAGGGAACTGCCATTTCTACTAGTATATAATGTATCTGGCTTCTTTGCCCCTGCAGTTTGGCTTCAGAGACCCCAGGCATTCAGTGCAAGTTTTGTTTTGTAAATACAGTGAGTCAGACACATGTGAGGCAGAGCTGCTGGGGGGAGAGATGTGAGCAGAGCTGCTGAGACAGACATGTTATGTCTGGGGGAGTCTAAGAGCCACTTGTTCCTCTTTACTTCACAGTATATAGTTAGGTATGTGTTACCCCCTATATACTCACAGGACCTAGCTAGTAACCGTAGTTAGGGATCCATATATATATATATATATATATATATATATATATAGTTCAGGGCAGTGATAGGTTAGGCTTCCGAAGGCCAACTAGCTAGTTAGAGGCCCGGTGGCACTAGTAGTTTAGCTGGCAGGTTAAGGACTCAGTGTTAGGGTAGTCAGGCCTGCATCTACTGCCGTCACCGTCGCCCTGTTTGCTGCCTGTGAAAAATCTCACCATCATCATCATCATCTCCTGATCGGCTGTCTGTCATCTCCTGGAAGAATCCGAGGATCCACAGTCATCCACAGGGGCCCCTGCATCTCTTCTGTTGCCTGGAGGTATTGTGCACCGGACTCTTGCTATATATCTATATATATATACCCGGGTATATAACCTAAGACGGTTGAGGACTTGCTGGTTGTTGTAGTATTGCTGTGTTCTGAGTATATTGTATGTATGTACTGTTACCCTTTTGATTCTTATAAAGCTACTGTTATAACCTTATGTGGTATCTGTATGTATTCTTCAGACTGTGAGATTAGTACAGTGATCCTTGTTAAGGCTACTAACTGTACTTCATGGGTAAGTCCCAGGAAGAGATCCTCCCTGTAATACAGAGGCTCTATCCTGGGTGGAGGCACTGATATATTTCATATATGTTCCCACTCTTCCCTTCAGCGAAGGCTTCAGGTCCCATTATACACACAGGTCAGCGCCAGAGTCTGTTGCGGGAGGGATAATACTCATACCCCCCCCCCCAAATAGGGCTACACTTGTTTGGCTTTTCAATGTGTATGTACTCTACGGCAGGGTAGGAGAATAAGATAAGGGTGGAGGGGTAGGGTTACTTCTGTCACCGCAGTGCACTTTTCAGGCCATCCCACCGATACCCTCACTCACATTCCCCTTATATGAAGTACATGCTATCAGACTTTTCCGCCCACTCCTTACGTGTAGCTGTGATCTACCGTCCACCCGTCTCACCCTACCAATTTCTGGATCACTTCGCTTCTTGGTTTCCCCTCTTTTTATCCAGTGAAATTCCTACCCTCATCTTGGGTGACTTTAACATCCCCACTGACACCCCTATCTCCCCAGCTGCCTCACAGTTTCTCTCAATAACCACGTCTTTTGGTCTTTCACAACTTTCCTCTTCCGCCACACATGTAGATGGCAACACCATTTATCTTGTCTTCCATCGACTACTCACAGTCTCTAAATTTACTAACTCTTCTCTGCTACTCTCTGATCATAACCTTCTGTCTCTCACCATCAGTGCTTTCTCTCCTTCTCAGGACACACCTACTCATCATACATATAGGAATTTATGTGCTATTAACACCCAGCACCTCTCAGATACTCTACTGTACAGTCCTCTTTGTCTCCCATCTCTTCACTCTCCTGTCCCAATTTGGCCACCAGTCACTATAATGAAAC
The DNA here is from genome assembly GCA_947044405.1 of Leptodactylus fallax. Lineage (NCBI taxonomy): Eukaryota > Metazoa > Chordata > Amphibia > Anura > Leptodactylidae > Leptodactylus > Leptodactylus fallax. The sequence continues at coordinate 2,075,530 of CAMRHE010000272.1, forward strand.
TCTTAAGAGTGCATTGGATGAGGCAGCTCCCCCCTCCACTCGAAAAGTTAGACGCAGGAGGCAGCAACCCTGGCACACGCCACATACACGTTTTCTTCAGCGGTGCTCTATGTGTGCTGAACGTCTGTGGAGAAAATCACGTTCACCTGCAGACTTCCTCCACTTTAAGTTTATGCTTAAAACCTATAATTCTGCCCTTCACCTAGCCAAACAAGCCTATTTCACCGCTCTCATCTCTTCTCTCTCCTGTAACCCTAAAAGGCTATTTGAAACTTTTCACTCCTTACTCACTCCCAAGGTGCAGATGCCATTCACAGACCTTAGCGCAGATGACCTGGCCACTTATTTCCATGATAAGATCCGTCAGGAAATAACTGCCCAATCCCCAGGTGGCACTGACCCCCTCACCAGCCACACTTCAGACTGTTCATTCTCGTCTTTTGAACCTGTTACAGAGGAGGAAGTATCTCAGCTACTTTCTTCTTCTCGCCCTACGACCTGCAGTAGTGACCCTTTCCCCTCACACCTTCTCCAGTCTCTGTCGCCTGCCGTCACGACTTACCTTACTAAAATATTTAACCTCTCTCTTCTGAAATTTTCCCATCCTCTTTCAAACATGCTGTCATAACCCCACTACTGAAGAAATCCTCCCTTGACCCGTCCTGTGCTGCTATCAACCTGTCTCTAACCTCCCTTTCATCTCCAAAATCTTGGAACGCTTGGTCTATTCTCATTTAATCCGCTATCTTTCTGCTAACTCTCTTCTTGACCCCTTACAATCTGGCTTCCGCACTCTGCACTCTACTGAAATGGCCCTCACAAAAGTCTCCAATGATCTCCTGGCGGCTAAATCCAAAGGTGACTATTCTCTTCTTATTCTTCTAGATCTCTCAGCAGCACACTGTTAACCATCAACTCCTCCTCACTATGCTCTGTTCTGTCGGCCTCATGGACACCGCTCTCCTGGTTCTCCTATCTCTCTGACCGCACTTTCTGTGTATCATATGCAGGCTCTGTTTCTTCCCCTCTTCCCCTTGCCGTTGGGGTTCCTCAGGGCTCGGTCCTAGGACCCCTGCTCTTCTCCCTCTACACAGCCCCTAGTTTACAAACCATCACTAGATTTGGCTTCCGGTACCATCTTTATGCTGATGACACCCAATTATATACGTCATCCCGTGACATCACCCCTGCACTAATACAGAACACCAGTGACTGTCTCTCTGCTGTCTAAAATATCATGTCTTCGCTCTATCTGAAACTGAATCTCTCAAAGACTGAACTACTGCTGTTTCCACCATCTAATACAGTGCCTTGCGAAAATATTCGGCCCCCTTGAACTTTTCAACCTTTTGCCACATTTCAGGCTTCAAACATAAGGATATAAAATTTTAATTTTTTGGTGAAGAATCAACAACAAATGGGACACAATTGTGAAGTGGAACGAAATTTATTGGTTATTTTAAACTTTTGTAAAAAATAAAAAACTGAAAAGTGGGGCGTGCAATATTATTCGGCCCCTTTACTTTCAGTGCAGCAAACTCACTCCAGAAGTTCAGTGAGGATCTCTGAATGATCCAATGTTGTCCTAAATGACTGATGATGATAAATATAATCCACTTGTGTGTAATCAAGTCTCCGTATAAATGCACCTGCTCTGTGATAGTCTCAGGGTTCTGTTTAAAGCGCAGAGAGCATCATGAAGACCAAGGAACACACCAGGCAGGTCCGTGATAATATTGTGGAGAAGTTTAAAGCTGGATTTGGATACAAAAAGATTTCCCAAACTTTAAACATCCCAAGGAGCACTGTGCAAGCAATCATATTGAAATGGAAGGAGTATCAGACCACTGCAAAGCTACCAAGACCCGGCTGTCCCTCTAAACTTTCATCTCAAACAAGGAGAAGACTGATCAGAGATGCAGCCAAGAGGCCCATGATCACTCTGGATGAACTGCAGAGATCTACAGCTGAGGTGGGAGAATCTGTCCATAGGACAACAATCAGTCATACACTGCACAAATCTGGCCTTTATGGAAGAGTGGCAAGAAGAAAGCCATTTCTCAAAGATATCCATAAAAAGTCTCATTTAAAGTTTGCCAAAAGCCACCTGGGAGACACACCAAACATGTGGAAGAAGGTGCTCTGGTCAGATGAAACCTAAATCGAACTTTTTGGCCACAATGCAAAACGATATGTTTGGCATAAAAGCAACACAGCTCATCACCCTGAACACACCATCCCCACTGTCAAACATGGTGGTGGCAGCATCATGGTTTGGGCCTGCTTTTCTTCAGCAGGGACAGGGAAGATGGTTAAAATTGATGGGAAGATGGATGGAGCCAAATACAGGACCATTCTGGAAGAAAACCTGTTGGAGTCTGCAAAAGACCTGAGACTGGGATGGAGATTTATCTTCCAACAAGACAATGATCCCAAACATAAAGCAAAATCTACAATGGAATGGTTGACAAATAAACGTATCCAGGTGTTAGAATGGCCAAGTCAAAGTCCAGACCTGAATCCAATTGAGAATCTGTGGAAAGAGCTGAAAACTGCTGTTCACAAACGCTCTCCATCCAACCTCACTGAGCTCCAGCTGTTTTCCAAGGAAGAATGGGCAAGACTTTCAGTCTCTCGATGTGCAAAACTGATAGAGACATACCCCAAGCGACTTGCAGCTGTAATCGCAGCAAAAGGTGGCGCTACAAAGTATTAACTTAAGGGGGCCAAATAATTTGGCACGCCCCACTTTTCAGTTTTTTATTTTTTACAAAAGTTTAAAATAGCCAATAAATTTCGTTCCACTTCACGATTGTGTCCCATTTGTTGTTGATTCTTCACCAAAAAATTAAAATTTTATATCCTTATGTTTGAAGCCTGAAATGTGGCAAAAGGTTGAAAAGTTCAAGGGGGCCGAATACTTTCGCAAGGCACTGTAGATCTGTCCCTGATATCTCCATTGCAGTCTCTGGCCTTACCATAACTCCTAGGCAGTATGCCCGCTGCCTTGGGGTTCTGTTTGACTCAGACCTTTCCTTCACCCCCCATTTCCAATCATTCGCACGCTCATGTCATCTCCACCTCAAAAACATCTCCAGAATACGCCCTTTCCTTACCACAAATACACTAAAGACACTTATTGTCGCCCTGATCCACTCTTGCCTTGACTACTGTAACTCCTTACTAATCGGTCTTCCCCTTACTAAACTTTCCCCTCTACAATCTATTCTGAATGCGGCGGTCAGGCTCATCTATCATTCTAGACGCTACAGCTATGCCTCCGGTCTGTGTCAGTCACTACATTGGCTGCCTATTCAATACAGAATACAATATAAACTTATCACCCTCATTCACAAGGCTTTCCATAATGCTGCACCTCCCTACATTTCCTCCCTCATCTCTGTCTATCGCCCAACTTGTACTCTCCGTTCACTCAATGACCTAAAACTAACATCCTCTATTATCAGAACCTCCCACGCTCGTATACAAGACTTCTCCCGAGTTGCACCACTTCTCTGGAATGCTGTATCCTGGACTATTAGATTAACCCCCAATTTCTACAGCTTCAAGCGTAAACTAAAGACATATATTTTCAGACAGGCCTATCACAACTCCTATTGTAAACCCTTCCGTAGTTAGAATCCCTAAAATATACCCTCCTCTGTTTATGCTCCAACATTACCTCACAGGATATGATGAGGCTTAAGTTTAAAATAAAATCTACCCAATGTCAAGCAGCAGCTTAAGAAGCCAATAAATGTTTAGGGTATATTAAAATTGAAAACAACAAATGTAATATTTCCTCTCTATAAAGACCTAAGAAGTAATCAATAAAAAGAAGTGCCACGTGTTTTATTAAAGGGTTATTTCTATGTTAGAAAATCATGGAGATGGGAATAACTGGCCACAGGTCATGACCACCAGGGCAGGATGTACAGAAACAGGCATGTTACTCATTTTCTTAAAGGGGTTGTCCAGACTAAACTTGTATTTTTTAATTAGACCAGGGTAGGTGAAAAAAAAAAAAGAAAAATCATACTCACCTGTCCCCGGTGATCCAATCCCTCCTTTGTTTTCTTCTGGCAGAAGTCCCCGCCACATATGACCGTTTAAGCCAATCAGCAGCCTCAGTGAAGGACATGGAACATCACTACCTGTGACATTCTGTGTCTCTTCCTGAGACTGCTAATTGGCTTTAGCGGTCACGTAACTGTTGAGGCCAATCAGTGGCTTCGGTGGAAGAGACACTGGATGCCACAGCTGGCATGGAATTCCACTGCATGAAGACAGCTGAACAGCAGGACCCAGCTGCACTGTGAGGACACCCTTTTTTTTTTTCACTTCCCTTGGCCTAATTAAAAAATAAAATTTAAGCCTGGACAACGTCTTTAAGCTCCCACTCACCTATAGGGGGGTTACAGAAACAGTGTAGAGCAACACTTCACGTGTTTCTGTAAGTCCCTCCTTGGTGGTCGGGACTTGCAACCAGTTATTCGCATCTAAGCCATGATTTGCCAATTTGGGAATAACCCTTTAATTGCCAGGGCTATACAAAGTACTACGAAATATTATTTATGTGTGGAGGAAAGTTTAATCTGACCTCAATAAATTGTACTGTAGGAAAGGATTCTTTATGGTTAGAGTGGTCAAACTATAGAATGGCAGATACAATGAATTTAATAATGGGCGAGATGACGGACTTGGTATCCATGTCTTTTTTCATCTATAATATTATGTAATTATTGAAGGTATTAGGGGACATGAAAATGATGATCTTCATGGGCAACCCCTATAAAAACTACATGACAAGATGGACCCACTGTTCATGTGTTCATTTTAAAGATGCTTTTTTAGTAAAAGCAGCTTAGCTTGGTTTTTCGTCATCAAGCAAGTTACACATTTTCTTAAAATTTCAGAAATGCCATGTAGACCGTAGATAAAAATAAATCAAAGGAAGGTCTTCTATTCCGCAGGGCTCGTAAGAATTTGATCACGTGGTAAATGCCCCCATGCCCTTGTCTAGAACCACCTCTGCTTGCCTTCCCTTAGAGCCGGCACCTCTACAGTATATGAAAGGATAACCTAGAGAAGAGGTTGGTATAGTTGGTATTTATGTATGTCTTGGATGAAGCTCAGCACGTCGTGTGTGTTCCTTCCATCTTCTCATGGCTTAATGTAAGCCTGCATCTGCATCTTCTCTTCGGAAACTATGTTTGATCTATTTCAGGAAAGAACTTTGGATAAAGTCATTAATTATGTAAGTCATTCATTATCCTAATCACAGTAATCCTCCACGGCTCCCCCTTTTGACAGTTGGCTCAATAATTTACTGTCAGAGCAAAGGGAATTTGTGCGCTGATGTCAAATTAAAATGTTCTGAATCCTGTCATTAAAAAACTTCAGGTTCCTTCTCTTATTAATATGTGTTTGGACTTGTGTAAAACCTTGTAAAAAGTGCTGAAAAACTGCTGGCAATTCACTTGTGGATAGTCTGCATTAAAGGGGGTTTCTGGTATTTACATATCAATGGTCTGATAGTGGCCATCACCAGCTGCCATACACAGGAATGCTGTACGATGGCGGCTTCACTGTCTATCTATGTAGTGCAGAAATCTGGACCCCTAATGATTAGGCACTAATGAAACGTGTTGGGTCCCCAGCATGTGCCATGGAGAACCTATAGGGGAAAGTAACTGAGGGTGTTAGGGTCTTGCCAACCGTAGCAATACCCTGACACTACTGCAGTGGTCTGGGAGGAAGGACAGAGACAAGTGAGCCCTAATCTCACCCCAGCCACTGTCCCTTCATATTGCCTCAGTTACCCTAAACGGTAAAAGGACAACCAGAAGACAAGCCCTATACTGGGTAAGTGACACACAGAACAGGACAAGACAAAACAAACAAAGAAGCAAAGTGAGCAAGCCAAGGGGTCGGTAACAAACGAGCAATGCAGTACAGAATCAAAATCCAAGAGAATAGTCAAAAGGCAAGCCAACGGTCAGAGAAACAGTTAACAAAGTAGCAAGGAATATAATAAAGAGAGCAGGCAAAGACAGAGCAATAACCGGCAACTTGCTGAGAAAGTGAAATCCTGTATAAAGAAAGTCTGGGCCCAGCCCCAGACCTGATAGGTACACAGGCTGTCAATCACACATGCCAGGAAGAGATTAACTCTATACAGTCCAGAGAGAAATGCTCAGAACACGGGTGTGGCCGGAAATCCATTACATTGACTAGGACCATGTTCAGACTAAGCAACAAGAAACCTACGCAAGGAATCAAACTGAACACGCCTCCTTTGCCACAGCGTGCGAGTGGAGGGTGGCGCAGAGACCCGAACAGGCAGAGACGACACAGAGGGCCAGTAAGTCAGCCATTCATCATCTCAGACAGCAATAGTTGTTTATGTTAGGATCAACAGCAATCACTAGAGATTCTGCTTGGGTTGTTTATGGTCAGGATGAGACAAGAAGTAGACACCCTTGTTCCAACTCTAGAGATTATTTAAAGGCTACCTGAGTTTTCAATGGTAGTTACAAACCATACAAGTCTAGCTGAGGACATCGCTCTGTTGATTTCTGACCCTTCAAAACTGTTCATTTAGTCTTTTTTCCTGGCCCATTTTGCTTGTACCTTGATCTGCAGTTCACTCGGCATTCGTAGTGTGGACTTCTAGCAATAGTTTACCGAGCAAAACTTCCCATGAGGCTCAGGAGTGTGCACAAAGCCTCATGCAATTTTCTGGGTTGTCTTTTTGTGCTAGTTATGGCACTATCTGGACAGGTCTTGTATGTGCATTGTATATACTAAATAATGCCTGCTGTCCTACACAAGCATAATATTTTCAAAAGTACCTTTCTCCTGTCATCGCCATACTGAGTCACAAGAGTCAACTACTTTACATGTCTTTTTCCTGCCCCAGGCAGAGCTGTAATCAGGGGCACTGATAAACATACCTCGCTATGTCACATGAAGAGACAACAGTGAGTAGATACAGAGAACTGTTATCACGGGCACTGATAAACATACCCCGCTATGTCACATGAAGAGACAACAGTGAGTGGATACAGAGAGCAGCTATCATGGGCACAGATAAATATACCTCACTATTCCACATGAAGAGACAACAGTGAGTAGAAACAGAACTGTTATCACAGGCACTGATAAACATCCCTCACTATGTCACATGAAGAGACAACAGTGAGTAGATACAGAGAACTGTTATCACAGACACTGATAAACATACCTCGCTATGTCACATGAAGAGACAACAGTGAGTAGATACAGAGAGCAGTTATCACGGACACAGATAAACATACCTCACTATTCCACATGAAGAGACAACAGTGAGTAGATACAGAGAGCTGTTATAATGGGCACTGATAATCATACCTCGCTATGTCACGTGAAGAGACAACAGTGAGTAGATACAGAGAGCTGTTATCACGGGCACAGGTAAACATACTTCACTATGTCATGTGAAGAGACAACAGTGAGTAGATACAGAGAGCAGTTATCACGGGCACAGATAAACATACCTCACTATGCCACATGAAGAGACAACAGTGAGTAGATACAGAGATGTGTTATCATGGGCACAGATAAACATACCTCGCTATGTCACGTGAAGAGACAACAGTGAGTAGATAGAGAGCTGTTATCACGGGCACAGATAAACATACTTCACTTTGTCACGTGAAGAGACAACAGGGAGTAGATACAGAGAGCTGTTATCACGGGCACAGGTAAACATACTTCACTATGTCACGTGAAGAGACAACAGTGAGTAGATACAGAGAGCAGTTATCACGGGCATAGATAAACATACCTCACTATGCCACATGAAGAGACAACAGTGAGTAGATAGAGAGCTGTTATCACTGGCACAGATAAACATACTTCACTTTGTCACGTGAAGAGACAACAGGGAGTAGTTACAGAGAGCAGTACATTTAACTGAGAGAAGTGCCTTTGAGGAGATTATGCTTGTGAAGAAGTTGCTGGACCCGCCCACCTATTTCTTACATTCCCGCCCCAGCAACTTCTGCTAATAGGGATGTATTTTACTTAGTAACAGGGAGTGGACAGCAGATAAAATATAGGAGTCCCATAGGCAGGACTTTCAATACAGTTTTTAGGGTGGAAAAAAAATCTGATTTTTTTAATGAAAGTGATTTACAATTATGTTCAGGATAGGATATTCTACGAATTGAGCATAAATTGTGTGAAAAGTAACTAACCCTTTAAGAGTTGATTCACTACTGCTCCCCCTATGACTGTCAGTGTTAGTAATCCCATATACAGGCTCTAGGTGCCTTTGTATGGTTCTTTATGTTGGCTGACACATTTTTCTAATTTAATTGTTATCAATAAACTTTATATTTTTAGTTGTATTTTTTGCCGATAAGGTGTATACTTGTATACTGACACTGAATCTCATAATATAAGACACCAAACTATATACCATTAGTGGTCAGTGAATATTTACTGTAAATGTATCTGCACAGCAAAAAGATATCCTAAATCAGCATTATGTTCTTGTATTGTTGCTATGTAATTTTTAGCTGAATGCAAAAGGTCATCTTCTCAGCAGGTGACCTTATGCCACGTATTACATTTGCAGCGGCGAAAGGCTGTAATCCAAATGTACTGTAGGGATTTTTTTTTGTGTGTGATGGGAATTGTTTTATTACTTTGATAATAATTTTCATTTTGTATTTATCTGAAATTGTTCCTTTTGTACTTTCTGCTAGAGAGAGCAGGCCATTTGTATGTGTCATGTACTGTAATACTAGTTACTATACTAGGACATGGCCTATGATTAGAGTGAGTCATTGGGCTACATACACACATTGGCATCCAGGCTGCCAGGCGACGTCTGCTTTCTCACACATAGTTACTTACAAAAATAAATCCAGTAAGATCTGAATTAACTATGGTTGATAGTGAGAGATACTCTTTTTTTTTTTCTACAATGTTTTTGATGGGCTATTTTTTATTCTGTTTTCTGTAAATTCTATGAGGGCAGCCATCTTGCCAAAGCTGCTGCAATAGCAGCTCCAAAAATGTGTTGTAATGGGGTTGTCCAGGCGAAAATGTTATTCTTTAAATAGGCCGGGGACGTGAAAAAATTTAAAAAAAAAATCATACTCACCTTTCCTTGGTGCTACGGTGCCTCCCAGCACGGTCTGGTCCAATGCCAGTCCCTGCCACACGTGACCGCTGAGGCCAATCAGCGACCTCAGTGAAGGACAAGTGACGTCACTACCTGTGACAACCTGGGTCCCTTCCTGAAGCCACTGATATGCCTCAGCGGTCACATGACCGCTGAGGCCAATTAGCGACTTCAGCGGAAGGGATACGGGACATCACAGCTGGCGAGGAGTTTCACTTCAAGAAAACACCGGAGCAGCGGGATCGGACTGTCCTGGGAGAACACCGGAGCACTGGCCTATTTACAAATTAATTTTTTTGCTCAGACAACGTCTCTAAACAGGCACTATATGGTTTCACCATACATTGTACAAATGAATATTGCAGGCGATTATAAGAAACTTTCTAATGTATCTTAGACAGAAATGCTTCTTTCTGCTCTCATGAGGCTGTTTCCCTGCACCACTTCCATCTGCTAAAGTGACTTTCACTGGGAAAATCCCTGCTGTTGGCCAATTTTGCCAAAAAATAAAATCTCAATTTTTTTCAACCCTATGGACGATTTTTCGATTTGAATCTTAATTTTGTTTTTGTTAAATATAATGAAAAAAAAATACCAAGATGCAACTATATTAATATTTTCATTTTATAAATAGAGGATAAATTACTAACTAGTGTGGCTGCGACTGCTAAAACCCCCACTGATGCTGAGGACAGGATTTTTTTTGCTCCTGTTGTGAATGTAGCTGCGGTGAACACAGATGCACCCCCGCCGCCATTCACTTCAATGGGAATGCTGGGTAAGTGCTTTACTATTTCCAGTGCTTCAGTTGAAATGAATGTGAGCAGGGGTGCACATGCGCTCAACACAGCTACATTCACAATGGGGGTAAAGCACCACCCATTCCCTGGATCAGTGGGGTCTCCCACTGGTTGGGGTAATGCAGAGAAGGGATGCCACTGGGGGAAGTGCAGAGGGGAGATGCCTCGAGAGTGTGGCAGCCCTGTAAGCATTTCATACAGTAGAGACCCAGCGATTATGGCATCCACTCTGCTTCTGAGTGGGTGCCATACTCAGTAAAGCAACATCTTCTGTACCATTACGACGCATGTTGAGAAAGGGGTAACTTTTGGTGAAGAACAGGTTAACAGGGCTATAATCAATTTACACTCATTGAAGACACCAGAATGGTGTGGCAGCAGTCAATATTCATATCCTCTTTGCTCTGTACCTGGCTACGTTTTTGTAAACCTTTTCTCCGCTGTGTTTCTGAGACTGGGGGGAGCTGCAGCAGTGACTATCAGGCAGCAGCTCAAAGTGGTAGTGTGTACACAGGAGAGGTGGTGGGACTGTAATACAGTCCATTCCATACAAGTAGATAGAACCTGTTCAGACATCGTAAAGTAAAGAGGAATTTGAGGCGGACTTCTGCCTCAGATTCTTTATTTTCTGCCCCCGGCTCACGATGTAGAGTATCAGTATTCTGTTACGGCTTCCACCGCTGATTAGGCCCAAATGAATGAGTCTAACCAATGCAGAGTCTCAAGCCACGGCCTCTGAATCAGCTGCAGAATCTGCAGCAAGATCCAGCAGGATATTTTTTTTTCCAACTTCCTGCTACAATTAGTTTCACTAGAAGGCGGAATGAGGGAGGAATCTGCTGCTGATTTATGTGCGAAATCCGCTGCAAAATCAGTGCCAGATTCCACCGTGTGAACAGGGCCTGATACTGTTAATAGTGCCACTCCACAGTGGCCCCCACACAGTATCATATGCTCCACAGTGGCCCCCACACAGTATCATATGCCCCAAGTGGCCCCAACACAGTATTATATACTCCACAGTGGCCCCTACATAGTATTATATGCTCCACAGTGGCCCCCACACAGTATTATTTGCTCCACACATTGGCCTCCACACAGTATTATGTGCTCCACAGTGGCCCCCACACTATATTATATGCTCCACAGTGGCCCCCACACTGTATTATATGTTCCACAGTGGCCCCCACACAGTATTATATGCTCCACAATGGCCCCAACACAGTATTATGTGCTCCACAGTGGCCCCCACACTGTATTATATGCCCACAGTGGCCCCCACACTGTATTATATGCTCCACAGTGGCCCCCACACGGTATTATATGCCCACAGTATTATATACCGCTAGAAATCTGACAGTGTGCTGTATTCTGCTGCCGGAATGTGCCCAGGTGCCTGAGATATTAGAGCTGTTACTATCTGAACATCACTGCTGGGCTGTGAGGAACACCCAACCTGACGGTACTCTTCTGTAGCCTTGTACTGTCCGGGGGAAGGGGGGGGGGCGTGCCTCATAGCCTCATAGTGGTGAAGCTTAGCAGTAAGGCCCGTCCTTCTGAAGCGAAGGGATATTGGTGCTGAAACTAACAGCCCCCGGGCACATACCTGCAAAGCTGACAGTGCACTGTCAGCTTTCTAGCGGTATATAATACCGCTGGTGTCAGAGGACATAAAAAGGTCCTCTTTAAGAAAGGAGGTATCTGTCAACAAGCTGTTGGTTTACAGATGGCAGTATTGTGAGTACAGGTCTGAGGCTTAGTACAGAATAACTTATGCAATATATTTACAAAGTGACTCAACTTTTTATGTAGATTGTTTGTGAAATTAACCTGTTCCTTGAGTAACAAGAAAACATTGTGCAAACATTAGCCGAGAGAATTCACCTCAATGCGACAGGACAACATTGACACGTCTTGTGGTTGCTCGGTATGAGGTTATAGCCTTCAGTTTATAAAATAATGAGATATTTAGCATCTGGACAAATTACAAAGTCAATTAAAACCTGACTCTAGAGTATATCTAATATCACCGTGTCAATAACAGAAATCTGCTGCAACCCAAATAACAGGAGACTAAACCAATCACATACCGCATAAGCTTTCATCCGCCCGGAGACAGAATAATGAAAACAAATGCGGCACGCAACGCTTTTTTCTTTTTAACCGCATTATTAAATAAGCTTCAGCCTGTTGTTCATTCTCTATAATAACATCCAGGAGGAAATTATTTTATGCATTTTTATAGGGCTCTAGTTTAACCAAATATGTTTTTTTAAGTACATATTAGCTCATTATGGCTCTATAGGAAATGATTGCTCGGCGTTAATGAAGCGTGCATAGAGGGTTGTTCTTCGAGAAACACCCTAAAGCCAGGTTTGCAAACTTGTCCTAATGACGAACATCATAATCTCATTAGGTTTGTATCCTTTATGAATCCCAAATGAGGGCGGTTTAGAATTTATCTTCCCCAAATCGCCTGTTCCCATTCCGCCTTACTAAAGAGCGGGGTCTTTTTGTTTCTCATCTGCCGTCTGCAAAAGTCCTTTGTACTGTTTTTTAATTAATATGTAGTCGGTCCATTAGGGCCGCTGATTTAATACAGGGTTGAAGGCGAAGGATATATTATAAAGTTTATCAAATTATCTAGAAACGTATTAACCGCGGTTATGAAGGGTTTTTAATGAACAATACAATGAAAGTTACAATAATGCAGATGTGATAAGATGTAATTACAAGTTGTAGGTCTGACAATGTATAATTATTCAGACTGCTTGTCTGAGCTTGTCTCTGTGCAACAAAATTTATTCATTTAAACTGTTTTTTACATTTCACTTTTTTAGATAACTTTTAAAAAGAAATTGTCTTCAGAAAATGACTGACTTGAAATGGAGTTTTTATGTTAAAAAAAGTAATAATCAAAATTCTTAAAAATATATTTATTTTCCATGTTACTATCTATATTTCTAAAAAATACTGAAATGTTTCTCTCTGATCATAGAACCTCAAATTAGACTGACACTTCCTATATCCTCAGTCATCTTATTATCATCACGGGATTACAATGATAGTTAACACCTTTATAGTGATGATACAGGATCCACCATTCACAATAGGTGATGGTCACAGTTTACCTCCTCCCCCTCCCTATGCAATGACTTCGCCACAGGTCACAGAGCATGCCCATAACACTTTTTGATAGAAGTCAATGGGGAAATTTATCATGCCTTGTATGCCAGTTTTTGGACAAAAAGTTACAACCTTTTTCATTTTTTACACAGTCCTCTGTGTGGTGAGACCCTATCAGGTTTATGACTATTCACACCAGGTTACTGGCATAATCCATGCCTGAAATCTATGCCAGCTGTGAGCTGGCATAGATTTTATTGCAGATACATGGCTACACTGGAGGATGCGCTAAATGTATAAGGAGGTTTGTGCCTTATCATAAATGTGGCACATCCTTCAAGAGTGCAGGGATTATCAAGACTGGTGTACTAAATGCCGGTCTTGATAAATACCCCCAGTGAGTCATCTCCTGACTACCGTCTCCTAAGGTTCATGTGGCTGCTGTAAAGCAAATCTCTGAATGCTGCTCACCGAAGCTCAGGTAATATGGTTAGCCTCATATGTATGGACTAAAAATAGAATAAAATATAAAAAAAATCATAAAATAAAACCAGATTAGAAAAAGAAATATGTACAGTATCAGTATCTGGGTTTAAGTAGATATTGGTGATATTTTTTATTTAAAGGGACATTGCAATGACTTTTTATGACTCATTATAATGTTTAAAATGTCATCCACTCAACAGTAATAGTTGTCTACTAATAGTGCCTTAATTACCCTGATTTTACCTTGTTAATTATCTCTATAAATAACTTGATGACAGTGTGACCTCTTTTTTTCTAACATGGGTTGTTGTACAAACTGGAGCTTTCTCTCTGCTGCCTGCAGATATTATTGAGAGCTACCATGGGACCGCAGATTTTCATCACCTTATGCTTCTATCCTAACTCTTCTTTCAAACTCACCCCCTGTTTCTCCTCTGCCTTTCACATAATCTGCTTTCTATAGACCCCCTCAGTCATAATGACATATTTACCTTCCCCAGTGTTATCAGCAGCAGTTGGTGCAGCTTCCAGGACCTTTAATGACATCAACCTCACAGTAGTCCTGGGAGGTCAATTTCAGTATTATCTCTGCAGTGATTTTCAGAAACAGGATAACAGACATGGGTACAGGTACTAGACATGGGTGCAGGTACTAGACATGGGTGCAGGTACTAGACATGGGTGTAGATACTAAACATGGGTGGAGGTACTAGACATGGGTGCAGGTACTAGACATGGGTGCAGGTACTAGACATGGGTGGCAACATTTTAAATCTACTTTGATGACTACCTTGCATAGCTAGAAAAACTGCTTGCATGTCACTTTAAAGAAGACCATGGCAGAGAGAGTACACACCAAGTGCTTGAATATTACCAAGACTAACATGGAAGAACATTGGCAATACAGGATGAGAGCCCATAATAAAGATCACTTATAGCAAGTTACAACATGGGGTAGCACTTTAACTAGACAAAGGTATGTTTGGTTAAAAGCATATTCCAATCTTAGGTATTTCTGACACATCCACAGCTACGTTTACATCTTTTTGTTAAAAGCTGACACTTCCAAAAATTCAATATTTTTTTTTTTTTGCTGTGGGACTAATAAAAAAAATTGCAGAGGAATCCATTTGTCCAGGGTATCATATGGTGCATTATATGGTTGTAATAAAGTGCTAGTAGATACAATATACAATTATACAAGTAATATCATATCAGAGTCTCGAAGACTATAAATGTATTCATCTCTGAAGCTTATAATACAGTTTTCCCATATCGCTGACTCTGCATTTATACTTGGTAAGATGTGATGATACAACTATAGTGATATATTCTCATGTATTTCTAATCAAATAATCTATATGATAATGATATGCTCACTTACCTATCGTGCACAGGATACTGTGTGTTTCAATAAACACAGCAAGCAATCACATTAGGGCATGAGACAACTATGAATCAATATTCATGTCTAGCACATAAGCAGTAAATATGGACCAGGAATAGGAAGGTGAAACCATTTAACATAATGTATCAAATTGACTTGTAAATCAAAAGGTCCATGTCTAGCTATGAGATACGGTTACTGTCATGGAAGGGAAACCAGTAAATATATATCTCTACCCATGGTCATTCTATTAAAGATTTTTTATTTTTTTTTACTCTGGCATTATACAAATTTGTGCTTCCTTACCATTCCTCTTGTCTGAGATCCAAATATCAGTGTCACAAGAGGAGAAGATTTTCCAAACAACATGATTTTGCAGTGTTCTATTATGAGAGGTCCAACCTGTGTGTAGGATAATGTGGCCACCCAGTGGTTGTGCTGTGCTTTGCAGCTTTTCTAAGGTTTTGTTAGTATATTGTGCTGAATTATAGTAGTGTCTTTAGACTAGAGTAGGTAAGGGTAAACATAGCAGTTATAGACTATGCTATTTTATTCTCCAAAAACTCATCCAGAAAAAAAGGAAGTCAAACATAGTCCCTTTGGACTACATTTGGTCCATTAGAATCTATGGACATGCTCGGATGTAGACTAGCTCATGCCAGTTTGACTTATATGAGTGACTTTGCATACTTGTTTTCCCATGAAGCATTGTCTGAAAAAAGTCTCCATAAATGAGGATTTAGTTTGATAATGTATACACTTGATGTACAGATAGTGTAATGTGAACAGACCCTGACTGCTTTTATGACTGGTAAATTGGACATTTCCATGGTTTGCTGCCCTGGTCTCAGGAAATCTTCAGGGAGGTTAGATGACATTGACATCCATTTTTTTATTTTGGTTAAGGGACGTTGTCCAGACTGACAACTACCTTTAATTTAAGCTACTATGACTGCAGTGCAATGTCCATTAGGTCACATTGAGAATGTGATCAACTTGTTTTCTTTATTTCAGGTCCTGGTTTGGTAGAAACTTATGGTCAGCAGTTCCAAATAAACTCCGATAAAGGAAAGAAGCTCTTTTCTGTGGATGAAAAAGAAGTTCTAGTTGGAACAGACAAGTTGGTGGTCACAGGTGGGCAAATTAAAATAGGCCTCTGGTTTCATTTAATGGTTCATTTCTATGAATCTCTAGAACCCTATGTCTAACCTCTCTTACCAAAATATCATCATAAGCATTTCTGACATTCAGAAGGTGAAATTTTATACCCCTTATACCATATAGTAAATGTCACCTTTTACCGGTTGATTGTTTTTCTGAATTATTCTCTATTTTTACTTGTCCCAAAATAGGAAAGGCCCCGAGCAATGTTATCATAATGGTTTCCATAGACCTTGTATGATCATCTTCTCAATAAACCTCCATGTACTATAGTACATGGACAAGTGGAAGGCAAATCTACATGGTTCACATACATTGGGCAAGGATATCCCTCATGGACTGTTTCAATGCTATTATATTATTATATTACTATACTATTATATTAT
Organism: Leptodactylus fallax; assembly: GCA_947044405.1. NCBI lineage: Eukaryota > Metazoa > Chordata > Amphibia > Anura > Leptodactylidae > Leptodactylus > Leptodactylus fallax. The sequence goes on from CAMRHE010000272.1 coordinate 2,092,051, forward strand.
ATTATATTTCATCTGAAAAGATTTTTTTTTTTTTTGTAATTTCATTAAAGTGAACCAGAGTACGATTTCTAAGTAACAAGCAGAGTAAATACTGACATGACTCCTAAGAGAGACAGTGAGAGTCCACAGTGATTGCCAGCTCTTCCTGTATCAGTGTGTGTACATAGAAGGCTGTCAGTCATTTTGTGTTGGTGTTGTAAACAGGAGTCTTATTGTCTCTCCTAGGAGTTGTGTCAGGAATTTTTGCTCCATATCATATAAACCTATATATCACAGAGCTCAGCTTCTCTCCTCTAGCATATAACCTATATATCAAAGAGCTCAGCTTCTCTCCTCTATCATATAACCTATATATCACAGAGCTCAGCTTCTCTCCTCTACCATATAACCCTATATATCACAGAGCTCAGCTTCTCTCCTCTACCATATAACCTATATATCACAGAGCTCAGCTTCTCTCCTCTAGCATATAACCTATATATCACAGAGCTCAGCTTCTCTTCTCTATCATATAAATCTACATATCACAGAGCTCAGCTTCTCTCCTCTAGCATATAACCTATATATCAAAGAGCTCAGCTTCTCTCCTCTATCATATAACCTATATATCACAGAGCTCAGCTTCTCTCCTCTACCATATAACCCTATATATCACAGAGCTCAGCTTCTCTCCTCTACCATATAACCTATATATCACAGAGCTCAGCTTCTCTCCCTCTATCATATAACCCTATATATCACAGAGCTCAGCTTCTCTCCCTCTATCATATAACCCTATATATCACAGAGCTCAGCTTCTCTCCTCTAGCATATAACCTATATATCACAGAGCTCAGCTTCTCTTCTCTATCATATAAATCTATATATCACAGAGCTCAGTTTCTCTCCTCTATCATATAACCCTATATATCACAGAGCTCAGCTTCTCTCCTCTATCATATAACCCTATATATCACAGAGCTCAGCTTCTCTCCTCTACCATATAACCTATATATCACAGAGCTCAGCTTCTCTTCTCTATCATATAACCCTATATATCACAGAGCTCAGCTTCTCTCCCTCTATCATATAACCCTATATATCACAGAGCTCAGCTTCTCTCCCTCTATCATATAACCCTATATATCACAGAGCTCAGCTTCTCTCCCTCTATCATATAACCTTATATATCACAGAGCTCAGCTTCTCTCCTCTATCATATAACCCTATATATCACAGGGTTCAGCTTCTCTCTTCTATCATATAACCCTATATATCACTGAGCTCAGCTTCTCTTCCTCTATCATATAAACCTATATATCACAGAGCTCAGCTTCTCTCCTTTATTATATAACCCTATATATCACAGAGCTCAGCTTCTCTCCTCTATCATATAACCCTATATAACACAGAGCTCAGCTTCTCTCCTCTATCATATAACCCTATATATCACAGAGCTCAGCTTCTCTCCTCTATCATATAACCCTATATATCACAGAGCTCAGCTTCTCTCCTCTATCATATAACCCTATATCACAGAGCTCAGGTTCTCTCCTCTATCATATAAACCTATATATCACAGAGCTCAGCTTCTCTCCTCTAGCATATATCCTATATATCACAGAGCTCAGCTTCTCTTCTCTATCATATAAATCTATATATCACAGAGCTCAGCTTCTCTCCTCTATCATATAACCCTATATATCACAGAGCTCAGCTTCTCTCCTCTATCATATAACCCTATATATCACAGAGCTCAGCTTCTCTCCTCTATCTTATAACCCTATATATCACAGAGCTCAACTTCTCTCCTCTATCATATAAATTTTTATATCTATGCAGTCAGTGGTTGGTCACAAAAATCTCAGTAATAATAACCATAATAATAATTGAAAAGGAAAGATAGCAGGGCTGATGCCACCAAAGCAGTAACATTGGCTAAGTACTGCAAGCACCCAGTAGTTCAAATAAATAGATTTTTGACCACTGGTCATGTAGTCTATGATAACAATAGACCTTTAAAAGTGCATTTCCTCTCTTGCCAATGTATTGTTGTTCTGCTGCAACCAATTTCGCCTGGATGACAGAAGGTAAAATCTCGTTGTATGGAGCGCCTGCGATCATTTAAAAATACAATGTGCCGAGTGTTCCCAGTACGCGCATTAAAAGCACCAGTGTGAGAAATCCGGTAAGTGCGCACTTTATGTAAAGTCCATTCACTGGCCAAAGCCATTAGTAGAAATCTTTGTTAGTGTCACATTTGTTCCCAGTTGCTTTCAACCTGGCAAAAAAAACAGCTCACTTGTGCTTTTATCCCATTTCCTGAGATCTCCATGTGTGATACCGCCGTGCAATGAAGAAGAGTAATGAAAAATACATGTTACTTTTTATGGATGCCAACATTTTCCTAATAATAGAGCTGTGGACAGTGAGGTGCAGATTATACTGGACAACGAAGATTTTACTTCCTGAACACTTTTGAGTGTTTCTTATGTAATTGGAGCTGCTGATCATGAAAATCACCTCGACATTTTCCTGTCACGTACCATTTTTCAGAAATCTTTTTTTAGTAGCAATTTGTTTTCATATTTTCAGGCTGTTTAAGTATTATTCACAATATATGTGCTGTGCTGTTATGCACTTTATAGGCAAGCAAAGGCATGAATTCCTTGCATTTCATTTAAGTTGCACAACTTCAGTGGAATTGTTACAGACTAGGCACACCTACACATGTCTAGATATGCCTGGTCACTGCCTGCAGAGGCTGCAATATCTGCTTGCAAATATTCTGCAAGTTATTTCAAATCTAAGCAGCTATAAACTACTCCAGTATGATCTGATATAGCTAAAATGTCGCGTCAGTGTCGGAACAGTCACAATACCTTCTGTTACATTTAGGGTGAGTAGACGCTTAAGCCTCAAAGACGCACAATGGCAGCTCTTATCATGAAAGCCTATGAGCTGTACTTTGGATGCAAAATTGTTGATCAAGACAAATCCTGGGCTCATCACATCTGTTGTGCAAGATGAGCTATTGATCTTAGAGGTTGGCTGAGAGGTTCTCGCAAGTCAATGCCGTTTGCTGTCCCAATGATATGGCGAGAACCGAAGGATCAAGGATCGTGTGACCGACTGTTAGTTCTGTCTAACCAATGTCGCTGGTTTCTCTGCTAAGAATAAAAAATGCCTAGAGGAGGCAGCCAATAAAGATGTTGCAGTCCATAGGTCAGAGATCGGGAACAATGTTGATTCAGACTTTGAGCCATGTATGTCTGGTGAGCCTCATCTTATAACACAGCCAGAACTGAATGACTTGGTCTATGACTTACGTTTGTAAAAAGCAAATGCAGAGTTACTGGCTTCAAGACTTCAAGGATGGCATTTGCATGGCAGATCCCCACCAAAAAATCTGCCGTGTGAACCTAGCCTAAGGCTAGAGCAGAAGGTGATAGCTTATGTGACTTATCCAAGACATGAAACGTTCAATGGAAATCACATGGAATGTTCAGTGTGTTCTATGAAAAAGGAACACTTTTTTGTATCACCCATCTAAGGGTAAGTTCACACAGAGTTTTTTGCAGACAGATTTGTAAGGTGAAATCCGCCTCAAAAAACACCTCTCAAATATCCCATTCACTTCAATGAGAGCCCGGCAGACTTTTTCCTCTAGCTAATTTTATCAGCTAGAGGAAAAAAAAAAAGCGTCATGACTTATCTTCAGAAGCTATCACTTTTTTCCTGCCATCCCGTAATTTCATTCGGGTTTCCAAGATGAAATCCTTCTAAAGATTGGTCATGACACTTTTTTTCCTCTAGTTAAAAAAAATCAGCTAGAGGAAAAAACCTGCCGGACTCTCATTGAAGTCAATGGGAGGTTTGAGAGGTGTTTTTTCCGGCCCTCTTCCATCCCCTTGGGTGACATCAGTGGCCCCAGGTCACCACTGAGGCCTGTGATTGGACCTCAGCATTAATGTAGTGGGCATCAATGTCATGATGCTTTCATCAAAGAGACCCCAGAATATAATAATGATTCATGGATGACAAACCCCCAAAAGTTTAAGTTTAGCGGAACCGTAAATTTTCAGTAATTCGTAACTAATCTTTAGGTTTCCTAATTTCTAAGTATATGTACCCCAAAATGGTGCCATTGAAAAATACAGAATGTCCCATAAAAAAACAAAGCCTTTATATGGCTACATTAACAGCAAAAAGCTATAGCTCTCGGAAGGTAGGGTAAAAATGAATCACCGCAGTAAGGCGTATATAGCAATATGAACTTTGTTGCTGTCATTGCACTGTATACTCATATACGCAGAAGTTCTCAAATCACTGCAGTGTAAATTTTATTATCTTTCTAATAAAACAGGATTTAACTAGTCAAGTATATAATATAGATTATATCAAGGCATAATAAAGGAAATGTCTTAAGCGAGATCCCCGACGACAAAGGAGCATTAATCTTTCCCAGTATTTACTGCCTTATTAAACTACATATGGGATTTATTTACCCCATGTTTAATAACTGTTTAGGAAACCCAGCCAGCATTTCTGCTGATCACAGATTGACTGAATTAAAGTGAAATGTAATTACCCCGTCAATATATTTTATCTTTCTAATTTACACTACAAATGTAATTTATTGCCAATTGCCATAATATATGTGTACTTCCTCTACTGAGTCTCCTAGTGTCTAATATTAGCACAGTGCTAGTGTGTATTGTGCAGTATAAAGTTATTAAACTACCGTAGTTTTCTCTTCCCTGTGTAAGTCCAAAGATGCCAGTTAGAGTAAAAGAGAACGACCCCCATAAGATACAGAATGCAGTTTAATACAGGCCTGGACTGGTGATCTGCCCCATGCATGGATTTAAAGAGGACCTTTCACCACCTCCAACAAGTCCAGCTCTTCACATCATTTACTAGCTGCTGCTCCACTGATTCTGGCACAGTTGGAATTTTTTCTCTAGCCCCCACCATTCCTGAGCAATCAATGCTGTTTGTTTTGGTGCCTGATATGCTATTTAGGCTCTGTACTGTCAGGAGGGCGGTGTCAGGCAGGAGTAGACAAGGGGTGTGATTCAGGCACCAAAACCAACTGCACTTGTTGCTCCGGAACGGTGGGGGCTAAAGAGAAAATTCCAACTGTGCGTAAATCAGTGGTGTTATGGCTATTTGCAGATGCTAAGAACTTGAATTGGTGGGGGTGGTGAAAGGTCTTCTTTAAGGAGGGGGTGATAGTAGGACCCCTCTTACTCCAGGTACTGCTTTGTGGACACCTCACTGGCATTCAGCATTAGGAGTTATTGTGCGGCTGCATGTACCACATACTGATGCTGATTGGTTTGGCTCCTGCTATTATTGTAGGAGGACTGGGGTGCCTATTGTTACTGCTATATCAGGGGGATTGAGTTAGTACTGCTGTTAATATGTAAGGGGAGCAGGAATGGGGGTAGCCAGTACTATAAGGGGGGGAGTCCATTTGACTCTGAATGTGTGTAAGGATGGGGAGCTACGGGTAGCCCTGCTGTCACTATGTGTGTGTATGGGAGTTGGGGGTGATAGGGGGTAGCTTTTCAGTAAATATTTGGGGGGGCTAAGGAGCATACTGCTGTTACTATGTGAGGTGCTGGGAGGAGTCCTGCTGTCACTATGTGAGGAAGGTGGGACTGGGAAGAGTCCTGCTGTTACTATATGGTAGGGGATAGGGGTTGTAGGTAGTTCTGTAGTTAATATATGTGAGGGGGCTATGACATCTATGGCCTGAGAGTAGTCCTGTTGTTATACATAACTTGATTCAGGCAAATTCCTCTCTAAGTGGCTTCCTCTGCATGGTGACCTATCCATTTCCCAATTGAAAATGCGCCAATATTCTTGGTCCGTCCCAGCATGGCCATTTTATTACATTATCCTCAGAATAGCTCGCTTCTCATTTCTGGTTTCCTCTCAAACTCTTAGTCTCCAGCACTTGTGTTCTGTGGTCCCCAGCATGGTAGCCCTCTAAATGTTGGTCTTCAGCATGGTTTCCATCCTGGTCCGCAGCATAGCTCCCCCTCTCATTCCTGGTCCTCAGCATGGCTTTCCTGTCTTTACAGCTTTCTAGTATGGCTCCCAACTTATTTGTAGACCCCATCATGCCCCCTTTTCATATTCACCTTTTACATAAATCCCACCCATATTGTGGCCTGCTTCTATGAGTTGTCCTGGCAAAACCAGAGCTGTGGCAGTCTGTAATCTGTTTTGTTTAAGCTTTTAATCTTTATATGGACTATACCCGCCATTATTCTGTGACAATGTCCCTCCTCCTATGATGGTCAATAAGGCTGGGATTCCTCTTCATCCCACATTATCTACACCAGTGACTCGCTGGTAAATTCTATCCCTGACGTCACTTGCATTTCTTCTGCTCCTGCTTGCTCAGGTCTGATGATGCAGCCCAGTTAAACATACATCCACTTTGGACTCACACAATAAGTCCAATATTTGGTCTTTCCAAATAGATTAATATTGAAAAATTTGCTAAAAATATGGTCTTTGGTCAGAATAGAGTTAGTCTGGTTATAGTGTGGCAATTTCCATACAACTTAATGGAGAAGTTCACAGTAACAATTCACAAATTTTTATTTTAATTAAAATAATATGATGATATATCACTTTTTCTAATTTGCTTTAATTTTCAGATTTTTATTCTTTTTTTATTATATTTTCTGTATGCGACTATGGGTCACTGGTGTTATATATAAAGGTGTTATCCTCTATAGTAATTCTGTATGTGTTGTAACTGAGGCGACTGCTGCAAAGACTGCAGAATTTGGTTTAAAAAAAAAAGTACCGTAATTTTCAGGTGAATATTTCCCAATGTGCCTTATTCTTCAACCGTTTGTAGTACAAAAATAACATGTTGGGAGAATAAATATGCAGGACCTAAGTCTGTGCCATATCCAACAGGTAATCATTGTGTTATACAAGTTTGATCGGAGGAATAAAAATAAATGTAAAAAAAAAAAAGAAAAAAAAAACAATACCCAAAAGAATCAAAATTTCAGAATACCCCTATTTCCCATATTGCATATAATAGGGTAATACATATAAAAAGGTATTTATGCACTACAGTAAATGCCATAATGAAAAAAAAAAAATCACGCCCTGAAAAATGGATTAATATTTGATCAAAAATCTGTATATACCACATAATGTGATCAGCTCTCCCCACAAAAAAGATCCCTTATACAGCTCCATAGATGGAAATAAGAAAGTTGTGGGTGTAAGAATATAAGGATGAATAGCTATTTTTTTTGTTTCAAAGTTTTTATTTTTTTTTAAGTAGTAAAGAATCGTTGATTATGATAATCTGTTTTCCCTTAGTCCCAACAGCAGCACAATATGGGGTATTCCTGCCCCTGTGTGCTGGTAGGACAGGCGGAACTTTTAATTAGCATAATTTATGCATTACTACGTTACCCTATAAGAGGGCAAAGAGACCTCCCCCCCCTTGTGTAAGTTATAAAGTAAAAAATTTCCAAATTTAGAGTGGGAAGCTTGTGCTGCTGTTGGGACTAAGGGAAAACAGATTAACATCATAATCAATGATTCCCTTACGTCCCACAGCAGCACAATATGGGGATATAGCAAGTAATTCCCTTAGGGAGGGTTTCCCTGCTGTACAATACTTAGGACTGACTAACCAAAGGCAGTCGCCACAGAACTCCGAACCTCTAGATGATAATGTTTTATAAAGGTTAGGTGAGATGACCAAGAAGCAGCCGCACAGATCCGATCCAAAGGTAAGGCCCAGTTCTCAGCCCATGAGGTTGATACAGCCCTGGTTGAATGGGCTGTACAAAATTCAGGTGGAGCTAACCCCTGAGCAAAAAAAAAAGAGACTTTGATTGCCTCCTTGATCCACCTAGACAAGGTAAGCTTGGAAGCCTTGAGACCTTTGTCTCTACCATACATGTTGACAAGGAGATTCTCGGCTCTCCTAAAGGAACGTGTACGTAAGAGGTAAATCTGGAGACACCTCACAACATCTAGTGTGTGCAGTTTTTTCTCCTCTTCAGAGGCAGGGGAAGGAAAAAACACAGGTAAAGAAATTAATTGATTAATATTGGTGCGGGAAGGCACCTTAGGATTAAACCCAGGAAGAAACCTAAGTTGGACCCTATCCACAAAAAAAGATATATAAGTTTCCTTGGAAGAGAAAGCCTGGAGCTTACTCACCCTTTTGGCTGAAGTGATGCCTAACAGAAAAAGGTGGTTTTAAAGGCAAGAAATTTAAGATCTACATACTCCAAAGATTCAAAAGGAGGACCACAAAGACCATTCGAGAGATCCCACTGGAGAACCGGAGCTGAGACCATCGATCTAAGTCTGGTAGCACCCTTAAGGAACCCAACAATAGTGGAATCTTGGGACTAACGTCTGCCTAAACAGGCAGATAAGGCTGTAACCTGTACCCTCAGAGTAGCAGGAGAAAGGCCTGTATCCAAGCCGCTTTGAAAAAAAAATCCAGAATACCTGCCATAGTAGGGTTTGAACTATCAGCATCTCTACTGGAGCATCACTGCCTTTCTTTTTTTTTTTTCAAACTCCTTGCAGGGTTTGAACCCAGGACTCTAGTACTACAAGGCTACAGTGTTAACCACTGAGCCACCGTGCTGCCCAGAACTGCAGCAGCAATAACAATAATCCAAGTGGAGTACTGAGGCCTTCCTCACTAAGAGACAAGCCATCTCCTACACTGAGATGAAGGCTTTTATAGGAGGGGAGGAGGAAGGAGCAAGTAGTGCTCACAAAAATCCCTCCCCCCCGCAAATTTTGCAAAGCTTAATTCTTTATACAGAGAATTAAGCTAAAAATATACAGACCGATGCCAGAAAAGAGGCTCAGCAAATATAAACTTGCAAAAGGAGGAAAACCAAGCTGCAAAAAGTCCGACCGAGAATTCAGTCCCCGGAAAACCGGAACACAATCAAAGGTTCCGGAGGAACAGAGTGACCGACATCACTTCTGGCAGCCGCGGAGCTTGTAAGGTAAGTGAAACGGTAATGCCCCACATCAAGGCCGCACAAGTGGCCTGCACTACAGGACTTTAAACATGCAGCATGTAACTACCGCTGCATGTACTACTGATATCAACCTTCAAAGCAAAGGTTGCAAGCTTGGCTAGGCACAAAAAAAGGTAAGTGAAATGGCAATGCTCCACCTCAAGGCTGCACAAGTGTCCTGCATACCGGCCTTTGAACATGCAGCATGCAACAACAGCCGCATGAACTACTGAAATCAACCTTTCGGAGCGAAGGTTGAAAGCTTGGCTAGCACAAAAAGCTGCCTAAATAAAAAAAAACCCTTCTTCTCCACAGAAGAGAAAAGAGGTGTAAAAATGGCTCCCCAAAGGAAGTTAAACTTTAGGGGAAAAACAAAACATGGGAGGAAAAAAAGACCTCCCTCCACCTGTCCCACCACACAGGACAGAAAAAAACACAAGGGGGGGGAGGTCTCTTTGCCCTCTTATAGGGTAACATAGTAATGCATAAATTATGCTAATTAAAAGTTCCGCCTGTCCTACCAGCACACAGGGGCAGGAATACCCCATATTGTGCTGCTGTGGGACGTAAGGGAATAAAAAAATATAATATAAATCTAAACCCCTGGAATCATACTGACCCACTAAATATAGTTAAAGATAAAATTTCAAATTTATTCCAACTCCAGTCTCACAAATATTTTTTTTTTTTTTTTACCGTTTTGCAATATATTAAATTATGCCATTAGAAAATACAACTTGTCTTGCAGAAAACAAGCCCCCACATGGCTATAACAATGGAAAAAATGACATAGTTATGGATCTAGGAAGGCAGAGAAGAAAAAATGAAAACAACAAAACTAAACATCACATGAGTGGTAGGGGGTTTAAGTGTACTTATACTTTTGTTCTTTGCAAAATCTGACCATATGGCATGGTGCAATGCAACCTTACGAGGCTCAGAGAACATTAAGCATGGATCTAATTTTAATTAATTGGAGCCATACATGATACTCTCTTGGCATGGTATGGTTGCCATGGCAACTGCTCCTCCTCACCCCAGCATGCTGAAGCATTGCACCACACCAGTTGGTCAGAATGTGCAGGAGAATAAGAGTGTAGATATGTTGTAATTGCACAGGATATAAATATAACATGAAGCCTTTGGTCTGTTTATTAGTCATATCAATGATTGGTAAAGCCTTAGTAGCATATGAAGCATCACAACAAACAGCACTTATTGCTGAGGAGTGGTGGGGGCTAGAAAAACAATTGCGCTAGAATCAGTGGAGCGGCGCCTATTAAATGATGCAAAGAGCTGGACTTGGCGGAGAACGGGAAAAGACTTCTTTAAGAAGCCAATTTACAATATTACAAAATGCTATAAAAAAAACCATTAACAGGATGCAATTCACAAAACAAGCCACACATAGACACAACTAGGATAGACGTCTTGTAACAGAGTATCATGAAATGAAGTTGTCTTGAAAAGCTGCTCACCTCGTGACATATGAGGGGTGTTCAATCAGTTATTGAAGAAAATTGAAATTTCTATTGTTCAATATTATCCCCCTTGACTTCAACACACTTATTCACACTTCGTTTCCAGTGACTGGATACCCATAGAATAGAAGGAGACTTCTTGCTGCTGCAGGAACCCTGTTATCGCCTCTTTGCCTGCATTATCATCAGGAAATCATTGCCCACGCAAAAATTTCTTCAGGTTCCGAAAGAGAAAGTAAGGCTAGGTTCACATCTGGGTTCGGGTTTTTCATGCGGAGAGGGGAATGGAATCCCCGAACGTAGTACATGCGCAGGTGTGAACCTGCGTAATGATTGGGAGCCAGGTCTGCACTATAGGGTGGATGGTTAAGCTCCATGAAGCCACATTCCCTGATAGCAGCTTGTGCTTTGTGCGACTTGTGAGCTGGCACATTGTTATGAAGCAGCAACACACCCAGGGGTGAATCTAGCCTCAACACGATACATGAGCCCTTTTTCCATAATCTCCATGGTGCGTTGTTGTGAAGCAGCAACACACCTGTGGACAACTTCCCACGTTGTTTCATTTTGATTTCCTCATGTAATGCCTTCATTGTTGAAGCCTAGGTGTCTCCAGTCATTGTTGTCTTGTGTGGCATGAATTCTAGTAATAAAACATCTTCTGTATCCCAAAAACCTGTTGCCATGACCTTTCCAGCTGTGTACTGTATGCAAAATTTCTTCCATTACATGGACTCTTGTTTGGTCTCAGGTTATGGTAGTGGTCCCATGTTTCATCACCCGTAACAACCCGAGAATAGAAGTCTCTGGATTTTCTCTAAGCATGTCTAAATTCTTTTGGCTAAATTGCTGGGACATGTTTTTTGCTCAGGCGTCAACATTCGTGGCACCCACCGGGAGTTGACCTGTGACATCATCAAAACATCATGAATGATACTGGAACATGTGCCAACTGAAAGCCTAATTCATAAGCTATAACACTGACTTTGACCCGAAGATCTTCCAGAATCATGGCCTCCACTTTATAGAACATTTTCACTGAAGATGTTTTGACAGGTTGCCCTGAACAGTGTGTCATCTTCAATTGATTACCTATCACATTTAAACTGCTTGGCCCAAAATTTTACTTGGTAGTAGGAAGGTGCATCATCACCATATACATCCAATCATCTTTTCATGGATTTCTTTAGACTTCGGCTAGGTTCACATCGGACCGCTGTTTTAGCAGTTACACACAGACACCGGTAGACCCTAGTGATTATAATAGGGTTCACCGGGTGTCTGTTGAGTGGCCCCCATTTGAAAACTGAAACCGGTGGAGAGAAAAGTTCTCTGTGCAGGACTTTTCTCTTCGCAAATGTTTGGCGGTTTCTTCGGTGGAGTCCCCATTGGAGACTCTGGAGGAGATGTGAACTTATCTTTCTTTTCTTCCTTTATAAGGAATTTCAGCATGGAACAACACTCCAAATCCCTTAGTTTCTCTGTACACCCGCACTGTACTGCATGTGCCATCCTGTCACTTCTAGTTCTTTCATCAGACTGAACTGCTACTGTGTATGTTGCATGTCTAGCTATGTCTCAATCTGCACAGACAAGCTCAGCTCTAACACTGACAGAACATACTGCGGTCGATAACTTATTTAAATCCCCTAGCACATTTCTATACATGTTTACCTGATGGCTAGTCATACCTGTTGTCTGTAATTTCTTTCAGTCTTCTTAGAATCAGCCACATATTAAGTTTGCTGTAAATCCACTGGCACTTGGTAGTTATATCTATATTGCAATCCTTCAGAGTGAGAATTTCATTAGAAATGTGTGAAAATATTCAGGATTTAACTCCAAATGTTCATGTGTCCTATGGGATGTGTGGAGCTCTAAATGCCATGTTATCACCACAGCTTGTACATCTGTAACTTAGGCAACATAAAGCCGAATAACCCAAACTTGGAATGAAAAATAATTATCCAAAATGCCAAAGCTCCTGTGGTCCAATTAGATGACTTAATTGATGGCCCGTGCTTCCGAGAAAGAACATCAGAATATCTCTATAAAACTTTAACAATGGACTTATATTGTTGCCTTGAACCTAAACGGACAGATGGGAATGACAATCTTAGCAATTTTGTTCACATCCGTAAAATGGGGCAGTCGGAGCTCTTGTCACTGACAATGTCCAGGATCTCAGATAAGTGAAGCTCCCTCGTGATTTATGTGAACATTTAGAACTTTATTTTTTATGAAGAAAATTGTGTATAAAATACTAAATGCATTGGCAGCTATCCATTAAAATGGCCAGGGACCCTTGTACTGTATGTCTAGAAATTGTCTTTAGCGTTACTAGGAAATTTAGATTTTTATCTTGGCTGGGAGGTTAAAGTGTAGTAGAGTATTACTTGGTTCTGGCAGACTGAAACAATCCTTATTTTACATGGACAGCCAATTGTCTAAATGATATAATCGTATAATTCCGCATACCGATGCAGGGAAAATGTTTGGGTGGCCACAGCTCTCCCCTGCAAAGTCATCTGTTTGGTAGGGTTTTCCAAAGTGGTGCTCAGGACAATGAGTTGGCCACCCCATGGCCACATTATGAAATCTCTTCACTCTGGTAAGAAATATCCTGTAAGCTATAGCCTCCTCTTACTCCTCTGGCTTACTGTGACTCAGCATGAATAAAACTGATTTCTTCATCTTTACCCCAAGCTACGGAAGCCTTCCCCCTATCCACGAGAACTATCAATCTTAGTTAATGGGGGGATTTTTGAAGGAATTTTTATCACCAGTCTTCATATCTTCTGCGCTGCTGCACCATAAATGAGGCGCACCCTCCCCATGGCCTGGGGTAAAATCCTCACAATAGCTGGTGGAGATTTCCAGCATCATTTATGTCAATTTTCTGCCATAAATCATACTAAATCTACCAGGTCCAATGTCCTTGCCCGCTGCAGTACACCATCGCTTTGCCCCCTTTTTAAGAAAGTGGCATGTGCAGTGTAAAAATATCAGTTGAAACAATTCTTGATGGGACGAGCATCTAAAATGTTGCAAACTCAAGGGTTTTACTTTAATAAAGTTTAATACTACATTTGCCCCGATTAGTCCATACTTTCTCAAATTTCACAAGAAGTAGTGCCTTCAGATAACCTGTGACGCTGCTCTGTCTTTCAAAACCCACATCTGTACCTCCAGAACCTTCAAAAGCAACTTGAAAACCCACTTCAGAAAACCCTACAACCTACAATAAATCCCATAACACTTCTGCCACTATACTACCATCTGAGCCGCTTCTACCCTGACATACAGTCTCCTTATTGTGTTATCTTCTCATGCAAGAAATCTGGCTGGTTTCTGACAAGTTCCAGACCATAGAAAGTTCCTCCATTCATGGCAACCGATCAAGACAAAATCCTGTCCCCACTAAGGCTGCATTCACATCTGCGTTGATGTTTCCCTTTATGCATCCAGAATCACTGGATGAAAAACCTGCTATTCTGAATTTTTCGTCTGGCGGTTATAGTTTTAAAGAACGGACAACCGACTGACCCCATTATGGTTAATGTCATCCATCGGACTCCGTATGTGACCGTCGTTGTAGTGGTCTGCCTGTCCGACACTAGTGTGAACCTAACATTAGAAGGTTACAGAAAATATTTAAAACGTAACTTAAAATTTAAGTTATTTATATTTGCAAAAATGTTTAAATTTTAATTGTCTGCTTCTATTTATAGAACAGGGCCCCATTCACTACTGCATGTGAATGGAGAGGAGTCACATATGCGCGACTCTCCTCATTCTGAAAACAGACAAGCGGTCTGCTGGATAGACTCACACACACATGGCTCCTCTCCATTCACTTGTGGCTGCAAACGGGCCTCATATGTCCAAGAGGTAGGACAGAGGTATCTATCAGATATTTATGGCATATCCAATGTACAGTGCTGGCCAAAAGTATTGGCACCCCTGCAATTCTGTCAGATAATATTCAATTTCTTCCAGAAAATGATTGCAATCACAAATGCTTTGGTAATAATATCTTCATTTAATTTGTCGTCATTGGAAAACCACAAAAAGAATTGTCAAAAAGCCAAATTGGATATAATGCCACACCAAACATAAAAAAGGGGGTGGACAAAAGTATTGGCACCCTTTGAAAAATCAGGTGATGCTTCTCTAATTTGTGTAATTAACAGCACCTGTTACTTACCTGTGGCACATAACAGGTGGTGGCAATAACTAAATCACACTTGCAGCCAGTTGAAATGGATTAAAGTTGACTCAACCTCTGTCCTGTGTCCTTGTGTGTACCACATTGAGCATGGAGAAAAGAAAGAAGACCAAAGAACTGTCTGAGGACTTGAGAAGCAAAATTGTGAGGAAGCATGAGCAATCTCAAGGCTACAAGTCCATCTCCAAAGACCTGAATGTTCCTGTGTCTACCATGCGCAGTGTCATCAAGATGTTTAAAGCCCATGGCACTGTGGCTAACCTCCCTAGATGTGGGCGGAAAAGAAAAATTGACGAGAGATTTCAACGAAAGATTGTGCGGATGTTGGCTAAAGAACCTCGACTAACATCCAAACAAGTTCTAGCTGCCCTGCAGTCCGAGGGTACAACAGTGTCAACCCGTACTATCCGTCGGCGTCTGAATGAAAAGGGACTCTATGGTAGGATACCCAGGAAGACCCCACTTCTGACCCAGAGACATAAAAAAGCCAGGCTGGAGTTTGCCAAAACTTACCTGAGAAAGCCAAAAACTTTTTGGAAGAATGTTCTCTGGTCAGATGAGACAAAAGTAGAGCTTTTTGGGAAAAGGCATCAACATAGAGTTTACAGGAAAAAAAAAGAGGCCTTCAAAGAAAAGAACACAGTCCCTACAGTCAAACATGGCGGAGGTTCCCTGATGTTTTGGGGTTGCTTTGCTGCCTCTGGCACTGGACTGCTTGACCGTGTGCATGGCATTATGAAGTCTGAAGACTACCAACAAATTTTGCAGCATGATGTAGGGCCCAGTGTGAGAAAGCTGGGTCTCCCTCAGAGGTCATGGGTCTTCCAGCAGGACAATGACCCAAAACACACTTCAAAAAGCACTAGAAAATGGTTTGAGAGAAAGCACTGGAGACTTCTAAAGTGGCCAGCAATGAGTCCAGACCTGAATCCCATAGAACACCTGTGGAGAGATCTCAAAATGGCAGTTTGGAGAAGGCACCCTTCACATCTCAGGGACCTGGAGAAATTTGCCAAAGAAGAATGGTCTAAAATTCCAGCAGAGCATTGTAAGAAACTCATTGATGGTTACCGGAAGCGGTTGTTCGCAGTTATTTTGTCTAAAGGTTGTGCTACCAAGTATTAGGCTGAGGGTACCAATGCTTTTGTCCGGCCCATTTTTGGGGTTTTGTGTAAAATGATCAATGATTTGACTTTTTTTTCATTCTCTTTTGTGTTTTTTCATTGCAAGCAAAATAAATGAAGATATTATTACCAAAGCATTTGTGATTGCAATCATTTTCTGAAAGAAATTGAGTATTTTCTGACAGAATTGCAGGGGTGCCAATACTTTTGGCCAGCACTGTATATAGGCATCAATGTTGATGCCCTATTCACACGGTCAGTGTTTGGTCAGTGATTTGCATTAGTGATTGTGAGCCAAAGGCAAGTCCTACCTCTGTGACCCGCATCTGTCTTGAGTAGGAGCCACAAGTGAATGTGAGTGTGAGTCTCTCCAGCAGACAGACTGCCTGTAAGTTTTTATACATTTTTACATATTGAACTCAAAGACTTTATATTAATTTTACATCTTGATTTTGTTAACTATTTGTTGAAGTCAGATATTATTATCATGTATTCTGCTCTTTGTTACAGGACCAGAAGGCGCTTTGTTTGAGCATTCTGTGGAAACCCCTCTAGTAAGAGCCGACTCCTCTAAACAACTCAGGTACCGATAATACTGATTCTATAGTTATACTATGAACCATTAACATCTTAATTTCACTTAATTAATGGGGTTGTAATTAGATTAGAAAAACATGGCTGCTTTCTTACAAAAACAGTGCCACCCCTGTTCACAGCTTGTATCTGGTATTGCAGCTCATTTCTGTTCACTTCGATGGAGCTAAGCTACAATACCAGTTACAGCAGCCATGTTTTTTTAATCGTGTACAACCCCTTCATTGGATTGTTTCTGATAGTATTGCAGTGCTAACCAACTTAGCTCAGATATTGTCGGGAATGTGGGATGTTGTCACAATGTTGTCCCCTGAAAAAAGCAGACCACTTTTCTCTTAGCCCCCAAAAAAAATCTTTCGGCTAAAGCCCCATGTTGCGGAAACGCAGCTTTTTTCGTCGTAGATTTTGCTGCATTTTTTGAGCCAAAGTCAGGACTGGATTGAGCAGAAGGTAGAAGTATAAGAACTTCCTATATATTTCCCATTCCTTCTGTAGCCATTGTTGGCTTTGGCTCAAAAAAACACAACAAAATGTACAACAAAAAAAGCTGTGTTTCTGCAACATGGTGCCTCAGCCTTAGGCTAAGGCCCCACACTGCAGAATGCAGCTAAAAAAATGCTGCGGGAAAAAAAAAGCAGTGGAAACGCATCACTTTTTTGTTGTAGCATTTTTCATTGCCTTTTTTTGCTGCGTTTTTCTTCCCTTGTTAAAACTATAGGGAAATGCAAGAGTTTCCACAAGTAAAATTGACATGCTGTATTTTTCAGAAACTTATGTGTTTATGAATGTGTGGATGGAATGAGCCAGAATCTCATGCACTTTGCTGGTACTGTAAAACGCAGCATTTTTTGCCTTAGGCTGAGGCCTCACTTTGCGGTAAAGCTGCTTATTTTGTTGCAGATTTTCCTGCGGTTTTTTTGGAGCCAAAGCCAGGATGGCTACAATAGGAATGGGATTTACAGTATATAGGAATACTTATACTTGTCCCTTCTGCTCAATCCACTCCTGGCTTTGGCTCTAAAAAACCCTGCAAATCTGCAACACAAAAAAGCTGCATTTCCACAACGTTTGGACTCAGCCTTAGGGTAAGGCCCCCAAGTTGCGGAAACACAGCGGGAAAAAAACGCTGCTTTTTTAGGCTAATGGCGTATGTTGCAGAAAAGCTGCATTTTTTGTTGCAGTTTCTGCTGCATTTTTTTTTTAGAGAAGAAGGGAGAAGTACAGTATAAGAACTTCCTATACTGTATATTTCCCATTCATTTTGTAGCCACCCTGGCTTTGGCACAAAAAAACGCTGCAAAATCTGCAAGAAAAAAGCAGCTTTTCTACAACGTGGAGACTCAACTTTACAGTGCTAGCAAAGTGAATGAAAAAAGAAAAAGAGCTGCGGAAAAGCTGCTTTTTATACTGGGTGTCCACATCAGCGGGGCCCACATCAGCCCCTCTAGATTTATAATCATTTACAATAGTTTTTTGAGATTTCAGTGTAGATGCACAGCCCCATGATTTATGATAAGGCCTGCGCCATCCTCTGGCAGTGCAGGTGTTATCAGGACCAGTTTACAAGACACTGATCTTGTTAAATCCCCCCCATTTTATTCTGGGTGTCTAACCGAGGTTGTCCACAATTTGTAACTTTTTTATTCCTCGCCATAAATCAGGTGGATCCTTCGGCAGGCCGTTCGCTTACCTTAAAACCTGGTAAAAAAATGACATATTGATTATAATTCTGGTGGAGCCGATGGCCCAGCCAACAGCATGCTCTTGCCTACATTTTGTCACAGATTTGCAACTTTTTTACACCACTTTTTTGGTGTACATATTGTATTTCGAGCTGCCACACTACTAGTAAAAGTAGCGGACTCTACTGAGCATTAGTAAGAGGTTCAATATACCTTGAAAACAGTCAGACACCCTTCAAGCAGGAGAAGGCCGTCGAGGATAGCTTTGTCGAGAACGTTGTGGTCTGTGACAGCACTGACCATAAATCAGGTATTGTCCATGTTTCCCTCAAGGTAAAGGCTCTGCGTTTCTGCGGCAATGTTACATCACTTAATACGTCTGACAACATCTGCTCCCTGACAAATGCAATTACGTTATTTGGGGTTTTGTCTTCTTTTCATAATCTTATGAATCACTGTATTATTAAAGTAAGGTCAACGCGTTCCTGGCTTATAATAACCTATCATGACTGATAGTCGTATATCTGCTGAAGTGGCCGGCTGTTTCCTGTCCTTTGTGGGGGATTCTGCCTGTCTATTGTGCAGCGGCCATGGCCTCAAGGTACATGATAGATGTTTACAAAGATGATGTTCTGCTAGACTGGCTTTTATGTAGTCACAAGGAGCTTTGATAAGTAAAGTAGAGGTTAAAGTGAAGGGTTGACTTTGCTTTGTACCTTTATATACACAGCAATACAAATCCTTCTCTTTTCATAGTGATTTGGTAAAACAGATGCAGGGAAATCGAGAACCCCACAACTGCTCTTCCTGGCACCATTATCAGAAAGGAGGAATCTGTTGTGATGTGCCGAAGGTCCCCATAAGAACCCATCTCCTGCCAGAACTACAGGGTGGTCCAAAAGTATGGAGACACTGCAGTGGTCCAAAGGTATGGAGACACCTGAATAAATGGAAAACGGTGGTTGAGAACGCCATGCTGTACGTGGTGTGTTTTTAAGGGGAAAGGGAGAAATCTGTGTGGGGCAGTGTCCAACACAGTGGCCAATTTGAAAGCCTCCATCTTGGAACCAAGTTGATATTTTTGAAATAGGAAGGGATGCATGTTACATATGTATCTGATAGAGATACGTACACATATATATGTCTAGTAACATGCCAGAGGATGAGGATGGCGTTCCCAATCACCGTTTTCCATTTTTCAGGTGTCTCCATACCTTTGGACCTCCCTGTATCGTGACTACTCTCCCCAGTTAGTAGAATTATTTCCACATGTAAATGGGGCTAAGGAAGTAAATTGCTGAATGGATTATCCAATTTGGAAGGGTACCCAGATGAAACACTAATAGCAAGGTATCCCACTGCAGGAACCACAGTCTATCAGCTACTGTTTGAACAGTGCCACCTGAGGTGAAATGAAGCATTACATAGTGTCCACTGAAGTCAATGGGCTGTCTGTGAAATGCACAGCTCTGTGAGCTCTGTCATATATCATATATAGGTTTATATGACAGAGGGAGAGAAGCTGAGCTCTGTGATATATAGGTTTATATGATAGAGGAGACAAGCTGAGCTGTGTGATATATAGGGTTATATGATAGAGGAGAGAAGCTGAGCTGTGTGATATATAGGGTTATATGATAGAGGAGAGAAGCTGAGCTGTGTGATATATAGGGTTATATGATAGAGGAGAGAAGCTGAGCTCTGTGATATATAGGGTTATATGATAGAGGAGAGAAGCTGAGCTCTGATATATATAGATTTATATGATAGAGGGAGAGAAGCTGAGCTTTGTGATATATAGGATTATATTATAGAGGAGAGAAGCTGAGGTCTGTGATATATAGGGTTATATGATAGAGGAGAGAAGCTGAGCTCTGTGGTATTATAGGTTATATGATAGAGGAGAGAAGCTGAGCTCTGTGATATATAGGGTTATATGATAGAGGAGAGAAGCTGAGCACTGTGATATATAGGGTTACATGATAGAGGGAGAGAAGCTGAGCTCTGATATATAGGGTTATATGATAGAGCAGAGAAGCTGAGCTCTCTGATATATAGGTTTTTTCAAAGCTCAGTTTCTCTCCTCTATCATATAACCCTATATATCACAGAGCTCAGCTTCTCTCCTCTATCATATAGACCTATATATGACAGAGCTCAGCTTCTCTCCCTCTGTCATATAAACCTATATATCACAGAGCTCAGCTTCTCTTGTATATATTGTATGTGTATTTGTATTTCTTATCTTGCATTGTATATCCTTGCTGCTGTAACACACCGAATTTCCCCGTGGTGGGACTAGTAAAGGATTATTATTA